>CM051238.1:377840670-378525670 GCA_027917425.1 Gastrophryne carolinensis
GAGGAGTCAGAGCCCGAGAAAAGTTCCCCCCCTCCAGGGAATAACGTTCATCAAAAAGATCAATTTCCTCCTGCTCCTCAGTAAACAGTGCAGGCGAGGAAGTCAGGTGCCGCTTCTTGCTAGAGGCCTTACGCTGAACAGGCCTGGCAAGCTGTCTTTCAATGCTGGCCACACGAAGTGCCAAATCAGAATGTGACCCCCTGCTAGAGTCCCCCTCACTGGGCGCTAAGTGCAGGCGCGGCGGAGTAGGCGATGCCGAAGGGGGCGCAGAGCTTGGTAAAGAAGCAGGCAGCCCAGACTGAATCAAAAGGACAGCCTGGGCGCACAGCCCACACACCATGACGTCATTGCTGATAGGGGATACCCCACACATGGAACACAACCGGGATTGTCCCGAAGGACCCCCGAGCACGTTATCCCCGGAAGCCTCCATTCAGTGATTAATAGAGGCGCAATATGCCAGCACAGGGTAAAGGCTAATAAAAGCCACCCGGGATGCCCCCCCCCCCCCGAGGGATGCGGGAGAAAGACGCGATATGCGTCATCCGCCGGTCCCGCCCCCCGAAGAGCGCGAAAACGATGTTCACGTGACCTCGCCGACGTCGTCACCACAGTGAAAAACGCCTCACAAATATAGCACCGCCCGATGCGGAGCACAGTACAAAGCGGCGGCGGCAAAAGCATACAAAAACAGTCTAAAAACAGGCTAAAAACATACACACTACCACCCGCCCCCCCCCCCCCCCCGAACACCCGTCGGGGAGAGAAGGGGGGGAGGGGAGCGAGCAGGCAGCGGCGAAGCTCTCGGGGGACCCCGAACATAGAAAACATGTCCAAAAACACTCACCCCTCAGAAGCTAGGACAGGAACTTCGCATTCCTAGTAGGCTCACCATAAAGCCTATGGCCGGCTACACTTTGTGGTACAGGGTCTGCGGCTTGGAGCAGCGCTCCTTGAGCACTTGACCCCAGTGCTCCGCTACCTTCATCTGATCCGACAGCCGAGGCTGGGAGGCACAGAGGGTCCGAAAACGGGTGGAAATAGATATGCAGGGACGCAGGCATGGTCGCCCCGCACACCTGCGCATAGAGAGAGAGCCATCTTCTATCTTCGCAGTAAGCACTGCAGAGAACAACTGGATAAGTCTATGGTGATTCCGTTCCGTGCAGTGCCACGGAATCCCAGATGTTATGACTTTGTGAAGCAGGCCGTGCCATGCACTAGGAAAATATAAAAACATGCAGATAAGCATACAGCATATAATTGGCCACAAGGCTCTTAACAAGACCTACAGGTCCAGTGCCTTGGGTGATTTGGGGGATTGATTTTTCCCGTGGGAGGGGGACATAGGCTTTACAGGGGATCCCCCAGTTACTACAAGATCCTAAAAAGTCTGGACACATGGGAGAATGCCAGGGACTGAGCACAACATGAAGGATGCCAAGGTCTGGGGACACAGTGGGAGATGTCAGGCACTGGACCAAGTCATAGCCAGTCTCTGGGGTGTGCAAGGTGTGTGGTTGAACAGGGCATCATTCCAACCTCCCTGTAAGGGAGCACCATTCACACGCCCCTTAAAGAGGAAAACACACACAATTTTGAATCTTTGTTGTGTTGTTTCTTCCATGCGGCGGCGTCCAGAACTGGGATGCCCTGCTGTGTGTTTCCCTCCCCAGCTCACCCCATTCACTTACCTTCACAGCACAGACTTGTGCGAGAATGGGCGCGCTGATTGGCTGAGCGCCCCCTCTGCCAATCAGTGCACTCGCTTCATTTGCTTTATTCGCCTCCCTTTGCTGACGGTTATGCAGCCGAGTGCACTGCCATCCGCATTCCCTACTCACCTTCTATTAGTGGCGTGCCCGCATTGCCCACTCAGAAAGGCCAGGCATGGATGCGTACATGGCTGTAGGTGAGCGGGGATGCCCCCGCCACGCAGAGACTCTTTGAGGGCTCCGGGAGAAGGTGGGTGTATTGGGGCTTTAGGGGGGTTTTACACAGGGAGTGGAACTCGAAAGGCCCTGGAGGCTCTTTAACAAAGAAGGCTTTTATCTAGCTCAGCAAGACTCTCTTTTCTATATTTACCCTGAGTCAATGTTCCATATTCCCTCTATCTCTTGTCTCATTTCTTCTATTTCTCTTTTTCCACATTTCCTTCTTCTATCTCTCTTTTCCACATCCCCTCCTTCTCTCCACATTCACTCCTTTCACTTTTATTCTTTTTCACATTCCCCCCCTTTCTCTCTCTTTTGATGCCATCTCTCTCTTGTGCTCTCTTTTCCACACCCGTTCTTCCCTCTTTTTCACATTCCCACATTTTCTTTCTTTTTCCCACATTCCCTTCTTCTTTCTCTTTTCCCACTCTCATTTCCACATTCCATCTCTATTTTTTATATTTTCAAAATAGTGGACGTAATCCCAAAGATCGACATGCATGTCCACAGTCAGTTGTGCAAGGCTTTGTCTGCGTTATATTCCATATAGTTATATTATATTAGTTACATTATATTCCATAGATGCAGATATAAATAGTGCTTTAGCTGAGATATTAAACTCACCCTGCCACTTAATACTTTGGATAAGCTTGCCAGAATAGTTAAGGGATCTATTGAACCAGTTAAAGTAATGCTGACCATAGGTGCCAGGTCAGGTTTTTTTTTTCAGCTGATTCAATAAACTGTCTGGTTGAATGTATTTGGCTGTTCTCCAAGCAATCTTCTTACAGTGGTCACAGACAAAAAGAGAATGTATAACTTGGTGTAATCCCCTCCATCAGACCTTCTACAATTGTAGGGATTCCCTATAGGGGGATTTGTAAAATGACATTGACCCTCATTGGAAAAACTCTGCACATAATGTTAATTTCTCTATTGCAAACCCAATGGTGTAGACAGGGGCGGACTGGCCATAGGGAGTGGAGGCCAGCATTGCTTTTGGGCCAACAGGGCTGAGTGTAGCCCCCTGCACACAGCCCTCATCACCCAGAGACAGTGTCATAATTCCATCATATCTCCTCTACCATCTTTCTTGCCTCCCAAGTCTTACTCAAACTTTCGCCTGTACCCAGCTACACTGTATCACCCAGGCAAGACACCCAGGCCCATGTTCTCACCTGAGAAATGCTTAAGCCTCAGCATCGTGGCTTTAGGGGGACCATACTCCCCCCTGTCGCAGTAACTCCCCCTAAAAGCTTCAGTACCATCACTGTGTGGTGCTTAGCAACTTATGGGTTGTTTATAGGCTGGCTGGGGTTAGTGAACACCTGGCCTGCTTTATTTTACCCCAGTGATCAGCCTTTCAGTGCTGGCAGCTTGGCACGTCCCCACCATTGCAATGGAGTTGGCATGTCGAGCATGCCACTAAGGTTTTGTCATGCCCCACCTCAGGAAACCCTCTAAATTGTAATGCATGGTGTAGGCATGTTAGAGGGACATTAGGTTGATTTGATGGATGCTGCCATGTCTTTCCGGAATGGGGCGATGGAATGGTTTGTTCTCCCTCATAGGTAAGTATGAAGATGGTGCTGCTGCATGGAGACCCAACAGAGGACAAAAGGTGAGTATAGACTTTTTCATTTGAATACCTGGATCGGGACATTATGATTGTATATAAATGCAGGGTGAGAAGAGGTGAGGAGAGAAGAGGTAAGCAGAGGTGATGCAGGAAGTGAGAGAAGGGAGGGAGATGTGAGTTAAGCAGAGGTGATGTGGTCAGAGACGTGTCGCACAGAAGTTAGGTGGGCAGAGGTATGGTAGGAAGAGGTAAACAGAGGTAAGTCAGGAAGAAAAGCGATAGAGGTGAGGTGGAAAGAGGTGAGCAGAGGTGAGTAGAGATAGGTAGAGGTAAGAGGTGGGACTACAAGCAATTAAATACAGTCCATAAAGCATTTCATGTCTGCAGCACCAAAAATACAATTCTGTGATTACTCACCTGTAGAATTGGTATTATACGTATACAGCACGTCCTGTTCCAGAATATTCCTTACTCATTGGTAATACATCCTCAAGATGGCGCTGGACTGCAGAGACAGAAAAGTGGCTCCTCCCGGCTCATATGTACCAGAGACCTCCCACAAATTCCCCAGTATTGAAAAGCAGTTAAAATGAAGCCGGGAGAACTATAACCATTATCAATATTGAACATTCATTCACCATAAAGAGGTAACTAAAAATGATGATAACAAGGGCGGGACGTGCTGTATACGTATAATACCAATTCTACAGGTGAGTATTCACAGAATTGTAATATTCTAAGTATACAGCACGTCCTGTTCCAGAACATTCCCTACTCATGGGACATCCAATAGCAGTGTCCGTAAGGTAGGGTGGGATCCCCAAAAGTAACAGCAGACAGTTTAAACCACTGCCGCCTGCAGAACTTTGCGACCAAAAGCAGCATCAGCTGAGGCCTTAACATCAACCTTGTAAAACTTAGAAAAAGAATGAACAGAAACCAGGTGCCGGCCTTGCAAACTTGTTCAACAGAAGCTTGGTGCTGAAAAGCACAAGAGGCACCGATAGCACGAGTAGAATGAGCATTAAGGCGGAAAGGAGGCACCTTCCCCTTAGCAGAGTAGGCCTGTATCACAGCCTGACGGATCCATATGCTGATAATGGACTTAGCTGGAGCCAGACCCTTCTTAGATCCAAACGGGAGCACAAAAAGAGCATCAGTCTTCCTGAAGGATTCAGTAGCCACCAAATAGAACTTCAGAGTCCTGACCACATCCAAAGAATGTAAAACCCTCTCTTTAGAGTTACTAGGATTAGGACACAGAGAAGGCAAAACAATGTCCTGATTGAGATGAAAAGCAGAAACAACCTTAGGCAGAAAGTCTGGCTTAAAACAAAACACCACCTTGTCCTGGTGTCTCTCAAAGTAAGGAGGTTTGATGGAAAGCGCCGCCAACTCAGAAACACGCCTAACAGAAGTGATAGCCACCAAAAAGACTACCTTAAGCGTAAGAATGGACAAAGGGGCCCCCTGCAAGGGCTCGAAGGGAGACCCCTGCAGGGCAGAAAGACCAAGTTCAAGTCCCAGACTGGTAACATAGGCTTACGTGGGGGATGCACGTGAGTAACCCCCTGGAAGAAGGTCTTGACCAGGGGATGCTGAGCAAAAGATCTTTGGAAGAAAATGGCCAAGCCAGAAACATGACCTTTCAGAGTACTGAGCTGAAGATCCAGATCCAAACCATGTTGCAGAAACTCCAGAATCCTAGGAATAGAAAACACACGACAGGGAAGAGACTTAGACTCGCACCAGTCAATGTAAGTACGCCAAACCCTATAGTAGATGGAAGAAGAGGACCTTTTCCTAGCCCTGATCATGGTATTAACAGCCGAGGCAGGCCTCCCCTTTTCCAACAAGATGGAGGTTTCAGCAGCCAGGCCGTCAAAGCCAGCGTTGGTAAATTGGGGTGGCGTAGGTGCCCCTGAGTGAGCAGATCTGGAACCCGGGGCAGGGCGTACCGATCTACTGCCAGCTGCACGATGTCTGCGAACCACACTCTTCTTGGCCAACAGGGGGCACCAGTATGGCTGGCACCCCTTCCTGAGCTATCTTGCGCAGCACCCTGCCCAGCAGGGGAAACGGGGGAAACACATACACGAGCTGAAAACTCGTCCATGACATTGCTAAGGCATCCATGGCTAAGGCCAGAGGATCCTGGGACAGAGAGACAAAGACTGGAAGCTTGTGATTGCTACGGGACGCAAACAGATCCACATCCGGCTGACCCCAGCGGTGGCACAGGGAGAAAAACACCCTGCTGCTGAGGGACCATTCTCCCAGATGAGAGGTCCCCCTGCTCAGGGAGTCTGCCTCCAGATTCTCCACCCCTGGAATGTACACAGCCGAGATGCGGGGAACATTGTCCTCCGCCGAGGACAGAATCATAGACACTTCCCCGAGGGCCCTCCTGCTCCGGGTCCCTCCCTGATGATTGATGTCGGCAACCGCCGTCTGGTTGTCCGAGCGGACCTGAACAGCCCGACTCCGAAGGTGTGGGGTTAAGTGGGCGAGAACCAACCTGATCGCCCTCAACTCCAGAATGTTGATAGGGGTGTGGGCCTCCTGAGGGCCCCACTGACCCTGGAATTTCAGGGATTTCCAAAAGCCCCCCCACCCTGCCAGACTGGCATCCGTGGTGACAGTCTCCCAGCAAGGGGCCAGAAAGGATCTGCCGCCAGCAGGTTCCTTGAGTCCAGCCACCACAATAGAGACCGCCTGGCCAGAGGGGACAGAACAAACACCTGATCCAAGGACACGGGGTCCCGATCCCATACTGACAAGAGGTGAAGCTGAAGAGGTCTCATGTGAAACTGAGCATATGGAACCGCCTCGAAGCAGGACACCATCAGGCCCACCAGCTGCATTCCCTGCCTGATGGACGGATGAGGACAAGACAGAAGGAGCTGTGCTTGCTCTTGAAGACCCTCCACCTTCTGCTGAGGAAGAAAGATCTTGACCTGAGATGAATCCAGAATCATGCCCAGAAAGGACTTCACCATGGAAGGAGACAGGGAAGATTTGGGGTGGTTGATCACCCAGCCGAATGACTCCAGTGTGGACACCACCAGCTGGGTATCCAGCTCTGCCTGTTGAAAGGACTGAGAAACGATAAGCATGTCGTCCAAGTAGGGAAGAATGCGAATGCCCTGAGATCTCAGCAGAGCCATCACTCCTGCCAGCACCTTGGTGAATACCCTGGGAGCCGAGGTGAGACCGAAGGGCAAGGCCACAAATTGGTAGTGCTGATCCTCCAGAGCGAACCTGAGGATTCTCTGATGATCTGGAAAGATTGGTATGTGAAGGTAAGCATCCTTGATGTCTACAGAGGTCATGAAGTCCCCTGGGCGTAGAGAATTCACAGCGGAGCGCAGAGTCTCCATGCGAAAGTGTCTGAATCTGACAAATTTGTTGAGGTGCTTTAAATCCAGGATGGGTCTGATGGACCCGTCTTTTTTGGGAACAGTGAAAAGATTGGAATAGTAGCCTTTGCCCCTTTCCCACAAGGGCACCCGGCAGATGACTCCCAATTCCAGAAGGCCTTGGACAGCAAGGGACAGACACTGAGCTGACAGGGGGTTTTGAGCTAACCGGGGTTCGATGAATCTTGGGGGCGGCCAGGCTGCAAACTCTATCTTGTAACCGGAAGACACTACCTCCTGAATCCACCGGTCTGAGACATGACTCCTCCAGACGTGAGCAAAGAGCCGAAGCTGTCCCCCCGCCTGGATGGGTGAGGGCGCCCCTTCATGCCTGAGGGGGCTTGGGGGAGGACTTAGGCTTGGGACCCAAGGAGGGACCAGGGCGGCCACGTCCTCTGCCCCTGCCCCAAAAATCTCTGCGGGCTCCAGCAAAGGAAGCTCCCCGTCCAATTCTAGAACCACGGAAGGAAGGAAGAAAGGCACCTGAACCCTGAAAGGACCGGGGCTGCCTTCTACGCTGAGGTAACTTGCCTCCCTTAGCAAACAAGTCCAGACGTTCACCAAAGAGGCGCAGCCCCTTGAAGGGAAAACCAGTGAGAGCCTTCTTAGCAGCGTTGTCAGCTGCCCACTGTCGCCACCAACAAGGCAGATGCCCTGCCACACATTCTAATGGTATCATCCAAGGCAGAGAGAACATATGCAACATATTCCTCACAACGCAGAAGAGCTCTATACTCTTCACTACCTGCATCATCAGGGGCCCAATCTAAGAGACTCTTGAGCAGGCTTTTAATAGCAACAGCCGTAATGGCAGAGGCACAGACCGGACGCAGCGCGGTTCCCACACAGGCAAAGGCATGGCAAGCCAGCTGATCTATGCGCCTGTCCTCCCCATCCCTCAGGGTAGTAGAGTCAGGGGAATGCATGACGGATGTGTTGGACAACCCCAGAACTGGTGCATCCACCTCGGGAGGACATGACCAACGTTTAACCATCTTAGCGGGAAAGGGATACCTCTTATCCCAACTCCATGGTACCCCAGGAAGCCGGCTAGGCCGTTCCCACTCTTTGAGCACCAGATTATTAAAGTGAGTTTGTCCAGGAAACTCCAAGTGTGGTTTAACAGTATGAAACAGCTCCCCCTGCTGCCGCAGAGCCATGGCAGGAGGAGATACAGAGTACTTAAAAAATGTGAGCTAAAAGCCTGTCAGTATCATCTGAAGCCCATGGGTCAGACCCAGAATCGGCACCATAAACCCTAGGTTGTTCCTCAGATGATTCTGAATCAGAAAATAATTCCCCCTCTTCCAGGGGGGTATAACCGGTAACGTCAAAAAATGCCTCCATAGGAAAGAGAGTAACACCAGGTGATAAATGCCGCTTCTTAGCAGAAGCCTTACACGGGCCAGACCCAGCAATATGTCTCTCAATGCTGGCCACCCGTGCAGCCAAATCAGGTAGAGACTCCTCACTGGTATGCACCTCATTAGGAGTCAGATGTAAGCGTGGGGGGGTAGGCGAAGCCAGAGGGGGCAGTGCGAAAAGGCGCCCCAGTGACAAAGCCAGCCAATGACGGCGCAGCAGCGCCTGAGCCGATGTCGCCGCCATTCGCGGAGCGAAGTACAAGCGTGCAGCGGCGGCGATAATAAAAACCCAGTGCAACCAAGGCAAAGTGGGACATGGATAAATACATAGTTAATACATACACCCCCCCCCCCAGATCTACCCAGGGAGAGCGAAGGGGAAGCAGCGGCTGGCCTAGGAGGAGCCTAACTGGGACAGGGGGCGAAGGGCAAACGGCCGCGGGAGGGACATCCCATAAGGCTCACCACGGGCCTGTACCGCCTACCCTTTGGTGGGGGACTGCGGTAGGAGCAGCGCTCCTTAGCAACTGACAGCGGTGCTGCCTACCATCACCAGACCAGCGCAGCCTAAGCTGGGAGGCAGTGAAAAGGAACGGGTGGGAATAGTCCTACAGGGCCGCAGGCTAGTAAGCCCCGCTCACCTGTGAGTAGAAAGAGCCATCTTCTAGTCATCGCAGCCCAGACTGCAGAGAAGAACTGGGGAATTTGTGGGAGGTCCCTGGTATATATGGGGCCGGGAGGAGCCACTTTTCTGTCTCTGCAGTCCTGCGCCATCTTGAGGATGTATTACCCATGAGTAAGGATTATTCTGGAACAGGACGTGCTGTATACTTAGAATAATGGAAGTGAAGATAGAGCTCAAATGTTACAGACCACTAAACTGGTTTTAGCCCTTTCCCACCTTTTTTCCCCACCACATTTTGCTGGGATCAGGGCTATAAGAACATATGGACACAATGCTGGAAGCCTTTCACCGCCCTTTGCTTATTGTTTAGACGCCATGTTTGCAGCAATGCTTTTGAACACACAATACAATATCCCATGCAACCTTTAGAATAAAAACACATGGTCTACATAGGCATCTCCAGACACAAAACACCAACAACATGACAACAAGAGAGGTGTCATCCACCTCTACAGAGAAGTTAACTGGTGCCTCACTTCCTGCTTCAGGAGTGAGCTAAACACTGCCTCTAGTGGCCAGCCACTTGCACTGCAGGCGAGGCAGGCTCAGCTCTCCAACTCCCTAGGGGTGATGGAGGACGCAACTGACGGCGGGCCGCAGGTTGTGCTTCCCTGCTCTAGAACGTCTGTAATTCTGTCTTTGAAACAGATTAAAAACAAAAAAAAAAAAAGGATTTATTGTCTGGATTCCAGCCAAACTATTTTGCATGTCTGAACCCAGCTTAGGGTGCATCTAGGACCTGTGGCAGGGGGTTGTGTCCTGAATTGTCATTAAAATGGACCAACACCCAGGGGTGATTGGCCCAGGAATCTATAAGATTCCCGGGCCGATCACCTCCCTCACCGCGGGGCATCTGAGATTGGGATGTCCCGTGGGGTGAAACCCCCCCCCAAAAAAACTTTACCTTATCGGCGACGGATCAGCCGCCGCCGCCTCCCGCTCGCCCCTCTAGCAGTGCGCGCGCCCGCGCCGGCCGTTTGTGAATGGCCGGCGTGGGCGCACGCCCTGTTAGAGGGACGCGCGGGAGGCGGCGGCGGCTTGTCCGTCGCCGAAAGGGTACGTTTTTTGGGGATTTTGGGGGGGGTTTCACACAGCGGGGCATCCTGATCTCGGATGCCCCGCTGAAGTGGACCAACACCCAGGATAGTGAAAATCCTGGGTGTTGGTCCACTTTAAGGTCACCTCATTTAGTGGACTTTTGGCTGCCAGGCAAACTTTCCCTATCAACAAACATCGGTCTTGTTTAAATAGAAGCGATGTGCTGCAACTCCACACATGTCCTTCACCTCTCATCCCAGCTCTGGTGATTCCTGTCCAGTCTTTCTTCTTTGCAAATATTTTATTTACTGATGGGAAATGTGTCCAGTTGTGCAGTGAGGCAATTTCCCCTATAATACAATGTCAAGGGGAAATCTATAAATGGATATCTGAATTGGACTAAAGGGCAATAGATAGTGAGTTCCATTCAGAGGGGCTGATGCAAATAGTTTAATATATTGTGTTAAATGATCTATTTTGCAGTGCAACAGAGGTGCTAAAACAGTGTAAGGCAGAATAAAAATATATATTTTACATGCCAGCTGTTCCCTATTCTATTTTAGTAAAGGTGGCTACAATTTGCAGTCTCCGATGTAGCCTTAGTATTATTGAAGTGGACCAAAACCCAGGGTTTTCACTATCCTGGGTTTTGGTCCTTGCCCCCGGAACACCCTGATCAGGGGTACCCCGCTGTGTGAAACCCCGCAGGTCGCCAAAATCAACTCACCTCTTCCTGGTCCTACGGTGCATGCGCGGCCGTACGTCCAATCAGCGTGCTCGGATCCACTGACGTCACCTCATCTAAGCCATCGTCCAAGACGAGCAGCTCCGAATGCGCTACCCGCTACCCTCTTACAGGGAGTGTGCTCGTACAGTCTATTCACGAATACCTGGCGTGGGCATGCGTCTTGCTAGAGGGATAGCGGGGCCGCGGGTACTGCTCGCGAATGTGCCGCTGGACCGGGAAAGAAGGTAGGTGTATGGGCGACCAGGGGGGTTTCACACAGCGGGGCATCCTGATTTTGTATGCCCCAGTGGGAGGGAATCGATCAGGTTTATTTAGCTGCACTCTGCACCACGCTTTTGTGAATGGCAGGTGCGGACACGCCCCCAGCTCGAGCATAAAAGGGGATGTGGCTGATGGTGTATTTGGCTCAATTTGCCCCTTAGTCAACAAGAGCTCTTGAAGAAAGCTAAGAATGCAGCCGAAGTTGGCGATTGGCTGTGCACATGCGCCATTGGATAGATATTTTTCCAATAAACAAGGATGGCCCTCGACTGTCCAAGTTTTTAATTTTTTAATTTTGGCCCACTGTGTATTTGAGTTTAACTCCCTTGGGACACTGCATTTTAACATTTAATTACAATTAACAAAATTTCAGTATAAGGTACTTGCTTTATTAAAAGTGATAGTATTCTAATGAGCCCGGGGTTGCCCAGCCCCCCTTCTCTCACTCTTTGTTTATTTCTTTCTTCTTTTTTTCTTTCTCCCTTTATCCTTCTTATTTCATGGTTATTTAATCTATTTGTGCTGCCTTTAGTAGGATGACTATTCTTATTGAGGTTGGCTGGACCTTTTGAAAATAAAATTAACAAAATGCAAATGTAACTATTTCCTTGGATGTTTTTTCCAGAGGTGGGAGATTTCCTAGCATTGGATCTCGGTGGCACAAATTTACGCGTCATGCTTGTCAAAGTTGGTGAAGATCTGGATGGGCAGTGGCGAGTGGAGACAAAACACAAAATGTATTTAATTCCAGAAGATGCAATGACAGGCACTGCAGAGATGGTGAGGAAAAAGCTTTTTCCACAACACTGGAATCAAAAGCTAGGAGAGCCAACACAAGCTGCCCCCTTCCCCCCCCCCCCCCCCCCCCCCTCAGGCTGCTAAACCCTGTCACTTTATGCTGGCAAAGTGTTTTAGTAAAATATTTTTCTATAGCCTATCATACAATAGCATTTGCCAGCAGGTCTGGGCTGAATATACTGTATTTAGATCACTGACAGCTCTCTGCCTCTCAGCTGATAAAACCGTTACATTCTCCTTCTGCAGAGTAAACATAGCTGACTGGCTGTTACATTGAGATACACTGATACGCTGTGCAATAGAAAATCATTACTACAAAGTCAGCTATGTTTACTCTGCAGAGGAAGAATGTAATGGATTTATCATCTAAGAGGCAGAGTACTGCCTGTGATTTAAATATATTTTGCCCAATGATATGTTTAAAAACATATAGTGTATAGTGTACAGCATTTATTTTAGAAGATTGCACTCTGGACATCAGAACAAATTGCCATTCAGTAAAAACATGTAACCAGTGAATAATGCAAACGTGAATATAGGTCTTCTAATGATTGTGTCTTTCTCTAGCTGTTCGATTATATTGCTGAATGTATCTCTGACTACCTGGACCAGCAAAATATGAAGCATAAGAAGCTGCCACTGGGATTTACTTTCTCCTTCCCTGTTAGACACGAAGACATTGACAAGGTAAGCCAAACCACAAGGCAGGACGATTTTTTAAGGTGTTGACATGGACATCACTCATCTTACTTGATAGGCCTTCTGTCCATCCCCAAAAATTGTTAAAACGTATTCGCCTGTTTTTCTAATTGGGAAGCCCTGATGCTTGAAATACCCCCTGGATCACAACAAAACTCCCCTTCTTGCTGAATTTCACACTAAGGGGGACTCGGATTTAGAAAGCCTCCTAAGCAGGGGTTTTGGCCAGACCAAATGTGCTTTGTATATGGTTTGGTCCTTATTTTATAAGCAATTCTTTCTGCATCTAATAAGGTGCACGTAATGAACAGAGGTTGATGGATGTGGATGTTTGCCAAATGGATACCACTCAGCCCCCACCCCCTTCCATCCCTTTCTGCCGATGAGCCTAAATAGGGGTCTAACACAAAACACTTACCGAGTACCTGAGCCCATGCCGAGAGAAGCAACGTGTAGGATTACTTCTGGGTTCCCCGTTTTAATGCCTCTAAATAGTGAAAAAAGAATTCCTTTGGTTTTGACTGGTGGTCCTTTTTTATTTATTCATTGGCTGTAGGCAATCGATCTGTAGGAAAATGATATTAACCAATCAATATTTATTTAGGGGATTCTACTGAACTGGACCAAAGGATTTAAAGCATCCGGAGCAGAGGGAAACAATGTGGTTGGATTGCTTAGAGATGCCATCAAGCGGCGAGGGGTGAGAGACTATACCACTACAGACAACCACTAGTGGCTTAGCCACATCTCCCAAGTGGGGTAGGAAAATGTACTCATTGTTCCAAAGGCCATGAGGAATTCATTCATAGGCAACATCATATACAGTACATTATCCCTATAATCACATTTTAATAGAATATGATCAAGGGAATCATGTAAAGGTTGTGTATTTTTTTCAGTCCTAAATCTAACCATTATGATGTAAAGAGAGATAAAGAAATATGGTTGCAAAAAAGGGGATCGACTTTAAAGGTAGGGGCTAAGTGCCCTCTTTTCTTTTGAATACTTTTAAAAGCAAGGTGTTTAGTTCAGCTTCTAGTCTACTTTACAAATGCCTTGCTGGATCTTAATAGAACAAATGCTACTCTGTTCCTAGAACGGCTTGCTACTTTTGCTATGGCCCTTCCCAAGCCCCACGCCAAAGAGCTATGAACTCCATATCTAACAGTGATAAGGCCTAGAAACACAAACATCACTTATATTAACTGGAAAATGTCTTGGAACAGATAAGACAGGTAGTTGAGTTTAGGCTTTCTAATACTTATTTATACACCTGGTGTTTTATTTAATAATTTGGTTATCATTCAATTGCTTGGTGTAAATTCCCTATTTTTCTATTTTCACCAGGATTTTGAGATGGATGTGGTAGCCATGGTAAATGATACAGTTGCTACAATGATCTCTTGTTATTATGAAGATCATCGCTGTGAAGTTGGCATGATAGTTGGTAAGGGGCCACTTATATAGGGTTACTAATACAAAACCATATATAATTCTTTCATCTGCAAATGCACATAGATCAGGAGTGCACAATATTTTTTGTCTAAGGGCCACATTGTCTTATTATTCCACTTCAAGGGGCTACAATAAAATGGAAGCATTGAAAAGACAGCCAGGCAGGAAAGCAGTAACCTTGGTAAGACCTTGGGATCGTCTTTCAGACAGACAGAACACCAAGGTGGATGAAATTAATTTACATACAATTTAAACATGCTTTCTTTAGCATACAGTACGTCACAACAAGCCACCTTGCTTACTCACAGATCTGACCAGTATATGGCTTCAGCTGGTTACAGACTTCTCAGGCTTCTCTAAGACACGGAAAGCTTTCCTGCTTCAAGTTGTATTCTGCTTACCAGCATCTCAAGTTCCTATTGGCGTCTCGGCCCCAGCATCAATCTAGTGAGGACATGCATGAGTGGCTGCAGGCCTCTCCGTGGGTCATCTCCTAGTGCCTCCTGAACCTGGTCATTCCACATTGCAGCAACTTCCTGAGGCTCAACAGCCTCTTTAAAGGCCTCCTGGGCTGGAGACCTGGATTAGCTTCCCTTGTTGGCCAGCAACCCCTTATAGGGCCAGTAACAAAAGGCACACTTTCCTGAAGTTCCTTTCACGCACAATCCAGTATTCAGGCATCTAAAAACATACTTTCTTTACTTTTATCAGCGTCTTGGTGTACAACCTTTCACACCCATCATGCTTTTATGTATATAATATATAGGTAAGCAGATTTGGAGAGAGATGAGGTGGGAAGAAGTAGGCAGGGGTGAAGCAGGAAAAGGGGAGCAGAAGAGGTTAGGTAAACAGAGGTGAGGTGGGAAGAGGTCAACAGAAGTAGGAAGAGGTGATCAGAAGTGGGTAGAGGTAAGCAGATGTATACAGGTGAGGGAAGCAGAGGTGAAATGAGAAGAAGTGTGCAGAGGTGAGGTGAGAAGAGATGAGCAGAGGTGGGTAGAAGCAGATGTGTAGTGGTGAAGTAGGAATGAGTGGGCAGAGATGAGGTGATGACCTTAAGTATATTGTAACAAGCCAAAAAGAAAGTTCTGACTGCATTTTTTGCCCCATGCCATTTTTGATCTATATTGTAATGGTGTGTCTACGTCCGATTTAATGCATGGCCCCATCATTCCTCCCAACTGTCCTTCATTTGGGGGACTGTCCATCATTGTAAACCAAATCCATCTGTCCCTCTTAACTTCTTATAAGGCCCTCTGCAGGCCAATTAAAAACAAAATATACTCACCTTACCCCCCTGGTACACATTGCACCCTGTCAGGATCTTCTGTTCCTGAACTGAAAATAGGAGGAAAAAAAGGGATTTGAGAGGCAAGCCAGGGCTTAGAGTCTGAATTACACCAGGAGCAAAATACAGATAACTGGTATAGCCTCGGACTGGCCCACATGTGCACCAAGGACACCATTAGGTCTCCAGTCTGAGCTCTCTGCTCTAAACAAAACACCAAGACACCTCAGTCTGACCCTGAACCCATAGCTTTAGGCAACAGACTTGAAGACAACAAATGCTCACCGGACTCCTCTTAGTGTATATGAAAGCTGCATAAGCAGGACTAAATTAAGCATCGGTGTAAATTTAAAGGCCAGCACAGCTTTCCTCGCATTAAAACGTTTACTCTAGAATGAATCTACACTAACTGATATAAGGATCAGTGACACAGGAGTGCTGAAGGTCAGTGCTTATATAAACTTTGTGGCATTGGTATGTGCATACATATCTAGCATTAGTTAGCTATAGGCCAGCCAACATTTTGTCTTTTTACATCTGCAAAATCTTTTTGTGTAAACCGGCCACAAGTCAGTAGAGGGAGGAGGGTCAGGGCATATTATTATTAAAGGAGATAATACCATTTTGTGATTACTCACCTGTAAAATGGGTATTATACTGTAAGTATGTCTCACACCCTGCTTAGGAAGATTAATTACACATGGGTTATGGTCCAGTGGAGGGCGAACTTCTGTAGAGATGACAAGAAAAAGAAGCCCCTCCCGGTCCATAAATACCTGGGACCTCCCACACATTCCCCAGTATAAGAAAGCAGTAAGGGGACCAGGAAGAGCCTGGTCCTGCTTATGCAGCTTTCATATACACCAAGAGGTTTGGCGGTCCCTAAAAATTCCCCCTCCACAGGAGGGGAAATGGCAAGTACCTCAAAAATTTGAGTAAGGAGTCTATGGGTGTCGACAGTATCCCTGCGCTCTGAGCCGGCATCAGCGCCAGGGTACTGCCAATCCTCAGATGAGTCAGAGTCTGGGAAAAGTTCCCCTTCCTTCGAGCGGGGAACAATCAGACAAGTCAAATGGTTCAAAATCAGTATAATCAAAGGCCTGCGCCGCAGGCGCCAAGTGCCGTCTCTTAGCTGGGGCCTTCCTGGCCGCAGAGCTAGCAATCAGTCTCTCAATGTTGGGCAGTCTTGCGCATACATCAGATTGCGACTCCCCACTGGTGACAACGTCACTAGGGGTCATAACCAGGCGTGGGGGTGTAGGTGATGAGGCCAGCGGGGCTGAACCGTCCGCACGGGGCCTGGCTTGCTGCACAAGCGCCTGTTGTGCACATGGTATACAAATTTGCACATTATCTCCCAAAAGGGATGCCCCACATATCACACACGACCGGGGTTGTCCCGAAGGGACCCCGAGTCCAGTATCCTATAGCCTATAGCAATATATATATATATATATATATATATATATATATATATATCTACCCATACATATATAATCCCATACATAAGTACACACGTCGATACAAGAACAGGGCAGAAATATAAGTGCAGTATCCCGAGGCCATCAGGCGCCGGTATAATAGCGCAAAACATAATATATACACATATATACAAAATCCAAGGGGCACTCACAAAACTCAGCTGGCAGCTTGAAATGGCGGCGCAGCACCAGGGGAGAAGGAGGAAGAAGGGCGGGCCAACGCGGATTGCGCGCCGCGCATGGCCCCGCCCCCTCCCAAATCGGGAACTGCAAGAAACGCTCCCAGCTAATAAGGCTGAGAGCCTCTAAACGCCGCTGCTCCATAGCGAGCGTGCGGCCCGCCAGCAAACAAGTGAAACACAATTGCACAACACACACGCGCTGGCAGTAGCCAGCTTGTGAAAAAAAAACTGCACCAAACACATTAATAAAAGAGTCAATTACAAGAAGGGGCAGCCCCTACTATCCAGGAAACAGGGAGTAACGGGGGGGGGGGAAGATGAACAGGGCATCCCATGTCAGGATCACCAACCTGACGACCGCCTACCCCTTGGTGGGGGATTCGCGGTGGAGCTTAGCTCCTAGTCAAAACACCTCTAAAGGTGTGCCCTACCCTCACCCAGACCCCACAGCCAAGGCTGGGAGGCATAGGGACATTAATAAAAGAGTCCGGAAGGAAATAGGAAAAAATGGGGCCGGGTGTACACCCGGCTTACCTGCAAAGGAAAGAGATAGCCATCTTCTTGACTTTCTTCGCCGTCTGCACAGACTAATCTGGGGAATGTGTGGGAGGTCCCAGGTATTTATGGACCGGGAGGGGCTTCTTTTTCTTGTCATCTCTGCAGAAGTTCGCCCTCTACTGGACCATAACCCACGTGTAATTAATCTTCTGAAGCAGGGTGTGAGACATACTTGGAATAATAGTTGTTTTCAGACATACATACACATCTACTGCTATTTTTGAATGAACCACCTGTTTTAGAGGCAACCATCAGATTTCATTGAAGGCTGTTAATACATGATTCTTCTTCTTTGTGATTATCCAGGCACTGGCTGTAATGTGTGTTACATGGAAGAGATGTGCAATGTGGAGCTGGTGGAGGGAGAAGAAGGCCGCATGTGTGTCAACACAGAGTGGGGAGCCTTTGGGGACACAGGAGAATTAGAAGACTTCCGGCTGGAGTATGATCGAGTGGTGGATGAAAGCTCCCTTAATCCTGGTCAGCAACTGTAAGGATACAAAGCCACTTTTTTGTAATTTTAATAAATACAAAGCCACTTTTTTGTAATTTTAATAAATACAATTCCCTTGTATGCAAAAATGCAAGATTTAAAGGGATTGACCAATCAAACAAAATATTTTGCCTGGCAGCTCACCTGATGCAGTGTCAGTTCTATGCTGTCTCTATGCTCTGTCACAGAAAGGAAGGGGAAATTCTTCTTCCTCTGCCTCTAGCCAGGGCCGCCATTAGGGAAGGGGCGGAACTGGTGTACCGGACCCATGGCCAAAGTGCTCCAGGGGGCCCAGAGTATCTGAATGCAGCCGCTGCTGTACACGGGGTCCCCGTCATTGGTCTTACCTGCCCCATCAGCCTCCCTTGCTCGCTCATGGCGTCGCACGCTTCGTCGGCCAGGCCCACTACCCACCTCTTCTTTAAAGGCTGCTCAGGCGTTGGCCACATGTGAGGAGGGGAGAGCCGGAGAGGGGTAAGGAATTTTTTTTTCTTATGTCTGTAGAGATTTTGGCATTTTCACACCATCAGCTTAGTGTGCTGGAGTCTTTTAGAGTCCCCCGGGGCATTCCAAATCAATCGGGAAGTCTTATAATATGGGGCCCCAAGCTTAGTGTTGCAATGTGAACCCCCTCTCAGGGAAAGGCAGACCTGCTAATGAGTAAAGGACCCTAGTGCGTCAGCATAGGGAGCAGGCAGGCCCGGATTAACGCCGCCCCAGGCCCAGCAGCCTGCAAACGCGGCTCACATAGGCCGCCCGGCGCCCGTGGGCAGCAACACGGAGGTACAGGATGGGGCGGTCCTATTGCTTAGTAACAGCTGTCAGAGCCAGGCATATGTAGCAGAGCTGGGGAAAGCACCTGAGAGAAGAAGCAGGAGCCGTTGATCGGCGTACATTACATACAGTCAGCGAGGGGGAGAGGCAGAGAGCTGCTGAGGCTGCATTGGCTCAGCCTGTGTGACAGGCAGCATAAGCCCCGCCCCCAAGGCTCAGACTTCCTGTTCATCAAGGTACCGCGCAAACTACAGCACTGCTATGGAGAGGTCTGTAGCAGACAAATCTGCCATCATAAGAGAAGCAGAGGCACTGGCAGCCAGTGGCGTAGCGACCCGGGGGCGGGGGGGGCGGACCGCCCCGGGTGACACCAGACCTAGAGGGTGACACCTCTCGGCCGGTCACCCCTCGGTATAGAGACACTTACCTGCAGGTCCGGAGCGTGGAGGCCGGCGCCGCTCTCAGCTGTCATCTGAGGGCGCGTCATCAGAGGGCGCCTCTGATGACGCGCCCTCAGATGACAGCTGAGAGCGGCGCCGGCCTCCACGCTCCGGACCTGCAGGTAAGTGTTTGCTTTTTTTAAAAATACCGGCATGGTGGGAGCGGGCCGGCCGGTTCCGCTGACAGCAGAGCGGGCCGATCACCCTGACAGCGGAACCGGCCGGCCCGCTCCCACCATGCCGGCAAAAATGCTTTTTTTTTTGTTTGTTTTCTTTGGGGGGGGGGGTTGACACCATTGGGGGGGGGGTGGGGGTGACACCATTGGGGGGGGGGTGACACCATTTCCTACCGCCCCGGGTGACACCAGCCCTAGCAACGCCACTGCTGGCAGCCTCCATGTCTGCCCCTGCTGAGTGTCTCCTCATTCTCAGCAGGACACGCAATGATCTCTGTCTTGCTCATGTGCTCTCTCTGCCCCCTCCCCTGGCTGCAGGGGGGGGCTATGTTGCTTCTATCGGTCTGGGGCCAGGAGCAGCCTGAGAGATAGTTCCAGGCAGAAGAAAGCAGTTCAAAGGTCAGTCAGGCTGCTGGTAACTCCGGGAAGGGGGGTAACTCTTAAAGTGGACCAACACCCACGGGTGATCGGCCCGGGAATCTATAAGATTCTATAAGATTCCCGGGCCAATCACCTCCCTCACCGCAGGGCACCGTAATACCCCCCCCCCAAAACCCCCAAAAAACCTTACCTTATCTGCCGCTGCCGCCTCCCACGCGCCCCTCTAGTCGTGCGCGCGCCCGCGCCGGCCGTTTGTGAATGCCCGGCGCGGGCGGGCGCGCGCCCTGTAAGAGTGACGTGCGGGAGGCGGCGGCGGACGCGCTGTCTTGTCCGTCCCTGTCACCCGCTTGTCCGTCGGCGGGGATTGGACGGCACGGTCACGTGGGAGCGTGGTGAGGTGAGTTTTTGGGGCTTTCTGGGGGGTTTCACACAGCGGGGCACCCCCAATTGGGGTGCCCCCCCGAAGTGGACCAAAACTCAGGATAGTCAAAATCCTGGGTGTTGGTCCACTTTAAGTGCTATAGACTGAGAAGAGTTTAAAAACTAGTCTTGCTCCTGTCCAGTGTTTGAGGGGGGGTTGTACTTGCTGCAGAGGGAAAGGGACACTTCCAAGGAAATGGTATGGTTTACTGTTAGTTTGTTATCAAGGCAGACCAAAAGCACAAATGACTTCTGATCCACATAACCTAAGATTTAAGTTATGTGGATCACAAAATAATTTGTGCCTTTTGGTCTGCTTTAAAGAGAAAGTAAGGTCACACAAAAAGTACTTCCACAGTTGTCCACAGCATGAGAACATCCTATGTTCTCATATATATGCCCCATATACCAAGCAGCTGATACTGGCCTCGTTCTTCTCTTGCCAGCAATCATTTAGGGTCTGCTTGTCTGGTGAAGCTGAAAGGTCTGCCTTGCCATACATTAATGTGAAATCAGGATGCCCCCATGCTGCAGAGGTCAGAGGAAGTTAAGTCATCTTTGACTTTATTTCCTCTTTAAAATGTTGCCAGAACCTGGGATTTTGCTCCCCTGAGTTTTGTCACCTGATACCTTAATCCAGCAATCCTGTACATGCGCGAGCCCCCAGTGTCATCCATGGTCATCTGCATCAGGCAGACTCAGATGGTTGCCAGCGGGAGCAGACATGGTGGCGGGTGCTGCAGCAATAAAGAGCTTGCTGTAAGTGAGTGTCAGGCAAATCAGGGCATCCCAACTCAGGAGGGCGGAATCTGCTTGAACTCTGATAATTACTTTTAGGTTTTTAGGGAATATGCTCACACTGTGTTTATTTATTTTTTGTGCTAAGGGCACAGGAAGGCACATGGATAGTAGTTTTTGGGGGCGGTAACTAAATGTGATGGGGGCCTGGTGTGGACATTAAATGGGGCCCTGTTAATGCTCATACAGTAACATTTTTCTGTCTTTTAACTTAACCGGATGTAGCTAAACAACTAAAGAGTGAAACAGCAGAGACAAATTACTTCCTTTATCTAAATGATGCCTAATAAGCACAAATATGATAAATAAGGAGGAGAAGCAACAATGATGGGGCCCCTCTGACCTTCTGGGCACGGTGCGGTCGCACTTCCTATATTTACGTCCCTGGTGGGGACTTTGTGGTGCTGTGATGCAAGGATATTAATCTACCATTGTGGACCAAAAAATGACACACTGCATCACCACACACACTGCATGAGTACATCTCATGCTGCCTATGATCCTGACATTGCAGATATGCTTACCTTTTCTTTTAGTCACTCTTGGTGTGACTAAAAATGTTCTGACTTGGAGCAGTGCCTGGCTACCGCAGAGATCAGAAGAGGATAGCTCTGCAAGGTGAGTATTTTCCCCCATACCCATTATCATGCTCCTGAATGGTATGTTTGCTTATAAGAGCTATTATAAACAGACATGCCATTCAGGACCATGGAAAAGCTAGGTGAGAAAGTGTTACCTAGTTTTTCTGGCCTCCTGAATGGCATATCTGCTTATAGCTCAGCTATTCTAGACACATTTACCTATAGCTTTTAGTCAAGTCTGTCTATAATGGCTGCGCTATGATCAGCAGATATACCGCTGTTTGATTCTTTATTTTGTTAAACAAAAATCCATTTTTTAGGGGTGCATTGAGTGTCAAATAGGTGTGCTTGAGTGTGCTGTGCTACAGGACTGCCCTGTGTGTTAACCAAAAAAGCTGCAGGTGTGACGTCACATGGGATAGGTGTTACAGTCTGGGGGCATAGCGAACCCTCTACAACACCTCTTTGACACTCTGGGCCCCCCCCCCCCCCCCAAAAGCGAGTTAATTCTTTTTTTAGCTAAAGAACAAACTCTATGAAGATATGCAAAATTTTCATACACTAACATGTATTCAGCAATCCTTATCCATTAATGTACATTAGTCATGTGACAAATGCACTTTGTCTTAAACAAAATTGCTTTGTGTTGCATTTTCATTTTATATACTTCGATAAATAGGCCCGTCAAAATCTACAGCACCAGGCCCGGGATGCTCTTATTCCAGCCCTGTGAGCAGGGACGAGCGCATCCCTGGGTTCCCAAATTCCGCTAGGTGCTACTGGAGCATCATGATTTTGGATACCTTACTGTGTGAACCCCCTGCAGTGTCCTGCAAACCCATTACCTTTCTGTTGGTCCTTCACCACATCCCTGCAGATGTGAATGCTCCCACACCCAGCCATTCAGATAGGCCGGGCACAGGGGAGCGCACACTCTTCAGGCAACCTGGGGATGCAGCCGTCTCCACTTCCTATGCTGACACACCAGGGTGCTATACTCATTATACAGTTTCCTGGGGGGGTGGGGATGGCAAAAGGAGAGAGCGCAGCCGCATCCCTTGCAGTGCAAGCACTCCCGTCCCCAACTCATCTGAATGGCTGGACGCATAAGCGTGCCGACAGCCCAAAGATTTAATAAACATTACAGGGGCTAAAAGAGCTCACCTTGGTGTGGTAGCATGCTTAAAATCTTTCGACCAAAGTTTTCTTTTTGATTTAACAAGACAAAAAATGTGTAGGAAAAAAGGGGAGGGCAGACATTGTGACTGTATGGGGCAGTGAAATTCCTACTGGTGGCACTACCTCCAGCACCTCCCCCTTCATCAGGACCACCAATTCAATCTGGAGACACTTATCAAGTTGACACCCCCTCATTTAGTGATAGGCTAAAATGGAGCTCGCCACATGGTCAGTCACAGCTCAGCTCATAGCTCATAGTGTGCTTGTGTGTGGTAGCCCTACCACTCCCATCACAGAGGACATTAAAAACACAAGGTAAGACTTAAATTAAACATTTCTCAGGCAACATAGCTTTGCTTTTAAAGTTGACCAACACCCAGGATTTTGACTATCCTGGGTTTTGGTCCACTTCGGTGGGGCACCCCGACCTCTGTGTGAAACCCCCCAGAAGCCCAGAAAACTCACCTCACCCCGCTCCCACGTGACCGATGCAGCCAATCCGCGCCGGCGGACAAGCGAGATGCAGCGCCGGACAAGCAGAGCTTCCCTCTTACAGGGAGCGCACCCGCGCCGGCCATTCACAAACGGCCGACGCAGGAGCGCGCCCTGCTAGAGGGATGCGCGGGAGGCGACGGACGCGCATGCGCCGCTGAAACGTGGAAAAGGTAGGATTGTGAGCTTCCTGGGGGGTTTCACCCCGCTGGACATCCCGATTTCGGATGCCCCGCGGGGAGGGATCTGATCGGCCCTCTTATAGATTCCCGGGCCAATCCCCCCTGGGTGTTGGTCCACTTTAAAAAGGAAAAAATGATGTGAGCATTGCCATGTGTAGACCTACAAAAAGGGAATATCCGTTACGACTGCACACAGGGACATAGTGGCTGATTGTATGGGCTAATATTCAGGAATTCTGATTAAAACATCTATAAAGCATGTTGACAGATGTAATAAATATGGGGGAACCCACGTGTCCCCCCTAGACCCTGCAAACCCAAAAGCTCCACTATGAACAATAATCAACTATATAAAAAGTAATAAAGTTTATTTAAGGCATATATCTACATGTATATACAGACAATACTACAGGACAGATCTAAAATCATTTAAAACACATGTACTGACAACACTAACAACGAGGAGGGGGAAGACAAAAGAAGGGGGGGGGGCAACCAACATCACCGCTGCTCTAAACTACTATACATAAAAAAAGTGCATACAAGGCCTAGATATCACAGTTGAACTTAAAGAGGACCACCAGTTAAAATAAACTGGTGGTGATGTCATTTAAATGGCTGCCATTGGCCTAAACTTTCTATCATTCAAAAGTCTGCAGTGAATGTTGGGCTATAAAAATCTTTCACTTTTTATGAAATCTATTTCTTTTATCATGCAGCTATGAGAAGATGATTGGTGGAAAGTACATGGGAGAGCTGGTCAGGCTGGTCCTGATGAAAATGGTGAATGAAAATCTGCTGTTCGGTGGAGAAGCTTCGGACAAGCTCAAAACAAGAGGAGGTTTTGAAACTCAGTTTGTCTCGCAGATAGAAGGGTAAGAAACCCCCTACACTGATAGGCATTGAACTGTCTGACAAGATAATAATTCATCATTTTTGATGAAAATATAACATACACCAGTAATGCCACGTCATAATGCGAATCAGGTGGCCATAACTATTCCAGAGTGTCTTACAGCTAGAGGTACTACCGTTAGAACTGCTGACTGCAGAAATGCAGAAAGTGGACCACAAACAACTGGAGGTCTGTCAATCCCACCAGGATAACCTTATGTATGATATCTTGAGTGCAAAAATGTTAAAGGAAGATACGCTCATACCTCATGTGACCACCAGCAGCCAGTGGGGTTCACCATGTTAACGTCGACCCAGCAAAACTCAACTGGTTGTGGGTGGAGCAGCGAGAGAAGTGCCAGTGGATGCCAGTTTTTATTCATCCTTTTCTCTTAGCAGCCCGGGATGCCCCCCGGGATGGAGCTGTGAGTTGACCTTCAATCATTTTTGAGGCCCAATTTAAAGTTACATCGTTGGTGGCAGGCTCGGAATGCCCATGCCTTTGAAATAAAGGGAAGCCATAATGACACATAATACATATATGTATTTGGCTCAGAACATATGTGTAACTGGCATTGGCATACGCTTGCATTCCCATAGTCTTCTATTGGTCTAGGTTAGCATGTATGTGAACTGGGCCATTGAAAATAATGGGTAACATTTTCCCTTGCGTTGTGACTCTGCAGCACGAGCAGATTGGTGAGAACAGAGCCTAAGTTATAATATGATTCTATAGAATGAAAGGCAGGGGCGTAACTATAAGGGGTGCAACAGAGTCCAGGAGGTCGGGGGGGGGGGGCATCATTGATACTCCTCCACCTTATTTATCATATTTGTGCTAATTTGGCATTATTTAAAGAAAGGAAGAACCATTTGTCTCTGTTGTTCCATTCTATAGTTGTCTAGCTGCATCCAGCTGAGTTAAAAGAGTTTACTGTATGAGCCTTAAAAGGGCCCAATTTAATGTTCGCACTAGGGACTTGTCACATTCAGTTACGCTACTCACCATGTTACCATTGTTTTTGAGTTCTCTTTCTTTTTTTTTTTGTTTTTTTCATACTTTACTCTTTCTTTCACCTTTAGAGATTCTTCAGATTTTAAACAGACCTCCAACATCCTAAGGACTCTGGGTTTACAACCCACCCTCGGGGATTGCCAAGCTGTACGCATGGCTTGTGAAAGTGTGTCCACAAGAGCCGCTGTTATGTGTGGTGCGGGCCTTGCAGGAGTCCTGAACCGTATGCATAAGCACCGAGGAGGTGACATACTACAGATTACTGTGGGAGTGGATGGATCTGTTTACAAGCTGCATCCCACGTAAGACTAAATATTATAAAATGTGATAATATCAATAGAATTATATTATTAGTATTCAGTAAAAAGAACAGTAGTAAGGTTATCTGTAGCATTGAAAATATCTCTGCATTATGTGAGCTGAAGTATCAAGCTTTATGTTTAGTAGTAAAACTGCACAGATGAAAGACACACACAACTTCCTCTTGCTACCTTTTAGGGGGTAGTTGGGGGATCCTTTGAATTATAATGGGGAAAAGGAAATCCTGTAACTGATTTAATCACCTCACTAGTGAAGGTGGCTTTTAAGCTTAATGTAGTGGGTTTACAGTAATATTCCTTGCTATATAATCAGATTGCCCTGAAGCTCCTAGTGTTTTCAATTGTTTAAAATGGAGCCCCAAAGCTGAGAAATCTAACTTTTATTTGCTGTATTTTCAGACAATCCTGGGAGGTGGGTGTGGCTGCATACTGAGGACTATAGTGCTCACATTAGCATAGGGAAGGGCTATAAGTTCACTCACATGCTAATCATATGTATTTACCTGTATGCTAATCATATGTATTTACCTATCATACCAGCAACAGCTCAGCTTGTAAATACTTTGTGTAACCCTCATTTAATGCATGAAGGTGTATTTAGTAGAGAGTTACTTCTATCAAAACCTGACCCTACAAATTGATCTATACCCCAACTCTGTTGCAGCCTGTCACTCATGCCAGCCTGTTCACAGCCTGAGCTAAACTATAATAAAAATGACTATATAAATAAAAAAATATATCCTCAAATACATTGTCAGAAATAGGGACAGGAATAGCATGCTAAAAAGGAAAGATTGATATGACAAGCGGAATTTTACTACAGTATATGGGTGATTTTGTTTACACGCTAAGAAGGCTGCACACTCCTGACAGTCTATGACTCCTCTATAAGAATGATAGGGGAATATGCAAATGAGCAGAAGCGAGGGGGAGAGAGGGCTCAGAGAATGTAAAGCAACATATTGTTACATTGGTGAACAGACTGCTGAGACAGAGGAAAGAGGCAGCTTTCTGCGGACAGAAATGAGACACAGAACAAAACCTGAAAACAAAAAGGAGATTTTGCTTTATATCAACCCCCAGGTAAGAAACAGACTGGGAACAAAAGTTTTGGGTGGTCAATCCTTGTAAAGAGACAAAAATGCCCCCCTCCTATAAGGGTTACAAACAAGTGGAGCTTTGGAGTCGGTATGCTAAAATTCTGACTCCAACACCAACTCTTCTATTTTATGAGGCTGCGACTCCAGCTTTGACTCAGACGCCTTCATAAATGACCATAGCTGATGACAGAGCATACTTTCATTAGTTGATGGCTAGCTTTAGGGTCACTGATCCATAGTGAAACACCTTTAGCCTCATCATCAGTCTACCATAAACAGACTCTTAATATGTTAATACGATTGTATTTCTTCTCTTTCAGCTTTAAAGACAAGTTACATGCTACCGTGCACAAATTGTCCCGGAATTGTGACATCACATTCATTCATTCAAATGAAGGCAGTGGAAGAGGAGCAGCTCTCATATCAGCAGTGGCATACAAAATGGCTTCCCTAATAGGCCATTAGCAATTGTATAGTTCTCTTTTACCGAGACGCCTCCAACCTCTTCCTAAGATTTACAAAGTCTCTGCAAACAGGAAAAATCCCTGCAGAGCTTACAACCAAAAGTGTTGTTTACCGCTCAAAAAAGGCTGAACATTGGCATGGCATGAACATTTCTTATTTTAGTTATCCAACCAATGAGGATTTATAAGGCTATCTCTTTAGGTGCCTTGTTTAATGCCAGATTTTTCCATCAACATGCTACTCTATAAAGACCTTTTTAAAAAACACACACAGGAAAAATGATCCTTTATAGAGCAGCCTTTTGGTTTTTGGATTTCAAGAACCTAGCAATAAAGACTATTTGTGGTAAGGCTCTGAACTATCAATATCTTTGCACCGTAACTATGGTCTCATTTCCATAGTGGAAAAATCTCAGGAAATTGCTCTCAGCATATCTTTCTTCGCCCCGTCAGAGTAAACAATCTGCTTACAGAAAATTACAGTGTGACAAGTCTAGGTTTCAGCATACATTCAAGACTGGACACATATTCATGTCATTTTATAGGTGTAACTCTAAGTGGACAATATCTTAGATCACATTTTAAAGGAAGAAATGTGTTGAATTGCAGGAAGCTCATTGCAGGAGGTCAGATGGGGGGGGCATCATTCTTGCTCCTTCACCTTATTCTTTAAATTTGTGCTCACTTGCCATCATTTAGAGAAAGGAATCAACATTTGCTGTTTCAGTCTTTAGTTGTCTGCATACAATGAGTTAAAAGACAAAAACTTTTACTTATGAGGCTTGACAGGGTCCCATCCAATGTTTAAGCCAGGGTCCCGTCACATTTAGTTACGCGACTGCACAGTTGTAACTCTGAAATTCATTTTTTTTGTTTAGTCTGCATTCTACTAATTCTACTAATACTATTTTAGAGTAGTACCTGCAGCACAAGTTAGAGCTCCAGTGGCTTTAAACTTTAAAATGCTATTGATATCAGTGCATGGAAAGGAATGAGGATCTAGCAAAGACATTCCACTTGGTGCCCAATTTTTCTGCCCTCAGCCCCCCCCCCTCCCTTTGCTCTCAGCATCTCTTCTTACTCTTCTCTAGTCTTTAACAGTAAGCCCAACAACTGTATTGGGACACATTGGCATTGATTCATAGCCTTTGCCTATAATCTTGCCAGGTTCTCGATGCAACTCATCTGGGAGATTTCTCGGCAACTCGCTTGATTCAAGCCCCTACTGAGATGATGGTGAGAATTCTCGCCTTCATCTGTGATTTTACGACTCGCATGACAGTTGAATGACTCACTGTCAGCGAGTTGTATTCATTTTCATTGATAAAAGGACTGCATCTTTAAAAGAAAAATGCAAGCCCCTCCCCCCAAAAGGCAAACAGTCCGGTCACCAGGCATAAGTTACAAGCCCTTATGCCCTATGGCATGGGTTCGGGGCCCTTCTGTACCCCTGATGCTCCAAATGGGTGTGGGTAATATGACGGGTTACCAGCATCTCACCCACTGATTCCGGCTCCCTATCCCCGGGAACTGGGATATGAGTCCCTTAGGACCCTTAACAGTTCACACCAAGTGTAGAAAAATAAAGACACCACATAAAAAAATGTTAATCTTCTCAACTTAACTACTCACTGGTCCTGTCTTCTTTCTTCAATTTAGGAGGCGACATCCTCCTCCTGTGCTTCTTCTGTCCCACGGCGTTCTCCGCTAATCTTGGGATGAGGATCGTCCCTGCCCAGCATGGCTTCTGTGCCCTGGGTTACAAACCTTTATTTCTGGTGCCTGGGCTGGTTGCCATTTGGAGGGGAACCCCCAAAAAATCCGCTGTCAGTTTCAATGTTAAAATGAACACCGGCTAGAGAAAATGTTGTTTGCTACAGCAACATTTAAAAAAAAAAAAGGTCAGACATTTTTTGTTAGATAAAAATTGTATCTAGCGAAAAATACCAAAATATTTATGCTGGGTATCATTTTAATTGTTAAAAATCATGCCATCTTGAGCAGCATGATTTTTATTAATTTAAATTAATTGCTGGTGTTACAACATTATTAATAAAGCGGATGAAAACCCATTTCTGGGTCCACCGCTCATCCTTCGGGGTGAAGATCTTTCGGGATGCTGATCCCTGATCCCGGTGGGTTTCACAAATCTGGTGTAGGATGCCCCGGGGGCAGGCTAGTGGTCAGGCCTGCTCTAAGAAAGCAGATTCTGTTTTCAGTTTGATACTCTGTTATACACACTGTAAGATATTGGTGATAGAGATATATATATATGTGTATGTATATGTATATGTGATATAATGGACAATCATGTAATATATAAGTAATGTAACATATCAATTTGCTTTGTGATTTTAGCTAAAGTATTGGTCAGTCCTGTATAGCATTGTTTGTAAAAATGCTGGGCCATACTATAATGTCTCTATGTGACAGTAAATGTCTGTCTGTTTATGTCTATAGTACATACTGACCAATGTAAATGCTTCTAGGTTATCTGTAATGTGCCATATAAATATGCAAAATAAATGTTAAACTCATTTTTTCCTTCACATTTCTCCTTTGTAAGTGTTTTGTTTAGCCGTCCAACAGATGCTAAATGGTGAAGTATACAAATGATAGCGGCCATGTCACTTAGACTGGGGAGCTTGCTCTGTTATGTCACTGAGAACTATTCTACATGTTTGTACATGAAGCCCGGGGCGTGGATCACCTAGTATTATAAACTAAAATATATAGGTTCATTCAAACACCAGTTAGTAGGTTTCAGGGATGTCTTAAAGCAGAACAAAACCCGGGACTTTGACTAGCCTGGGTTTTGTTTCATGTCCTGGTGGATGCCCCACTGTGTGAAACCCCCCAGAACAACTCACCTGCTCCTGGTCCTGCTGTGCATACGTGGGGTCTCGACAACTGGAGCAAGAGCGGGCACATACCCTGCAGCAAACATGTTCCCGCCCCAGCACAGCAGCAGCGTGAGCACAGCCCAAAGGTGCAGGGGGTACGGCAGCCAGTGTTTACATTGGCGAGGGAGCCAGGAATGCTAGCGTCCGACCCTGGAGTCTTTTAGATTTCTGGGTTGTGCCGCTAGGATGTTGTTCTGCTTTTAAGTGACTGTTCAGTCTGCATGTACCTCCCCATCCTGAGCCAAGGGTTATGAAAAAAACTCTTTACCTTGCTGGAAGCGAGCACTGTTCCCCCAACGTTTCTGGGCCTTGGCCTGAGGCTTCACAGAGCACCCACCTTGGTTTTGTGCACATGCCCGCCCACAGGGCTGGCGCCAGCACAGGGCAAACCTGGGCAATTGCCAGGGCCCCTGGCATCTTCAGGGGCCCACTCAGGCTCACACTTGGCCATGTTATTATTTTACAGTGGACCCAAACAATCGAATGCAGGGTATTGTGTGCAGATCTGCTCATGGCTGATCAGCAACAATGGAGAAGGTGGCATGGAATAGAGGCAATTGATGGAAGCTCAGAAGGTGACGAGAACCACGTGACAACTGATAGCAAAGTCTTTAGCGGCAGCAGAGCAAGCAGTAAGGGCTGAAGTGTGCTTGGTGGCAGTAGAGAATGCAACAAGGAATAGAGGACGATTGGTGACTATAGGGAAGGCAATAAGGACTGGAGTGTGATCATCAGCAGAAGATGACCCATTTGTGGCAGCGGAGTTAAAAAGAGGACATCATTTGACACACTACTTTGGGGCCCACTAAGACTCTCTTGCCCAAGGCCCCCTAAAACCTGGAGCCAGCCCTGCCCGCCTATTCCCAGCAGCACAGAGCCAGGGACGGCATTCTGTGTAGTCTCGGTGTGGCTGCATCCCGTGACAATGCTTGTCTCCAGGTCTTTAAGGTTAAGGGGGTTATTTAAGAAGGGATAGCGCCAGGTAGTGCCTCGTAGCGTCAGGCAGCGCCTGGTGAACGCTGGGTGCTGTACGCAAAACCATATTTAAGATAGCGAATCTGGTGAGCGCCTCTAACAGTGCCATGTAGAGTGGCATGTATTATTACAGGTGGCTCAGCGTATAGTGCTAGGTTCCAGAGTGCCATGTAGTACCTGTCGCTCTGTAGCGCTCTCCCATACATTTCAATGGGCTTTCATTAGATGTATATAAATAGCGTGTTTGGCATTTTTTTTTTTTTTCTTGCTCAAATCATTGTGTGACCTCTCCTAGCTGCAAACAAACACTTTTAGAAACTTTTTTTGACTTTTAATAATTTTATCCAGAATTGTCATTACAGGTCTGGCACTAAAGTGTTAATGTCACAGTGTGGTGCAGGCCATAAGACAGGTCCCTCACAGCAGCAGCACTAGAGGATGGGTGAGGAGAGGGCAGATTTGTCTAGAAACTGTCTAGAAACTGTCCTGCACCTATATGTGGGCTTTTGCAAACATTACCTGGCGTTAGTGATGAATCAGCCTCTTAGGTTTATTAAAGTTTTATTTTAAACTAGTATGATTAAGGTGCACATATACTCCCCAAAACAGCCTGTGTTTATTTTTTACTAAAGCCTTTGCCCAATATTCATAACAACACGAACTGTATGCAGTCGGCCATATTGCTCCATGGCCGAGCAGCCCTGTCCCCAGCAATGATGCATTGGGTCACAGTAAACACAGCTCAGCAATGGGGAGCACTTCAACCTAACTGCCATTAGAGCTTATTCAGCACAGTGAGAATGTTTTTCCTCACTTTTTTGTGAAAAAAAATCCTCAGTGCAATTCAGTACCATGTCTAGCTGTGCAAATGTTTTATTCATTTGCACAGCCAAAAAAAAATGCTGAATTGCACTGTGGAAAAAAATGTTTTTCTTTTTTTGTAAGAATTTAATTAAATTTTTTCTTTGCAATTCAGAATTACTTTTAGCTGTGAAAATACATTTATTATTTATATAAAATTATTTAAAAATGTGCACAGCTAAAATAGTGCTGAATTTCAGTAACGAAAATACTTCATTCGAAAAATGTTTTCTCACAGAAAAAAAATCCTCATGGTGTTGAATCAGCCTTAATGCGACAGATTAGTTGTAAATGAACTAATTAGCATACGACAGCCATTTACCATAATACTGCTTCCTGTTAGTCTTTTTTTCAAGATTGGGCAAATGCTTTAGTAAAAAAAGAAACAAAGATTGTATTGGGGCACTGGGCTGGAGATGGAAGGTGACAACACAATACCTTTCTGAGGATCACTTTAAGATGGCTCTCCACAAAGGCCCAGGAGAAATATGTGCAGGGAAGGTGGACTGCTGCCCATCCCCAGACTTTCAGATAAGGAGGAGGTAGCAGCTTGAAATGAATTCTGCATATAGTAAGTTCTAAGTGTGTGGGCTGTCTATACAGATAAGACCTGAAGTGCACTTTACTCATATAATGTAAACTGGGAACATAGTCACAGGCTTTATTTAGTGCATGGTTTTGCATTTTTTTTTAAAACAATATAAATAGAGCAACATAGATGGGTTTATTTGTATCAGTGTAAAGAGAAATTATGTTAAAGGAGCACTATCACGAAAAAATGGGCCAAAAATTCTTATAAATATGCTGGATGGTGGGAAGAGAGGTCACTTATACACCAGGCATCAAGAAATATCCAGCCAGGCTTGTTTTTTAATTTTTATTAATAGAAGGGAGAGGTAATCAGGTGACAGGTTCTGTCACCCCTCATACACTAAACCGGTCACCCCTAGATTTTATTCCAACTGTTACGCACCGGGTGCGAAGAAGTGGACCCGCAGGGTCTGCAGAACTGTTTGGCAGATACCGCGTCAGGGGAGCGGAGTCTAAGGAGCCACTGGTTTTCACCAGAGCCCACCGCAAGGCGGGATGGTCTTGTGCGGCAGGTGACTCCCAGGTCGCTACCCCCCAACAGCGGCACAGTTCCACAAACTGCTGAAGTGACGTGCAGCAGAGACAAACAGTGGTCGAAGGAGAAGGCCGAGGTCAGGACTGGCAGCGCGGGTTCAGTAGCGGAGACACAAGCCGAGGTCGGGACTGGCAGCGCGGGTTCAATTGCGGAGACACAAGCCGAGGTCGGGACGGGCAGCACAGGTTCGAAGGTCAATGGGAGAGCCGAGGTCATACACGAGGAATCAAGCAATACAGCGATAATCATTCAGGGAACAACACCGAAGATCCGGCACAGGAAGTAAGGCAGGGTTTAATTTATAGGAAGACCCAAAAAGGGATTGGATGGCAGAGACCAATTAACAGGGCCTTGGCCCTTTAAATCTGAGAAGGTTGACGCGCGCGCCCCCTAGTGGCCGGGGACGTGCGCGCAGGGAAGGCGGAACAGTAACAGAAGGAGGAAGCCGGCGGCCATGCCGGTCAGAGGAGGAAGCGCGGGGACCAGGTAAGGGGGAACCGCAGCCTGGGGGGCCAGCAGCGGACGCCCGGATGGCGGTGGAGCGGGGAGCGCTGCAGGAAGGGGACGCAGCGCTCGCCCGAGGAGAGGCACGGAGGGGGGCGCTGCGCGGGGAAAACGCAGCGCTCGCCCTAACAGTACCCCCCCCCTTAGGTCTCCCCCTCTTTTTGGGACCGAGGAAGTTTGAAATAAGGCTCCGATCGAGGATATTCTCCTCAGGCTCCCAGGACCTCTCTTCTGGACCGCAATTCTCCCAATCCACTAGAAAGTATCGTCTCCCTCTGGATGTTTTGGAAGCCAGAATCTCTCTCACCGAGAAGGCATCTTCGGTACCCGCGACCGGAAGTGGCTCCAACGTTTTAGAAGAGAATCGATTAGTCGTCAGAGGTTTTAATAATGAAACATGAAAAGAGTTGGGAATGCGTAAGGAGGCTGGCAAATGAAGTTTGTAACAGACCGGATTAATTTGTTGCTTGATCCTGTACGGCCCTAAATAGCGAGGGCCCAATTTATAACTGGGTATCTTGAAACGAATGTACTTGGCTGAAAGCCAAACTTTATCTCCAGGAGAGAAAACAGGAGCGATTCTCCTTCTTTTATTAGCGCTGCTCTTCATGCGGGTAGAGGCTAGAACAAGAGAATGTCGTGTTTCACGCCAGATAGAGGAAAAAAACTGTGTTAAGTCATCCACGGCGGGTACCCCCGACTGTGTAGGTAAGGGTAGAGGAGGCAAAGGTTGGCGGCCATAAACAATGAAGAATGGAGATTTTTTTGTGGCTTCAGAATCTTTGAAATTATAAGAGAACTCCGCCCATGGCAAGAGATCGACCCAGTCGTCTTGTCGGGCCGAAACAAAGTGACGTAGATATTGTCCTAGAACCTGATTGACCCTCTCCACTTGGCCGTTGGACTGGGGGTGGTAAGCCGAGGAAAAATCTAATTTCACTTTTAACTGAGTACAGAGAGCCCTCCAGAATTTTGAAACAAACTGAACTCCCCTGTCGGAGACAATGTGGGAAGGAAGTCCATGGAGCCGAAAAATATGCTTAAAAAAGTTCTTAGCCAACTGAGGAGCGGATGGGAGTCCTGGTAGCGGAATGAAGTGCGCCATTTTTGAAAAACGATCCACAACAACCCAGATCACTGTATTGCCTTGAGATGGAGGAAGATCCGTGATAAAGTCCATAGCGATGTGAGACCAAGGGATTTCAGGAATAGGTAGAGGATGAAGAAGACCCGCCGGTCTTTGGCGAGGCGTTTTATTACGTGCACAGGTGGTACAAGCTTGCACGAATTCTGCCACATCCTTCTCAATGGAGGGCCACCAATAATATCTGGCAATAATTGCGTTAGACTTTTTGATACCAGCATGCCCGGCAATACGGGAAGCATGACCCCATTTTAATATTTGGAGGCGTCGGCGAACCGGGACAAAGGTCTTCCCAGGCGGAGCCTGCACTAGGGAGGCAGGAGCGGAATGAACCAAATGATCAGGAGATATAATGAACTGAGGAGCAGCGTCCACGTCTGTGACGTCCGAGGAGCGAGATAGAGCATCTGCCCTGATGTTCTTAGAGGCAGGCCGAAAGTGAATGCGGAAATTAAACCGCGCGAAGAATAGTGACCAACGAGCTTGGCGAGGATTCAAGCGTTGAGCAGTTTGAAGATACAAAAGGTTCTTATGGTCGGTAAAAATAGATATGGGGTGAAGCGACCCTTCTAGTAGATGTCTCCACTCTTCAAGAGCTAATTTGATAGCCAGGAGTTCACGATCCCCAATAGAATAATTTCGCTCCGCGGAAGAAAAGGTCCTAGAAAAGAACCCACAAGTATGATTTTTCCCTGAAGGAGACCTCTGTGTGAGAACAGCTCCTGCTCCAATGGAAGAAGCGTCAACCTCCAGAGAAAAGGGACGAGAAGGGTCTGGTCTGGTGAGCACCGGGGCCATAGAGAATGTCCTTTTCAATGCTAAAAAGGCTGCCTCCGCCTGTGGAGGCCATGACTTGGGGTTGGCTCCCTTTTTGGTGAGAGCCACAATGGGGGCCACGATAGTGGAAAAATGGGGTATGAATTGACGGTAATAGTTGGCGAAGCCCAGAAATCGTTGAATGGAACGCAGACCAACAGGCCGGGGCCATTCTAATACCGCTCTCAATTTGCTAGGGTCCATTTGTAGTCCTTGGGCTGAAACAGTATAACCCAAAAAGGGCAGAGCGGTCTGGTGAAAGAGACACTTTTCTAATTTGGCATAAAGATGATGCTGCCGAAGGCGGGATAGTACCAGACGAACGTGCCGGTGATGCTCTTCGAGGGAAGAAGAGAAGATGAGGATATCATCTAAATAGACCACGACACAGGAGTACAACAAGTCCCGGAAGATGTCATTGACGAACTCTTGAAATACGGCAGGGGCATTACAAAGCCCGAAGGGCATCACCAAATACTCGAAATGACCGTCACGGGTATTAAAGGCAGTCTTCCGTTCGTCTCCCTTGCGGATGCGGATCAGATTGTAGGCTCCTCGGAGATCTAGTTTGGAAAAGATCCTGGAGCCACGAAGACGGTCGAAGAGTTCTGGAATTAAGGGTAAGGGGTATCGGTTCTTTACCGTGATCTTGTTAAGACCCCGATAGTCGATACAGGGTCGGAGAGAACCGTCTTTTTTCTGTACAAAAAAAAAGCCTGCCCCAGCGGGAGAAGAGGACTTCCGGATGAAGCCCCTCTGCAGATTTTCTTGTATGTAAGTAGCCATTGCTTGAGTTTCGGGGACGGATAGTGGGTAGATACGGCCACGAGGAGGAGTGGTCCCAGGCAGGAGATCGATCGGGCAGTCATAAGGGCGATGTGGCGGAAGGGTCTCAGCTTGCTTCTTACAGAAGACGTCAGCGTAGGCCCGGTAAACTTCGGGTAGGCCCGGTAGAGATGTGGTAGGATGATCGGTTCGAACTGGTAAAGCTTTCAAGCAATTCTTGAGGCAGGTTGTACCCCACGCCTTGATGTCCCCAGTGACCCAGTCTAGGGTAGGATTATGAAGCTGAAGCCAAGGAAGACCCAATAGGATTGGGGAAGTACAATGGGGTAACACAAAGAGTTCCAAGTATTCCTGGTGAAAGAGGCCAATCTTAAGGAGCAAAGGCTTGGTACGGTACTGCACCATACAATTCAGTCTATCTCCATTAACTGAGGCGATGAATAACGGTTTGGCCAAGCGGTTAACTGCTATGTCGTATTTCTTGATCAGGGAGGCCTCTATGAAATTGCCCGCCGAACCAGAATCCAGGAAGACCGGCAAATTAAGCACAGAGGCAGATGAGAGACAAAGCTGTGCAGGTACGGTAAATCTTGGAGAGGAAGCACACACACCCAGAGACGCCTCTCCCAACGAGTCTAGGTGCGCCCGTTTCCCAGTCGAGAAGGACGAATGGGGCAATCTCTTAGAAAATGATCAGGACTGGCGCAATACAGACAGAGATTTTCATTTCTCCTGCGAGACCTCTCCACGGGGGTTAGGCGAGAGCGGCCGACCTGCATGGCTTCCACCTCTGGAGAAGATGGTACAGACAAAGGTTTCTGAAAGGTGGGAGCCAAACGGAACATCCTCCTGTCGCGTTGGGAATCTCTCTCCAGGCGAAGTTCCTCACGCCTCTCAGCAAAGCGTATGTCAATGCGAGTGACGAGATGAATGAGTTCAGAAAGGGAGTCAGGTATCTCTCGGGCCGCTAGAACATCTTTGATCTTGCTAGAAAGACCTTTCTTAAAACAAGCGCAGAGGGCCTCATTATTCCATGCTAACTCGGAGGCCAAAGTACGGAATCGAATAGCATATTCACCAACAGAAAGATCGCCTTGCGTTAAATTCAATAGAGCGGACTCGGCAGATGAGGCCCGAGCGGGTTCTTCAAAAACCTGACGGAATTCAGTAACAAAGGCCTGGACGGTGAAGGTGAGAGGATCATTACGGTCCCACAAGGGAGTGGCCCAAGCCAAGGCTTTTCCGGAGAGCAGGCTAATGATGAAGGCCACTTTAGAGCGTTCGGTGGGGAATTGATCAAACAATAATTCCAGGTGCATAGAGCACTGGGCTAGAAAGCCTCTGCACAACTTCGCGTCCCCCTCATATTTTGCTGGTAAGGAGAGGCGGATTCTGGATGAGGAAACTGCTGGAGACTGCGGTGGCGGCACCGGTGGCGGTGGAGAAGGCGACAGCTGCTGGGTCAAGAGTTGCTGCATCATAGCGGTAAGCTGATTAATCTGCCGAGACTGCAAAGCCACCAGCGCTGGGAGTTCGGAAGTCTCCGGCAAGGGCACCTCAGCGGGATCCATGGCCGGATCTTACTGTTACGCACCGGGTGCGAAGAAGTGGACCCGCAGGGTCTGCAGAACTGTTTGGCAGATACCGCGTCAGGGGAGCGGAGTCTAAGGAGCCACTGGTTTTCACCAGAGCCCACCGCAAGGCGGGATGGTCTTGTGCGGCAGGTGACTCCCAGGTCGCTACCCCCCAACAGCGGCACAGTTCCACAAACTGCTGAAGTGACGTGCAGCAGAGACAAACAGTGGTCGAAGGAGAAGGCCGAGGTCAGGACTGGCAGCGCGGGTTCAGTAGCGGAGACACAAGCCGAGGTCGGGACTGGCAGCGCGGGTTCAATTGCGGAGACACAAGCCGAGGTCGGGACGGGCAGCACAGGTTCGAAGGTCAATGGGAGAGCCGAGGTCATACACGAGGAATCAAGCAATACAGCGATAATCATTCAGGGAACAACACCGAAGATCCGGCACAGGAAGTAAGGCAGGGTTTAATTTATAGGAAGACCCAAAAAGGGATTGGATGGCAGAGACCAATTAACAGGGCCTTGGCCCTTTAAATCAGGGAAGGCGGAACAGTAACAGAAGGAGGAAGCCGGCGGCCATGCCGGTCAGAGGAGGAAGCGCGGGGACCAGGTAAGGGGGAACCGCAGCCTGGGGGGCCAGCAGCGGACGCCCGGATGGCGGTGGAGCGGGGAGCGCTGCAGGAAGGGGACGCAGCGCTCGCCCGAGGAGAGGCACGGAGGGGGGCGCTGCGCGGGGAAAACGCAGCGCTCGCCCTAACACCAACCATGAGAATAAACCACAAGCTTGGTGGGAGTTTTATTCATTTCTTTTTTTTTTTTATATATTCTTTATTTACCATTTTCAAAAATTTTTACAACAATTGTAAAGACAAAAGAGGGACATTGCACATACAGCAAGTGCACAGCATTGTTAGACATGTATCGATTCAGACTATCACGTTGGACAGAAGGACATCATTGCAGCCAAACCCTCTTTTCCCAAATATCTGGTACGTTCTGCATGAGGGGGGGGGCGGTCACAGCATCCTGCCCACGACTACAGCCGATGAGGATTCCGGGGGAAGTCGGCACACCACTCTCCATCTAGTGGCCAGGATGGCTCCCCCAAGCTGTTTCCTCCCCCAAGCAGAATAGGGGCTCACTACAACCATCATCACTTTGGGGGGTCTGGTGCTGACAACTCTGTTGCGGAACTGGGAACTAAAGGATCTAGGATGGGGGAGTGGGGGGGGGTATAAATGGTAGCATGTAAAGAAGAGGGGAGGAGAGAGATCAAGACAAGTACAAGTGGGGAAAGAGGAAATTACGGACCCACACCTACTATTGGCTAGCCTCTAATAACATCTTAAATTCCTGTGAGGTCATAAAGATCACCCAGTTGGTCCACTTAAGGCGGTGATTCTCAGAGGTTTCATTTTGCGATGCAATTAGGCCCTCAAACCTCTCGATCTCTGTCACTTTATTCAGCCACATAGAGATGCTTAGGGGGGTTGGACTCTTCCAGAGCGAGGGGATACACGCCTTTGCGGCGTTTACCATCTGGCTAAGAACAGATCTCTGATACCTTTTGGTGGGCAGCTCCGAGTGGTGGAGAAGGAAGAAGGCAGGGTCCTCAGGGACCTCCCAATCTGTCATGTGCTGCACTGTATCTCTGACCTTAGTCCAGAAGTTAGTCAACTTAGGGCACGTCCAGAAGATATGTAGGAGAGTACCTCTTTCTGCATTACACCACCAGCACATGGGGGAGACAGCGGGAAACCATTTGTGTAGTAGGAACGGGACCCTGTACCACCTTGTGAGAATTTAAAATTTACATTCCTTGTACCTAGTACAAGTAGCTGTGTTTGTGTGCCAGGTGGATAATTCGCCTCCTGTGCTCAGCCGAGAAGGTAACCAGATCCCTTTCCCATTTTGTGAAGGTCGGCAGTGGGTCTTGATCCTGGGGGTTCACCAGGATTTTATAGGCGAGCAGCGTAAGCTCTCTAAGTTGTCGGCCCTGTTGCTTCAGGGTGGACAGGAAGTGGCTAAATTGCATTTGCCAGCTGATCCATCTCGGGAGTTCTCTGGATTCCGCTATTGCGTCCAGGGACTCCCAACCATCCCGGCCTAATCCTACTTACCCCCTTCTTAAGCCAATTTTCCGCCATCCTTCCTCCTGTCCCAGGGGGAAACGCTGGGTTTCCCAGGACTGGAAACAAGGGAGAGAAGGCCGGCAACATCTCGTTCCGTGGGAAATATTTGTGGCAGATTTTAAGTGATGCGCCAATTGTCGGGTGTTTCCATTCCACGTTTAAAGTCTGCTTCGGTAGCTAAGGGAGCTACGCCAATAGAAGCAGCGAACCCCCCTGCTCTATCTGAACCCATTGCTTATGCTGCGAATGCCTACACCAATCTACTATCCTAGTTAGGTGTGTAGCTGCATAGTAGAGGCTCGGATCGGGAAGACCTATCCCACCATTGTCCCTTGGTCTAGCTAGTATCTTCCTGCTTGTTCTTGGGGTTTTCCCTAGCCAAATAAATTTAGAAAAGAGTGCCCCTACTTTTTGTAGAAACATGTTAGGGACAGTCACTGGTAATGCTTGCATTATTTGGAGAAGGCGGGCGAGTATATTCATTTTGAGGGCATTGCATCTCCCAAACCACGAGAGTTTTTTAAATAACCAGGCTTCTAGGTCCTTCGAGAATGCCTGGAGCAAAGGGGGAACGTTTAGGGAGTACATTTTTTCCAAGGACCTGCCCAGTTTTGTACCTAGGTACGTGATGTACTCTTTAGCTCACTTAAAAGGAAAGGATTGACTGAGAGCTCCCTCCCTCGCTGTTGATATGTTGAGATTTAGTACCTCAGATTTCTGCATGTTCACCTTGTAGTTGGACATATTCCTGTACAACTCCAGCTCCTTTATAAGGTTTGGGAGTGTCACCTCAGGGCCGGTTATGAAGAACAACAAATCATCGGCGAATGCCGCGGCTTTGTAATGGCCTGATGGGAGGGAAATCCCCTGTATACTAGGATTCCTTCTTACTCTGCATAGGAATGGTTCCAGTGTTAGTATGAAAATTAAAGGAGAGAGGGGGCACTCCTGCCTCGTCCCGTTTCCAGTGCCGAAGGGTTCCGACAGCGTCCCATTAACTCTAACAGAAGCCGTGGGTTGTTGATATAGGCTGGCAATCCAGGACCGCATGTTGGGCCCTAGACCAATATGGTCCAGGACTCCGAACATAAAAGTCCCACTGCATTCTGTCAAATGCCTTTTCGGCATCGGTCACAAGGAGGATTGAGGGTAGATTTCCCCTTAGGGCAGAGTGAATCAGCTTTAACGCCTTTGCGGTATTGTCCCTTGCCTCTCTATGAGGCATGAATCCTACCTGGTCTTGGTGGATCACCTGGTGTAGATGGGGGGGGGGGGGAGGCGATTGGCAAGTATTTTCACGAAGAGCTTAATGTCAGCATTAAGATGGGAGATTGGCCTAAAACTGGAGCACAAGGTGGGGTCCTTCCCATCCTTTGGTATCACCGAAATGTGTGCACATAAACTATCCAATGGGAGGGTACGTTCTGTTTTTAGGGAGTTGAAAACCCCAAGGAGCCTAGTCGAGAGAGTTTCTACGAACGTTTTATAATAGAGCAGGGGGAGTCCGTCCGGCCCCAGCGCCCTCCCATTGGCTGATCCCTTGATGGCCAGAGCTGGTTCCTCCGGTGTGATTGGGGCCTCTAGGTCCTCTAATAGGGCCTGCGGAAGCTTGGGCATTCCCGATTGCTGAATATACTCCCTGATCCCCGTCTGTCCAGGACCCGGGTGGCTAGGAGGAATGTTATAAAGTGATTTGTAGTATTCCCTGAAGACTCCTTCTATGTCTTTGTCTTTATGCATCATGTTTCCTTCCCTGTTCCTAATTCTGGGAATATAAGTTTTGGCCCTTTCCCCCCTCAGAGCCGAGGCCAAGAGACGTCCACATTTGTCTCCTGATTCATAGAAGACTTTCCTGCTTTTTATAAGCTGGAGTTTACTTCTATCATTGTAGATCCCCCTCAACCGCTCTCTGAGGGAGGTCAGGCTAGCCAGATGCGTCACTGAAAGCGACTGCTTATGAAGGGTCTCTAATTTTCGGATCTCCCCGATAAGTTCGCAAATTTGTTTATTTCTTTCCTTCTTAACTCTGGCCCTGTTGTTGAATCAGCAACCCCCGTATAACGCATTTGTGGGCTTCCCATACTATAGGTATATTTGTGTCGGGGGTGGAGTTAGTTGTAAAGTAGTCCTGGAGAGTCTTTCTCACGTCTTCTCTAATTATAGGGTCTTGTATGAGAGCACTGTTTAATTTCCAAGTCCAAGGTCTTGGTGCTAGGTCTTGCGTCATGAGCTTGAGAGATACCGGGGCGTGATCCGATATAGTAATATTACCTATTGCAGCGGCAGCCACCTGCGGCAATAGGTAATGCTGAATAAGAAAAAAAATCAAGCCTCGAATACATGTTGTGCGGTGCTGAGAAATAAGAGTAGTCTCTCGCACTTGGATTGAGGACACGCCACAGATCAATCAGCTGAAAAAGTTTTTTGATCCTCCTAAGTTTAGGGTACGTGATATATAAGTGGCCTTCTGACGAATCTATCATGGGTTCCAAAGTGAGGTTAAAGTCCCCTCCCACTATCAGCTTGCCCTCTGAAAAGTCAGCCAATCTGTCTAGCACCTCCTCAAGAAAAGGGACCTGCCCAGTGTTAGGTGACTAAATATTTGCAAAGGTAAACATTTCGGATCCTATCTGTCCCTTGACAAAAAGCCATCTCCCGTCTCCACCACTCAGAGCACCCACCTCCTCCCACGGAGTAGATCTGGCGAGCAGAATACTCACTCCCCTAGATCTAGAGTCTGGGGAGTAGCTGTGGTATGATGTTGAAAATACCTTGTTCTTGAAAGTTGGGGGGTTCACGGCCTTGAAGTGCGTCTCTTGGAGAAGAGCCACCTGCGCCTTCAATGCCTTGAGATTATTCAGTACCAGAGATCTTTTTTCTGGGGTGTTAAAGCCCTTCACGTTAAAAGAGACCAAGTTAATCTCACACATCACTGCGGTAGCGTGTTAGCTGTAAGTGAGAGGTCAGAGACTCAGTTCAGGACAAAGAGATGGGGGCCAGTGGGAGACAGAAACAAATGGGGAGGAGATGACAGGAAAGGGGGGGAATGAGGGAAATAACAAGGAACAAAAAATTAAACCAGTACCCGTGCCCAAGCCTGGGCCGGGGGGGGGGGGGGTATGAACTAATTAGCAACTGCTCTAAGTTTCAGCTCTCCTCTATCCGGAAGCAGGTTGAAACCGGCCTAAGTGGGGGACTGTGTCTAGCGGCGAATCCGGTAGCAAACGTCTCCCGAGCCTTTCGGGCACTAAATATCTCCTGGGCAACTGGTTCCAAGAACTAGCAAAATCTAATACGAAACCATAATACTAAGGTAAACATAGCTTACGCGTCTATCGGGACGTGTGGCCAGACGTCGGCCCCCGCTGGACACCAGTGGGACCACATGAACAAGCGTTCCCGAGGCTCTAGCTAGGTCTCAAACCCCATGCCGGCCCTCATTATTCAGAGGTATAGTTCGCCACAGCCACTAACCATAAACATTCAATAAAAAGCTAAAAACTTATAAAAAATGGGACTTAAAGGTCAAGCAAAGTGGGCAAACTCTTGTGCAACCATAAGGTATTTAAGGCTCGCTATCCGTTGGTCTGGGAAGTCTCTCATTCCTTATTCTCGGTCTGGCCGCTCTAGCTCGGCGAGGGAGTTCCCCCCGGGGCCTCTGTGCAGCGGATTCCATCGTAGGCAGGAGCCAATTGGGAACTGGGATCGGATCACAGCTCAGAAAGGAGAAGAGTCTGTCTAAGTCCCAATATGTTTTGTGGAAGAACGTGTCGCGGTTCTTAGAGATTATCAGGTGGAAGGGGAAGCCCCAACGGTACTAGGCACCTGCACTTCTTATGACGTCCAGCACTGGCCTCAACATTCTTCTCATTTGAAGAGTGCACCTGGAGAGGTCTGGGAGGATTTGTATCCTGGCTCCATCAAAGTCCAATGGGCCATGCCTCCAGGCCCGGCGAGAGATTTCTTCTTTGACTTTATAGAAATGTATCCTGCAGACCACATCTCTGGGGCGCGCCGGGTCTGTGCTACGTGGACCCAGGGCCCTATGCGCCCTGTCAATCTCAATAGGGGCGTCGATTTTTCTCTCTAGAAGTGTAATGAAAATGGTGGTGATAATCTGCTTTACGTCTTCTCCTGTAGATGCCTCTGGTATGCCCCTGAGTCGAAGGTTATACCTACGGTGTCTACTCTCCAAATCATCGTGTTGCAGTTGGAGCTGAAGAACTTGTGAACTCTGCGCCTCAACGAGTGCTGCCAGATCCGCGATAGCTGTCTCATTAGCTGACTGCTAGGATGCAACTCTGGAGTCGAGAGCCTGGATCTGACCCCTGACCTCTGCGATGTCCTTCTTGTAGGCCGCTTCGTATTTGATTATCAGCGCCTCGAAATCTGCTCTGGTGGGGATGGATTTTAAAAAGGAGAGGGTTTCTCGGTGAATGTTCCCTCCGCTCGTCACGTGGACCGGGCCTTCCGTCGTGCCTTGGAGTGAAGCTGATGTGCAGGAGGTAGCTGGAGACGGGAGATTGACTCCGACCACAGGCGAGAAATCTCCCACGGGCAGGGGGAGGTCCTCTAGCAGGATGGGGATCACAGAAGGAGGGTTCATATAGCCTGCATTCCCCGGGCTGAACCACTCCGTGGAGGTGCCGTGGGACGAACTTAAGGGACTGGTCTGTCGCTCAATTGTGGTATGGGACGGTGTGTCTTCTCCAGGCCCCTTCTCTCTTCCTGGCCTCAATCTGATTCTGGAGCGTGGGGGTCTTTGTGGGAGGCATGGCATGTGGCTGCCCTTGGCTCATGTTGGATGACCTCAGGGATCCTTGATCTTTCACAGTGGGGGCATAGGCAAATATGCACGTGGGTCCCCCCTCGTACCTTAATCCATGGATCTCTCCAGGCACGGATGGGGACTCTGCCAGCGCCTCCCCCGCAGTTGTCATCACGTCGCTCCTCTGCCTACTTGAGTCTCCTCCTTGGTGAGACAGAGGAGACTCGCTGACAGGTTCCACCACTCCGCTGTTCCAGGAGCCAGAGTAAACGCTCAGAACAGCCCGTGCGGCTGACTCAGGTACCGCTGCCGCATACCTCTTGGGGGAGGGCGGGGGTGTCCGCAGCTCCTCGGCACCAGCCGCCATCTTGGCTGGGGGAGCTGCCGTCTCCTCCTGAATCTCCGCCGTCCCGCCTCTGCCGCCGATCCGTCTGTCGGCCCAGCCGCTGGCCAGTCCCTGCTCCATTCGCTGCTTGGGGGGCACTCCTCCCTGCTCGCCGATGCCTCCGATATCGAGGAGGAAGAGAGCCCGGTCCTCCCCATGCGGTCCGGCCGGCCATCCATAACTCTCGCTCTGTCAGTCGTGTGTGCCGCCGTCCCCACACGCTCCTTCCTTCTACTTTTCCTCCCAGCCATTTGTAAGGTGATGTGGCCACTAGTTAGCCTGCGAAATTACTATAAAGCCCAAATATGCTCAGGAGCTCCTGCGAGGATGACTACTCCATTCGCGTGCCAGGCCACGCCCCCCAGTTTTATTCATTTCAGGTGTATAAGTGACCCCTCCTCTCAGTAGCCAACAATTGGCGTGTTTATATGGGTTTTTAAAATGACACAAAAAAAAATTACAAAATTAAACAATTTCACGATAGTGCTCCTTTAAGTGCAGAGGTAGTCATGTGACACCACCCTGCTGCCCATATCAATTTAAGGGCAATAAAAGGCTACTCTGTGATACGCCTTTACATCCAAATGCCCCTTAAAAAATGCTGGGCCCCATACAACCTGAACCAAAATCTCTGGGCCCCTTTCGACAGGGCTCTTGAGACCCAGAGATAGCTGCACACACATTTTGTACCTCTTGGGCATGGGGCCGGCCTGGGCCGCATTGTAACAGCAATCTGGATGCCCCCACCCCTGAGCTTTTCACAATGCGATCCATGCTGGCCCCATACGAAATGGGTGTGGGTCTGCTTTAAGGGAAAAGTCTGCTTTCATAGAGGTGTAAGACTTAAAACAGAAAGTATTCCAGCACGGGAGCTCCAGGATGACAAGATTAAAACATAACTTTTACTAAATGCATATAAAAACTCACGCAGGGACCGGCCGCCCACTCCCCGAACCCACAGGCGGGCGGCACATTAAGGGGAAGCCTGCCGGGCCAGAGACAGAGATAAATTCAGAAAGGAGGATAGAAAGAGCAAGAAAGAAATGAAGGTATGTCAGAAAGATTCAAAGAAAGCAAGAATGACAGAAATAATAGAAGGAATGACAAAGAAAGAAAGAATAGAAAGAATGACAGAAAGTAAAGAAGTAATGTAATGACAAAGTAAAAATAAAGAGAAGAAAAAAGGAATGACAAAAAAAATAGAAGGAATGACAGAAATAATAGAAGGAATGACAAAGAAAGAAAAAAAAAGAAAAAAGGAATGGTAGAAAGAAAGAAAAAACTGAAGGAATGACAGAGAGAAAAGAATGACAAAAAATGAAAGAAGGAAAGAAAGAAAGAAAGAAAGAAAGAAAAAAAAGAAGGAATGACAAAGGAAAAATAAAGAAAAAAGGGAATGACAGAAAGAAGAAATGGAAGGAATGTGAGTGAGAAAGAAAAGAAGGAATGCCAAGAAAAGTAAAGAGAAGAAAAGAAGTAATTATAGTCGGAAAGAAAGTAAGAAACAATCTCCTGAAGGCCCCTTGCTGATGCACAGTCCTGGTTACTGCACACCCCTGCATCAGGAGAGGGAACAGCCTGCTCACCATTGGGAAGGGTTGTGTCACATGACCACCATAAGAGGAGCTTAGGGACCCCATCACTTGCCCTGCTAAACCCAGTGCTTACACCAGCCCTGACCCAGTTTCTTATACCTTTTGTGGGCACTCACATCACCTTCCAGCCCCACAATTGGGTTGATTCAAAGAAACATGTAACAGCTTGGATTTGGGTCACGATCATCCTATTTTTTACGTCCGCTCGTGCGTTCGTATGAACTTGCGAGTGATTCTATAAGCAAATACGTTTCTATCCTAAAATATACGTCCGTTCGTATGGCAGTTCGGGAATCAGACCTATGTCAGTTTCCATCCTGATTTTTCCGTTTCATTTCTCAGGTTGCAACATTGGTTTTGCCCTTTTTCCTTTTTTGTCTGGACGTAAATCCTTCTGATCTTGCGGCTCCGCACTACAAACTTACCTCATTAAAGTGCATTCTAAATATTTGGTCTTTTATTTTTCTTTATTTCATTCATTTTGTAGTAACCAACCATTAATGAATGCATTTGCATAAGTAAATCTTGCATTTTTTACTTGTGGATTTAATTTTAATATTTTGGCTTCAAATGGTACAACTTTAAATTTTTGGTGTGGTTACCCACACCCTCTACATACAGATTGCTCTCAAATATTAAAAAACACCCAGCAACTTCTGCATGTTATGAGCCTAGAAACAGCCAAGATGGCGGCTCAGGTATTATCGGGCAGCCTGCAAACAGAAAGGGCCTTGTGACTGTGTTGCTCTGCATTCTTTGATTTCTGACCTTTCCGTGCCCCCAGCTCTGCTGTGTCTGTGCAAAATACAGCAGTAACCCACATCCTGCACTTTATCCCGCTCTCCTCTCCTCAGTAAGTGTGATGCATCTGACCAAAGATGTGCTTAAATAATTAAACAAAGCAAAGGTAAACAACTACACCAATAAATGCAATCTAAAAATATTATTCTAGTACATCAATTTAAAAATAAATAACAAAGGACATAAGTTTCTTTAATTAACGCAAATATATTGCCAAATAAAGGTTTACATGCAAAGGACTAATTAAGGTCCACATTAAAATGCTTTTATAAGGCATACATGAATCAGGTATGCATTGCAATACAATTTATGGGCTCGGCCATGCTGATACATGCAGTTCATTGGAGCTCAAGACGCGCAGACTCCTCCACATAGCCAAAAAACCTGTTCAAGAACAGCAATCCGACTGCTAAAAGGTGTCGGCAGTGGCTTTCTTTTAAAACGTATTTAGAGGTTTGAAAACTGTTCTCTGAATCACACTGAAACACATCCAATTATCCTAAGTTTTACGTTTTCATCCTAAGTTTTAGGATTTGATCCTAAGTTTTACGTTTTCATCCTAAAATTTAGGAACGAACTTGCGATGATCGTAAGAGCATATACGCATTCGAACGTAGGCTCGTGCGAGTCGGAAATGGCCAAAAAAACAGGAAAAAATGACTAACACCCACCCAAACTTACGATTCTCGATCCGAAATCAATTAACTTTTGCTCTTTGAATCGAGGGGAATATCACCCTAATGCATAAGCATTACACAGCATGTATCCCAGGATATCAGCAGAATATCAGAAGGCCAAACCTGTGCTTACTTATTTTGGGGTGCTTACTAATTTGGGGTAATATGACCATTTGCAATAGCCAAGCGCTCGTTTCCACCAGGAGATCTACAAAAGCTCCATAATGGAGTTACTTCTGTATTAACCTGATGACTGTGTTTTATAGAATCATTCCTAAAGTTCCGGGTTCCTCTGTAGATGACAGTCTAATAAATAAATATAATTCCATATACAGTAAGAGTTGGCTGAATGGTGCTTCTGGTATCTGGGAGCTTTTGAGAAACATACTGCAGCGTTACAGTGATAAATATGTCATCCAGACAACACATGTCACCACAGACAGCATTAATCCCTGAAATATGTGACACCCCGGATCCCTGTAACGTGAGGTGCTTAGCGCTTGGTACTGTAATACAAAACTAGGGCTGGGATAATAACTGAGCACTGACCACCTACCTGACTTAACCTTAACTGGGCAAAGCTTTAGATTGTAAGCTCTCAAGGGCAGAGATGGTCTCTCAAAAGGTTTACATTTTTTATTTTTTTTTTTTTACGAAAAAGCACTTTTTCTCATGATTTTTTCCTTTTTTACAATTCAGCACCGTATTTAGCTGTGAAAATTCTTTCAAAAATTGCACAGCTAAATATGGTGCTGAATTGTGCCAAGTAAAAAAAATCATCCAAAAAAATGACGGCACTGAATTAACCCTAAGGTTGCACACGCCGTGTGTCACATTTCTCTTGCATCTCACTCATAATACACAGCGTATTCGAAGTATATTACTTGCTTTACCCTCCCGTAATTTCAGATTGTACAGAGCCACATACAGCGAGTATAATGCCGCTTTACGAATGAAACAATAATAGTAGCTGAAAGTTTTTGTTTTTGCTCCGCTTTAAGGTACCTGATCTGCAAACATGCCCCATCGTAGGTACAGGATAGACAGTTATTTTGGGAAGAATTAGTACAAAAAAATGAGAAAAACCAAGGTTATGATAACTGGCTAACTTATGATAAATTGGCTAACTCAATAGGATTGAAAATGCAAGCTTTCGAAACAGTTCAAGCTTCTTCTTCAGGCATAAACTGGCATCTTCAACTGTGATTTTTGAAGGGATTTCCCAGGAAAGTGATATATTGTTTTTTTTCAGCAGAGCCTGGGCTTTAACATGAAATGTCTTGTTTGTCATTTTATAAGTGTATTCTCAATATTTTTGGGTGATATATGTGCAAAAAAATAAAAAAAAACTTATTTACAATTTGTAGTGTTTTTTGTAATAAAAAATGTAAGTTTATCAATAAAATCTTATTGCGTGTGAAACCCCAATTTCTCCCGGTTACAGCAGTACCACATATGTATTGGTAGACACCCTTTTCTGCCCAGGAGACTCCCCCAAAGTGAAACAATGCTTTAGGAGATTTTCAGATAAAATACAACTATGCTATGATATTCCCTAGAGGTATACACCTCAGGCTTTCTAGGTGTACCAGGCTTGTTGACATGGGTGCAGTTTTCTGGAAGTAATCCCTCAATGTATTCTTTGGTTGCACAGGGTTTCCCTAAAAAAGAATAAAAAAGCAGAATCAAAACCACATTTTCCTAAAAAAACTATATGCAAGGTCCCCCAAACAGAACAATACCCAACATGCATAGGTCCTGTCAAGGAAAGAGTTGCCAAACACACCAAAGTAAAGCATAATGGTAATTTTACTTCAAAATTTCAGCTCTGCAAACAAAGTGCGCACCTTGTGCTTTTTCTACCAAAACAACCCTTTAAATTTGGAATACCCTCCATAAACCATATATTCCCTGAAAGTACACATGTTAAGCTTTCTACGCGTACCCAGCTTGTTGCAGTGGGCTCATCTTTCTGGAAGTAAAATCTCGAAGAATTCTTAGGTTTTACAGGGTTTCACAAAAAAATGTATAAAAAAGCAGAATAAAAAACACCTTTTCCTAAAATATCAATATGCAAATAAGAAAAAACAAGCTAAATCTGAAAGCGCAAGGTCCCCCGAGCAGAACAATACCCAACAGGTACCTGTAACCTTTAAACTGCCAGCCTAATTGAGATTTTGTCACCCTCTGCAGACAGAATATTTTTCACCATTTTGAGTGATGTTTAGCTGTGATTTTTGCAGGAATTTCCAAGAAAATGGCATATTATCTTTTTGTGGCAGAGTTTAGGCTTTAACATGAAATGTCTTGTTTGTTTTTTAAAATATTTTTAAGTAAATAAGTAAAAAAATATATATATATATTTATATATATATATATATATATATATATATTTTTTTTTTAATTGTCTCCTTTATTTTAACTAAAACATTTATTTTGTTAAAGAAAACCATATTGCATGTGAAAGCCCCATTTCTCCCGATTACAATGATACCACATATGTATCGGTAGCCCCCGTTCCTGTCCAGGTGATCCCCTAAACTGAAAAGAGCACTTTATAACATTTACAAATAAAATACAACTACTATCCACATAATAAAGGGTTAAATAAAAAAAATTCATGTGGGGTCCCCCTTCACGGGGGGGGGGGGGGGGGGACACCATATCTTGGGGAAATTTTAAGGGTTTTTGGAGAGGCAGGTAATGGGGGGTCTCGGGGTTAATGGCAAGTCACTCACTTGCCGCAGGTGAACAGGTATATGGGTCTCATAGATCCCTTACCAGTTCAAAAAAGGGTTAAATGTAAAAAAACAGACACAGAAAAAATATTTTATTATGTTTTTTTTAATACTTACCTCCCATCCATCCCAATCACTGTGTCCCACCCTGATTACTTTGGCTTCTGCTCTCCTGCTGCTGCTGGAAGTCTTTTATACCTACTGGGTGACAGGTAACATGGGGTTAATTTTAAAAAAAATGACATAGGGTCCCCCCCTCCCGGGGGGATTTTAAGGGTTAAAACCCCTTATAGGGGTCTCATGGACCCCTTACCAGTTCACAAAGGGTTAACAATAAAAAAAAAAAACACACAGAGACACACTTTACAAATTTTTCTTTACTCACCTCCGATCTTCATCTCCTGTGTCCTGCGGCGATCCGATGCAGGTGAGGGCTGGGCAGAGGAGGGGGGAGGCAAGCGATCGGAGGATCGTCTACCTCCCTCATTCTCTGCCCAGCCGTCACCGGCAACTGACAACAGAACTGCCGGGTGCCCCGACGCCGCCGGCGGTGACATCATCTGCGGGGCTAGGAGTAAAGATGGAGGTGGCCATCGGAGCTCTCCGGAGGGAGTAGGGCTGTTAGGCCCTCTCCAGAAGGCGGAAGAGCGGGGGGGTTGATCGGAGCCCCCCGCTAATAGGAGAGCCGGCGTGAGCGATCGGGCACGAAGGTGAGTCTTTTTTTTTATAGCCAACTATCGGCGGCTGCTGAAACGGGGGACACCCTATTTTGGGCACTCCCCTGCAGCCGGAGGAGCCCAATGGGTGATCGGAGCCCCTCTGGTTGAAGAGGAGACCCGGCCGGATCGAACGAGGGGTCAGGTGAGTGACTTTTTTTTTTACTTTTTCTGCTAGCGGGGGGGGGGGGGGGGGGGGGGTTGTCAGGCACGTAAAACTTACGTGGCTGGCGGTTAACTGCAGGGGAGGCAGCCATGTAAATTTTACGTGGCGCGCGTTATAAAGGGTTAAATATACCTCTTCTAATCCTAGGCAAAGAAACACAAGCCCCTATATGTTGGTTTCTATCAGCCAAATCTGACTATAAAGTGGACCAAAACGCAGTTTGACCATCCCGAGAATTGGAGGCTGATTCATTACTAACGCCAGGTATCAGCAGATGAGCGTCTATATAGTGGCACTTAGAGGAACCGCTAGTAGACGATGTAAGCGGGTATGGGGCGCTGTAACAAAGCGCCTCAGTCGCTGTAGTTACCTGGCCGGCATTGATGAATGTGACGTATGTTGGGCGCTCTAATACCAGTACAGCGCTGCAGGGAGCAAAAGGTAGCGCCAGCTCAGTGCGTCCGGCACTCCTTGCTCCACATCAAAAAAAGACACACACACACAGTGTCGGCGCTATAAAGCTGGGCGCTGTAGCATAGAGCCCCAGACACTGTGTAATTAAAGTCGGTTTTTGAACACATATCCACCATTAACAAAGCGAGAACACATGGAATGACATTGTTTTAACACTGTGACAATAACACTTTAGTGCCAGACCTGTAATGACAATTCTGCATAAAAATATAAAAAGTCAAAAAAGTTTATAAAAGTGTTTGTTTGCAGCCAGGAGAGGTCACACAATGATTTGAGCAAAAAAAAAAAAATCTCAAACACGCTGTTTAAACACAAGGAAAATGAACGCCCATTGAAATTTATGAGTGACAGTGAGAGCAAGGTAATACCTGGCGCTCTGGAAACTAGAGCGTTGGCGCTATACGCTGAGCCACCTGTAATGATGAATCGGACGCTACATGGGGCTGTTAGAGTCGCTCACCAGATTCGCTTTCTTAAATGTGATTTTGCGTACAGCGCCCGGCGTTCACCAGACGCTGCCTGCCGCTACGAGGCACTACCTGCCGCTATCCCTTCTTAAATAACCCCCTTGGTTGATTTCTACAGGTCCTCCCTATTTGAGATGAAACCCCCTGGTATTGTTGGTATACTCACCTGACCAGCAATCACATGCACAGACTCTCATCCAATCGGAACCACTCTATAAAACTCTGTTTGACAACAGAGCCGGGAACAGAGAACAGGGAGCGGCCACATCCCCAGTTTCCTTTTGGTCTGACACGTGCTCCCATCCCAGCCTGTCTGAGGGAGGAAAGTGGGGGATGTGGTTGCAGTAGTCATATGCGACGAGGGATCAACAGAAAGGTATGTCTTACGGCAATCCCAGGATTTCACACTGCGGGGCATCCCAAATCAGAATGCTCTGGGGACAGGAAATTGGCCAGTCCTGGAGACTCCATGGCTGGCCAAATAGGATTTTGGTCCCTTTTAAAGCAAAACAAAACCCTGGGTGGCTGGCTCCACAGATGATGTAAGCAATACTGGCTGCATCCCCAGCATCTCATGCTCCTGCCCCCAGCCATTTAAATAGGCTGGGGGCAGGAGAGTGCGCTCATCTAAAGGGAAACTGGGGAAGTGGCTGCTCCTGCTTTCTATCACCTATCATCATCACTATGGGGGGCATTAATATGCATTAATATGCACAGTTCACTGTGCTAATTGGATGAGAATTTGTGCATATGCAGTGGGATTGGGGAAAGGTACTTTTTTGGGGGTTTTACATAATGGCATATCTGAAATCGGAATACTCCGGGCAAGGATCAAATCGTAGGATCGCGGGTTTTGTTCCGCTTCAATCATATACAGTATTTACATAGTAGTGATCACTATAGAATGAAACAAGCCAACAGAGCAAATAAAAAATACTAAGAAACTAAACGAAATGAAAACACACTAAAACCTATGGTTCTAGGAGGATGGGTTGACACCCTTTTGCATAGCAACCCATTGGAATATTTAGGAGATGCTATGAAGGCCACTACATGAGAAATAAAATGCTCAGATAAAGTATTCAGGGGGTTTCTTTGTGCTGTAGGACATCGGTACAGGTCAGTATCAGCTGCATGATGTGGAATTTGAACACTTAAGCTCTTATCTCCCCCTAGCACAACCCGGCCATCTTTGGTCCTCAGCCTCTGTCATGCGGCTATTTTAACTAGAGCACAGATAAAGGCAAGTATAAAGTGGGGGGTCTGTGAGCGGAGGGCCAGGAGCCACAAGAAGACAGGAGACATGGTAAGTGTTCCACTGTGTATTTCATTCCTTTTCATAAATAAACCCCTAACGGTGTAGAAGCATGCCACAAAGACTAAATCAGTCTTTAAAATGCTGGAGAATTTGGAGACAAGTATTTGTTAGTCAGTTGTTGTACCGTGTTAGCCATCGATGTAAGCAGGAAATCCAAGGTTAAGGTAATACCATTTATTGGCTAACTCAATAAGATTGAAAATGCAAGCTTTCAAAGCTGTTATGCTGATGCTTATGCCTGAAGAAGAAGCTTGAACAGCTTCGAAAGCCTGCATTTTCAATCTTATTGAGTTATAAATGGTATAACCCAAGAAGAGGGCACACAATATGGCAGAACTTCGAAACAGTGAGCCTAGTTAAATGTAGTTGCTTGTGTGCAGGTCACTGTGATTGACAGGCTGATTCATAGCGCCAGGTATCGGCAGATGAGCATCTGTACAGAGGCGCTTAGAGCGACCGCTAGTATACGCTGTGATCGGCTATTGGTCGCTGGAATAGAGCGCCTCAGTCGATGTAGTAACCTGGCCGGCATTGATGAATGAGATGTATGTTGGGCACTGCAGGGAGCGAGAGGTAGCGGCAGCTTAGTGCGACCGACCCTCAGCGACACGGCGCTCTGGATCTGGTCGCTATAGCATAGAGCGCCAGACGCTGTGTGATTAAAGTCTGTTTTTGAACACATATCCACCGGTAACAAAGCAAAAACACATGGAATTACGTTGTTGTAACATTGTGACATTAATACTTTAGTGCCAGACCTCTTTCACAATTCTGCATAAAAATATAAAAAATCAAAAACGTTTTCAAAAATGACTTTTTCTAGGCCAGGAGAGGTGACACAATTATTGGAGAGAAAAAAAATACATTAAAAACCGAAAAACCTGTTTAAACAGAAGAAAGGGAACATCCATTGAAATGTATGGGAGAGCGACAGGTAGCAACAGGTAATACCTTGCGCTCTGGAAGTCAGAGTGCCAGCGCTATAGGCTGAGCCACCTGTAATGATGAATCATACGCTACATGGCGCTGTTAGAGTCGCTCACCAGAATCGCCTTCATAAATGTGGTATTGCGTACAGTGGCCGGCGTTCACCAGACGCTGCCTGCCGCTTACAAGGCACTACCTGCCGCTATCCCTTGATGAATAAACCCCATAGTATTTTGGTGGTAGGTGGCACTTTGTAAGCAAAACCTTTGGGTGCTTGGAGATGGTCCAGGGAAGACTGAATGGTTTACATTCTCTCTCTTCCAAAAAAAAACCTTTGGCTTTGATAGCCAGTGCCACCATTGATATTTGGGGTCAAGATCTGGTGAAGCAAGTTCATCTTTGGGTGTGCAATTTACATCTTTAAACTATCTATAAACTAAATCTATAATAATTTCTGTTCTATTATTATTATTTCCCCAAAGTGACCTATCCCTGTGATGCAGCATTTTTACAGTTGAGGTCCATCATTTTTACATGGAATGAAGGATATTTTTGGAAACAACAGCACACTATGGGCTATGCAGAACGAATTGGCAAATTCTTTAGCATAGCCTATAGGACGCTGTTTTTTCTCAGACTTATTAAAAAATAGACACCATTAGAAAAATTGTAAATCTATTGTCCAGCACACAGGTGAAATTTAAAATCACATATGGACATATGACTAAGGGCTTTTTACACATGATGTAAAGAGGAACATGTAAGTCTCTTCATGTAAATTCTGTGTACTTTTTAATCGGAAAAATAAACCAGTGATTTTAAATTTCACCCGAGTGCTGGACAGTGGATTTACAATTTACAATTGTGGACTTTGTGGGTAAGTCCTAAGCCTCCGTGTTTTATCTTTTCTTCCCATAAAAAAGGATTAAGCTGGCCACTAAGAGGCCGATTCATTAATAGCGGCAGGTAGCGACAGTTGAGCGACTGTAGCAGTATTTTCACAGCGCCCGCTAGTAGTCGCTGTACTTGGCCATTGTTCGGTTGTTGATAGCGACTGAGTCGGTGTGCAGTAATGTTGAATATGGGGTGACGAGTCGCTATTTGACAGGTTCCGCGATGTATGGGAGCGCATGATAGCGACTGATCAGAGCGACTGGCTCCCACCATATTCATCAAAAAATCACGCTCAAAAAATTCAAGCGCTGTGAAATGCATGTTTAAACCCCAGAGCGCTGGCGGCGATGTGTTAAAAGTAGTTTTTTAACCCCCAAACCACCATATTTTTGGAAACCCAAAAAAAAAAATTTTTTAAAGAATTTAGTAATATGAATACAATAATATCAGACCTGTAATATCAATTCTGCACAATTTTTTTTTTTTTTTTTTTTTTACCTTAAAAAAATTATCTAACATGGCAGAAGTGGTCACAGAATTTTTCACATTTAAAACAAAAAAAAAACATTAATAACAATTAATTATGAATATTTAAAGATTGTTCCATTGAAATGCATTGGAGAGCGCCAGGTAGCGAGAGGTCATACCTGTCGCTGTTCAAGGTCGGACGCTGGCGCTGTGGGCTGAGGCTGGAATAATGATGAATGAGTGGCTATCTGGCGCTATCTCAGTCACTAAGCAGGATTGGCTTGATAAATGTGTGATTGTGGTGGGGAGCTGGCGTTCTCGTGGCGGGGCCCGTCATTACCGGTCGCTCACCAGTCGCTACCTGTCGCTATTCCTTCATACATAAGGGCCTAAGACTGTTCCACCATTAGAAAAATGATGGACCTCCCCTGTAACCATTCCTGATCACATGGTTAGGTGTTTTTTTGCAAGAACAAACATTTATTACAGAATTTTGCATTCAGTTAAAAAGGTCACTCAAATGTAAGCTTCAGTTCACATGGGAAGCCGTCCTGAAATGTAATCTAGCTTTACCAGATCTTTAGGATTACTCAGATTGTCTGCATAGAATTCGTCTTGGTTTTCATGTGTTTTTGTTTCTTTTCAATGACTTTTATTATTGAAGAGATATATTGCACATTGATATTGAGACTGGTGAAGGGGTAGGTGATTTTCGGAGAAATATTAGATCAGAAATGCTTTCTAGATTTTTTGTGTGTTCAAGTAAAAAAGTTCACTCTTAAAATGCACCCAAAGGTAAACTCGCTTCACCAGATCTTTAGCATGACCCCAACCAAGCTAAACCTAAAAGTCCAATCAATTGACAAATTCAGAGAAAAAGATAAGGTGAAGAATAGAACAGGAGATAAAAGTAAAAAAAGGGGGGTTATCGGTCTATAAAAGGGAGTGACGTATTGAGGACTAGAAGGGGGAAGATTTTAGTTAATATCAAACCACGAGTCGTGCATAGACAAAGTGATGTGGTAGGAATGCTTTCGTGTTTCTTTTACAAAAGCATAAAAATCTGTAGGTTAACTGGGCATAGATATTCAGAGGGTGATCAGATGCCCATCCACACAACAATGTCTTGCTCAAGAAGCATATTCTTACCAGCCATAAAGTAGACCAATAATGATCATGAACCATGACCTTATTCAGTCTGACTAATCACTACTCCTCACTGCACATGGCTGGCTGAAGTCTGCAGATGCTTTAGTGGCAGAATCACTATGTGGCACCATATAAACATGATAGGAACATCAGACTGCTGGTAGTCAGAGTCCTATCAGTGCATTTGGTTTCTGGGAGGTATTTTTTTAAACCATGGTGACCTCTTTCATCTCAACATAAAGTTTGTTCTAATCACTAAAACCTAATGCATTTATAGTTGAGGTGCAGAGGTCTTCCAATGGAATGGGGAATTTTTTTTACAGGTGAGGTGCATTGTTTTTTCCAGTGAGGTCAGGATAATTTTCTAAACATTTTCAGCACCCTATTGGGCTATGCTTAGGAATTTGCCGTTCTGTTCTGCATAACCTATCGTGGAGGCCGATTCATTAATAGCGGCAGGTAGCGACAGTTGAGCGACTGTAGCGGCATTTTCAGAGCGCCCGCTAGTAGTCGCTGTGCTTGGCCGTTGTTCGGTAGTTGATAGCGACCGGCTCCCACCATATTCATTAAAAAATCACGCTCAAAAAATTCTCGCGCTGTAAAATGCATGTTTAAACCCCAGAGCGCTGGTGGCGATGGGTTAAAAGTCGTTTTTTAACCCCCAAACCCCCATATTTTTGGAAACCAAAAAAACTAGTTTTTAAAATAATTTTGTAATATGAATACATTAATATCAGACCTGTAATATCAATTCTGTACATTTTTTTTTTTTTTACCTTAAAAAAAATTATCTAAAATGGCAGAAGTGGTCACAGAATTTTTCACATTTAAAAAAAAAAAAAAAAAAATCATAACAATTAATTATGAATATTTAAAGATTGTTCCATTGAAATGCATTGGAGAGCGCCAGGTAGCGAGAGGTCATACCTGTCGCTGTTCAAGGTCGGACGCTGGCGCTGTGGGCTGAGGCTGGAATAATGATGAATGAGTGGCTATATGGCGCTATCTCAGTCGCTAAGCAGGATTGCCTTGATGAATGTGTGATTGTGGTGGGGAGCCGGCGTTCTCGTGGCGGGGCCCGTCATTACCGGCCGCTCACCAGTCGCTACTCCTTCATAAATAAGGGCCTATGGTTATCCCACCCACGGGCTGTGGTTTACCCTTACCTCATCTGTAAAAAGGCCCCATCATAAGTACAGGTGAATTTGTGCACTTTATTGTGCGCGAAAGTTAAAAAGGTCACCGAGATGCAGGTTGCAATTTCCATTAAAAATTTTGAACGACTCCCCTTGAGCACAAATTTTTGACTAACAACACCATATGGGGTATTAAATAAAGCACTATGTTATGCTGATGGTTTGCTGCTTTGTTTAAACAATATCACATGTAATTAGATCACACAATCTGACCTATCAGATCACACATTTAAGGTCATGGTCTATGACAAATTCGGCTGGGGACAGGAGTACTTTCCATTCTACAGGGAAGTCTGCAGCCAGTGGGCTGGGTCACGTCAGCCTGCATTCTTGTGATCAGCCAATCTGCAATTTTAAAAATGCTGGACAGGCATTGCCTTGGCAGTGGCAAAACCCGTATTTTTTAAAAACAGGCCACCGTTGAGCGGTGCGGGGAAGCCCCAAATGGGTTTTGTGGTGCTTTAAATTTGGTGCACATCCTTACTTAATATGGGTGAAAGTAGAGATATAACTAATTGTTGTCCTTGTTCCGACATTAAATTATTATTATTATTATTATTGTTTATTTATATAGCACCATCATCTTCCGTAGCGCTTTACAAAGTAGTAATTACAGACAGGGTAGAAACATACGATACATATACTATTTCAAATGCAGTTTTACAGAGTTGACAATGGATATTCTGAGTACAAGATACAATAGGGGAGAGAGCCCTGCCCTTTGCGAGCTTACAGTCTAAAGGAAGAGGGGTGAAGACGAGGGGGAAGGATCACAAACAGTCAGTATTGAGCTTTGTGGCATGTGCTCTTTCGAAGATTGGTTAGGCCAGATTATATGCTTGTCTGAATAAGCGCGTTTTAAGGGCGCCTTTGAAGGTTTTGAGGGTTGTGGAGTGGCGGATTGGGTGCGGGAGGGCATTCCAGAAGATTGAAGTTGCACGTGAGAAGTCCTGGAGGCGGGCGTGAGAGGAGGTGACCAGGGTGGAGGACAGGAGAAGGTCGGCAGAAGAGCGGAGGCTGCGTCTAGGTTGATACTGTTGGATTAGAGATGAGATATAGGGAGGGGCCTGGTTGGAGAGAGCTTTGTAGGCGAGAGTTAGAGTTTTGAACAGGATTCGCTGTGGGACTGGCAGCCAGTGTAGGGATTGGCAGAGAGGCGCAGAACTAGAGTAGCGAGAGGAGAGATGGATGAGGCGAGCAGCAGAGTTCAGGATAGATTGGAGGGGTGCCAGTCTGTTAGTTGGTAGGCCACAAAGAAGGATGTTGCAGTAATGCAGACGGGATATGACCAGGGCATGCACTAGCATTTTAGTGGTGTCAGGTGAGAGGAAAGGACGGATGCGGGAGATGTTTTTAAGTTGGAGGCGACAGGAGGTGGCCAGGGAGTGAATGTGTGGTTTGAAAGAGAGGGCAGAGTCCAGAATGACTCCCAGGCACCGAGCTTGGGGAGTTGCTGTTATTGTGTAATTGTTGACAGAAATAGACGTGTTAGAGAGGGGAGGGGAGTTAGATGGTGGGAAAATGACCAGTTCTGTCTTGTCCATGTTTAGCTTGAGGTAGCGAGATGACATGAATGAAGAAATAGCTGAGAGGCAGTTGGGGAGACGAGATAGTAGAGAGGAGAGATTGGGGCCTGAGAGATATATCTGAGTGTCATCCGCATAGAAGTGGTATTGGAAGCCTAATGAAGTTATAAGTTTGCCAAGGCCATGGGTGTAGACTGAGAAAAGTAGGGGGCCTAGGACAGAACCTTGTGGCACACCAACAGAAAGGGAACGTGAGGATGAGACTGTGTTAGAATAGAATACACTGAATGATCTATCAGAGAGGTAAGAGTTGAGCCAAGAGAGTGCAAGCCCTTGAACCCCGAGAGAGGAGAGAATATCAATAAGCAGAGAGTGGTCGACAGTATCAAAGGCTGAGGAGAGGTCAAGAAGGATAAGGATGGAGTAGTGACCTTTGCTTTTGGCAGTGAGAAGATCATTGGTGACTTTGGTGAGGGCAGTTTCAGTGGAGTGGTTACGGCGGAATCCTGATTGTAAGGGGTCAAATAAATTGTTGGTGGATAAGTATTGTGACAGTTCTGAGTGGACATGTTGTTCAAGAAGTTTGGAGGAGAAAGGGAGTAGTGAAATAGGGCGGTAGCTGGAGAGGGCAGAGGGGTCGAGAGAGGGTTTCTTGAGTATCGGAGTAATAACAGCATGTTTGTAGGAAGAAGGAAGAAGGAAAGGTGCCAGTGGAGAGAGAAAGGTTGAATATGTAGGTTAAGGCTGGAGTGAGGGATGGAGACAGTTGAGGAATAAGGTGGGATGGAATAGGATCGAGGGAGCAGGTAGTCAGGTGGGCCCTAGATATGAGAGAGGTTAGTCCAGGCTCAGTTATTGGAGTGAAGAAAGTAAGAGAGTGAGGCGGGGGGATAGTTTGAAGTGGTGAGGGATTCTGAGGGGCAAAGCCAAGTCGAATGTTGTCAATGTCGAAAATTCTTCTGCTGTTATTTGGGAGGTTGGAGGAGGAGGTGGAGGGCGGAGTAAGGAACTGAAAGTATTGAAGAGTTGTTTGGGATTCCGGGCTTGTTCAGAAATCAGTGAGGAGAAATAAGCTTGCTTAGCAGATGAAAGGGCCGTCCTGAGATCCTGAAGGGCTTGTTTATAGAATAGAAAGTCATGATTGGCTTTGGTTTTCCTCCATCGCCGTTCAGCAGCTCGAGGCTGTTTTAATCTGGCTGTGCTTGCATTTAGCCAGGGTTGGGGGTTTTTGGTGCGGGACGGCTATAGGTGAGGGGGGCGACAAAGTCCAGAGCTGAGGAGAGAGTATTATGGTAGTGTGATGATGCAGCGTCTATGTCCGTGAATGAGGTCAAGGTCTGAAGAGGTTGAAGTGAGGCAGAAAAGGACTGAAGGTCTAGGTTTCTTAAGTTCCTGCGTTGAGTTGTGGGTTTGTGTGGAAGGGGGTTTGCAGGCATTGGAGAGAGGGTCATAGTCAGCAGATTATGGTCAGAGAGGGGGAGCAAAGAGGACGAGAGGTTTGATAGAGAGCAGAGGTGAGAGAAGAGGAGGTCAATTGTGTGGCCGTCTTTGTGGGTGGGTGTAGTAGACCATTGCTTGAGGCCGAAAGATGAGGTTAGTGACAGTAGTCTGGTGGCAGCTGGGTTGCTAGTGTCCACAGATATGTTGAAGTCACCCATGATGATTGCAGGGATGTCTGTGGACAGAAACTGAAGGAGCCAGGTAGAAAAGTGGTCGAAGAAGAGAGTAGTAGTTCCAGGAGGGCGGTAGATGACTGCGATTTTCAGGTTACAGGGAGAATATAAGCGGACACAGTGAACTTCAAAAGATGAGAAGGATAGAGATGGCAAGGCAGGGAGTGGGTTAAAGGAGCAGAGTTTGGATAGAAGGATGCCGACACCCCCACCCTGTTTGTTGTTGGATCTTGGGGTGTGGCTGAGATGTAGTCCCCCATGTGAGAGGGCAGCAGCTGAAGCTGTATCTGATGGGGTAAACCATGTTTCTGTGAACCCCATGAAGGTAAAAGAGTTAGAGAGAAACAGGTCGTGAATATAGGTGAGTTTATTGCGCACTGAGCGTGCATTCCACAGTGCGCAGGTGCATTAAATGAAGTCTCCTTCTGGCACATACAGTAACCTTTATCCTGTCAACTTAAATGAAATGGAATAACATTACTAAAGAGTGAAACAGCAGAGACGAATTGAGTTTTTTTCTGTAGATAATGTCACATAAGTCTAAGGCTTGGTACACACCAGGGCATTGCCAGGTCATATTGAATTCTGTATTCACAATAATATTTATTCTGCAAGCAGTCATTGATTTGCGTTTTCGATTTCAACTCAGTGGACTGGAATCTAAATTGTAGCAGGCAAGGCTTTTTGGGATTTTAGAAAAAAAAAAGGCTACTATGTGCAACAATTGCAGGGCAATTGTAATCGTCCTGCAATCACATTACAATGCACCGTGTGACCTGAGCCTTGAGGAGACTTCACATCAGTCACAGTGACTCTGTATGCTTCCTCTGTTCATTACAATAAATAAAGGGGGGTGTGCACAGACACTGTGACTGATACAGAATAGCAGGGCCATGCCCATCAGTGAGAGCTAGCCGTGCCCCAAGGAATCAGTGGATCTTGTCTTATTCAAATTTTTCCTGCCACTCAGAGCTCAGCGAGTGAGTGTACCAGGTGATCTATTTCCGGATGCCCCATAAAGAGGAAGGTTGGTTGCTCCTCTTTAACCCATACACTAAGGCCCTTATTTAACAAGGGATAGCGCCAGGTAGCGAATGGTGAGCGAACGGTAATGACGCTCACCGCCACGAGAACGCCGGCTCCCCTCCGCAATCACACATTTATCAAGCCGATCCTGCTTAGCGACTGACAGAGCGCCAGATAGCGAATCATTCATCATTATTCCAGCCTCACCCCACAGCGCCAGCGAGCGACCTTGAACAGCGACAGGTATGACCTCTCGCTACCTGGCACTCTCCAATGCATTTCAATGGAGCAATCTTTAAATATTCTTAATTCATTGCTATTAATGTTTTTTTTTTTTAAATGGCAAAAATTATGTGACCACTTCTGCAATGTTAGATATATTTTTTAAGGTTAAAAAAAAAAAAAAAAAATTTGTGCAGAATTGATATTACAGGTCTGATATTAAGGTATTCATATTACAAAATGTTTGTAAAAACATGTTTTTTATTTTTTCCAAAAATATGGTTGTTTGGGGGTTAAAAAACTACTTTTAACCCATCGCCGCCAGCGCTCTGGGGTTTAAACAAGCATTTTAGCGTGATTTGTTAATGAATATGCTGGGAGCCGTTCACTATGGCCATTCGCTGTCATGTGCTCCCATACAGCGCGGAACCTGTCAAACAGCGACTCCTAACCCCGTATTCAACATTACCGCACACCGACTGAGTTGCTGTCAACAGCCGAACAACGGCCAAGCACAGGGAATACTGTGAAAATAACGCTACTGCCGCTCATCTGTCACTACCTGTCGCTATTAATGAATCGGCCTCTAAAAAATATTTAGCCCTATGCTATGCAGGTGAGTTTAAAGTCCCTCTGGGCACCCCAGTTTGAGATGTCCTACTTTATCAAACCTCGCTGTTTGCTCAGTAATACTCACCTCTCCTAAGGCCAACGGCACATGCACGATTTTTGTACATTTAGCTTCTCCGGATGCGCATATTAATAAGCAGCCAGAGAAGCTGCATGAAATCCCAGCTGCACACATCAGTGGGGCGCGGCATTCCTCGCATCCTTCGGCTGTGCGCGGCTATGCACAGTCATTCTGTTGTGGCAGACGTGCCATATCTTCCAGGTGTCCCTCAATGCCCCAACACTTCAAAAGCATTTTTCTGTCATTCTCCCCAGTGTAGGTTTTTTTCGTAACTTTTTCCTAATGTAACTTCCAGGCCAGCAAGAAAGCAGCAACACGTGGAAAAGCTGCGGCAAAACGTGCCCAGCGTGGTTCTTCCAACGTCTTTTCCATGTTTGAGCAGTCACAGATTCAGGAGTTTAAAGAGGTAAGAAAATGCTATTTCACATTTTGCCCTTTAGGGGTTTGATATTTGCTAGAAGCAGCTGCATGCTGCAAGCACATCAGAGGCTGGTAGCATCAGCTTTACCTTTGTTCCTTCCCTGAGTGTGTAATACACTCACATTATATTAGTATACAAGGATTGTTTCATTGGTGTATTTATATTACCATCAAGTATATATGATTACCTATCATAAACACACCTGTTTGTATGTTAGATCTTTTTGATATTGAGTGATATTGCTATTCTTATAATGTTGTTTCTGGCTTGTTGTCTGATTTTACAAAGGCTTTTAAAGTGGACCAACACCCAGGGTTTTGGTCCATTTCGGTGGGGCACCCCGATCGGGGGTGCCCCGCTGTGTGAAACCCCCCAGAAAGCCCCGAAAACTCACCTCACCCCGCTCCCACGTGACCGCTGCAGCCAATCCCTGCCGGCGGACAAGTGAGAGGCAGCGCCGGACAAGCAGAGTGCTATATTTACTTTTTTGTACTGTTTGAATGGGTTTGCGGGTTTACCATTTATTTGCAGCTGTTAGACAGGGGCAGTCTGGCCTTAGAGACACCTGGGAGAATTCCCAGTGGGCTGCACTGCTTTGGGACATTTTGAGGTTCTGCTTCTTACACCCCAATACAAATCTCCCTAGTCTCCCCCCAACGAAGAAGAAGCATTGTTGTGCCACCAATTCTATAGCCTCAGACTTAGGGTTTCTGACTTAAGGAGCATGTGCCATTTTCCTGCTGGCACATCTGCAATGGACCATTCTTAAAAAATAAATCTGGCAGAGGTGAGCAGGTTACACCCCTGACTCTCTCAAATGAACCCCGCTTACCCCTAAAAAGCAAAAAAAAAAAAGAAAAAAGAAAAAAAACAGACCCTGAACCCCTAGTTCTATAGTTCTAGTTCTATAATCTGCCTAAGATGTGGTTATAGGGGTTTTAGCTGCAAATGCAAGTGAAAACCACACATTAGGGTTGATTCATGATCGTGAGTAAAGTCATTTGCGCACACTTTTCATGAGTTAAAATGGTTTACTCATGTTTTTCCCCTACTTCCAATTCAGCAGACACATTTTTGGTGCGCCTTTATTTGAAAGTAAATTGTACATGGAGTAAGAATTCATGCACAAATTTATGTGTGATTCAGGGAGTGTTTGGAGGGCTGCAAAGAAAGCAAATGTGTTTATTTTATGCTGCATTTTCCTCTAGCAAAAAGCAGGAGGAAACTGCTGACTTCCGTAACTGACATGCTCATCTAATTCATAAAACATGCACGGGCTGTGACTCACAATGAAGGGAGCAGAGTGCGCCACCAGCCACATCCCCCACTCACCTTGCAGCCGTGGTGGGCCTGCGACGTCCATTTAGAAAGGCCAGGAGTGGGTGTGCAAATAGCTAGAGGTAAGCGGGGATCTGGCTGCAGCGCAGAAACGCAGTGAGGGCTCGGGAGAAGATGAGTGGATCTGGGCTTTTGGGAGGTAATCCCAATTCGGGAAGCCCCAAGGACAGGAACTCGGACCACCCAGGAGTCTTGTAGACTCCAGGGCCTCCGATGTTCCTCTTTAATACTGGTTCCATGTGGCTCTCCTCCATTTTCTGCAATGGTAAAGCCGAAGCAGGGTTCCAAAGTTTGCCCTCCTTTCTATACCATTTGTCCAGGACCACACAGCTATGTATGTATGGAGCTCTAAGCACAAGTAAGCACCGCAAACCACAGTGGTTAGGGCATTCCTGGACAATGACTTTAATTTGTGTTAACTGTTTCTCACTCAGTTGAATTTGAAAAAGCTTTTCCAGGCACTGGCTACTATACTACCAACCAAAATGCAACACTTCCCAATACCAGTGCCAAGATCTCTTCTTTTTAGACTATATTTAATATGACATCAAGTTTTTGTGTTTTCTTATGATTTAAAGGCCTTCAGCTGCATAGACCAAAATCGCGATGGCATTATAACCAAATCTGACCTCAAAGAAACCTATGCACAACTAGGTGAGTTATCATATTTTGGTAAACCGAATACAATACAGGGTAGAACCAAACTCAACAATTGTATAATGTCTCAAATGGAATGTTAATGCAATAGAAAATGCATAAATTAATAGCAGCATGATTATATGATGAACAATTGCAGCTTGGTGTAACTGACAAGATATGCCACATGAAAAGTGTCTTGTGTCTCTTTGGCGCATTTGCTTCAGTTATGCACCACACTGTTGTGATTTTTCATTTATATTTTGGTCATTTTCCTGGGTTTACATGTTTATGCTTTCATGTATTTCACAAACATGAACTGAAAGGCGTTTTTTAGACAAACAGACGAACAGTGTTGCCCTGCATAAAGCGTTATCTCTTGTGGGCCAAGTAGAGTAAAAATCCTTAGTTGGTATACAAAAAAGGTATTAAGTCCAATCCAATTAGATTATGAGAGCCTCTGCAATTTTTAAAGAACTTGAGTTTGACGTGAATTTCCAACTTAAAGGAACTCTGTAGGTAAAGTGCATAAACTATCGTTCAGCAGCTCACCTCATCATGGCTGTCCTGCCTCTTTCTGTTAGCACACAGCTGCTCCTGGAAGTAGAAACAAGGCAAAGAGTAGTGGCAAGAAGAAGCACACTAGTATTATGCAGCCTAAGCCATCACAGCCAACTTAACATTCCACCTCTCTTTTTCTTCTCCCCCCTTCTTGTGCCTTGGCTGCAAGCCCAATTAGAAAATGAATAGCCATGTCTAATAAGGGTTTAATTCACAGATACACCCAATTTTAATCACATGTGGCTGCCTGTGTGCTTGTGATTAGACGTCACAATCACACGACAATAGAGCACCCCCTCCCTTCACTATTGATCATTGGACAGTGGCACTGATGAGAATGCCTGTGTCTGAAGCACAGACCCTGTCCATTATGCAGCATTGTGGAGCCAAGGAACACACCCACATGCTTCAGAAAAGATACCAAGTTAAAACTTTAAACCTTGATAACTCGGCTATTTTTCTTAAAAATGAAAAACAGTTTAGGACAGTGTCAACTGTAGCCCAACACAATGGGCTAACAATATCCTTTGCCTGGTGTATACCTTTAACACAATTAAGGTGTAAAGAAAATGGGTTGCGTTTTCCTTTTTACAAGTGCCCCCAATGATGTATTTAAACAAATTTGGAGAGGCTGGCTTTAAATTGATCCAACACTTATTTATTAAACAATAGGTGTTGATGGGACCTGACGGCGGCATCAACAACCCCCTCCACTCCCGGAAGCCTGTTTTTCTTGCTCTGGGCTATGTAAGTGGCTGCAGTCAGTAGTCAGGCAAGAAGAGGTATCTGGGCTGCATTGCATGACTGTAGTAGGACAATTGCAGTGCCCAGTCTCCCTGGGGAATGAATAGGAGGTAAGCAAAACCAGGGCTTGCAGGGTGCCCTCTGCTCTGTAATTGGGTCCAATGAACACCCATTTTTTTAATAAATTTGTGTCGGATTGCTTTGAATGTAGCACTGACCAGACTGTATCATGTGTTTAGTAAAAGAAGTATAATGAACAAAGTGGTTTCACCTGCTGGCACTGCTACTTTTCAGGGAGATACAATTGTGACTGGACATTTTCTTCTCTAGTATGCCAGTATATCAGTCACCAGGGGTATCTTCAGATGACCAGAGGCACTTGATGATTGTTCAGGGGACTGATCTATCAATATTGATTTTAACACCACCACTTTATATCTGTTACTCAGTCTTTCTTTTTTCCAGGGAAGCTAAATGTAAAAGATGAGGAGTTGGAGGAAATGCTAAAGGAAGGAAAAGGACCCATTAACTTCACTGTGTTCCTGACACTGTTTGGAGAAAAACTTAATGGTAAGCCAAGAAAGAGCATGGATATGGATGCAAGAAATACCTGGATAATCTGTCCCTGGCTTTAATCTGTAACAGTGACCAGTAATATAGCCTTCCCTTCGTAGGTTAGGTGCACAGCTTCCTTGTGAATACTGAGAATTACATTCTCATTATATCTCATTAACATTATATAACACAGATCTATGGGATTCAACCTTTTTTTATTAAGAGCGAGACAGGAGGCCGATTCATTAATAGCGCCAGGTAGCGACAGATGAGCGCCAGTAGCGTGATTTTCCCAGCGCCAGCTAGTATTCGCTGTGCTTGGCCGGGGTTTGCTTGTTGACAGCGACTCAGTCGGTGTGCGGTAATGTTGAATACGGGCTTAGGGGTTGCTGTTTCACAGGTTCAGCGTTGTATGGGTGCGCCTGACAACGAATGGCCAGAGCGAACGGCTTGCTGCAGATTCATTAACAAATCACGCTCCGAATTTTTGAGCGCTGTGAATTCCTTGTTTAAACCCCAGACCGCTGGCGGCGATGGATTTAAAATAGTTTTTAACCCCCAAACAACCATATTTTTTGATTGTAAAATTATACAAGTTTTAATAAACATTTTGTAATATCAATACATTAATATCAGACCTGTAATATCAATTCTGCACAAAATCAATTTTTTTTTTTTTTACCCTAAAAAAAAACCTAACATTGCAGAAGTGGTCACAGAATTTTTGACATTAAAAAAACAAAAACAAAACATTAATAGCAATTAATTATGATTATTTAAAGATTGCTCCATTGAAATGCATTGGACATCGCCAGGGAGCGACAGGTCATACCTGTCGCTGTGATGGGATTAGCAGCGGCGCTGTTCGTTGCAGTCGGCTACATGATGAATCCCGCGGTAGCTGTCGCTCTCGCCGGCGCTAGCCTCATTTAGCTTGATAAATGCGTCATTGTGGCCGACGCCGGGCGTACTTGAGTCGATAGCCGCCGTTAGCTGGCGGGACCTGGCGCTCGTCAAACACTACCTGGCGCTATCGCTTGATGAATAAGGGCATTAGTTTGGTTTGGCCTTATGAAAGGTAACACAGACAACATTGTTTTTAAACTACTGCTGCAAACTGCTATGCTTTAGATTATGCTACCTATTGGAAGGAGGCTTGTTAGATTCTGCTACCTATAGTAAGGGAGGGCTTTAAGTTAGATTCTGCCATCTATCGGAGGGAGGGCTGTATATCAGATTCTGCTACCTATCAGAGGAAGGGTCGTATGTTATATTCTGCTACCTATTGTAGGGAGGGCTGTATGTTAGATTCTGCTACCTATTGGAGGGGGAGTTGTAGGTTAGATTCTGCTACCTATTGTAGGGAGGGCTGTATGATAGACTCTGCTACCTATCGTAAGGAGGGATGTAGGTTAGATTATCTTACTTATTGTAGGGAGGGTTGTAGGTTATATTCTGCTACCTATTGTAGGGAGAGCTGTATGCTAGATTATTCCACCTATTGTAGGGAGGGCTGTAAGTTTGATTCTGCTACCTATTGGAGTTGTAAGTTAGAGTCTGCTACCTATCGGAGGGAGAGTTGTATGTTGATTTCAGCTACCTACTGTAGAGAGGGTCGTATGTTATACTCTGCTACCTATTGTAGGGAGAGCTGTATGTTAGATTATTCCACCTATTGTAGGGAGGGCTGTACGTTGGATTCTGCTACCTATCGGAGGGAGAGTTGTAGGTTATATTCTGCTACCTATCACAGGGAGAGTTGTATGTTAGATTCTGCTACCTATTGTAAGGAGGGCTGTAGGTTAGATTATGTTACTTATCGTAGGGAGGGTTGTAGGTTATATTCTGTTACCTATTGTAGGGAGAGCTGTATGCTAGATTATTCCACCTATTGTAGGGAGAGCTGTACGCTAGATTCTGCTACCTATTGGAGTTGTAAGTTAGATTCTGCTACCTATCAGAGGGAGGGCTGTATGTTAGATTCTGCTACCTATCAGAGGGAGAGTTGTATGTTGGATTCAGCTACCTACTGTAGAGAGGGTCGTATGTTATACTCTGCTACCTATTGTAGGGAGAGCTGTATGTTTGATTATTCCACCTATTGTAGGGAGGGCTGTACGCTAGATTCTGCTACCTATCGGAGGGAGAGTTGTATGTTTGATTCTGCTACCTATCGTAGGGAGGGATGTAGGTTATATTCTACTACCTATCGCAGGGAGGGTTGTATGTTAGATTCTGCTACCTATCGGAGGGAGGGCTGTATGTTAGATTCTGCTACCTATGGTAAGGAGGGTTGTAGGTTATATCCTGCTACCTATCAGAGGGAGAATTATATGTTAGATGTTTACTATCTATTTTAAGGGAGGGTTTTATGTTAGATTCTGCTATGTATCGGAGGGAGGGTTGTATGTTATATTCTGCTCTCTATCGGAGGGAGGGTTGTATGTTCGATTCTTCCACCTATCGAAGGGAGGGTTGTATGTTCGATTCCTCTGCCTATCAAGAGGGAGGGCTGTATATCAGATTCTGCTACCTATCGGAGGGAGGGTTGTATGTTATATTCTGCTACCTATCGGAGGGAGGGTTGTATGTTATATTCTGCTACCTATCGGACGGAGGGTTGTATGTTACAGTCTGCTACCTATAGTAGGGAGGGCTGTATGTTAAATTTTGCTACCCACCCTAGGATAAGCTGTACGTTAGATTCTGCTACCTATCATAGGGAGGGCTGTACGATAGATTCTGATACCTATCATAGGGAGGGCTGTACGATAGATTCTGATACCTATTGCAGTGAGGGCAAACCATTACACTAGATTGCTTTTAGCGTGTTTTCTGAGAACAAAATGTGGTTCTCTTCACAATATTTTTATTTGCTAGGTACGGACCCAGAAGATTCTATACTTGCTGCTTTCAAACTCCTGGACCCCAATGCAACTGGCAATATCAACAAGGATGAGTAAGTGGTTCCAGTGTTTCTCAGTGATAATTAGAAGTTCAGAGTTCGGGTTAAATGTCCTTAAATAAATTCTCTGAGATTAGCTGCTTCCCTCTTTTCATTTTTATGCATCAAATGAAAGTTTAGCTACATGCTAAGGGATGCCACAACCTACATTTAGTGCATGTTTGTGCCCAAGCTACAGTTCAGTAGTTTGACAACAATAACCTCAGTCACAATGGGTTAATCCTTTCCTCTAAAAACTGCTTCAATAAAGGTGATGAAAACAATTTATGTGGACAACTGCTGGGATCTAATGAGAGCCCATGGTGATTTAGAAAAACATTTATAGAATATTTTGTTGTCCTTCAACTTTTGCCATTATCTTTTCAGATTCAAACAACTCCTGATGACACAAGCAGACAAATTCTCAGCAGAAGAGGTATTTTTTCAACATTTAAAGAGCAAGTCCAGTCTAACTGTCTAACTCGTTCATGGGAGCAGCCATTATGGAATTACTGCATAATGCCGCACCATTCTATTGGGATTCATGAGACAAAGCACTACCCCTCCTTTCTCCTCTCAATAGAAGACACTGGTGCTGCATTATGCAGTAATTCCATCATGGCTGCTCCCATGAACAATAAGTGTTAGACGGGACTGGCCCTTTCATTGAAATGTAACCTACAATTAATGTCACTGTGTTTCTTGTGTTTATTATCATTGAAATACAGAGCTACCTGTAATACTTTCTGGGTTTTTTTTTCAGGTTGAACAGATGTTTGCTGTGACCCCCATTGATGTGGCTGGCAATATCGACTACAAGTCCTTGTGTTACATCATCACTCATGGAGATGAGAAGGAGGAATCATGAATTTCTCTTATTTATGATTGGGTTATGCAGAATAAAAACTTCTATTTTCTATAACACCCTTCTATGGTTTACCTTTTTTTTATTAATGATAGCATTAGAATGTCACTGATTTGTCAGAGAAGCCATTATCAAGGTAACATTGGTAAAAAAAACAAACAAAAAAAATGCTAATTTCAGAGGGAAAAACTGCATTAGGAAGATAAACAAATGAGTCTTATTACAGAGTTGCTGGCTTTAGCTGTTACACTGCTTTGTTAGGGAATTTTATCTCCAAATATTCCCACCAAGCTGCCCTTTAACTGGATTTAACTGGCGACATGTGCACTCCCTCTGACTATATACACTTGCCAGGGGCTGCCGACCTTCCCAAGGATAGGCCCAGAATCTACTCCAGAATTTACTCATTTCTCTTTTAAAGCAACCTAAACTTAACCTTATTGCGACAGCCCTCCACCCAAATAATACTACGAGTCGCCAATAACCTCTCCCCATTAGAAACACCTACATCACCCTAACATCTTGTTACTCACATAACCCCTCCATACACATATTGCTTTTCCCAGGACCTTCCAATGCTTCCCTATGGGTCAATGGTAACCCTGCTCATCTTCACCCTCTGTACCTGCATCACTCCATGTTGGCTGAATGAACAACTACACCAAAACTTGAAGACCAGCAGAATTGACTTTTACTTATCTATCTTTAAAATCCCTCCCCAACCTACATGTGTGGCTGGGTATTCAGGATGTACACTCCTTTTTACTCTACTGTCACCTTGGAATTGGCTGCCCCGGCAGCGGTCCCTGGGACATGCGAAGGCTGTTTAATCCCATTCCTGTTCTGCTAATGCTGTAATTGTTAATGTTAGTCTCTCGTCTCGCGTCCCCTATTTCTGTGTGCCACTAAAAAATCCTAGTATGCATGTAATGTATATATGTACCTCGCTAAATAGATCTGAAACACTGTTTCACATGACCGCTGATGGCCAAGTTGGAGCCAGTTTTCATGATGGCGTGACCGAAACCGGGCTTGCAGGGGGTTTGTGCAAAGGGAGGCACCTGTAGTCAGGACAGTGATCCCCCCATGATCAACACTCAATGGCTGTAGGATGACTGTCTATTGGATAAGCGCCTGAAACCCAGTATATATTCTGCCACAATGCACCAACAGAAGAGGATGCTAACATTTGCTGGGAGTGGGGGATGTATTAAATCCACCCCTCTCCTTGAAGGCAGTGCTTTACCTGGTTGTAAGTTTAGGTCTTCTTTAAATTACATCTGTGGGCTGGTGAGAAAACAACTATTGCAGCAAAACCCTATTTTATTTGTTGACAGTAAAGGCTTAGGTTGTGTTCTGCGGTTGTCTTGATTTAAAGCACATGTGCTCAACCTGGGGCCGAGGGGAAATTAGGAGGGGTAAATAGAATGGACATGTAAAGGTACTAGTTATATAGGGGTACAATTAGGATGGCGGATTGCATGGAGAAATGTATAGGAGGGGTGAATGGCCAGTAGAGGGGACAGTGGTGGCTTGGAGAAACGTGGTGACGCTGATTATCCGACATCATCCCTGGGTGACATCGCTGGCGCAATCATTTAGTAAAAAAGGATTTTCTACAAGAATTGTAAGGTTATCATTGGTGGGAGCTTAGATTGGTTGAGTATTGGGAGCTTGGTTAAGATGTAGGACTGATGGGGGTGAGCTATAAATAATGGATCTATATATTCAGAGAGGTAAGCCCATCAGCATGTGCATAGCTAGAATGTGGGGATCGTTACATATGAATGTAGGGGAGTGGTGGAGGGACATATGAGTAGAGCTTGTGGAGACAGTTGGTGTCCCAATTGTAGAAAATCTTCATGATGCCATTTCAAATGAAAAAAATCAGAACCTATTCATTGTGGCCTGCGACCAGGTTCCATATCATTTAAGTGGCCCGTGCCAAAACCCAGGATTTTCACTATCCTGGTGAAGGGTTAGCTTAGCCTGCTTCTGGCTTATCTCATGATGCTAGTCAGGGGCTGAGTCTTTCATTCAGCTGCACTCTCCATTTCCTGATAAGCCTTAGTGAACTTGCTCCCTCCTGCTGACCTTCTTACACAGTATTGCAATGTACTGTGCTGCGTCTGGTAGGAAGTAGCATCCTGATTGCCTTTGCCCCTCCGGTGCATACCCCCTACTCCTTCGGCAAAATGGGAATGTTAACTTTGCTCCCTTTAAAACTGTGCCCCATGAGTTGCTGCTGGTAACATGACCCTTTCGGACCACATAAGTAGCTAATAGCTGGGCCTGATTATTTAAAGCAAGCAAGGTGAAGACTAGACAAACTGGGCTTACGGAATGTTGGGCATCACCAATCGGGATGCCCCCTGTGCTGCAATCAACACCCATTTCATTTGAGTGGTGCACCTCCATGTGACAGCCTCAAGGGGGCATCCAAAATACTGGAGCATGGTTTCACTCACTGCTGCCATAAACCCCAGCCTAGCAGTTGCTCCGGAGTCACCTGCTTTTCTGCCCCACCCCATTCAGCTGGTTCCCACTCCCTGGCTGGCTGAGCAGCCCGCACCAAGGAAACACTGGAAAATTACATATTCTAAGTGTGCCATACACTCCACTTCGATCTTCATGACATATGGGTAATCTCCAGTAGAGGGCGAACTTCTGCAGAGATGAATATGCAAAAAAGAAAGCCCCTCCCGGTCCATATATACCTGGGACCTCCCACCAATTCCCCAGTTCCTTCTCTGCAGGGAAGGCGACAAGACAGAAGATGAAGACTTCTTTACTTACAGGTAAGCAGGGCTCGCACCCGGACGTCTATTGTCCCTATTACTGCCAGGACCCTTTCTAAACTGCCCCTATATTGAGCCTCCCAGCTTAGGCTGCGGGTCCTGGTGAAGGTAGGAGCACCCTATGGGTGCAGAAGGAGCACTGGTCCACCGTGAGACCTCACTATGGGGTAGGCGGTTATCCAGGTTTTTTGGTGATCCTGGTGAGGGATGCCCCGTCCCTCTATGCTTATGGCCGGATTCTGGCTGGGTCCCCCCCCTTCCGGGTCCCTTATTCCGGGGTTGCCTGGCCTAGCCGTTATTTAGTTTTTCCACATATGCCCCTGTGTGTGTTGGTGTGTGATTCACTGTGCGTGTGTGTGTGTGTGGCTGACAGGGAGTGTTTTTACTTGGGCCATGTCAGGGCTGTGATCAGCCTGGGGGAGCTTCTCCCCCTCAGGCTGTGTTTGGGAAGGGGGCGGGGACGGGCTCTCGGTGCGGCAGTGGTAGCCCCACTCCCTTCTTTGGCGCGATTTCTGTGGCTCGTTTCTAGGGGATCCGCGTTGCTGGGAGGGGGGCGTGGCCTCGGCGAGCGCGCGTTCTGCGCTGGCCCGCCCTCCCCCTGCTCTCCCTCTTCATGCATGAGGCACTTCATGGGGGCCATTTTCAAACAGGATATGAGCTGCGTTCTGTGTGGTAAGGGCCGGATGGCCACTTCCTTAGCTTGTATGGGGGCTCCTCTCTAGCGGAGGGCGTGGGCATGTGTGTGTGGTTTTCGCATGTCTAGCTGGGATACAGTTAGATATATATATTTTTTTTTTATATGCATATACTGTTAGGTATTTGTTATTGCCATATTTATCTAGCATTGCACTTATGTTGCCTGTTTTGTGTGTTACAGATTGCCCTGTATATGTGCATATTAAGGGGTTCCTCCTGGTATTGGGTTCCCTAGTGTAAAATTGTTCACCTCAAATCCTCCCACCGGGACTTTTAAGGGGCATCCCGGGTTGCTTATGCGTAATTCCCTGCGGTCTTGCGACTGACCACAAAAATTCACCATATGGAGGCTCCGCAGGATACTGGGCTCGGGCTCCCTCTGGGACAATCCGAGCCATGTGTGGGGTGCGGAGTATCCCTTACGAGGGAGAATGTGCTGATCTGTATACCATGCGCACAAAAGGCCATAACGCGGCAGTCTGGTATCCAGCCTTCTGGGTCGGCTCCTCCCACTTCATCGCCTTCCCCTCCCCACCTTATCCGTACCCCAAGTGACATTGGTACCAGTGGGGAGTCGCTTTCTGATGTTTGGGCTAGGTTGGCCAGCATCGAGAAAATTATTGCTAGCACTGTGGGCAAGAAGGCCCAGGCTAAAAAGAGACATTTGTCGTCAGCCCAGCCATTGTGGGATGTTGACGACGATTCCGCTGATTTGTCAGATTATTCCCCGTTAGAGGAGGGGGAATTGTATCAGGAATCAGAGGCTATGTTCAGTCTGGGAATGCTAATGTCGGGCAGGCACTGGGGGATGCCGTAGATACGGCCACTGTTTTGTCACATTTATTGGAGGTGTTGGATATTGAACCGCCTGAGGCGCCCCCTCTCAAGAAGGGGGAATTTTTGGGGGTCTGCAAGCCCCGTCTGGAATTCCCTACCCAGGGTCATTTTGATGCGCTGATCCTTAGAGAATGGGAGAGGCCCAGTCGGCTTCCTGGTTTTCCTCAGGGATGGGATAAGAAGTATCCTTTTCCGGTGGAGGCGGTTAAGCGTTGGTCTTCTCCTCCTGAGGTCGACGCGCCAGTTTTAGGTTTGACCAACTCTTCTGTGCCGAACACCCCTGACGCCATTTCCTTTAAGGATGGCGAGGATAAGCGCCTTGATCAGATGGCGTGCCACGCATTTGCCAATGTGGGCTCGGCCCTGCGGCCTGTTAGTGCATCTGCCCTGGTATCGCTTGCTACCAGGTCTCTTATCAGGGACTGGCTGAATAACGCTCAGTTTGATCCAGCTGGCGCTGGGTTCGCTATCCTTAATAAATGCGAATTGTTCATGAATTTTGTCATGGCTGCGATGGAAGATTCTATTGTCGTGTGTAGTAGGACTTCAGCCTTACTGGTGGCTATGCGCAGATTGGTCTGGCTCCGCCAGTGGACAGCGGACGTTGGGGCCAAGAAGTCGCTCACAGCTCTTCCCTTCTTGGGTTCACGGCTGTTTGGAGATAAATTGGATGCTGTTGCTAAAGGAGGTAAGTTACCTCAGCAGAGGAAACAGCGCCGCCCCTTTCGGGGGCGGGCTCATTCACTCCTTCCTTTCGAGGGGCCAGAGCGGCTAGGGGTTTGGTCTTCTCAGGTGTCAGGGGCTCGTCCTGGAACAGAGGCAGAGGTCGGGCACGTCCCGCGCCTGCCTGGGGTTCCAAGCCCAAGCCTGCCGTTAAACCGGCTCAGCAATGAAGGGGCGCCCTCACCCGCGAGGGTGGGGGGGCGGCTGCGGCTCTTCTTCCAGGTCTGGGCCCGGGAGGTCACAGACAATTGGATCTTGGAAGTGGTCTCCTCCGGGTACAAACTGGAGTTCGAGTACTGACCACCCCCAAGATTCTTAAGGTCTCGGGTGCCCTCGGACCCTCAGGCTGCACAGGGGCTCCTGTTAGCAGTAAAAAACCTTCTGGACATGGGGGATATATGCCCGTTGCCTCTGTCGAAGAGAGGCAGGGGTTACTACTCCAACCTTTTTCACGGTTCCCAAAAAGGAAGGTTCGGTGAGACCCATTCTAGATCTCAAGGTTCTCAACAGGTTTATCAGAGCCAAAAAGTTCCGCATGGATACTCTGCGCTCGGCTATCAATTCCCTTCGCCAAGGGGATTTTATGACATCCATAGACATCAAGGATGCGTATCTGCATGTTCCGATTTTTCAGGCACATCAGAGATTCCTCCGGTTTGCGGTGGAGTATCAACATTATCAGTTTGTAGCTCTTCCCTTCAGTCTGACCTCGGCGCCGAGGGTCTTCACCAAGGTCTTGGCGGGAATTATGGCTCTGCTCAGAGCTCAGGGCATTCGCACTGTGCCTTATCTGGACGACCTGTTGATCTCAGCTTCTTCCCTCCGTCAGGCGGAGCTGGACACCCACCAGGTGGTGTCGACCCTGGAATGGTTCGGGTGGGTGATCAACCGCACCAAGTCTTCTCTCTCCCCATCTCGTGTGATTTCATTTCTGGGCATGAATCTGGATACCATTCGGGCCAGAGTGTTTCTGCCCCAGACCAAGGTGCAGGGGATTCAGGGCCTGATCCGCCTTCTTCTGGCCAATCCTTGTCCCTCTATCCGACAGCGGATGAAACTGGTGGGTTTGATGGTATCCTCCTTCGAGGCGGTACCGTTTGCACAGTTTCACATGAGATCTCTTCAACTTCACCTATTGACGCATTGGGACAGGTGCCCGCAGTCATTGGATCAACCTTTCAGGATGTCTCCCAGGGTTCGGCAGTCCCTTCGGTGGTGGCTGGACTTGAGCAATCTGTTGAAGGGCAGATCCTTTCTGGCCCCTTGTTGGGAGACGGTTACCACGGATGCCAGCCTGTTGGGCTGGGGAGGTTATTGGAAAAGTCATCAGTTCAGCGGGGTGTGGGGTCCCCAGGAGGCTCACACCCCCATCAATGTCTTGGAGCTCAGAGCCATCCGACTGGGGTCTACCGGTTCAGGTTCGTTCGGACAACCGAACGGCGGTAGCTTACATCAACCACCAAGGAGGGACTCGCAGCAGGAGTGCCCTCAGGGAAGTCTCTCTGATCCTGCACTGGGCGGAGAGCAATGTTCCTTGCATTTCGACAGTCTACATTCCGGGAGTGGAGAACACGGAGGCGGATTCCCTGAGCAGGGGATCCTCTCACCACGGAGAGTGATCTCTCAACCCCGAGGTTTTTCTGGATCTTTGCCGCAAGTGGGGGACTCTGGAGGTGGATCTCTTTGCCTCGAGGCACAATCACAAACTTCAGGCCTTTGTGTCTCTTTCTCAGGATCCTCTGTCTCTGGCAGTGGATGCCTTATCACTGGCTTGGAAGGAGTTTTTCTGTACCTTTTTCCACCCGTCTCCATGCTGGGCAAGGTAGTTCGCAAACTGGTTCTAGAAGGGGCACCAGCGTTTCTGGTGGCTCCAAGGTGGCCAAGAAGGGTTTGGTACGCAGACGTCGTAAGGATGGCCGTAGACCAGTACCGGCTTCCCTTGTTGCCGGACCTGCTACCTCAGGGTCATCTACTTTACCCCAATTTACAAACGCTGGCTTTGACGGCTTGGCTGCTGAAACCTTCATCTTGAAAGAGGAAGGTTTGTCTGAGGCTGTTGTTCAGACCCTGATTAGGGCTAGGAAGCGGTCCTCTTCTGGCATTTACTATAGGACTTGGAGGTCCTATATTGATTGGTGTGAGGCTAGGGCCTTGCCTTGCAGGGTTTTTTCGATACCCAGGATTTTGGAGTTTCTTCAGCATAATCTGGATCTTGGGTTCCAGCTTAGTACTTTGAAAGGACAGGTTTCTGCTCTGTCGGTTTTCTTCCAGAGGTCTTTTGCTGTACACCCGCTGGTTAAGACCTTTTTCCAAGGGGTCGCGCATGTGTGGCCCCCTGGGAAGGCTGTGGTTCCTGTTTGGGATTTGAATTTGGTTCTTTCGGCTCTCCAGGGTCCTCCTTTTGAGCCGTTACAGGATATTGCTCTTTCGGTTCTCACTCAGACGGTTGCTTTCTTGGTGGCTATTACTTCTGTTCGGCGTGTCTCTGAGTTGGCGGCCTTGTAGATTCAGGCCCCTTACTTTGAGAGACACCAGGATAAGGTGGTTTTTCGTTTTAAGCCGGATTTCCTTCCTAAGGTAGTGTCTGCTTTCCACCTCAATCAGGATATTGTTCTCCCTTCCTTGTGTCCTAAGCCTAACAATGACATGGAGAGGGTTCTGCGCAATTTGGATGTTGTTCGCTGTGTGAAGTACTATTTGGTGACTACTTCTTCCTTCCGCAAGACGGACGTTTTTTTCGTGGTGCCCTGCGGGCCCAGGAAAGGTTTGGCGCCTGCTAAGTCTACGATTAGCAAATGGATTCGTCAGGCCATTGTTGGGGCCTATTCTGCTAAGGGGAGGACTCCTCCTTTTAGGGTCACTGCCCACTCTACTCGTGCTGTTGGTGCGTCCTGGGCTTTTCAGCACCAGGCTTCTGTTGAACAAGTTTGTAAGGCTGCTACTTTTTCCAAGTTTTACAAGGTTGATATGCGGGCTTCAGCGGATGCTGTTTTTGGCCGCAAGGTTCTGCAAGCTGCAGTGGTTTCAGTTGGTACTTTCTTTACTGTTTCTGGTTCCCACCCATGACGGACACTGCTATTGGATGTCCCATATGTCATGAAGATCGAAGTGGAGTGTATGGCACACTTAGAATAATACCGTTTTGTGAGTACTCACCTTTACAACGGGTATTATGAGTGTGCCATACACTCCACTTCGCCCCACCCCACCCCACCCCTTTTTTTCAGGTATTCTGGGGCTTTTATATGGTGAACCATTGGTTTTGATTGTTAAGGTTATAATTGGTTCTTCCTGATCCCCTTACTGCTTTTATACTGGGGAATTGGTGGGAGGTCCCAGGTATATATGGACCGGTAGGGGCTTTCTTTTTTGCATATTCATCTCTGCAGAAGTTAGTTCGCCCTCTACTGGAGATTACCCATATGTCATGAAGATCGAAGTGTAGTGTATGGCACACTCATAATACCCGTTTTAAAGGTGAGTACAAAACGGTATTTTTCTCTGCAAGCTGTGCGGATGCACACAGCGGGGCATCCCAAAACGGGGATGTTGTTCCTCTTTAAAAATACTTGATTTAAAAAGAAAAGTCTGGAGACCCTGTTCCAATAAGCAGTCCTGGTTACACCTATCACAAGTTATCCCAAGACTGATACGTACCTCCCAATTCATTTGCAGGGACTGTCCCACTTTTGAGTCCATGTCCCGCTGTTCCATGTTGTTTACATATGTCCCTCTTTGGGATTTAACATAGAGATCTGCATTAGGTAAATACAAGGAAACTAAAAACACTGTGATAGTCTTGGATCACTGTAATAGTCCTGCCCATCCATCCGCTCCTCCTTGCTCTAGCCATTCATCCCTCACTTCCAGCTCCTCCCATTCATCTCTCCCCTCTCGGCTCATCTCATTCATCTCCCCTCAGTTAGGCTCATCTATCTGCTCCTCATAACTCCAACCATCCAACTCCTTTCATCCGCTCATGCCTCCCCCCCTCTACTCCCAGCTCATCCCATCCATGCCTCTCCCCTCAGTTCTGCCCATCCATCTGCTCCTCCTAGTTCTAGCCATCCATTCCTCCCTTCTTCCCTCTCAGTTCTGCCCATCTATCTGCTCCTCATAGCTCTAACCACCCAGCTCCTTTCATCCACCCATCCTCCCAGCTCATCCCATCCATGCTCTACCCATCCATCTGCTCCTCCTAGCTCTAGCCATTCATCCCTCCCAGCTCAACCCATCCATTCCTCCCACCCTCTCCTCTCAGTTCTGCCCATCTATCTGCTCCTCATAGCTCTAACCATTCATCGCTCTATTCCCAGCTCATCCCATCCATGTCTCTCCCCTCAGTTCTCCCCATCCATCCGCTCCTCCTAGCTCGAGCCATCCATTCCTCCCTCCGTCTCTCCTCAGTTCTGCCCATCTATCTGCTCCTCATAGCTCTAACCATCCATCCTTTCATCCACTTATCAATCCTCCTCTACTTACAGTTCATCCCATCCATGCCTCTCCCCTCAGTTCTGCCCATCCATCTGCTCTTCCCAGTTCTAGCCATCCATTCCTCCCGCCCTCTCCCCTCAGTTCTGCCCATCTATCTGCTCCTTATAGCTCCAACCATCCATCCTTTCATCAATCCTCCTCTACTCCCAGCTCATCCCATCCATGTCTCTCCCCTCAGTTTGACCCATCCATCCGCTGCTCCTAGCCATCCATCCCTCCTAGCTCGAGCCATCCATTACTCCCTAACTCTCCACCCAGTTCTCCCCATCTATCTGCTCCTTATAGCTCCAACCATCCATCCTTTCATCCAGTCATCCTCCCCCCCTCTACTCCCAGCTCATCCCATCCATGTCTCTCCCCTCAGTTCTGCCCATCCATCCGCTCCTCCCAGTTCTAGCCATCCATCCCTCTCCCCTCAGTTCTGCCCATCTATCTGCTCCTCATAGCTCCAACCATCCATCCAGCTCCTTTCATCCACTCATTCCTCATCCTCTACTCCCAGCTCCTCCCATCCATGCCTCTCCCCTCAGTTCTGCTCATCTATCTGCTCCTCATAGCTCCAACCATCCATCCAGCTCCTTTCATCCACTCATTCCTCATCCTCTACTTCCAGCTCCTCCCATCCATGCCTCTCCCCTCAGTTCTGCTCACCATCTGCTCCTCATAGCTATAACCATCCATCCTTTCATGCACTCATCCCTCTACTACCAGCTCATCCCATCCATGTCTCTCCCCTCAGTTCTACACATCCATCAGCTCCTCCTAGCTCTAGTCATCCATTCCTTCCTCTCTCAGTTCTACACATCCATCTGCTCCTCCTAGCTCTAGTCATCCATTCCTTCCTCTCTCAGTTCTACACATCCATCCACTCCTCCTAGCTCTAGTCATCCATTCCTTCCTCTCTCAGTTCTACACATCCATCTGCTCATCCTAGCTCTAGTCATCCATTCCTCCCTCCCTCTCCCCTCAGTTCTACCCATCTAACTGCTCCTTATAGCTCCAACCATCCATCCTTTCATCCTTCCCCATCTACTCCCAACTCATCGTATCCATGTCTCTCTCCTCAGTTCTGCCTATCAACTCCTCATAGCTCCAACCATCCATCCTTTCATCCACTCATTCCTCATCCTCTACTCCCATTTCATCTCAGCCATGCCTCTTCCCTCTGCTCATCTATCTGCTCTTCCCAGCTTTAGCCCTCCATTCCTTCCTCCCTCCCTCTCCCCTCAGTTCTGCCCATCCATCCACACCTCCTAGATGAGGCTGCCCTGAAAGAACAATGGCAGACCTTTCTCTGACCTAATTCTTTTTGGATTATTGCTCTAAATTAGAGAAAAAGTCACCAAAAAGCTGTGTAACAACTTACAATACTGACCCAGCTCGATAAAAAAAAACGCTTTATTGTTTATAGTCCGGCTGCATCTCGCCTCACGCTGTGTTTAGCATTGTTTCTATGTCTCCTGAGTTTACACTCCCCTGAGCCTAATAAGCACACTGCCCTTCCCAACATGGTACCTCGCCAACCACGGCTCTCGGTGATGACGTCACGGCGGCAGCGTGCGGCGGGACAGCTGAAAGCAGATCCACATTGGCGGGAGCTGTTGCTGGGTGAGTGTTCGCCTGTTTGGGTAACGGGAGGTGGTCTCGGGTCACGCGGGTGTTTTGTGTGTCCCGGCGAGGGGTACTACAGGAGTCAGCGAGCTTTATCCAGCAGTTCAGCGGCACATAAATACTCTCTTTGTTGCATGGTTATTGTTTCTGCTTTTTTATTCGTAAAGCAGCCAGTGTGTAACCTTGTGGGCCAGACCCTTTCCTATTACATGGGCACGTCTTGGTATGATGGGGGACTGGAAGCTGCAGCACACTGTCGGTGGCCAGCTTCGCCACCAGGGGTGGACTGGTCATAGGGAGACCCGGGAGAATTCAGGGTGGGCCACACTGCTCCGGGCCAGTTGGGCTACTGCTTTTTACACCCCCCAATCAATTCCTGCACCTGGACAAGCTCAACCCTACAAGCCAAGAAATCCCTCAGCAGAATCCACCACTCTTTACAGATTACTTAAAGTGGATCAAAACCTGGGTTCTCGTCCCTGCCCCTGGGGGCACCCCGATTCAGGATGCCTTGCTATGTTATACCCCCCCCCCCCCCCAGATTGCCCAGGAGACTTCCCTGTTCCTATGGATAATGTTGCCACAGGGTCAGTATTTTTTTTTTCACTTTACTGGGCACTGGTGGCCTGGCGGGAGTGGAATTAGTTTTTTTTTACTGGTAATTGAGAATGGGGAAAGCATACCTGCAATTAAAGTGGACCAAAACCCTGCAGGATTGGCTGAACCATTCCTTCTCTGCAGGACATCCAAAATCGGGATGCCCTGCTGTGTGAAACCCCCCCAGGACGCCCGCTGCACTTACCTGAATCCCGGTCCAACGGCGCATGCCGCTGCCGCATCTCACGCTTCTCTCTAGTAGGGCGTGTGCCCGTGTTCCTTGTTAGAGGGAAGCGCTAGATGTGGCCACCAGCGCACACTGAGCCGCTGAGCTAAGACGCCGATCAGACGTACATAGCTCAGCGGTTCCGAACGTGCTGATTGGACGAGCGGCCGCGCATGCGCTGAAGGACTGCGTTGAGGCCAGTTGATCCAGGTGATCTGGGGGGTTTCACATATAGATAGTCAAAATCCTTGGTATGCTCCAAGATCACTCACCTTCCTGTCGCTCCCACGGCGTAGGCTCGGGCGAGAACAAGCACGCTGATTGGCTGACCGTACCATTTAACCAATCAGCGCACTTGCTTTCACTCGGCCCTGCTAAGCTAACCAGCCTGGCGGCCGCAACCCCCTGCTCACCTCCTAGCCATCGTGTGCTTGTGTGAGCCGAGATGTCGCCACTGCGAGGGCTCCGGGACAAGGTGAGTGAAAAAAGGGCTTCTTGGGGGTTTTACACATCCCGATTCAGGATGCCCCAAGGCGTGGAACTCAGATGGCCCTGGAGTCTGATGTCCGATGTTCCTCTTTAAAATGTCCAGTAATATTATAAATTCCAGCACCAACAGGCCAGTGAAGTAAAAAAAAAAAAAAACACTGTCCAGGTGGTGACCCTACCTATGGCGCATGCATAATCTCTCAACCAATCGCCCGCATCCCCACTACCCTATAACAGGATGCTCGCCTTGCTAAAGGTATAGCAGATGGCGGCTTGCACATTGGATCAGGGAGAAGGTGAGTTTACTGGGCGAGCTGGGGGTTTTAACACAGTGGGGCATCCCAAATCTGGATGCCCTGGGGGGGAGGGAATTAGACGGCCGTGGAGTCTTATATACTCCAGGGCTGCTTTTGGTCCACTTTAAAGCAGACCAAAACCCTCATAACCTAGCCCTAGCCGTTGGACCGGGGAGAAGGTGAGTTTACTGGACGCACACAGTGGGACATCCCGAATCTGGATGGATAGGGAATCAGGCAGCCATGGGTTTTGGTCCACTTTAAAGATGAGTGTTGTTTTTAAAGATTACTTTTCTGGGTGGTGTTCCTTCCTAGTGAGGCATCCTGATTTGGGGTCCCCGCTATGTGTACCCACATAAATTGCCTGAAAACTCACCTCTTCCTGGTGCCCATGGGGGTTGCTCAGCCAATCAACTGTGCTCTTTCCATTAAAGAGGAACAACACAGTGTTTTTTTGGGGGGGTGTTGTTCCACTCAGTGGGGACTGTGTTTTGGGATGCCCTACTGTGTGTATGCCCCTAGGTCACTTACCTTTCTGTCGCTCCCACGACGGAGACTCGGACGAGAACAAGCACGCTGATTGGCTGAGCGGTCCATTCAACCAATCAGCTGTTTATCCTTTGTTGCAATGCTTTACATAAATATATGCAGGGGAGGACTGGCCATAGGGAGACCCGGGCAAATGCCCGGTGGGCTGCACTGCTTTGAGGCAGTCTGGGCTGCTACCTTTACTAACACTGCCATCCAATCCCAGCCTCCCATCCCCTTCACCACTCTATACCCCCACCCAAGCAACCCAGCCCATGTCCATACCTTAAAGTGGACTAAAACCTGACAGCTGAGCGGCGTTGGCTGCATCCCCCGCTAACCTCCAAGCCATTGCGTCAAGGGCTCCGGGACAAGGTGAGTGAATTCTCAAGTTCCAATTCAGGATGCTCCAAGCAGTGGGACTTGGATAGCGATGTTCCTCTTTAAGATTTGTTCAGTGCAGCAAAGCAAATCTGACTGGAGCAAGTACTGCTTCCATCCCTGCATTTGCCGTTAGCTGTGTGCATGCGCCCACGTCGCCCATTCAGAAATGCCTGGCGCCCACAGCTAAAGATATGCCAGGGATGCGACCGTGGCATGTGCCCGTTGGAACAGTGAGTTGATCGGGTCATGTAGGGGGTTTCACCCATCAGGGCATCTGCCACTGGCCATCCCATCGGGCATCCCATATCGGTATGTCCCACTTCAACTCACCTTTTTCCGGCGGCTCCTGTAAACACTGAGGAGTGAGAGCATCCGCATCTCTGGGCCGGGGCTGGAGTGTGCCCACGTCTGGGGATACCACTGCTTTAGTTCTCGATTGCTGAGCATTAATATTCACGCCACTCTGATTGGATGGGAGCTTGCTCCGTAGGACTGGGAAAGGTGAGTTTTACCTGCCGTTCTGGGGGGTTTTGCCCAAGGGGGAGAAAATTGGAATGCCCTGGAGGCATGAGCTTTGTTCCGCATTAAAACTTGAGTGGAGGGCCCCTCGCCATCTCTTCTCTACTCCCTGCTGTGTTTTCCCTCCCTTGCCATCAGGCTGCTTTCCCAGTCTTTGGCAGGCCAGTATCTTCATCATCATGATCTGCTGCTGCCTAAAGAGATTAGAATTACCTGTCATGCTTTAATAACATAAATATACCCGGCACAAGTTTAAGGTCCTCTTGTTCTACCTTCTACTACAGTGTGGCGCCATGTTTACAGACCTATCAGTAGGACAAGGGCCTGGTCTCCTGACAGCCCCATCTGAGACCCCTTCCACCTTTACCCGAGTTTCCAGTGACAAGTACACCAACCACTCAGAGGTCTTCCGACTGGGGGAGCGCAGCTTCAGCCGCCAGTATGCGCACATCTACGCCACTCGATTGGTTCAGATGAGACCTGCCCTTGAAGAGCGCGCCATAAAAAAGTGGGGTAAGGTTGCTGCATCTTGCTTTGTTCATCCTTTGTTGCAATGCTTTACATATTTAGGGGCGGACTGGCCATAGGGAGACCCTGGTAAATGCCTGGTGGGCTGCACTGCTTTGAGGCAGTCTGTGCTGCTATCTTTACTAACACTGCTATCCAGCCCCCCACCCCCTTACCCAAGCAATCCAGCTAATGTCCTCACCCTAATGATATAGCCTCAGTCTTGGAGCACACTGGTTGAGATGACACTGGTTGGTCCTGGTAAAATCCTGGAATCCTCTTTAAAGTAGACCAAAACCCAGGATTTTGACTATACTGGGTTTTGGTCCACTCCCCCGGGGCACCCTGATCGGGGGTGCCCCGCTATGTGAAAACCCCCAGATCGCCAGCTTCAACTCACCCCACCGCGGTCCCACGGCGCATGTGCGGGCGCTAGACCAATCGGCTCTGAGCCGCTAAGCTCAGCAGCTCAGAGCGCGCTGGCGGCTGCATCTAGCGCTTCCCTCTAACAGGGAGCACGCCCGCGTCGGCCATTCACAAATAGCCGGCGCGGGCATGCGTCCTGCTAGAGGGATAGTGGGGATGCGGCCGTAGCCCGCGCATGTGCCGTTGGACTGGGATTAAGGTAAGTGTATCGGACGACCCGGGGGGTTTCACACAGCGGGGCATTCCGATTTTGCATGCCCCTCTGGGAGGGAATGGATTGGCCCGGGAGTTCCAGCTGGGTTTTGGTCCACTTTAATGTCCGCTTGTATCAATGAACATTGTATGCAATCTTCTGCATTAGATACTGCGCTCATACTGATGTGTGACTTCTAGGTAATGACATTGTAGTGCGGAAGCTGTGTGAGCTGCAGGGAGGAGAGAGATGTTGTGTCATCGGGACATTATTTAAGTCCATGGAACTCCAGCCATCTATTCTGAGGGAGATCAGTGAAGAGGTAGGAGCCATTCTGCTATTTACCAAGATTATTTACTGCTTCAGCTGTGTTACCTCTTCTGAGCTGGTATAAAGTTATTTTGAAAATATTTGTGTTGCATTTACATTAATATAATAATGTATTAAGACCAAGTTACATTTGCATGTAACCAGTCTGTTCTATGTTGGCAAGTGGACACTTTTGTTAGCCATACTTTAGGAAACTTGGATGAGTTGGGCAGTCTTACCAAAAATAAACTGTATGAGTCCCGCTACACATTTTCCAAAAGACTGAAAATACTGCTCCCAGCTTCTTGGAGAAGTATAGTATAGTATACTCAGCCATTGTAACTTGTGATCATGCCACGATATCCACTTCAGTGACACTCAGTGCCCACCACCAATATAATGCTCTTACCAGAACATTCAGGTGTACTGCGCCAAATAGTCAAATTCCACAACATTCAAAATCTTGTTTCCACCGGCGGAAAGATGCTTTCCCCATCATCATTGCAGGGAAGTTGTGTTACATTTCTTAAGGTGGAATGGAGCAGCGTGAGTTGATACAGTCTAATTTGGATTCAAAGTGTGTTTTTATTGTTTTAATGTGAGTGCTATTTGGCACAATAAAGTGTTACTTGTCCCCAGCAATATTGCACTATGGTTTTGCTTTCTCTCTTTTTGCATGGATAATATGAGAGGGACAATTGCCTAAAGCCTCAAGTGTTGCTGGATATAAGAACAAGATTTTAAAGTGGACCAACACCTAGGATTTTGACTATCCTGGGTTTTGCTCCACTTCGGCGGGGCACCCCGATCGGGGGGGCCCCGCTGTGTGAAACCCCCCAGAAATCCCCAAGAAATCACCTCTGCTCGCTCCCACGTGACCGTCGCTTCCAATCGCCGCCGACGGACAAGAGAGCATGCCCGCCGTTGCCGCCTCCCGCGCTTCACTCTTACAGGGCGCGGGTGCGCGTCCTGCTAGAGGAACGCGCGGGAGGCGGCGGCGGGCGCCGCTGGATCGAGGATAAGGTAGGGATTTTGGGGATCTGGGGGGGTTTCACACAGCAGGACACCCCTGATCAGGGTGCCCTGCAGTCAGGGGTCTGATCGGTCCGGGAATCTTATAGATTCCCGGGCCGATCATGGGAGGGTGTTGGTCCACTTTAAATGTTGTGGAGTTTGACTACTATTTGGCGCAGTACACCTGAATGTTCTGGTAAGAGCATTATATTGGTGGTGGGCACTGAGTGTCACTGAAGTGGATTTCGTGGCATGATCACAAAGTGGTGAAATTGAATGATTGATAGCAGGTGATTTCTATAGAGCTCTGTGCTAATCATTGACTTTTATTTTAGATGTGGGCTTACTAGTGAGATGGTGGTCTTTGCACGTGGAGCTTCATAATATTCTATTTTTTGATGTTTTTCTATTGTTAAATTTGTGTGGAATTAGAGCGCGGTATTATTTATTAATTTTTGTTTTTTTTTTTCAAGCCGAAATTGTGAGGGCTCTCCTGCCTTATTCAATTTATTGTAGCATATACACCACTCTATAATGTAAACTGTTCTCATGGTGATGCCATTGTGTAAGCTGCCCAAGAAAGAACGGTTGGATCTAAGTATTATTGGGGGGAATTGGATGGGTGCGTGTGTTTTAGGGGAATGTGGGCCTCTTCATTCAATAGGTGAGTTTTTTTTCTTGGTCCTTCTCTGTCATAAGATAGGCTTCCTCCCTGAGAAAAAAAGGGGAACCCTGACCAGTGACATTAATTGCACTTAGATTAGCAATTTCCACTCTGACGGAGGAGGCTGTTGGATGGAGTTTTTTATCTTTTACTGTACTGGACTGCCTTTAAAAGAAGGTCTCCTCTGACTAGCACATATGTCATTGGATTATATAAAAACATATAGCATAGTGGCCAGACGGCAGTCACACTAAAATCCAGAAGCTCACTGACTAAATCTGGATTCATCCAGAAGGTGGCGCTCTAATTCTTCCACACTGCAATGACCGATGGTGCTCCAAGAGCTTAATGGTAAGCACCCTGGTTTTCTTTGTTAAAATGAGACATTCCTGTGGCGGAGCCTGAATGTTTTGCTTTTACAATGGTTTCTTTGTGGCAGTACAGGAAGAGTTTTACTAATCTGCTAATACGACCTAGATAATGCTGTGAAAGTGAAGTCAATACAACTATGCAGATATCTAGGACTGAAATCTGAATTGATTTCAACATGCATTATCAATGTCCATATATACTTTGTATATACCCAAAATAAGACAGATCATTTATTCTTTTTTGCTCCAAAAATAAGGGCTAGGGCTTATTTTCAGGGAATATCTTAAAGTGGCAAGATGGAGGCTGCAGTACAGCAGCTCTAGTACAGTACAGGCACAGAACCGGCTGGCATCAGAGGTATTCGGCCGTGTGCCCGACATGGCGGCAAGCTGAGGTAGAGCCGGCAAGATCAGACATTTCACTCCCAACAGACAAGCTTACCTGTGTGTCCTCACTCCCCTTTACAGCCCCTCTGGCAACTGTATTATGAATTGTGACTAAGGCTTATATTCTCAGTGTGCCACACATCCCGCTTCCCCTTTAAAAATACGGACGTATGGGTTACACACCTGCAAGGTGACGATGTGCAGAGAGACGTCTTGAAATGAGCCCCCTTCCAGCCTATATATACCTGGGACCTCCCATTAACAAACCAGTTTTTTCCTCTCTGCATGAGGCGACAAGACAGAAGAGATGTCTCCTGCTTTCAGGTAGCCGGGGTTTACCCCGGCACCCCCTTTTAGTCTATTTCTGCCCAGTTTTAAATTGTGTTTGCCTTTAAAAGGTTAATGGAAGCCTCCCAGCCCAGGCTGTTTACTGGGCAACGGCAGATGGCACTATAGGTGCCAAGGAGCTTATCTCCTCCGTGACACTCCGCTTGAGGGGCGATCGGCTATCCGGCTGGTGATCCGGATTTGGGATGCCCCTGTCCCGAGGTCCAGTTTTAGGGCACCCTTTTCCCGCTTGATCCCTATTCCCTTCGCGGGGGGGGGGGGGGGGTGGGGGGGGTGTGTGAGTGTATGTGTGTATTTTTGTGTTTTACACTGTCTTTTTCACTCTATGCAGCACCTGTGTGCTATTCAGTTTGAATTTCCCTCCATTATTCAGCCGGCCCGTCATTAGGCCGCGTCATTCTGGGTAAGGGGGCGTGGCAAGACGCCGGGAGGAAGTTCTCCTGGCTAGTTCCGGGTCACGGCTCACATGTGGAGAGGGAGGAAGATCCCTCACTGCCGCGTTTAAGCCTGCACAGCGGCAGGCTTGTCAGCATTGTGGAGCGTGGCTTTGGATTGATGCGGCCGTCTCTGCGCTGGTCCCTCTTAGCCCCTTGCCCTGCTGAAACAAGGTAGGCGGCCCCACCATTTTACTGTGTGGTGCCGTTTTTTAGTACATGTTGTTATTTTTTCTTGTGTATATGTGGGGATTGATGCCTGTTGTTTCCCCACAGATCCTGGGATCCCTGTTTCAGCGGCTCTCCCAGTCTATATATACTGGACTAGTAAAAAAAAAAAAAAAATAATAGTAAAAAATAAAAAATCCTCCCATTCCGGGACGTTTATTAAGGGGGCATCCCGGGTTGCTTATATGCTTAAAAATCCCAGGGTAATTGCGAATACCATAAATTCACCGTAATGGAGGCTTCCGATGTTACCGGGGGCTCTTTGGGGCCTAGGCTGTGTGCGGGATGTGGGGCCCTGCTCCCAGGCGATGACGCATTAATTTGCGTTCCATGCGCAAAGCAGACTATTGCGCGTCAGTCCGGTATTCCGGCTTCTGGCTCTTCGCAGCTTCCGTCATCCCCTACCCCCCCTCCCTTATCCCGGATCCCGGTTGACACTGTCAAAAGTGGGGATTCGCAATCCGAGATGGCTGTGCGAGTGGCCAGTGGACGACGGACCTTAACTCTAAGAGGGCGCTTACAGCGCTCCCTTTTGTGGGTTTGCGCCTGTTTGGCAAAAAATTGGACACAGTTACCAAGGGTGGTAAATTGCCGCAACGCAAGAAGCCACGTCGCTCCTTTCGGGGGGCAGCTTCGTTTGGGCCCTCCTTTAGGGGAGCCAGAGCAGGCAGAGGGGCTTCTTATTCCTCTACCAGGGGTACAGGTTGGTCCAGGGGCAGAGGCCGTGGCCGTTCCGGCCAATCCTGGGGCACCAAGCCCAAGCCTGCAGGCAAGCCCGCTCAGCAATGAGGGGCTGCCCTCACCCGTGCGGGTGGGGGGACGTTTGCGACACTTCTCCCAGGTTTGGGATCAGGCGGTCCCGAACAGATGGATCCGGGAGGTAGTGTCGTCCGGTCTCAAACTGGAGTTCGAGTCTCGCCCTCCTTCACGATTCTTCCGGTCTCGGGTGCCTACCGATCCTTTGATTGTGCAGGGGCTCCTGGCATTGGTAAAGAACCTTTTGGAAATGGCGGTCATCCGGCCGGTGCCGCATTTAGAGCTGGGTCTCGGTTTTTACTCCAACCTTTTCACAGTCCCCAAAAAGGATGGATCAGTTCGTCCTGTTCTAGATCTCAAGTTCATCCGCCCTCGGAAGTTTTGCATGGAAACTCTGCGGTCAGCCATCGGTTCCCTTCGGCAGGGGGATTTCATGACGTCCATAGACATCAAAGATGCTTATCTTCATGTTCCCATCTGCCAAGCTCATCAGTGTTTTCTCAGGTTTGTGATGGGAGATCAGCATTTCCAGTTTGCAGCACTTCCATTCGGCCTTTCCTCGGCTCCAAGAGTGTTCACCAAGGTGCTGGCAGGGGTGATGGCCATTCTCAGATCTCGGGGCATTCGGGTGGTCCCTTACTTGGACGACCTACTCATCATGGCTCCTTCGCTCGTTCAATCGGAGACAGACACCAGGATGGTGGTCTCCATGTTGGAAAGTTTTGGATGGGTGATCAACTATCACAAGTCCTCCCTGGTCCCGGCCAGGGTAGTGTCCTTTTTGGGAATGTCATTGGACTCTTGTCAACACAAGGTATTTCTGCCTCAGACCAAGATGCGTCTGATTCAGGAATTGGCTCAGGTCCTTCTTGCCAACCCTCGGCCATCCATCCGTCAGGGGATGAGGCTGGTGGGGTTGATGGTTGCCTCATTCGAGGCAGTTGCCTTCGCACAATTTCACACAAGGACGCTTCAGCTACATCTGTTGGCATCCTGGGACCGGCATCCGCGGTCGTTGGATCGGTCCTTCCAGATGTCTCACTGGGTCCGGCAGTCTCTTCAGTGGTGGTTAGTCTCGGACAATCTCTTGAGGGGCAGGTCCTTCCTGACTCCTCTTTGGGAAATTGTCACCACGGACGCCAGTCTTTCTGGATGGGGAGGATTCTGGAAGGATCGTCAGTTCCAGGGGCAGTGGAGGCCTCGGGAGGCCCAATTGTCCATCAATGTTCTGGAACTGAGAGCCATCCGTCTGGTTCTGGCTCTTTTGACTCAGCATGTTCTGGGCCTTCCTGTTCAGGTTCAGACAATCAAACAGCTGTTGCTTACATCAATCGTCAGGGAGGGACTCGCAGTCTGGGTGCTCTCAGAGAGGTGTCCCTGATCCTGATTTGGGCAGAGGCCCATGTTCCTTGCATCTCTGCTGTTTACATTCCGGGAGTGGAAAACAGGGAAGCGGATCTTCTGAGCAGAGGCTCGTCCCGTTTAGGGGAGTGGTCCCTTCATCCTCAAGTTTTCCGGTCGTTGTGTCTCCGGTGGGGGACACCAGAAGTGGACCTGTTTGCCTCTCGTCACAATTGCAAGCTCCCGACCTTTGTGTCGCTCTCCCAGGATCCGCTAGCTCTGGCACTAGACGCCATGTCTCTGAACTGGGGAGGTCGGGGGTTCCTGTATCTGTTTCCTCCGATTCCCATGCTGGGCAAGGTAATGCGGAAGCTGGCTCTGGAAGAGGTGTCCGCCATTCTCGTGGCTCCAAGGTGGCCAAGGCGAGTGTGGTTCGCAGACATCGTTCGGCTGGCAGTGGATCAGTTCGTTCTGCCTCTCCGGCCCGATCTGCTCACTCAGGGTCAACTACTACCCCAATTTACCCATGCTAGGTTTGACGGCTTGGCTGCTGAGACCTTCATCTTGAAGGAGGAAGGTCTTTCTGATTCGGTTATTAAGACTCTGATCTGTGCCCGGAAGAAATCTTCCTCTACCACCTAATATAGGACTTGGAGAGCCTATATTGCTTGGTGCAAGGCCAGATCTTTACCTTGTAGAGTCTTTTCAGTTTCTAGAATTCTGGATTTTCTGCAATCAGGGCTGGATTCTGGACTCCAGCTAAGTACTTTGAAAGGGCAGGTTTCTGCCTTATCTATTTTCTTTCAGAAGCATTTTGCGCTTCACCCTTTAGTTAAGACTTTTTTCCAGGGGGTTACGCATGTGCGCCCCCCCAGGAAACCATTACTCCCAGTTTGGGATTTGAATTTAGTTCTTTCTGCTCTTCAGGCTCCTCCTTTTGAGCCTTTGCAGGATATTGCTCTTTCTACCTTGACTCAGAAGGCTGTCTTCTTGGTAGCTATCACTTCTGTTCGGCGTGTCTCGGAGTTGGCGGCCTTGTCAATTCAGGCGCCATACTTTGAGAAGCATCAGGACAAAGTGGTTTTTAGGTATAAACCAGACTTCCTTCCAAAGGTAGTATCTGCTTTTCATTTGAATCAGGATATTGTTCTTCCCTCCTTGTGTCCTAATCCTAAGAATCACAAAGAGAGGGCCTTGCATTGTTTGGATGTAGTTCGCTGTGTTAAGCACTACTTGATTACTACTTCTTCTTTTCGTAAAACTGATGCCTTTTTTGTTGTGACATGTGGGCCAAGAAAGGGTTTGGCCCCAGCTAAATCTTCCATTAGCAAATGGATACGTCAGGCCATTATTGCGGCCTATTCTGTTAAGGGGAAAGTTCCTCCTTTTCGCATCACTGCTCATTCTACTCGGGCCGTTGGTGCATCTTGGGCTTTTCAGCACCAAGCTTCTGTTGAACAAGTTTGTAAGGCCGCTACTTGGTCTTCTGTTCATACTTTTTCTAAGTTTTACATGGTTGATGTGCGGGCCTCAGCGGATGCTGTGTTTGGCCGCAAAGTTATGCAGACCGCAGTCGTTTAAGTTATGCTTCATTGCCTTCGGATACCCATCCCTTTTTGGGCACTGCTTTTGGATATCCCATACGTCCGTATTTTTAAAGGGGAAGCGGGATGTGTGGCACACTGAGAATAATACCATTTTGTGAGTACTCACCTGAAAAATGGATATTGTCAGTGTGCCACACATCCCGCTTCACCCCCGCCCTTTTCGGTATCCCAAATCCTTTATACGGTGAAGCTTATGGTTATTATTATTTTGTGAGGTTACCATTGGATTACCTGGTACCTTGTCTTTCTGCTTTTGTATACACTGGTTTGTTAATGGGAGGTCCCAGGTATATATAGGCTGGAAGGGGGCTCGTTTCAAGACGTCTCTCTGCACATCGTCACCTTGCAGGTGTGTAACCCATACGTCCGTATTTTTAAAGGGGAAGCGGGATGTGTGGCACACTGACAATACCCATTTTTCAGGTGAGTACTCACAAAATGGTATTTTTCAGGGTATGGCTTATATTTCACACATTAGAAAAAAAATGCTAAATAATCTTATTAGGGCTTATTTTCGTGGTAGGGCTTTTTTTTCTTATTTTAAAGTGGACCAACACCCAGGATTTTGACTATCCTGGGTCTTGGTCCATTTCAGTGGGGCACCCCCGAACGGGGTGCCCCGCTGTGTGAAACCCCCCCGATCACCCGGAAAACTCACCTCTCCCTGCTCCCACGTGGCCGCGCCGTCCAATCAGCGTGGACGGAAAAGCGATTTGACAGCAACGGACAAGCGGCTCCTCCGCCGCCGCCGCACTCTTGACGTGCCCGCGCCGGCCATTCACAGATGGCCGGCACGGGCGCGCGCACGTCTAAAGGGGCGCGAGGGAGGGGGAAGACAAGGTAAGGGTATTTGGGGCGTTTGGGGGGGTTTCACCCCGCGGGACATCCCGATCTCGGATGTCCCGCGGGGAGGGAGGTGATCGGCCCGGGAATCTTATAGATTCCCGGGCCGATCACGGGAGGGTGATGGTCCACTTTAAATTAAAAACAAAAGAGCTGAACCATGAGAAAAGGAGTGAGTTTTAGCAAAAAGTACATGTGCCCCAAGTTGGGATTTAAAGTGTTGCCACCTCTTATATCCCAGATATATTATCAAGATGTTCACCTAACAGCAAACCTATAAACTTGCTCACTGTTCTTTTTGTTTTTTGTCCGGTTTAATTGTGTCTCCTACTTGCTTCCCAGGTCTTGTTTGCACAGATTCAGGTTAAAATTCTCAGTTATCAGACTGGAAGGATTCTGCAAAGTGCTGTATCTCCAGACACACAATCCTATGTGTGTTTTAGCTGGCACCCCAGGCTTTTGTTCTGCTTTAATTCTAACATTTTTAATACAAACAAGCTAGAGCTAAATTCTTTTTGCAATGTTATCGTTGCGGGGGAAAAACAAAAACTTTATTATGCAATGTGATTACAAAGCTGTTGGCTAATAGACCAATCTATTGCGAAACTCCGGCTCCAATGCTTGGAAAACCTCATTCCCGACCACCTTGCAAGACATCCTATTTATTAGCGATTCACAGATCTCTTAGGTCAATGTGCTGATATATCTTCTATTGTGTGCAGCACAACCTTCTGCCCCAGCCAGCGAGACACAAATATGTCAGTGACTCTGATGAGCTCATACTGGAGGACGAGTTGCAGAGGATCAAATTAGAGGGGACCACAGATGTGCAGAAATTTGTGACAGGTAGGTGGTTCTTACTAATATATACGTTGTGTTTGGAAAGGGCTGCATGTCTGTGCGCACCTGAGAGTGCATTGTTATGTTTGCCTGCAACTTATGGTTTGTGCCTGTGGGTGTGTGCTTGCTTGTTTATGAGGGTGTATGCATGTATGGCTTTGTGAGTGGTGCATCTAGGAGGTGTGTGCAAGTGCGTCTGCTGATGTGCATATGTCTACGAGGTTGTGTGCATTTGTTAGGGTGCGTGCATGTGCTTCTGTAGAGGGGGGGCATGCGGATCTGTTGGGGTGTGCATCTGTAGTTGCCAGTGTGCTGGTGACACATGACTGTAGGGGTTGCCACTGTAGCATGGCAGCTGTATGTACTAGGGGTGCCAGAAAAAAATGATTCTGTCAAGTATCGTGATATTTCATTCGACGATACTAGAGTTAATTTTCTTTCTAGTATCGATTCTGACTCCCCCACCCCCTCCCCGCTACAGTAAAAAAAAATTAAAAACACACTCACCTGACACCTAGTTCAATTCAGCTGGCTCTCCTCTTCTCTGTGGGGGGCTTCCGATCCCCCCCGGGGCTCTTCAATCTTCAGGAGAGAGCCTGGCGGGCCCTCTCGCCCCTGCCTTCCCAATGAGCGCTGCCATCTTCACGATTAGCCCTATTAGCATTCGGGGGCAGGGCAGATGACGTCACCCAGAGGAGGTCGGGACAGGACATCCTCTGATCTCCTGCCTCCCCCCTCCTCTGGTCAGCGATCACAGCATTTGTCATCGTATCTGAGAGGGACAGAGGATCTGACAGATGGAGGTGAGCAAAGTTAAAAAAATAAATAAAGAAATATATATATATTATTATTTTTTATAAAAACATTTTCTCAGTGGGGTGTTTTTTTCTTCATCTGTTAAGCCTTTGTGAACTGGTAAGGGATCTATGTGACCCCTATACCAGTTAACAGGGCTCTGGGTCTAGCAAATCACCTGCGGCTAGCGGGTGACTTGCCATTAACACTGAGCTTCCCCATTACCTGCCTCCCCAAAGGCGGGGGGGGGGGGCAGAAGAGCCCATGGCCATTAGGCTATGCTGGCTTTTAGCCTGCAGGGTCTGGCCATCTGGTTATGCTGGGTAAGGGGGACCTCACACAATTTTTTTTTGGGGGGGGGGGGATTTTAAGGGAAATTAAAAAAAAGCGCAATATATCATCTTTGAGACAGAATCGGTATATATTGTATCGTCATACGTAAATCGCGATACGCATCGTATCGCCAGATTCTTGCCAATTCACACCCCCTAATATGTACTGTGTCTGTGAGACTGGTTGCTAGTGCCATAGTGCAATTCATTTCTATACAGGAATTCTCCTGAAGCATCCACCATTAGTTTCTTTAACATTTTTTTTTTTTGCTTTTAACCCTTTAAGTGCCAGCCTACCTGCAGCTTTTGTCACCCTCTGTTGCCAGACCATGTTTCACTATTTTGCGCTACACATGTTCAACTGTGATTTTTGAAAGGATTTCCAGGGATTTCCCAGGAAAATTATATATTGTTTTCTTCAACAAAGTCTGGGCTTCAACATGAAATGTCTTTTATGGCCTTTTTTTTAGTGTATTCTCAATACTTTTTGGTGAAATATGTGCAAAAAAAATCTATTTTCTGCAATTTGTAGTGTTTTTTTGTAATAAAAAGTGTAAGTTTGTCAATAAAATTTTATTGCGTGTGAAACCCCAATTTCTCCCGTTCACAGCGGTACCACATATGTATTGGTAGACACCCTTTCCTGCCCAGGAGACGCCCCCAAACTGAAAGGGAGATTTTCAGATAAAATACAACTGCGCTATACGCACCTTGCAGTTTTTCCAGAAAAACAACCCTTTACATTTGAAATACCCCCCACAAACTATATATTCTCTGCAATTACACACCTCAAGCTTTCTAGGCGTACCAAGCTTGTTTATGTGGGCTTAGTTTTCTAGAACTAATCCCTCAATGTATTCTTTGGTTGCACAAAGTTTCCCTAAAAAGGAAGAATCAAACCACATTTTTCTAAAAAAAACTATGTGCAAACAAGAAAAAACAAGTAAAATCTCAAAAAGCAACATGCCCCGAACAGAACGATACCCAACAAGCATAGCTACTGTCAAGGTAAGAGTTGACAAACAATACAAAGTAAAGCGTGCGCATAACAGTAATTTTACTTGAAAATTTCAGCTCTGCAGACAAAATGCGCTCCTTGAAATTTTTCAACCAAAACAACCCTTTACATTTGGAATATCCCCGATAAACCATATATTCCCTGAAAGTACACATGTTAAGCTTTCTAAGAGTAACCAGCTTGTTGTAGTAGGTTCACCTTTCTGGATGTAATCCCTCGAAGAATTCTTAGGTTGCACAGGGTTTCCCTAAAAAAATGAATAAAAAAACGGAATAAATGTTTTCCTAATATATAAATATGCAAAGAAGAAAAAAACAAAATAAATCTGAATGAGCAAGGTCCCCCGAGCAGAACAATACCCAACATGCATAGGTACTATTAACCCTTTTAATTGCCAACCTATTTGAAGTTTTGTCACCCTCTGTTGACAGGTCATTTTCCCCCATTCTGCGCCATGTTTAACCGTGATTTTTGCCGGAATTTCCAGGAAAATTATAGATATATATTTTGCAGCAGAGTTTAGGCTTTAACATGAAATGTCTTGCTTGTAATTTTTCTACTGTTTTTTTAATATTTTTGTGTAAAAATAAATAAATATTTTTTAGACAATTGTCTCCTTTATTTTAAATAAAACATTTACTTTATTAGAGAAAACCATATTGCATGTGAAAGCCCATTTTCTCCTGATTACAACGGTACCACATCCACATATGTATCGATAGCCCCCAATTCTTGCCCAGGAGACCCCCCAAACTGAAAATAGCACTTTATAACATTTACAAATAAAATACTACTACTATCCACACTATAAACATAAGGGGATAATTAAAAAAAAAAATTACATAGGGTCCCCCCTCCCATTTTTTGGGAATTTTAAGGGTTAAAACCCCTTAAAATCCCCCCAAAAATTAAATGGGGTCCCCCTTACCCAGCATTACCAGCCCGGGACCAGCTATGGGGGCTTGTAGGAACAGAGTGGAGGGTCCAGCTTTTGTGGCCCCCCCCACCCTGCAGCCTACAAGCCCACATAGCCTATGTGGGCGCGGGCTCTTCTGCCCCCCCCCCTGGGCTTTGGGGAGGCAGGTAATAGGGGTGCCGGGGGTTAACGGCAAGTCACCCGCTAGCCGCAGGTGACTTGCCAGCCCCAAGCCTTATGAACTGGTATAGGGGTCTCATGGATCCCTTACCAGTTCACAAGGGGTTAAACCGGAAAAAAAATTGTTTCTGTGTTTTTTTTTTTTGTTTTTTTTTTTTTACACTTAAACCGGACCAACACCCGTTTTTACCCTAACGGTTGTTGGTCCGGCTGTATGTAAGAAGCGAGGGGGGGCATCCACAATGCTGGAACCCCCCTCGCAGCAAACCGCATATATCGCCTGTTTTACTCACCTGCATACTGAGCCAGCGGCGAGAACGGAGTCCCGCGATTGGCTTCAGGGCGGTCGCGACTGCGCCCATGTGACCGCCCGGCGGCCAATCGCTGGACTCCGATCTCGCCTCTGGCTCGGTATGCTGGTGAGTAAAACAGGCGATATATGCGGTTTGCTGCGAGGGGGGCTAATTTTAAAAAAATGACATAGGGTCCCCCCCCCCCCCCGGGGTGGGGGGGGCGGACCCCATTTTTTTAGGGGAATTTTAAGGGTTAAAAACCCTTAAAAATCCCCAAAAAATGAAATGGGGTCCCCCTTACCCAGCATTACCAGCCCGGGACCAGCTATGGGGGCTTATAGGAGCAGCTTTTGTGCCCCCCACCCTGCAGCCTAGCAGCCTACAAGCCCACATAGCCTATGTAGGCCCGGGCTCTTCTGTCCCCCCCCCCCCCCCCCCGGGCTTTGGGGAGGCAGGTAATAGGGGTGCCGGGGGTTAATGGCAAGTCACCTGCGGCTAGCAGGACTTTAGGATACGGGCGCCGCCATCTTGACTCGGAAGCATCACACATACTGAGGAGAAGAGAGGGATAAAGTACAGGGGACTGGTTATAGCCGTGCTTTGCTCAGACAGAGCAGAGCTGGGGTCAGGAAAAGGTCAGCAGTCCCAGAATTCAGAGCGACACAGTCAGAAGGCACTTCCTGTTTGCAGGCTGCCTTACGACCCATGAGCCGCCATCTTGGATGTTTAAAGGGTCATAACATGCAGTAGATGCAGGTAGGATGATTTTTAATGTGACCAATCTGTATGTACAGGGTGTGGGAAACATATAAGATAGACTCTTATTCAGAGTGAAGGACCGCTTTAAACTTCCGTAGTGTACACTTGGGGTGTAGAACTAGAAATGGATATATTCTCAGTGTGCCACACACCCTGCTTCCCCTTTAATTCTTCACGATTGGGTTACTCACCGCTAGGTGACGCTGTTCCAGAGAGGAAGTCTTGTAACTATATATACCTGGTACCTCCCATTTAACACCAGTGTTTTTCTCTCTGCATGACGACAAGACAGAAGAATGAAGTCTCCTGCTTGCAGGTAGCCGGGGTCTTACCCCGGCACCCCCTTTGGGTCTATTTCTGCCCAGTTTGATTGTTTGTTACCTATATGGTTAAATGGAAGCCTCCCAGCCCAGGCTGCTCACTGTGCAATTGGTAGATGGCGCTATAGGTGCCTAGGAGCTTATCTCCTCCGCTCGACCTCTTGTGGGGGGCAATGCGGCTATCCGGCATGGTGATCCGGATTTGGGATGCCCCTGTCCCGATGTTCCCCTTGCTCTCCCGTTACGGTCCCTTCTCCCTTCACTATGGGGGTGGGGGGTGGGGGGGGGGGGTTGAGGGATGTGTATATGCATGTGGTGTTTTACTTGTGTGTTTACTTGTATGGATCACCTTGTCATTGTTCAGGTCAGCACTGCAGGATGGGTGCACACGGCCTGACTGGTTATCTCTCTCTTTTTTACGGATTGCCCACACTGATTAGTCCTCTCTCCTCTCGCTGGCAGCTCCGCCATTGTGCGGGCTGCTGGTGGGCCTGAATGGCCTGAGTTTAGTTCCGCTTTAGGGCGGCCGGGGCTGGCCGCGCTGTGGCAGGCATGGCTGATGCTGCCTGTGACGCTCTTTCCCCCCCCCCCCCCTCCTCTTCCCTCCCTTTGACCGGGCTTCCTCTCATTTTTTGGCACCGCCGTTCGGCGGGCCGCACTTTAGGCGCAGGGCCTCATACTCCCTAGCAAGGGCTTCCCTCCCCCTACGTTTATTGGGGGCGTCGGGCGCCCTCTTGTTTTGCGGCACCGCCGTTTGGAGGGCCGTACTGTTTGAATCTAGAGGGGGCGGGCCCGGATGACGTCAGAGGGGGCGTGGCTGGAGCGGCGTCGACATGCAGCTCGGCCCCAGCCGCACTTCCTCCCTCTTATCAGAAGTCAGCTGCGGGGCTCTCAGCCGCAGAAAGTGAATCATCTCTGCTGCTGCTGTCCTGGTTTTTCAGCCTTGCTTCAGCCTTGGGCAGGTAAGCGGCCTCACCTCATGTGGGGCCGTTCTTTCTTATATTCATGATTGATTTAAAAAAAAAAAAAAAGTTAACTGGTTCAAATTCTTTTTGACCTCTTTAAGCACTCTGGGGTGTTTTTACTATGTGTTTTTACTACGTGTTATACTGTTGCATGAATGTTGTACTGCATGCTGCCCCCTTTTTCTCTGGGGATCTTACTGTTGTTTTTCCCCACAGATCCTGGGATTCCCTCAATGCAGTGGCTTCCCGGTTCTATTATACCTGGCTAGTCCTATTACTCTAAATTGGGACATATTTATATTTATATATATATATATAGATATATATTGGTATATTTAAAAAAAATAAAAAAAAGGGGGGGGGATAATTATAATCATAAATTAAATCCTCCCTCCCGGGACATTCATTTAAAGGGGCATCCCGGGTGGCTTATGCCTAAAACCCACTGTTGTGCGAATACCATAAATCACCATATGGAGGCTTCCGATAATACCGGAAATGGCTCTTCTGGGCCATCCAGGCTGTGTGTGGGCTGTGGGACTCCGCTCCCAGGCGATGATGTTATATTATGCATTCCTTGTGCAAAGCAGAATATTGTGCGTCAGTCCGTCGCTCCGGCTTCTGGCTCCTCGCAACTTCCATCATCTCCTACCCCTCCCTCCCTGTTCCGGACCCCGTGTGACATTGTCAAAGGTGGGGATTCGCAATCCGAGGTGTCTGCACGATTGTCCAACCTCGAGAAGATAGTTTCCGTTAAAGCAGGGTTGAAGGCCACTGCGAAACGGAAACACCTTTCTCCTGTAGCTCCTGCTTCACAGGATGAGGAATGTGAGCCTGTGGATTGGTCCGACTACTCCCTGGATGAGGAGGGGGAACTCCTTGTGGAGTCAGATGAGCCCGCAGATCAGCTTGAGGTCGATGCTATTGGCGATCTGGCTGCGGGGGTTTCCTTTGACACCCCCTCCATTCTGGCTCAAATGTTTAAAATTTTGAATTTAGATCCGCCTGAGGCTGTCGCCCTGCCAAAGGGTGAGTTGTTTAAGGTGCCTCAGCCGCGTTTGGTATTTCCCAGACAACAACACTTTGAAAGGTTTGTTCTTAAGGAATGGGAACATCCCACGCGGTTAACTGGAATTCCTTCCAGTTGGGATAAACGCTATCCTTTTCCGCCAGAATTGGTGAAGCTTTGGTCGGTTCCTCCTGACGTCGATACCCCTGTGCTAGGGCTCTCTAGCACGGCTATGGTGCAGTCTTCTGAGACCTCTGCCCTTAAGGATGGTGAGGATCGTCGGATTGACCAGTATGCTCGCCATGGTTTTATTAGTGCCGGATCGACGATGCGCCCGGTGTGTGCTTCGGCGCTTCTTCTATTGGCGGTTAGGTTAGAGTTTACTGCTCTTAAGCAGTGTGAGTCTTTTATTTCCTATGCTCTGACCGCTCAGGACGATGCGCTGGCTATGAGTAGCAGGACAGCGGCAATGCTGGTGGCTATTCGTCGGTCAGTATGGCTGCGCCAGTGGTCGGCGGACTTAGTTTCTAAAAAGGTGCTCACAGCACTTCCCTTTTTGGGCTTGCGACTGTTTGGTGATAAAATTGATTCAGTTGCAAAAGGTGGTAAAATGCCTCAACGCAAGAGGCCTCGTCGTCCCTTTCGGGGGGCAAGTACTGTTAGGCCTTCCTTTCGGGGATTCAGAGCGGGTAGGGGGGCTTCCTTTCCCGCTACCAGAGGTGCAGGTTGGACCCGGGGGAGGGGCCGTGGCCGTCCCACTCAGTCCTGGGGCACCAAGCCCAAGCCTGCTGGTAAGCCCGCTCAGCAATGAGGGGCTGCCCTCACCCGTGCGGGTGGGGGGACGATTGCAACACTTCTCCCAGGTTTGGGACCAGGAGGTTCCGGACAGATGGATCCAGTAGGTGGTGTCGTCCGGTTACAAACTGGAGTTCGAGTCTCGCCCTCCTTCACGGTTCTTTCGGTCTCGGGTGCCCATCGATCCTTTGGCCGCACAGGGGCTCCTGGCGTTGGTAAGGAATCTGTTAGAAATGGCGGTCATCCGGCCGGTACCGCACTTAGAGATGGGCCTCGGTTTCTACTCCAATCTTTTCGCAGTCCCCAAAAAAAGACGGGTCGGTTCGTCCCGTCCTGGACCTGAAATTACTCAACAAGTTCATCCGTATTCGGAAGTTTCGCATGGAAACTTTGCGTACGGCCGTCGGTTCCCTTCGGCAGGGGGACTTCATGACGTCCATAGACATCAAGGATGCTTATCTTCATGTTCCCATCTGCCAGGCTCATCAACGTTTTCTTCGATTCGTGATGAAAGATCAGCATTTTCAATTCGTGGCACTTCCGTTTGGCCTTACCTTGGCTCCAAGAGTGTTCACCAAGGTGCTGGCAGGGGTGATGGCCATTTTCAGGTCTCGGGGCATTCGTGTCGTACCTTATTTGGACGACCTTCTCATCATGGCTCCGTCGCTCAATCAATCCGAGACAGACACCAGGATGGTGGTCTCCACGCTGGAAAGCTTTGGTTGGGTGATCAACTTCCCCAAGTCCTCCCTCACTCCGGCCAGGGTGGTGTCCTTTCTGGGGATGCAGTTGGACTCTCGTCAACACAGGGTGTTTCTCCCCCAGTCCAAAATTCATCTGATTCAGGAGTTGGTTCGGGTCCATCCGTCTGGGGATGAGGCTGGTAGGGTTGATGGTTGCCTCCTTCGAGGCAGTTCCTTTTGCTCAATTTCACACGAGGACGCTTCAGCTTTATCTGTTGGCGTCCTGGGACCGGCAGCCTCGGTCGCTGGATCAGCCTTTCCAGTTGTCCTCCCGGGTCCGGCAGTCCCTCCAGTGGTGGTTGGTCTCGGCCAATCTCGTGAAGGGCAGGTCTTTCCTGACCCCTCTTTGGGAAATTGTCACCACGGACGCCAGTCTTTCGGGATGGGGCGGATTCTGGAAGGAGCTTCAGTTCCAGGGGCAGTGGGGACCTCAAGAGGCCCACTTACCTATCAATGTTCTGGAACTGAGAGCCATCCGTCGGGTTCTGGCTCTCCTGACTCAACACGTTCTGGGCCTTCCGGTCCAGGTGCGTTCAGACAATCGAACAGCGGTTGCTTACATCAATCATCAGGGAGGGACTCGCAGTCTGGGTGCTCTCAGAGAGTTGTCCCTGATCCTGATCTGGGCGGAGGCCCATGTTCCTTGTCTCTCGGTGGTGTACTTTCCAGGAGTGGAGAACCAGGAAGCGGACCGGTTGAGCAGGGGCTCTCCATCCTCAGGTTTTTCGCTCACTGTGTCTCCGATGGGGGACCCCGGAGGTGGACCTGTTTGCCTCTCGTCACTATTGCAGGCTCCCGAACTTCGTGTCGCTCTCCCAGGATCCTCTGGCTCTGGCAGTGGACGCCATGTCTCTGAGCTGGGGGGATCTGGGGTTTCTGTACCTGTTTCCTCCGATACCCATGCTAGGCAGGGTGGTACGGAAGCTGGCTCTGGAAAGGGTGTCCGCCGTTCTCGTGGCCCCAAGGTGGCCAAGGCGAGTGTGGTTCGCAGACATCGTTCGGCTGGCAGTGGACCAGTTCGTTCTGCCTCTTCGGCCCGATCTGCTCACTCAGGGTCGGTTGTGTTACCCCAATTTACCAGCGCTGGGTTTGACGGCCTGGCTGCTGAAACCTCCATATTGAAGGAGGAGGGTCTTTCTGACTCGGTCGTTAAGACTCTGATCAGTGCCCGGAAGAGGTCTTCTTCTATCATTTACTATAGGACTTGGAAAGCCTATATCGCTTGGTGTGAGATGAGATCTTTTCCTTGTAGGGTCTTTTCGGTCTCCAGGATTCTGGAGTTTTTACAATCAGGGCTGGACTCTGGTCTTCAGCTAAGTACTTTGAAAGGGCACGTTTCTGCCTTATCTATCTTTTTTCAGAAGCGTTTTGCGCTTCATCCTTTAGTTAAAACTTTTTTCCAGGGGGTTACGCATGTGCGGCCTCCCAGGAAACCATTACTCCCTGTTTGGGATTTGAGTTTGGTTCTTTCTGCTCTTCAGGCTCCTCCTTTTGAACCTTTGCAAGATATTGCTTTGTCTACCCTGACTCAGAAGATTGTCTTCTTGGTAGCTATCACTTCGGTCCGACGTGTCTCGGAGTTGGCGGCCTTGTCAATCCAGGCGCCTTACTTTGAGAGGCATCAGGATAAAGTGGTCTTTCGGTTCAAACCAGACTTTCTTCCTAAGGTTGTTTCTGCTTTTCATTTGAATCAGGATATTGTTCTTCCCTCCTTGTGTCCTAATCCTAAGAATGACAAAGAGAGGGTTTTGCATTGTTTGGATGTAGTACGCTGTGTTAAGTACTATTTTATTATAGTAAGACGGATGCCTTTTTTGTTGTGCCCTGTGGGCCTAGGAAGGGTTTGGCACCGGCCAAATCTTCCATTAGCAAATGGATACGTCAGGCCGTTATTGCGGCCTATTCTGCTAAGGGGAAAGTTACCCCTTTTCGTATCACTGCTCATTCTACACGCGCCGTTGGAGCGTCGTGGGCTTTTAAGGCCGCCACTTGGTCTTCTGTTCATACTTTTTCTTTTTTACAAAGTTGATGTGCGAGCCTCAGCGGATGCTGTTTTTGGCCGCAAAGTTCTGCAAACTGCAGTCATCTAAGTTATGCTTCATTTTTGCCTTCGGATACCCATCCCTTGTGGACACTGCTTTTGGATGTCCCAATCGTGAAGAATTAAAGGGGAAGCGGGGTGTGTGGCACACTGAGAATAATACCATTTTGTGAGTACTCACCTGAAAGATGGATATTGTCAGTGTGCCACACACCCCGCTTCACCCGCCCTTTTCGGTATCCCGAATCCTTTATATGGTGAAGCTTTTATTTATTTTGAGGTTACCATTGGATTACTGGTACCTTGTCTTTCTGCTTTTTAAATCACTGGTGTTAAATGGGAGGTACCAGGTATATATAGGCCGGAAGGGGGCTCGTTACAAGACTTCATCTCTGCAACAGCGTCACCTGGCGGTGAGTAACCCAATCGTGAAGAATTAAAGGGGAAGCGGGGTGTGTGGCACACTGACAATATCCATTTTTCAGGTGAGTACTCACAAAATGGTATTTTTTGCTCTCCGAAAAGTCCTGGAACACTGATTTTTTTTTTTTTTTTTTTTTTGTTGTCCCTTTCTGTAAGATGGCTGGGGATCAGTAATTGCATAGGTGTGGCAATGACATTATTGCCACACACAACAGTGGCAATAAATGGAGGAGGCGGAGCTTTACAGCTGAAACAGGTGCCATTATCTGGGATTAGTGTAATGCAGGAGCAGTGAAAATTGACAAAAGGTTCTCTTCATGGGGGGAACAATTTAGGGGATCCTAGTTAAAAATGTGGGCTTTGGTCCACTTTAAAGTACCATATAATTCAAGACAACATCAAATAAAAGCGCTGAAACCTGTGGCTCCAGAATGAGATTTTTGCTTGCTTTATTTTAGGGGCTGTGATTGTCGTCCTCGGTGCAGAGGGTGATGCCGGGAAGTTTATGGTGGAAGACTTCTGCTTGGCCTCTCTACCCCCACAGCCTTCTCTCCCAGACTTGAGTGAGGACAGGTAAGCCCCCCCCCCCCCCCCCCCTTTTGTTTGTCCTTATGTTTCATGTGATGAATGACTTTCAGGCCATTGAGTATTTGACATCTGAAAGCCTTCTCTGTACGCTGACAAATGCAAGTTTCACGGAAAGGGGGGAAAAAAATCAGTTTTTCTTGGATCAGACATATGAAACCACAAAGCCGGGCACATGGAATTTGTTATAAAACTTGCTGAGTGGATTTCTCTGCTTTATTTTGCTAAATTCCTTTTATTTATGAGGTTAAGCAGTCTTCCTCATCCGTAACTGTTCTTGTATGTGTTTTATATCTTTTTTTCTCCTAAAGCAGACCCTTACTATTCCTGGTACCTGTGTGTCAGGTAGGGTCCTGGGGCAATAAACCTAGCTTCTCACACCATCAATGGTCCCATCAATATAGAGAGAACATTTTCCTTATGAAGCTCCGTCTAATGGGGACAGGAAACGGCTGTATACACATTCGTCTGCCACACCTCTTCCAGTAGGAGACGAGCTTCATTGAAGTGTGAAACTATTTTTTTTCATGCCTGATTTTACCTTGCTGAGCATCTTTAATTGTAGGGGCTTTACAAATCGGGTTCCCCCAAGGGCCAATTGTTAACAGGTAATGTCATTTTTAACTTGGGGAGGGGGGGGGTCCTTATTTGTATATATTAAAGTACATTTGTGCCGGGGTATGTTTGCCGCTGTCCTTAGACAAATTCTTAGGCAAAGAGGGAGTAGCGGATCCGAGCAAGCTGACTGGATGAGAGGCTGCACATGCACCATAGGAACAGAGAGAGTTGAGTTCAGTGATCCCCAATTGGTGTTTCCCCGGCGGCAAGGACCAAAACCCAGGATAGTCAAAATCCTGGGTTTCGGTCTACTTTAAGTTATTTTTGACTGTTGGTCTACTTCAAGTGAATGACCAGGACAGTCTCACTGCTGCATGGGATTGGGTGACAGACCTGCCATTCTGGGCATTCTGTCCAAGAGGTCTGCACCCAGGACCTGAGATGATAGGGGAGCAGCGCTGGATGCCGGGCGAGGTAGGGAGTTTTTTAACCCCCTGTCTTGCCTGAGTGCAGTGGAAAGGAGGTGGGGGGTTTACATAAAGATTGGACTTCCTATTTAAAGTGGACCAAAACCCAGCTTGATCGATTCCCAGGCCGAACGATCCCTCCGGGGCATCCAAAATCGGGATGCCCCGCTGTGTGAATGCTCCCAGGTCGCCCCATTCACTTACCATGCATTCTAGTCCCACGGTGCGTCTAAGAGCAGCGGCTGCATCCTGCTCTCCCTCTAGCAGGGAGCGTGCCCGCGCCAGGCATTTGTGAATGGCCGGCGCGGCACGCTCCCTGTTAGAGGGAAGCGGAGGATCTGGCCGTCGGAGCATTCTGCTCTTCGATGTGCCGTGGGACTGGGAAGATGTGAACCGGACTCGGTGTCCTGGGGGGTTTCACACAGGGAACCCAGGATAGTCAAAATAATGGGTTTTGGTCCACTTTAAGCTGTCTTTTTCCTCCCTACACTTATGTCCAGTTTAGGCAATAAAAAGCCAAGGCCTGAAACATTTGGGCTTTAACCTAATTTTACAAGAGGTTTGCAAATGGGGAGTGGTATAATTTGGCCCACATGTACAGTGCACTTAAATCTGGCGTTACAGGAGCGGTGCTGCCCTCTGATCCGTTACAGTGATGGTATTAGCAGGGGATGCTCTGCAGGGGTCTTGTCCTTAGAACCATTATTAGATTTGGATGTCTTGGTATGTTTGCTTGGAGGTTCTTCAAATGCCAGCAAATACTTTATGTACCGTGGCTGTAGAAATTATTGGTGACAGTAACATTATTACTACTAACTGCTACTATTGTAATATATACTTTATTACTCCAGGCTCACAGTAAAATCACTTTACATGTCCCTACAGTCAAGAGTTTCAATCCACATTCTAAGTCAGTCTGTAGAGTCGTGCTGATCATTTCCTAAGCTCCCATAATGGAGAATTGTATGTGCCGTGCTCAGACTCCTCTTTTAAGTGGACCAATCACTAGGATTTTGACTGTCCTGGTGATTGGTCCCTGCCACAGGGGCATCCTGATGTGGGATGCCCCCCTGTGTGAAACCCCCCCAGATCGTCCACTTTCACTCACCTTTCTGCCGTTCCCACTGTGCATGCGTGGGCACTCGTCCAATCAGCTCTTTATGCGACACATACTGCTGATTTGCATCTGCCTAGGTGTGCCAGCAGCCGCATCCTCAGCTCCCCTGTGGATTGCTTGCTCCTGTGTGCCTGGCCTATTTAAATGGCTGGGCACGGGAAGCGCGCACAGCTGCGGGTAAGCTGGGGATGCATCCTCGATTGAAGACCGCACTGCGCCAGGTAATATTACCGCCGCCTCTGGGAGGTTTCTCACTTCAGGGCATCCGGTATAGGAAGCCCCGGGGGCAGGCTAGCGGTCAGCCCTGGAATCTAAAAGATTCCACAGTAGCCACAGGGGGTGCCTGGTCCATGTTAAAGGAAAAAAGCATTTCAAAGGGAAATTCTATTTTTTTGTCAGGTTTTTGGTGTTCCTGCCTGGTTTATTTTACATTACATTAAGAGGAAAACCATATGTGATAGGATTGTGCCCCCAGCCCTGTGATTTACTTTTTGGCATGCTGTTTCCAAATTGCCTGTGAGTCGGTGTTGCTAAAATGGCATTGGGTTTCGTGGCCTTGAGTAAAGCCCTTAGAATAGTATAGCTTCTGCCTAAATAGCCCAGCACTACACGGTCAACGCTGAGCGCAGCAGCACCCCTGCCCCCCCTCCCCCCAACACACACACACCCTGAAAAAAATCAGGTAGCAGTAATGACAAGGACTCCTCCCCAGCTTAGAATATTGCATGTAACCCTGTAGCAACATCAAACTGATGCCCTCATCTGAAGAGGCTAAATTAGAGCAGGAGGGGTTAAAACTGTGGGCTCATGAGTGTGAAGTGGCGTTTCTGCCTCAGTCAATCAGACAATTAGCCAACCAGAATTGGGAAGTCTCTGGACTCTCATCCTGATATGCCTGCCCATGACCTCTGCCTGCCCCTGGACTCTGATCCTGATCTGCCTGCCCATGACCTCAGCCTGTCTCTGGATTTTGAGCCCAATCTGCCTGCACTTGACCTCATTTTGTCTCTGGTCAAACCCATTGGCATACTGTTGCTAACATAAACACATTGTTGCTAGAAAAAAACAGTTTCTTTAACACAGAGTTGCAAACAAATAGAGGAGAAAAAAATAACAGATCCCTGAGAACATAGGGATGACAAAGCCTAAAAAAAAAAAAAAGTGACAAAGGCTAGTTCTGGTGAAACTAATTTTACTATCGGAGCTCTATTCCATTGGGGACCTGGAAACGACTACAAACTCTCCTTCCATTGTAGGAGGTTTGGCTGCTTCAACTTTGTCATTGCCAGATCCCTCATTGGATGGAGCTTGGCATGTAAAATGTAACGAGGTAGGTTAGCTTTTTGTTTAGAGGAATAATTCCTTATATAATTTCTTTAATTCCTTTTTTTTTTTGTTCAGTCCAACACATCAGCCTTTCATGATTGCACAGAACCCCCTCCAAACATTTCTCTATAGAGCAATGTTTCTAAAACCCACCAACAGCAGCTATTTAACATTGCTAAAGCACCAAAGTGTGCATCGGGGCCTCAAGTGCAGACTTGACAGCAGAGTTTCCCAACCTTTTTTCATGGATTACCCCTTCCCATTTTTTCAACACAGTAGGGTGTTAATCAGCTTTAAAGAGGACCTATACTGTATGTATTCAATACTCTTATGCCAGCTATGGCATCATCCTAAGATGCTGCATGCAAGTAGTCTGATGACTGGTGGCATTCTATTGTAGATGAGCCATTATTGTATGCTGGATGCAAACATGAATGTTTGTCCTTAGTGGTGGGAGGGGGGGTGAATCTCAACTATTTATGCATACTGCCCCTGCAGCCCGGAATGTACTTACTTCCTACTTCCATTGTTTTGGTTGTTGGGTCTCTTCCTCATAGGATCATCAGCGACCAATTGTGTTCACTGGTAGGACAGTTGCACAGTGATGGCCAGGCATCCACTAAACCTATGGGGCTGGATCTTGACTAGGAAGTGGTGAGAAGTCTTGGCTGTCCAACTTCGGTTTCTATAGAAAGATATGAGATATCATGGTTTACAGTTTCACCTTATGAGTTTTCTTCTGAAGCAAGTGGGCGTTTCCTTTGGCTCTGTGCTTTTACATAATAATCAGCATAATATTGTGCTTCAGACACAGACATTCTCATCACCATGGCTGTGCTCCTCCCTCTCTCCCTGTTGCTAGATGACATTGCAAACCTAGACCAGCACTCCCAGACACTCATGCACGCAGTCCCGCATGCGCACACTCCAAAATCCGGCCTTGGGTTGTAATCAGTGGGTAATTTTTTTCTGTACAAAGTGTATTTTATAGTCTGCTTGTTTATAATGACTACTTTGTAAATCACCAATTCACTTAAAGGAGACCAAAGCCTAAAACTTGTCTAAGGAGCTGAGTCTATCTGCATTCTGCATGAAAGCTGGAGCTGGGACCTTGAATGACAGTGACCCAATCCCATGCAGCAGTGTGATTTGTACTTGTCTGTCGCTCTGGTCCAACTGTCCTTAAATCAACAGTTCTGTTGCTGACTAATATATGCTTATGCAATGTGTTTGTTACTGAGCCTCTGCCATCTCCTAACTCCTCTGTGATAGGTTTGTGCTGCTGACATCAGGGCTGGGACTGGGCGGAGCCAGTGGGGACAGCTTGTTGGGACTGCAGCTGCTTCTAGACTTGGTGACAGGGCAGGCGGGTGCAGAGGAGGAGCAGGGCTCTGCCGCTCGGATATCTCGCGTCATACTGGCTGGAAATCTGCTCAGCGAGAACACACAGAGCAAAGACTCCTTAAACAAGGTACTTTAACATTGATCGCTTTTTGTTTTGTTCTTTTACAATTGAATGAGATGTACTTCAATAAATGTATCACTGCTTTGTTCTTCAGGCTAAATATCACAGTAAGAAAACACAGGCAGCCAGCGTCGAAGCAGTCAAGATGCTTGATGAGATCCTTCTCCAGCTCAGCGTATGTTTCCATGATCATTTTTTTCTACCATTACCTTTTTTTTTTTTGTATGAGAGAATGACTTGCATACTGGTTTCTGTGGCTCATCCTTATTATACTGATGCATCTCTGCCTGCAGGGCTCGGTTTTTGTTGATGTAATGCCTGGAGCCTTCGATCCAACCAATTACGTTCTGCCTCAGCAGCCCTTACACCGCTGCATGTTCCCTCAGGCTGCTTCATACTCTACCCTTCAGCTGGTGACCAACCCATATGAAGCGGACATTGATGGCATCAGGTACCTCTGCTCACTTGAATGAATCTTAAAGCAGATCAAAACCCGGGAATTTGACTTTCCCTGGTTTTGTTCCTTTGGCCCCCGGGGGAAGCAGAATTGGTAAAACCCCCCAGAAAGTCACTATTCACTCCCCTCTTCCTTGTTTCAAAAGCGCATGTGCGTGCTCTCATTCAGTGAGAGCCATCTGCCAGGACTATGTCATTCTGCACATGGCTCTCATTGACTAGAATAGGGAACGTGCGCTTCCGCATCTCCAATGCTGTGCATGCTCCTGTCCCAGCCTTCTGAATGGCTAGTGCGGGAGCCTCGGTATGCAGCAGTGCACGCTCCCCATTGACAACAATGAGAGCTGTTTGTCGAATTACATAGTTACAGCAGGCGGCTCTCATTAGGCGAGAGCCTACACATGTACCATTGGAGCTGGGAAAGGTGAGTGTTTACAGGCCTTCCGGGAGGGAGGAGGGGGAAAATTGGTTTGGGTTGCCCCGGGGGGAGGCTAGTAGCCGGCCCTGGTGTGTTTTAGATTCCATGGTTGACATTGACTATGACTATCCACAGGTTCCTGGGCTCATCTGGGCAAAACATCAGCGATATATTCAAGTACAGCAGTATGGAGGATTACCTGGAGATTTTGGAGTGGACGCTGCAAGTAGGGCACCTATGTCCTACTGCTCCAGACACGCTGGGTAAGAAACAAGTTGCATGAGTAGCATATGTACATATATAATACATAGTTGAATGACTTAGAAAAAAACAAGCTAAATCTGAAAGCGTAAGGTCCCCCGAGAAGAACATACATGCATAGGTACTTTTAACCCTTTTAACTGCCGGCCTACTTGAGATTTGGCCACACTGTTCACAGGTAATTTTCTCAAAACATCCTCAGGCAGCATAGCACTGAGAGATTACAGCTCCCCCCCCCCCAGGTAGGAACACATGACCGCCAGAATCTACAAAGGCTTTAACCCTAGCTTGAGCTCACCAGTGATTTATGTGTTCCTGCTTCTGGCAGGGACCAGACTACCAGCTCCTAAACTGACAGGTTTAGGTGAGTATTTTTCTTTGGGTGCTACAGGTCTAGTTGGGGAACCTGTTCCTTGGCTCTGGAGGCAGTCTGCCAAGGACCCAGGGAACCCCCAGGGTAGAGGCAGGATCTCCTTTCTGTGACCGCTTGGGGGGGGGGGGGGGGGGGGTTAGCATAATAGACCTCAGACCTAAGTGACTATGGTCTGAGGTTGGGTGGTTTTGTCGAAGAGGGGGGCTCAGCCTCTCCCCCAAGTTGTACTTGTGTGGGTCTTGGCCCCTTGGCTACTGAAAGACCCTTTCTTAACAAGGACTCATTTAGAGGGGTAAGGGGGGCCTCTTTCTCTTCTTCCTCTAGAAGGGTTACATTTAGAGGGTCCACATTATTTGGGCCTCTAAGAGACAATGACAGGTCTTTGGTGGTGCCTATTTTAAGCAATTTCATGTCTTATTTTAAACCCCGCTGAATTGACCGTTTATTGCCCGGAGAATAAAGGTGGGTTTCCTTGTTCATTCACGTCCCTTCCAGGATTTTTTTTGTTATTCCTTTCCTGGGTGGAAGGGAAAAAAGACTGGCCATTTGGATCAGTCTAGATTCTATGCTGGACATTGGGGGGATTGTCCCAGTTCCCCGTCAACAATGGGGGAAGGGGTTTTACTCGAGCATTTCTCTGGTTAAGAAATCCTCAAGGGGATTTCATTTCATTCTAAACTTGAAAGATGTTCTTAGTTTGTTACGTGTTTTTCGCATGTCCAGTCATGGACTCTTTTATGGTCTCGATATGAAGGATGCCTATTGGCAGGTACCAATGAGTCTGTCAGCTCAAACCTTTTTGAGATTCGGTAGGGGATCAAGCGCTACACTTCCAGTTTGTATGCCTACCCTTTGGGGATCCTGGCAGAGCCTCTGGCGGTGTTGCGGCAGAAGGGGGTTTGTGTCATAGCATACCTGGACGACCTTCTCCATTTTTCAGTCGGGAGAGGTTATACCAGGATCTAGAACTGACAATAGACTTTTTGCTTCAGCTAGGGTGGTTCCTGAACCACGAAAAGTCCAGCCTTGTCGCATCTCAGGTAATGGCCTAACTAGGGTTCAAGATCAATACAACCCTTCAGAAAATATTCTTGCCTCAACCAAAAATAATGACTTTCCTAGAGGCCCTTCAACTCCTGTGTTCCAGCCAAACGGTCTCTGTTCGTCAAGCAATGAGAGTCTTGGGTTTAATGACCGTCTCCTTCCTGCCAGTAAGGTGGCGTCAGTTGCACACAAGGGCTCTTCAGCTTCAAAAACAAAACAGATAGCAGGTGGGAAGCCTGTATGCTGCCCTTTAGGATATTTAGAAAAGAAGTTACCGGGTAACTTTTCACCATTTTGTGCTATGTTTAACTGTGATTTTTTCTGGAATTTCCAGTATCTTTTTTTTTTTTTTTTCTGCAGAGTTTAGCCTTCAACCTTGTCTTGTTTGAGATTTTACCAGTGTTTTTTTTTTTAATATTTTTTGTTAAAATAAAAAAAATGTAAATAAAACATTGATTTTATTAAAGAAAACCATATTGCATGTGAAAGCCCCATTTCTCCCGATTACAGTGGCACCACATATATGTATCAGTAGCCCCCCGTTCCTGCCCAGGAGACTCCCCAAACTGAAAAGAACACTTAATAACATTTACAAATAAAATCCAGCTACTATCCACACTAAATAATTCCCACCAAAAAATGATGTGGGGTCCCCCCTGGCTCGGAGACCAGCTATGCAGGCCTTGTAGAACAGGGCTTGTAGCCTGCAGGCTACAAGCCCGCGTAACCTGAATGGCCCCGGGCTCTTCTGCCCCTCCAGCTTTGGGGAAGCAGCTAATGGGGGGGGCTGGGGGTTGATGGCAAGTAGCCCAATAGCCGCAGGTGACTTGCCAGCCCTCTAAACCATGTAAACCGGTATAGGGGTCTCATAGATGCCTTACCAGTTCACAGACTGAGAAAAACATTTTTTTAATACTTACCTTCCATACCTAGCTTTGTGTCCAACGCCAATCACTCCCACAGAGCTCTGATGACAGATACTGATAGGGGGCTGGGGATCCCCTGCCCCTCCAACCACCCTCTGGGGATCCCCTGCCCCTCCAACCACCCTCTATCGATCACACGGCACTACTGAGTGTCTTTGAGCGGGGCTAGCGGCAACAATGGAGGAAGTTGGAGGAGAGGACCTATTTTGGGCCCTCTCCTCAAAACGGAAGAGCCTGGGGTGGGGGGTTCGGGGGGACCACCCGGGGAAAGGGATCTCAGTCGCAGGTGAGTAAATGTCAATTATTTTTTAGCAGATGTCAGTGGAGAGGGGGGGAGCCCCTTTCGGGTCCTCTCCTGAAGACGGAAGAGCCCGGGGCTGTAAAGTCAGCTACGTGAGTCCCACATAGCTGGCACCAGAAGCATTAAAGAGTAATCCAAAGCAACAGTCAAAAGTTGTTTACAACTCAAAGAAACTTTTTTTCAGACAATGTACATTGTGGGAGATAACATGGTCTGCTTTATTTTATATCACTTTGCCAGATGTTATTTTTACCAAAATGTTCTTTTAACTCTAGTCTAGTGGAGCTCACAACAGCTAGTGGTACTTTTAGTCACTAATCTCATGATTGAGGTTGTATTGCTATCCACTAAATGATCTCTACCTCCGCCCCCTCTCTATTTACTAACTGCAGTTTAGGGGGACAGGACGGGGCTAGAAGCCCCGGTTCATAAATATTTGAATCGGGACAAGACAGACAGCACATGCTGGTGCTAGGGGCATCATTAGATGGTATAGAGGCCTAAAGATAAAATAAAGGAATCAAAAAGCAACTATTCTATGGCCATAAAAAGGAATTTAGTCCGTCAGGAGGTTGTGTCTAAAACTTTGCTTAACTCTATTTTTTTAGATCTTAGAAATGACTAGAGATCCGCTCAACCGGGGGGCATTGCGACCTAGAATCCTGCGCCACATTAACAGGATGCCTGAAACTGGGCACGACCTGTGACTATTGGCAGCCACTGGGAATCAGGAGGCCCCAGAGAGCAAGGGAATACTGGGAATTTGGTAAATAGCTCTGTCTGGTCTCAAGAAATATTGTGCAATATTGCCCAAGACAGATTGACACGTGAGCACACCTGGTGGATTCGGCTGCATACATGGGTGGTTAGAGTTGTGGTGGATGGTTGATCCATGAGCATCGCTGAGTTTGGACCCATGCCCCACTCCTCCATTTTTACATCTGAATGCATATACTCGATGAACTGTGATTTCTTTTTTTTTTTTTTTTTTTTTAATTGTTCGTTTTAAGTGACGTGGTAGTTTTGACAGAAGCTTTTTAGTTACATATTTTGTGCATGTGCTCACATTTTTGGACTGCTTTAGAACATCCCAGAAGTAGTACTAATGTCTCCAAACACAGTTAAAAAAAAGGGGGGTTTAGTTTTTTTGACAAAAAATCAGACTGCATGTAAGACTGCCCTCAACTATGTTTGTCACCACACTTATTTGGTTGTTGGTTGGCAGTGGGGTCCATTGTCTTGTGCATCTAAGATGTTTCTTCTCTCTGAAGCTGATACCAGAAATACCAGTGTAATGCGTTTCCCTCCATACCTTCCATTCCCCCTCTGTATGCAGTAAAACTGTCAATTTTGATTGTTCCGGGGGTGAGATATTTCCATGTCTTTGGTTTCCTCCACATTGAAAGTTTAAAGTGGACCAACACCCAGGGGTGATCGGCCCGGAAATCTATAAGATTCCCGGGCCGATCACCTCCCACCCCGCGGGACATCCGAGATCGGGATGTCCTGCGGGGTGAAACCCCCCAGAAACCCCAAAAAGATCTTACCTGATCCGCCGCCGCCACCTCCCGCGCGCCCCTCCAGACGTGCGCGCGCCCGCGCCGGCCCTCTGTGAATGGCCGGCGGGGGCGCGCGCGCGCCGAGAGTGACGCGCGGGAGGCGGCGGCGGCGGAAGCAGCTTGGACGTTCCTGTCCCCCGCCTGGACGTTGGCGGGGATTGGCTGCGGCGTTCACGTGGGAGCGGGGAGAGGTGAGTTTTTTGGGGTTTCTGGGGGTTTCACACAGCGGGGCACCCCCGATCGGGGTGCCCCGCCGAAGTGGACCAAGACCCAGGATAGTCAAAATCCTGGGTGTTGGTCCACTTTAATGGCTTGCAGATCTGAGTCTTAGGAAAACATGTCCGAAGCATAAAGAAGAAAAGTCTTTTTACTACAGAAGACAGCCGGGGGCACATTTTATGGCATCAAAACTTCCTTAATTGTTTTTTTGCAGTACACAATTAGTGCTGCCTCCCCACAATATCTGACTCTAGGTATTCAAATGTATATGCAAGTTTGCTTGCAAAGTTTAATGGACAATTTTCCTCAAACTGTTAGATCTGTGTTTCCCATGAGATTACTAATCAGTAATTAACCTGTAATCTGCAGGTTGCTACCCTTTCTACAAATCGGACCCATTCATCCTGAATAGCTGCCCCCATGTTTATTTCTGTGGAAGCGCTCCCAAGTTCAGCTGTAAAGAGGTTACAGGTAAGTCAGTCTTATGTTTCTGAGTTGGCTGTGGAGTTTCCTGCACTTAAAAAAAAAAAATACAATTGTTTAGTAGCTGTCAAACTGAAAGCTGTTGTAAATTGTAAGATATATATATATATATATATATATATATATATATATATATATATATATATATATATATATAATCTGTTGATATATTTTGCCAGTTCAGTTATCGGGTAACATTCTAGAGCAGAGGTTCCCAACAGTATTTTAATGAAATACCACTTTCCATTTAATTATTATATCAAGTACCACCTGGGTGGTGGGCATGGGTTGTCCCTTAACTAAAACTGGCATTAAAGTGCTTGACAAAAAGGCACAAGAATAGTTTTTTATTTTCACCTTGGCGTACTTATGTACTTAGGAAGCAAATCAGATGCTGGCAAACTATAATGGCAGGAGATAGACCACCTGATAGAATCTTGAGTATCACTAGTTGGGAACCCCTGCTCTACAACCTTGGTGTGTACCAATTATTTTTGTATAGGGCATCTGTAGCCAATGTAGTGAATCATTTGATGTTAGCATAAGAGATCAGTGGTGGCAGTTCCGGAATAAAATTGGTATAGAACTGAACCTCTACAGAGCCTGCTATTTATTACCTGGCAGTTTAACAGCTTCAGACAACTTCCCCTTAAAGGACCCTTGCTTTATTGTTGTTTTCTTCACCAAATGTGCCTCTCTTATGAATTAATAGAGCCTGCTTAGAAGCCTAGTACTGAGTGTAAATACATTGGTGAACGTATTGACCACATTGTTCCTACAGGTCCTGAAGGCCAACGCGTTTTACTTCTGACCGTACCAGACTTCAGCAGCACGCAGACTGCCTGTCTAGTGAACCTTCGCACCCTTCAGTGTCAGCCAGTCAATTTCTCTGGGTTCTCTGCAGATGACGAGTGTTAGCTTACACCTAAGTCGCTATGTTAAAGACTGACATTAAGAAGTCCAATCCAAACTGAAAGAAAGGTCATACACTTATAGAAAGAGTCAAATAAAACTGGTATTGCAAATAAAAAGGGGCCTCATTCTAAAAAAACCTCCCAAACTGCCTACTTGCAGGTTAGTAGCACACTGAGTATTGTTAAGAATGACTAGCTTGATAGCTGGCATGTTCTTTTTAGCTTTACTTGTGTATTTATTAAATATGCAGGAACTTATATTTTGTTTAAAATCTCCACAGATAAAATACACTAGGCAGGTAAAATAGGCAGGTGAAAGCTGTATAGGTTTACCTTTACAGGAACTGGCCAGACACCTTATAAAAATTACACTTACCTTTACACCTGTGGGCTGCAGCAATCCCATTCTGGAACTTACGTCACCAAAGCTGCCTGTATGAATATGGGCACCTACTGCAGATGACCCTCCAGGTCAGGGGATCTTAGTATTGCAGCTAGGAAAAATAATGGGGGTGTGGGGCATGGACATAATGTTTCTGATGGTAAACCATATCTGCCTCCTTTCCTCTCTTGAGATATTCTGTTGTACGCTGGGAAAGCAAATGCAGAACTCCTGTTCTGAGCAGTAGGTTAGTAATGACATCCCATAAGCATCTCTTATCACTGATAGCCTTTTAATCAGTGGCTGTAACTTTGTACAGTAGTCATAAAATTATAGATCTAATGAAAGAAGTTGTGTTTTTTCTTAGTGCTGGAATGGGTGGTATAACATGTATAAGTGAAATTTTGTTGCCCAAAACTTCTCACGTGACAAGCACTTATTTTCACTTGGCAGTTTTTTTTTCAAACCACCACTTAAATGATTGTATGTGAACTTATAAGAATCATTGTTTTCTTGTTTGTATATATATTTTTTTTTTATACATTCCTGAGTATGAATGCCGAAATAAAATGTTTTCTCTACCTCTGCATATGTGTGTTGTGTTGGGTTCATGAATAGCAAAATTCAGCGGCACTAATAAATATCTAAATTAGATTAAACCATTTGTACATGCAAATAAAACCTAAAATGTATGTAAGTGTAAAATCACACAAATGTACACAATGCAGCTGAAATCACTTTAAAACACTTAACTAACATGTCATTGACATCAAAGAATCTCCTCAAAGGGTAAGATGGTCAAATGAAAATCTCAGTCTTACAAAGAGTATGGATTTAGGCTGAGCACACGTGATATTACTCAAGTAATTTACAGATGCTTTGGCCATACATATGGTGATGAATTTACACCCACCACAGTGCCCATCACCTTCACACCGTTGTTCTTACTAAATGAATATTATTAGTCCCTCAATAAGCATTAAAATTTCAGTGGTTAGCCTCTTGTTGAAATCCTCCACAGTATTTGCATTGCCACCGTAATATATATATAGCGTAATTCTGTTTTTTTATAATATATATATATATATATAATCACTTGTCCTCCAAATAGCACTTGTATCAATAAATCCAATACATTTTGTTATCTCAGTATGATCACAAGCCAGAAGTAGGTGGTTTCCTGAGGAGGAAGTGATGTCCCATAATTGGGGACAAATTGTCACACAGAATATATACAGTTTAAGTGTTTAAGTATGGGGGGGGGGGGTCCAGGTTTGATGAAGTTCCTCATAGGAACGAAATACGCTGGCGGGACATCGGAAATCCAACAGTCTTTTTCTCCAATTGACCCACTATCTCAGTGGCCGTGAGAAGAGCAATTCAAACGTGTAGCTTTATTGGATTTATTGATACAAGCGCTATTATTTGGAGGACATTTGAGGGAGGAGACCTATATATCCACACTCTTTGTAGGACTTTTCATATGGTTATTTTACTCTTTCAGGAGAATCTTTGATGTTAATGATATCTTTGTTAATTGGTTTAATTGTGGCTCCAAAGGATTACTGAACACTTCACAGACACCACTGAGATTTGTAGAAACATTTTTATTAGTAATTGATGACTTGTACATACTTAATCAGCAATGTACTCTATCCGGCAGTAAGGTCTGCAGGATGTTGAAGCCAGACAGAAAGCAGGTTTATCAGTTTTTCTATGAAATATTTATCTCCTGCCAGAAGGAACTCTGTAATTTCTGATGTATGACCGTTCCGGCACTGTATATATTAACATGCATGTTGATGTTGGGTATGCAAGACCCTTTATAGAGCTAGATCTCTGTGTTCACGTTTGTTTCATTTAGATCACCCACTATATACACATAAATAGTTGTTTTCCATCCCAACCAATCATGATCTATGTAGAGAAATGACAGAATCTGATAGTTAGAAACACCACTCTGTTTTTAAATACACCCTGTGGATGGTTTAACACCTCTTGGGTAGAAATGATGACACAAGCACATTAAGCTGCAACCTGTCAGCAGTTTGCTCCTCTCAGAAGTCCCCAAAGTTAACAGTGTAAGTCTCTACTGTAGTAAATGGAGCAAATGGAGTGGTGGCATCCTCTTCCCAGGTCTCTGTCTCCACTTCTGTGACAATTTCTGTGTAGGTTTCAGTTTCTGTGTCCCAAAGGGATTCTGAGGGGGTTGGTGGCTCCAGGCGGCGTGGTGGCATAGTTGTGGGCAATTCGGTGGGAAGTAAAGTGGTGGTTGGCTCAAATGGTGTGGTGGTGGGGGGCAGAGGGGTAGTAAGATTGCGCCGGCGATTCAAGTAATTGCGACGGCGATTCTGTAAACGAAGCCTTTGTTCTTTGTTGAGCTGACGTCCTCCAGGTGGTGCTAGGCGGAGAGGTCCTTTTCCTTTCATGGCAATGATCTCTTTGATCCTCTTCCAGTTAGAAAGCGCTAGGACAAAGTTGCAGTGGGTCGCCCCAATTTCAAAGCCAACAGTGCACGTTTTGGTGCTCTGGGTATAACCTTCAGCTCGTGCTGTCACTCGATATTCTCCTGGGTTTAGGATGCGCCAGTAGTCACCGCTAGCCCCTGTTGGGTATAAAGAGATGTATGTTTATGTGGACACATTTACTCATAGCTCATCCATTTTATTTATTTTTTTTTTGGTGGCTCATAACTTCTTCCTAACAACTCTTTATTACCCCATGTGTAGTGTACCACCACAGCCATATATTCAGAACTGCCTTCTTGTACATCATCTCGCTCACTTAAACGGAACATGTTTAAGACAGAACTGGTCCTTTTCCCTTCATCTCACTCTCCTGCCCTCTGTAGGACGCAATCTTACAATAAAGCTCAATGTCTGGGCATCGTTCTGGACACCACCCTCACATTCACTCCCTATCTACCTCCTGTAGTCTTCAACTTAAAAACATCTCCTGCATATCCGTCCCTTCCTCTTGCCTGATACTACTAAAATGCTTGCCCTGGTCATATGCCGACTGGACTACTGCAACACCCTCCTTGATGGTTTACCAACAAACAGACTGGAACCTCTCTAATCTATTCTGATCTCTGCTGCTCACCTCATCCACCTCTCCTCTCGCTTCTCCAGCACTGCTCCCCTCTGTCAATCCCTCCACTGGTTACCTGTTTCTCAGAGAGTTCACTTCAAACTTGTAACACAAACCTACGAAGTTCTTTCCAACCAGGCCCCTCTCCACATTTCATTTCTAATCCACTGACACTGACCTAGAGGCAAACTCCGCTTTGCCTCTTACATTCTCCTGTCCTCCTCCTTGGTCCCTTCTTTGCACTCCCACTTTCAAGAATTCTCCCATGCCTCTCCACTTTATTGAAATGCACTCCCCTCACTCTATCCATCACTCTCCAGACTTTTAAAAGTGCCCTCAAAACCCACTTCAGATAAGCATATAATTTGGCTTGAAGCAGATCAAAAACCATTTCTGTGTCACCCCACCCACCCAAGTACCTCGGACAATGCTGCTGGCTTGGTGGTGGACCGATTTTCGACTAAAATCGACTCTTTCCACCGTCTAAGCTGTGCCCAGTATGATAGGGATGCAGCCGTCTGGCGAGATCCCCGGCTTTCTGTTCGGGTGCTCCCACTCCCTGAATGACTGGGCGCAGAAACCGTATGTGCCCACAGAGAAGCCACAGCGTCACAGGAAACGCCGGTAAAGATGAGTTTACTGTCGACCCGGGGGTTTCACACAGCCTATAGCAGAATGCCCTGGGGGCCCATATCAGGTTTTCATCTGCTTTAATCAACTCATATAACCTGGCAGATGCTGCCAAGCTCAGGCTCTCAGATCTCTCCCCTTTTGTCTCCACACCCTATTCTTTAGACTGTAAGCTCGCAAGGGCAGGGCTCCCTTTCTAATTGTCTCCTGTTCTCACAAGATCTGGTCTGAACTTTGCATCCACTTTGTAACGGGCTCTGTACTGTATGTTTTACCTTGTCTGTAATTATATGTTGTACATTGCTTCGAAAGAAGATGGCGCTATATAAATAATCATAATAATTCCTTCCTATGATACCTGTTTTGACAGCATGGTTTATTTCTGCCACTGCTATAGTAGCGTTGGCAATCGGTTCCCCATGCCGATCCGTCACAATGCCTTTGATACCACGATGAACCTGGCGGAATAAAAATAGAAATCAGTTTGTTTAGACATTATAGCGTTTAGGGCCAGTTGTCAGGTAAGAATAGTGTTTCACTGTTATTGACAATATTTTATACATTTGGGTATTGTGGGGCAGAACTCCATTCAGGGCTCCTTTTTCCAAGTGTACGGCACAGCCTGTTTCATTTCAATCATTACTTATGGGTATTCCGCCACAAGGTGGCGCAGTTGACTGCAAAAGACTTGTGGCTCCTCCCGGCCCCGGTCGGGTGACAGCCTGCATGTGTCAGCCCTGCTGGCTTCTTCCCGCCGCAAGCGCATTGTGCTCCACGGCGGGAGGCGCTGCAGGGGCTGTCCCCCCCTCTCCCAGCGCCGGGCGCCATTATTAGACAGTGAAGGCGTCTTTGCGCCTTTTTGACCTCGAGGTTCCTCTTCAGCGCCATTTTGCTGCTCCGTCTGCCTGGCCTGCTGGGACCCTGGGGACGCTATCTGCTCGGTGGGGACTTCGCCTGCTCCCCCTGTGCGCGCTGCGATCACCATTGCAGCTGGTCCGTGAGTATTTCTGTGGGGCTTGTTTTCAATGCTTGTTGCATGTGCTGTGGGATACTCATGGTGTTCTTCACTTTATGTCTTACAGACGGGATAACATGGTTGTGGTTTCACCCGGTCCAATAAGTCCCCCTCCCCCTATCCCTTCTCTGTTGGGCATCCCTTGGGGGCATCCCGGGTGGGCCTTCTTAGCCTTATTCCGTGTTGGCTTATTGTGCCTTGTTGCTAATCACCATATGGAGGCTTCTGGGGATAGCGAGCTTGGGGGCCCCTCGGGGCAGGCTCGACTGTGTGTCATGTGCGGGGCATCCCCTTTGAGTGGTGGCGGTGCGGTCTGTGTTCCGTGCGCCCAAAGCACTATTGCGGAACAAGCTGGGCTGAGCGCATCTCTTTCCAGCCCTGTCCCCCCTACAGCATCTCCTACTCCCCCGCGCCTGCATTTAGCTCCCATCGAGGGGGAAGCTAGCAGGGGGTCGCAATCAGACCTGGCCCAGCGCGTGGCCAGCATTGAGCGACAACTGGCCCGGCCGGCTGCGGGCAAGGCCTTTAGCAAAAAGAGGCACCTTGACGCGGATTTGTCCCTCTTTGCCGATGAGGACGAGGGCCTTGACATGTACGGCGGCCGTGACTCCCCAGAGGAGAGGGAATTGATCCGTGACTCGGATTCCTCTGGGGATCGTCAGGGTGAATATGAGTGATATAGAATCTTCCTCGGACGAGGATATCTGGCTCCCGGATGATACCGACAGGCTCCTGTCAGCTGTTTTTAATACCTTACACATCGCCCCCCCCCCCTAAGGTGGCGAAGAAGAAGCTGGGCGAGCTCTTCCGCCCCGGCAAACAATGCCTGGAGTTTCCGGAACAGGGCCATTTCTCTAATATGGTCCTCAAGGAGTGGAAGCGCCCTAACAGGTTACCTTCGGTGCCCAAGGGGTTGGACAGAAGGTATCCCTTCTCGGCGGATTTGGTTAGGCGCTGGTCGTGCCCGCCTGAGGTGGACGCTCCGGTCCTGGGGCTATCTAACACTACTGTCATGGCATCCCCCGACACTACCACCTTGCGTGATAGCGCGGACCGGCGTACGGATCAGCTGGCTTGCCATGCCTTCACCTTTGTAGGGGCCGGTTTGCGCCGCTGCTATTGTGGCCATTGCTATTAAAAAGGTCAGGCGCCTTGCTAAGGCTGCCCGATCTCGCAAGATCATGGAGGATTATAAGGACCTTGCTGCCTTTGTGCTGTCTGCTATGGATGATGCAGTCCGGCTTGGCGGTAGGGCCTCGGCCCTGCTGGTTGCTATGCGTAGGTCCGTCTGGTTTCGTCAGTGGGCAGCTGAAACCGCCGCTAAGAAGTCTCTCACTGGACTCCCTTTCACTGGTCTTCGTCTCTTCGGTGAGTGTCTTGACACTCTGACCAAGGATGGTAGGCTTCCCCAGCGTAGGAAGCAGGCTCGGCCCTTTTGGGGATCCTCTTCCTTTCGCCCTTCAAGGGGAGGTCGTGGATCCTCCTTTTCAGGTAGTCGCAGAGACTCTTGGGGTCGAGGCAGATCTCGCGGTCGCCCCAGTCTCTCCTGGGGAACCAAGCCCAAACCCCCTACCAAGGCCCCTCAGGCATGAGGAGGCGCCCTTACCCGACCGGGTGGGGGGACGGCTTCGGCTTTTTGCTCACGTTTGGAGACTGCGGGTCTCAGACCAGTGGATTCAGGAGGTGGTTTCCTCCGGATACAAGATAGAGTTTGCAGCCTTGCCGCCCCCTAGATTCCTCCGGTCCCAGATATCTCTAAACCCTGTGTCAGGGACTGCGTTTGGCCGTACAACGTCTTCTGGCGTCCGGAGTCATTTGTCAGGTACCTCTTCAGGAACAGGGTGGGGGGTACTACTCCAACCTGTTCACGGTGCCCAAGAAGGACGGCTCCCTGAGGCCCATCCTGGACTTAAAGGGCCTCAACAAATTCGTCAGGTTCAAGCACTTTCGCATGGAGACCTTACGCTCGGCCGTAAGTTCCCTTCGGCCGGGCGATTTCATGACCACGGTGGACATCAAGAATGCCTACCTTCACGTTCCGATCTTCCCAGGTCACCAGAGGTTCCTGAGGTTTGCTCTGGGGGATCAACACTACCAGTTTGTGGCCTTGCCGTTCGGTATCACCTCGGCTCCTCAGGTTTTCACCAAGGTGCTGGCCGGTGTTATGGCTCTCCTGAGGAACCAGGGCATCCGCATCCTCCCTTACCTGGATGACATTCTGATTGCTGCTCAGTCTCTTCATCAGGCCGAGATGGATACTCAGGTGGTGACGTCCACTCTAGGGTCCTTCGGCTGGGTGATCAACTATCCCAAGACTTCACTATCTCCGTCTTTGGCGAGGTCCTTCCTGGGCATGACGCTGGATACTTCTCAGGTCAAGGTTTTTCTCCCTCAGCAGAAGGTGGAGGGCCTTCGGTTGCAGGCACGGGCCCTGCTGTTGTGTCCTCACCCCTCCATCCGTCTGGGGATGCAATTGGTGGGGCTAATGGTGTCCTGCTTCGAGGCGGTTCCCTTTGCTCAGTTCCACATGAGACCTCTTCAGTTACATCTCTTGTCGGCTTGGGATCGGACTCCGGAGTCCATGTATCAGGAGTTTGCTCTGTCCCCTCTGGTCAGACAGTCCATCTCGTGGTGGTTGGACTCGAGGAATTTTCTAGTGGGCAGGTCCTTTCTGCCTCCGCGATGGGAAATTGTCACCACGGACGCCAGTCTGACCAGCTGGGAAAGGGGGGGGGGAGTTTGGCAGTCACTGAAGTTCCAGGGTCAGTGGGGTCCCCAGGAGGCCCACGCGCCCATCAACATCCTAGAGCTGAGGGTGATCAGGTTGGTGCTCTCCCAGTTGACTCCCCACCTTCGGGGTCGTGCCGTACAAGTCAGCTCGGACAATCAGACGGCGGTGGCCTATATCAACCATCAGGGAGGGACCGAAGCAAGCGAGCCCTCAAGGAAGTGTCTCTGATCTTATCATGGGCGGAGGAGACTGTTCCCTGCCTCTCGGCGGTTTACATTCCGGGGTGGAGAACCAGGGGGTGGAGAACCATGAGGTGGACTCCCTGAGCAGGGGGACGTCTCGTCTGGGGGAAAGGCCTCTCAGCAACAAGGTATTTCACGCTCTGTGCCGCCGCTGGGGTCAGCCAGGTGTGGACCTGTTTGCGTCCCGTCACAGTCACAAGCTTCCAAGATTCGTCTCCCTGTCAAAGGATCCGTTGGTCTTCTCCACGGACGCGCTAGCGATTCCCTGGACTGACTTTCAGCTCCCTTATGTATTCCCTCCAGTTCCTCTGCTGGGTCGTGTGCTGCGCAAGATAGCCCAGGAGGGGGTACCAGCCATTCTAGTGGCCCCCCGCTGGCCGAGGAGGGTATGGTTCGCGGACTTCGTCCAGATGGCGGTGGATCGGTACGTCTTGCCCGAAGATCCAGAGCTTCTCACTCGGGCAGCTGCTCCATCCCAATTTACAAACGCTGGCTTTAATGGCTTGGCTGCTGAAACCTCCATCTTGATGGGCAAGGGTTTGCCGGCCTCTGTTGTTGATACTTTGATTCAGGCTCGGAAGAAATCTTCGTCCACTATTTACTACAGGGTCTGGCATGCTTATAATGCTTGGTGTGAGTCCAAGTCTCTATCTTGTCGTGAATTTTCCATTCCCAGGATTCTGGAGTTTTTGCAGCATGGTCTGGATTCGGGTCTACAACTTAGTACCCTCAAGGGACAGGTTTCGGCTCTGGCAATCTTTTTTCAAAGATTTTTTGCCAATCATAGGCTTGTCAAGACTTTTCTCCAGGGAGTTATTCATGTGCGTCCGCCGCATAAGCCTCTGTTACCGGTTTGGGATTTAAACTTGGTGCTTTCTGCTCTACAGGGTCCTCCCTTCGAGCCTCTGTGTAAGGCCGCTCTGTCCATTCTGACTCTTAAGGTAGCTTTTTTGGTGACTATTACTTCGGTGCGTCGAGTATCTGAGCTGGCGGTGCTTTCCATGAAACCTCCTTATTTTGAGCAGCATCAGGATAAGGTGGTGTTCCGTCTTAACCCTGAATTTTTGCCCAAGGTTGTATCTGCCTTTCATCTCAATGAGGACATTGTCTTACCTTCCTATTGTCCTGCCCCTGCTAATTCCAAGGAACGGAACCTTCATTCTCTGGATGTGGTCAGGGCGCTCAAGTATTATCTGGTTGCTACTAAGTCCTTTAGGAAGTCTGACTCTCTTTTTGTTCTTCCTTCTGGACCTAGGAAGGGTTTGCCTCCAGCCAAATCCACTATCAGCAAGTGGATTAGACAGGCGGTGGTGCGAGCTTATTCTGCCAAAGGGAAGGAAACTCCCTTCCGCGTTACTGCTCACTCTACTAGGGCTATTGGTGCCTCTTGGGCTTTTCAGCACCAGGCTTCTGTTGAACAAGTTTGTAAGGCCGCTACGTGGTCTTCTGTTCATATTTTTTTTTTATTTTTACAAGGTTGATGTTAGGGCCTCAGCGAGATGCTGTTTTTGGCCGCAAGGTGCTTCAGGCGGTAGTGGCTTGAACTGCCTGCCGTTACTCATTGGGTATCCCACCCTACTTTAAGGACACTCCTATTGGATGTCCCAGAAGTAATGATTGAAATGAAACAGGCCGTGCTGTACACTTGGAAAAATACAATTCTGTGATTACTCACCTGTAGAACTGATTTTACTGTGTACAACATGGCCTGTTTCATCCCTCCCTTGTTATCATTGTCCTTGGTTGTCTCTTTATGGTGATTTGTTCAAAAGTTATTTTTGTGAGGCTGTGTATTTTTTATCATGGTTTATCTCCCGGCTTCTTGCATAACTGCTTTTCAACACTGGGGGTCTATGGGTGATTCCTGGCTTTTTATAGGGCCGGGAGGAGCCACAAGTCTTCTGCAGTCAACTGCGCCACCTTGTGGCGGAATACCCAGAAGTAATGATTGAAATGAGGCACAATGATGGTACAATGCGGCTGGTTGGTTTTGTGCCCCTGCTCATTGGCTGACACACTAGAGTGGAGCATCGGATTGGGCCACTCTTTTACCATCACCAGTTGACCCGGAAGAGGCTTGCGGAGCCCAGGGGGGGGATCGGACCCCCCCCCCCTGGTGAAGAGAAGACGCGGACGGAGGGATTGGGCGAGGAGGTGAGTTAATGACGTTTTTTTTTTTTCTTTTACAGAGAACTGTCAGCGGCGGACAGGGGGGCGGCCGGTTTCGGGCCCTCTCCTGAAGACGGGAGTCGACGGGGGGGGGGTCTGATGCCCCCCCCCCCAGGAAGAGGAGACCCCCAGATTCACACAGATACCAGAGGTAAGTTTTTTTTTCTTTCTTTTTTTACACTAGCAGGGGGAAATGCCAGGCACGTAGTTTCTACGTGCTTGGCACTTAACGGTAGGAGAAGCAACCACGTAGAAACTACGTGCTTGGCATTTAAGGTGAGTAATTGGCTTAACGATAGGAATCAAAGGGTGGTTGTAAATGGTACATACTCAGATTGGGTCACCGTTACTAGCGGAGTAGCACAGGGGTCAGTGCTGGGCCCAGTTCTTTTTTATATATAATATAGGGAATGGGTTAAGCAGTGAAATCTGAATATGCAGCTACAAACTGATTTAGATAAATGGGATGTTTGGGCAGAAAAATGGCAAATAAAGTTTATTACAGATAAATGTAAAACTATGCAAATGGGCAAGAGAAATGTGTGCCATAATTACACAGGGACTGGCTCAGAGTGGTGCAGACCATAAAGAAAATGAAATGGATAAAGGAATTTTCTTTATTGCTTTATAACAGAAACAAACCATTTAAAAAAATATGGATGTCATGGCTCATGACTTGAGGATCCTGATCAATACAAACAGTGAACGGGATTGGCCAGCTAAAAACAAAAGAAATGGGGGCCCACTGCACTGCACTAAAAGAGATCGAAAGCCCTGTTTGTCTGCTTCGGTCCAAGATGGAGGCCGTGAACATCTTCCTCTCTCAATGCTTGATACTAGCATCATACATTTCTGGCAAGTCCTCTGTCCCCAGTACACAGAAACATGAGGGCACATGCAGATGCCCCTCCAATAGGATTGGCTGAGCAAACCGCAGCAACACATCCTATTCCGCTGATTACCCTGTGCGCAGGGAGACCACACTGGGGCACACAGAGGAAGATGGCATCCATATCCCTGGGGTTGCGCTTGTTCACCTTTCTTGAGATGAAATAAATTGCACAGTGTATATGATTTGGGGGGCCCCTGTGTGTGTTTAGCCACCTAGATCACAAGTCTACCTTTTCCCTAAAGTATTATCTTTACGCTACAGAATTGTTTAGGAAGGTGGAGATCTGCTTTCAGGTTTGGTGACACTTGGGCACTTACCTGTTCCATAAAACTCAGTAGAGCCTCTTTATTGTTCTCCCATTCCTCCGCCAGCTCGCTTTCATGTGGGAACTTGTCACAGCCCAGATATATGGAGAGCTCCAGACAGTTTGTATGCAGAAAGCTGAAGTCATTCATACCTGATAATAGAGGAAAACAGAGGGATCTAATCACGGCCATGTTTCCCATTAGGCAACCCTGCAGGGGACGCTGCCATTACTGCTATAGTAAAACAAAAAATGTTGTTTCCTATGCATTCCTATGCCCCCTAATGACCTTTAAGGGCGATCCCCACATATGCTGTATAGTACATTTTCGGGGGCTTAAGGGATTATGCTTATGGGGGGGGGCTTATTTCTGGGTGCCCTGTTTTCAGGTTCGACACGCCCTCTGCACATTCATTTTGGGATGCTTAAGAGGGATCTGTGCAGACTGATGGTTAGGTTACTTTTCAACTTATAGTCACTACCTCGACGGAAAACTTTGTACCTTTCCAGAAGAATTTTTGTAAATGAAAACAATAGAATAAGGTACAGGAGCATTAAACACTTTTTGATTTTATCCTGAGAGGTTATTGTTCTCGGAATAGTGGTAAACTGTGGCATATAAGCCGTCTAATAAGGCAAAGGGACTGTCCCCATTTTAATGAATGACCCCCTTAGAGTTTAGTGGTTGACAGGGCTCAACACACTAGGGATCCAAAAGCACCTTAAAGTGGTCAAAAACCCATGATTTTGACTATCCTGGGTCTTGGTCCTTTCCCCAGGCATTTGTGAATGGGCGGCGCGGCTACGCTCCGTTAGAGGAAAGTGGAGGATGCGGCCATCAGAGCCCCTGCACAGGAGGGTGCCCCCGGGGAAAGGACCATAATCCAGGATAGTCAATAGTTTTGGTCCACTTTAAAGAGGTGCATGGGTTACCTATTCAAATTCTGACTACAGTTTAGTACACTGTATCTACCAAGCTTTGCACCATTTCTTCATTATCCATAACCTGACTTAACTGGATGTAGAATATAGATATAAACCAATTATTATTTAATGTGTTAGTCATGAAAATACTCAAATTATATTCTTTAGATTATGTTCACTGAAGGCGGTCCTCTTTCATTTACTTCACTAATCTAAGGATTGTTTTTGTAATTATCTTAGTATCTAAAAGTAGAGCAAAACTTTTTTCTACCCATGGAGCCCCTACCACCCCATTACTGCTGTTGGCTCAGTGGTGACCCGGTTTTCAAATAAAACTGTGTTTTTCCACCACTGAAGCCATGCCCTGCCATGCTTTTGAGATCCACCGATTGTCTCTCTTAAATGTGCTGCCGTGATGAGGTGCAGCCAGCTGGCCGCATCTCCGGCACGCCATTCAGAAAGGCTGGGCGCGGGAGTGTGCATACCCACAGGGAAGCTGGGGATGCACACTCCCACATGGTGATTTTATGGCGACCCTGGGGGATTCACACATCATGCTATAGGATGCCCCGGGGGGGCAGGCTAGCGGGCGGCCCTGGAATCTAAAAGAGACCCAGGCCACACAGGTTTTTACCCGCTTTAAAGAAATCTCCTTATTTCTGTGCAAGGTCATTCTGAAATATGGGAGTCATGTTCAGTCATTGAAGCACCCGACCATAACAACAATGCAGTGTTCATGAAACCCGTTCTATCCTTTTGTGACTTGACCTGATATTTTCCTGTTATAAATATATAAAATTTTAATAACTCGTTAGAAAAGGCTCCTATGGCAACATACCATACATTTGGGTTTAAAAGCTGTAATTTGCTCCTGCAAAGCTTCTTTATCCTACTATATTAATATGACTATTCTATTAGTTTAAAAGGATGTTCTGTGTGGTTGTGCTGAAGATAATAGTAGCATTGTATTGTTGTACACAGTAGGAGAGGTTGTTGTGGTCAGTGAGCACCTAAATCATGGAATACTTTTTGAAAACTCCTAGAACTTTGTCTAGCAACAGATACAACCATATATTACCCAGTTTTATACTACTTACTGCCAGACACTGGCTTCCATTTCGCTCCATTGACAATGCCCATTCCCTTGGTATAATCTTCAGCATGGCAACTTCCACGTGTAATATCCCCCATGTTAAGGTGTGCAGAAGCATAAGCAATTGCAAGCCAACGGAAAATTGCATTATCAGCTGTCTTGGATGTTCCTTCGTCATCCTCTTCAGGTACCCCCCCAACAACTGTTTCCTCCTCACTCTCCTCTTGGTAAAGAGGATGGGGACGATAATTCTGCTCTTCTTCTTCGTCTTTTTTTGCGCGTGCCATGTCATATGGATAGGACACCAGTTTTTCTCCGCCTTGCAAATTGGCTCCAAGGACAAAAGGATATTTTTCCATCCAGGCAATAATTGCTCTAGTTTCTACTGCCACCTAAACAAATTGTACAAACATTTACCAATAATCACTTTTGTATTCACCCACTCGGTTTTTGATGCTATAGTTTCATCCTGAAATGACTAAAACACTCACCGTGGCATCGTCTGCCAACATATTTTCTGGAATAGGTAAGTTATTGTTGGGCACACGGTAGGGAACCAGCTTCTTGTCTTCTGCTGCCCAAAATGCTGTGTTCAAATCTGGAAAGTTGGTGAAAAGATCATAGCCTTCCTCCGTCCAGTGTCCCAGTGCCCAGTTACCCAGTTCAGAACCCTTATGTAGGTAGAAAAGAACATTTTTTGTAATTATAATAATTATTCAATCTAAACTCCATTATGATATAAAAGTCTCATTTAAAGATACATTAGCTATCCACTGACCATTGGACTGGCAATTTCATAACCATCAGGGTTCAGGGAGGGTACTAGGTGAATTCTGGTGTCATGAATGAGTGTTGTAATTCGTGGATTGCCATCTCGATATTCTTTACACATAAATTGCATCAGAAGAAGAACTAATTCACGTCCTAAAACTTCATTGCCATGGAGTCCAGCTGTGTATCTAAACTCCGGCTCTCCTGTTTAGAGACACGAGGTGAGTTTCAGACTGCAAGTCAGTTTAAATGACTATATAACTCAACCTTCATCATCATGCCAAGAACTGCAAGGAGTATACTGAAGAAATTACCCAGGCTGGAGCATTATCCTTCCATTCAATGTTAAATGACTTTTCTACATTAAATGTAATTTCTGTCTGCCCATGTTTATCCATAATGGTTTACACTGTATCCCTATACAGATAGCCAGCAGGTCTGCCAGTACATTTAGATCAGGGCTGAACACCCTTTTTTAAACTTTTTTTTTTAAATGGTGCATTGTCGTAATGTTCCGTTTTAAGGGGCCACAATAAATGTAAGTGGTGAAAATGCAAACAGTTTACACAGGCAAGCTTTACGCTTAAAGCATTACATATGCCTTTAATGTATAAAGGTGAGGATGGAAGAGCTGAGAAAAGGTAGGAAGAGGTGAGGTTGGCAGAGGTGAGCTGAGCAGATGTGGACAGAGTTGCAGTGGAAAGAGAAGAGTAGAGGCGGATAGTGGTAGGCAGAGATGAGTGGAGCAGAGGTATGGTGGATAATAGAAATGATGGACAAAGGTGAAGTAGGAAGAGTTGAGCAGATAAGAAAAGCTCATCCCTCCCAAATCCCAAGGGGTGCTATTTAGGCTAGAAACGGCCCTCTTGACAGCCATAGGAATGGCCACTTGACTGCCCTGAGGAAGAGACCCAGCGTCTCGGAACGCGTGGGCTCGCTGTACGGGGGGACCGAGGTGTTACCATTTTCCAGCCTAAAGATAAGTCTTCTTTTGAATTGTTGTTGTTATTGATTTATGTCTCCTGGGGTTAGGAATCACAGGTTTGATACTTAAATAATGTCTATTTGAACTTTGTATGAGATTGATGCACTTTGGCACTTAGCACTTTATTGATAAATGTGATATATTTTTGATTAAAGAGGTATCTTTATATATATACTTAACTCACATATATGTTACCCTAACTGGCTGGTTTTGTGGTACACCCATGCCCCCCGGTGGCAGATAAGGATAGTGTAGATGTGTTTTATGTTTTTTAACTTTGTATATGTTGGTCTGTAATTGTTTATTGGATACAAATTATTAAAGGATAATTTTTATAATATTACTTGTGTGTGCAAAAGTAAAATCTTTGGTTAATACTTCACAGGGGCGTTTGGGCTCCCCCCCTTTTCTTTGTTTGGTATAATTGTGTGAATACCAAAGTAGTGCACCACTATACCAGTGGTTGTGGGTGCCACCTAATTTATCCCCCCCACTTCGTGGGTTGTGGTTTGTGTTAGCCATAGGAATGGCTAAGAGTTTGAAATTCCCCCATTCCTATGTTTATTAATGCTGGTGCGGACGTCACAAACGCTGCGAGCGGCGGCTGGCGGTGGTGGGGCTCTCCTGTCTTGGAGCCCCAGTGGGTACAGGTAAGTAATTACTGCATTATTTTTATTATTTTTCATTACTTTATATTATTTATACTATTTACAATGTACAGAAACTCTGAACCCCTGAAGAATTTCAAACTCTTAGCCATTTAATGGGCACTTCACACTAGCAATGGTTGGTAGTCCTCCCTGAGGAAGGGGGATTTGAGACCCCCCCAAATGTTGGAATATGAACGGACTGCAATGTTGCAAACACATGGAGTTTGATCTATTGGCATGCTGTATTATCATGCCTTATTACACCAATATATTACTTGGAATCTTAATGGAGTGCTGGTCCTTTCTGCTTTCTGGGATTTAAAGCGGCGCCACCACGGTCCAGGCACCCACACATATTGGACATGTAAGTGTGCACCAGCAATTTGGAACATTTATACTACCACAATGGGGGGGGGTTATTTGCATGGCTCTCTCTACTGCTAGGATTCATGCGTAAATCCTTATTCTTGGTATGTGCCATGTGAATAATTTTAGAGAGCGCTCTTTACCTTGAACCCTTGCATATGTGGGTGCTGGCCTCTTTATATATATTAAGCCTAGCAGGAGTCTCTCCCTAAGTGGCTTGTCCCCCCGTTATGATGACCATAAGTAGATCACATCTTTACCTGGCTCATGTTCTCCTGGGTTGTCTGAGATTTCCATTGCGTAGATCTTCAGACCTTTAGATGTCTTCCCAATATTGTATATTCTGGTGATGGTTGGACACTCCTCGTTTACAACTTTCATAAGCTGCAGAAAGTTAAATATTGTTGAAGGTTAAGCCAATCCCCACATTTAAAGGAGCTGTATCACACAGTTAGCGAGAGGAGGAGTCACATATATATTCCACTAAAAAAAGGTATGAAAATACAAAAAATATTATTCCCTCTGTTTGTGACTGGCTTGCAGTGGTGCAGCAGGTGTTAGAGATGGAAGAACTCATTGCTGAGCTTCACGATAAACAACAGCAATTTTGTGATACATGGGCCCCCTGGTTCCTATTTAAGGGCTCAGATGTATATAAGAGCTTGGCGGGGGACTGTATGAGATATCGGTAATTGACCCATCCATCTTTCCCACCTTTCCCCCACACCACTTCCTCTTACCCCCCCCCCTTATTCACACTTCCTGTACCTTACTCTTCTCTCTTTGACTTTCCTTATCCCTCCATTATCTTTCAACCAGAAACCTGGGGCTTAGAGCTGAGATTTGCACTTGGCACCTGTAAATCGCTTGCTGATCTGATGTTAGAGCCACTATTTTTACTTTTCACTTTCTACTCTTTTCTCTTCCTTTTCTTCCTCTAATCATTAGAATTAAATCATTGATATTGGATGTCAGACACTATATTAGGTGTACAATTGATATGTATATGGTGTTGCTATACATTATACACTCTTGTTTCTTCTGTTATACTGTATAACTCTTTTGAAAATAGAACCTAGAGGTTTACTTCTCATGGTTAGAATAAAATCCAGGGGTGGCATGTTTTGGAGCGTTCCATTTCACTTCCACGGGGGTGATCTGCTCCATGCTAATGTCTCCTGAACCAACATCACTGCAATGAAGGGTGTGTGCCAAGGCACGCTTCGTTGTAGTGAATAGAGAGGGTGTTGCCGTGCCCCTGTTGCTGATGGCGGTAGGGTGCGATCCTGAAACGAGTGGAGCTCTGATCCAGCGATGGGGTGAGTTGCTGATTGCCAGTGTAGGACTGATAAGCTGCTGAGGACAAAAGGTGAGTACCCAAACAGCATTTCTGATAGAGCTTAAGTGCATCTTCTAACTGAACCAAATCATACAGTAAGTATGCCAATAAAACTATATTGCAATACAACAATGCAGGAAGCTGTGTTATAACAGATGTAAAACTGTTACAAACGCTGTGTAATGTCATAGCGGATGTACAAGAAGCTCACTTGTCTCATGTCTTTGTAGTTGTGATGCCGGAAATCCAGATTATCTGCAGAGGTTATCACTTCATTCTGGCTGTAGTAGCTGACCACATCTAATAAATGCAGAACAGGGTTAATTTGGTTTTAGCCTGGTTAGATTTCAACTTTTGTTTGTGGAATACCCCCAACTCCTGGGAACTGCCCACTTCTTTGGGCAAGTTTAATATTGGTTTCCAACCCTAGACCTCCAGCATTTGCCTTTTCTCTAATCAATGCCTGGCAATAGAATGGCTGCATGGGAAGAAGGCCTCTAGCAGAAGATGTTCTCTTTATTCTCTCTCTCAACTCCAAACTTAGACTGGGACCCCCTCCATGTTTCACCCTGAATTGGAATGGCCGTCTGGGTAGGAGAGTACTTGTTCTGGGAGACCCCCCTCCCCATCTCCAGTTACTACTTCTTTTAGCTACTTTATCTCTTCTCTTCTCTTTCCTTGACCATCTTCATGTGGTGCATTGGAAATGGTTGCCTGGGTGGAGGTGCCTGAGAAGTGATCCTTAGCACACCTCAAGGCTTCTCTTTTCCCTATTCTGCTTTTGCTGGAATTGTTAGTTGTTTACTCCCCTGATGTATCCTTCTTGCCACAAAAATTCCTACTACAAACAGTGTACCTGGCTGGACAAATCTAAATCTTCCTGCATATCTGATCTGATTGGCGTAGTGGCTTCCTAGGCTCCCAAGAATCTCTATAACAATACTGACAATCTACATAGTCTGTCTCTGCATATCCTCAGCATGTCATTGCTGTATCCCATACTACACCTACTGTGTGTTTTTGCTTGTCCCTGAGGCTAGCAATTGATAACACTTCTGAATATTACAAGCACACATTTTAACCAATGTCATATTCTTTACTTTTTCTGTGACCCAACTGTGGAAATTTAGCCTCACTTCCTGTGGCTGTCACTGACATAGAGACTTGTTGTGGGAAACCGTAAATAATTTCTGTCTCTCCTGGTGCCCAGGAGGTTAGGCTAGATTCCAAGATATAAAACTGAAAACCAAGTTTTGGCAAAGATTAGGTTTTACAAATTGTTGTGTTGAAACTTTTTTCAATTTCAGATTGATTCAGCATGGCAATATGTTTCAGATGTTTATGAGTTAAAAAATGTGGTTTTCTTACTGGAAATGGGGCACCCCAAGACTTCAATGCGCATGCACAGGCTTCCATTCCATGTCTGTGGGTAGATCCGGATAAATCGAGCGGTCACAGGTTCTGGGAAATCTGTCTGTACTGGGGTGTCCTTATCTACATTTCCATAGAACAACTGAAGGAAAAAAAGAGAAGAACGCCTTGTGTTATTGGTCACATCAGTTTATTATATAGTATATTTGTCATGTGTAGGCTGCCTAACCAATTCTAACATCAATTCTGACTACAGATTTATTTTCCTTCCCAATACCCTTGATCTCCAGGCACTAGGAAGGCTCAGGATGGCAGTTGCAGGCTTCTGCGCATGCAACAATAGGCTGTCCCCTATCTGAATTAATAGACTGGTCTGGTATTTTCCAGAAAAATGTGGGACTTTTTTAAGTTAAAGCAGAAGTATTAATCATTCATCAGAAGGTTTATGTACATGCTGTGTTTTCAGAGGGATTATTATTGCAGCAAGGGGAGCTTCTTTAAAGTGGACTAAAGGTCATTTTGTTTCTTAAATGCGAAATAAAAAAGGACATTGATAAGCATGCAAACCGCTTCATCCATCCACATCTCGGGAGGTGTATGTATTCCACATTCCTCCCAGGTGCAGTTCTGAGGTCACGCTGGCTGCTTTGTCTGATTCATGAATCTATGCAGAGGCACAAGAGCAGCAGCTGCGGACTGGGTGACACTAGTTATCTGAGGGTCTGCATCTTCTGTGGAACACTCGTTTTGCAATGCTCAATCAGGGAAGTGAAATGTCTGACTCTTGGGACCTTTGCTCTTCTTGAACTGAAAATCTACCAAGGATAGTGTGACCCTATTGAAATAGCTTGTCCCTATCCATGGGGTATATACAAGGTAGAAGGGCAACATTGTTTTATGCTGAGGTTTTAGGTAGTTTGTCCATGTCTATGTCTGATTTAGTGGGTGCAAGGTGGCAACTGACCTGACATAAAAGCACAGGTTATGGGTATTAAACAAGCACACTTACAGCAATGAGGAATGTTAAACCTTCAACGATCTCCACAGGTATATATGTGTGTGTGTGTGTGTGTGTCGATATGTCTGTACACCAGAGCCTCTTTAATCTCCTTGTTTATACTACAGTATTTATGTATTCCCCATCCCCCCAGTTGGGATGCCCATTGTTTTTACGCAACAACAAGACAGAAACACTGTTTTCAGCACCATTTGAGCATCCTATTTAACCACCTGAGATCAATAGGGTTTTAGAAGGATGGGTATTCCAAATCGTGATGCTGGTGGAGGGTGGGAGTTGAGTGGGAACTAAGGTAGTTTTTTACTTTAGGTCTTACTTATGTCTAGGTCAGGTAGGAGCTAGGATTCTAAGAGCCTAATCACCCAGTAGATGTTGATGGTCAATGTAGAAGTGATTGTCCAATGTAGGGTATGCATTCTGCCAAGCAATGTGAGTTTTCCCGGCATGTTGTTGCATAGCATGTTATGTTAGTTATGAACCTGTATTTCTATAATAAACTCACCATCTCTTCATATCCATTGCTGTACATAACCCAGTTCTGGCTGTCGTTACTGAAGCCTACATAGAAAGAGGTTACAAAGTCGTCACTGTGGAAAAGCAGAGAAGAAGTTATATTGATGTTTCAGCACCCTCCCACCACCATTATCTATGTTTATGCAGCATTCTCCTCTGCACTCACTGGATTAAAGAGTCCCGTCCTTGACTGATAACACCAGTAAATAATGTGGTTCTTCTCGTGTCCACTTCTAACCACTGAGTCTGGCTTTCATCCTCTGCACACCAAGCACCATCATAGAAGTCATCTTCATTGGTACCTGCCTAAAGACCAGGAACATAAAGTATTTTTTCATGTAAAATTACAGAGTATATAAAATGCTAGACTCCATTGGTGCCTCTAAGATTATGGTGCCCTGTGCATCTGCTCCATCTGAACACCCCAAAGACTGGCCAGGCCTTCATGCCCCATGTAGATCTAAATTGTGTTGCTTTACCATCTAAATTGTATCTACAGTGTGTGTGTGCGTCTTGTGATAGAATAATGAGGTTAGTGACTTCTTTCAAAACTTGTCTTCTGCTTTCAAATTGATGTCAAATTGGTTATGAGATAATTTTAGATTTCCTCTCAAATGCATAGGAATCTACTGTATAACAAGGTATCTCCATAATCATAAGCTTTATTCCACCATCAAACATGCAATGACACCAGACAATTAAAAATTGGGGAGCTATGGAACTGGTGGCATTTATCCAGTACTCAATACAACCATTTCCCTATTGCAATCCCAATCATTTTATAATGGATCACTGAATAAATTCAAACAATATCTATGGTTAAGACGTTCAAGCAGGGAAAAGACACATTAACAGTTACTAATAGCTATTATCTATAAATAATAAAAATAACTTTTCCCAACCCCATCCCTTGGTTGAACTTAATGGGCATATGTCTTTGTTCAACAGTATTCAATGTGTAACTATGTAGATACCACCAGTCCAAAGGGCACCCCATGTGCAGGCACCTCCTGCTTGGCATCAGAGAGTTTCTGGCTAGCACACTTATTATTTTTGAATTTATATTGGGCAGTAGAACAATAATGCATTGTAGTTTTCATCTAATGTATATCCTTCTTGTCTAAAGCCTCAGAAACCTCTTCCAGTCTAGGTATGGTGATATCTGACATTTCATTATCAAAGAGCAAATCAGTTTAAATATCTGATGTTTAAATAAGCCAGTACATATAATGATCCACTTTTGACAATACTCTAGTCATTGTTCACTTGATTAAATGTTTAGTTATTTGCGGCAGATCTAAATACATAGGTGAGTAAGACATACCTGCATATTGAGCCGACCTCTTTGAGCATGCAATCCATAGCGCAACATGGATGAGGCAAGTATCTGATCCTCTTCTATCCGATGAGACTCCATTCCCATAGGTGGGCACTCTGTGAGCGGAATGAGAGCATTAGTTTATATCAGCCAATGTGTACAAATGTAAGTCGCTTCACTTGATGAAACTGCACACATCTGCAGTACTTAGTGTACTCTACTCACTTTTCTTCTCTTTCGGCACCACTTCCTCCACTTCCTCTGAATCCCATGTATCTGGAGATTTCTTCTTATCTGAAAGGAAAACATTTTGTCCAGTTCCAGATTGATCATAAATGGTCTTGAGAAATATGCAGATAGCTTACTAGTTCTACAATATCAGCTGTGCTTTCCACCCCTCATATTTTATGTGTTACTAAGAAGCCAATCAGGAATGTAGGTCCACTGTTAGACAAGTGTTCTGTCTCTGTAACCTTATTCAACTGCACAGGCCTATATAAAAAGACATGAATTGACCTAGCCCAATAAGAATGATGATGTTGGTTCCTACTACTGTCTGAGTAATGCCATAGATACCCACAGTCAGGCACCTGGGACCGGAGAAATGTATTTCCTCAGGGAGGACTTCACTAGAAAGCAGCATCATGGCATTAGTAATTTTTGGATTTTTAATGGATTTTTGGGGCATATACGGCCATTGTATGCTTGCACTCACATAGGAGTTTTTCCTCCACATTTGTCTCTGTCTATACTTGCAGAGATGCAAACATAAGCTGGGAGGGATACACATGCCCATAACTCTAATGACTCAGAGAGCAGTTGGGGAGTTAGGTGCTTGGCTCAAGAGGACTTCATTCGTGTCCTGGTAGGGAACCTGCCACCCTTCTGTAACAAGCAGTTTCCCAACCTCTAGTCCACAGCTGCCCCTTTACAGTTACACAGTACCTTGAAAAAGTGTTCTTCCCACTTGAACTTTTCCACATTTTTAAACATTACAGCCACACACTTAAATGTATCTTGTTGAGATTTTATGTGATAGGGCAACACAAGATAGAAAGTATTTTGCAGCCCCTGCATTTAGCTCCATTCATCTTCCCATCAACTCTAACCAGCTTCCTGATGAAGAAGAGCTTTGACCCAGAGCAGCTTCTTCCACATGCTTGCTGTGTCCCCTACATAGCTTGAGTCTGCAAACTGGACTTCTTATGGCTTGCTTTCAAAAATGGCTTTCTCATTGCCACTGTTCCTTAAAGGCCACATATGTGGAGAACACATCTTATAGTTGTCCTGTGGACCGATTCTCCCACCTGAGCTGTGGGTCTTTTCAGCTCCCCTGGAGTGACCCTGGGCCTCTTGGCTGCTTCTCCAATTAGTGCTCTCCTTCTCTGGGCGGTCAGTTTAGATGGATGGTCATGTCTTGGTAGGTTTGCAGTTGTGCCCTACTCCTTCCGATCACACATGATGGATTAAACAAAGCTCCGTGAGATGTTCAAAGCTTGAGCTATTTTTTTTTTTTATAACCTAACCCTGCACTACATTACTCCAGAACTGTATCCATGAGTTGTCTGATGTGTTCCTTAGTGTTCATGATGCTATTTAGGTGACTTCTGAAGGCAATTGGTCACACTGGATTTTATTTAGGGGTACATAGGCTGAATACCTATGGAAAAGCATTTACTGTAATTTTCTTTACACTTCACAAATACTTGCTACTTTGTGGTGCTCTGCTCTATCACATAAAATCTCAATAAAATACGTTGACTGTAAAGTTTTAAAATTTGGAAAAGTTCAAGGAGTATAAATACTTTTCCAAGGCCCTGTATATACCAATATGTGTGTAGTTTTAATCTCAATGCAATGCAGTGTTGTTATAGTCTCAATGAGTCATAAGGGTAAGCTAGTACTGTCCTAGATGTAAAGGTTAAAGAGAACCTTTAGTGAGAGGAATAGAGTACTAATCTCAGTTTAAAAAACAACAACAATTGAATCCTCCTCTTAAATGATGCTTTTTTTGAAAGTGTTTTATGTTTTGTGTGTCAAAATGAAGAATTCCAGTTCTGAGCTTATAATTAGAGATGAGCGAACCCCCCAAGTCTGGGTTCGGCAAGTTTAGCCGTACATTGAAAAAAAACGGGAACCTGAACCCAGTCCCCATTAAAATCAATGGGGACCCAAACTTTGGGGGGTGATTCTGCCTCCTGGGGTGGGGGAGTGTACAGCAGGAAACACTGCAGTTCAACTTACCTGAGCACCAAGATCCTGGTACCATCGGCAACAGAAATTGCACTGGGACCAGGATCAGGTAAGTTGTTCAGCAGCTTTCCTGCTGCTGCATTCTTTAGGTGAAGCTTTTCAGCAGCCCAACATCCAGCTTTCGGTGATCGGACCAAACGCCGAACTCGAACACAGACTTCAGGCTAAAGTCTGTGTTCGGGTTTGGGAACCCATACTTTTGCGGGTTCGGGTTTGCGCACCACTATATATAATATTATTAGTGTGTTATATGGAAACAGTTTTCACTGCCTTCAATCCATTGCTATTGGCAACGTACAAGTTGTGGGTTCTGTACACAGCAGCAGTGTTCTGTGTGTTCTATCTTCTTGTATATCTTTATGTACAGACTTGGAGCAGATAGGCTGCTCACGGTCACATGGAAGCATCACCGCAAGCAGCCTATCAGTGCACCCAGTGGGCAAGCTTACAGAAGAGACCAAACCAAATATGCTAAATTCTGGATGAATTTCCCTTTTAATTGAATCCAAAGCCCAGCAATAGTAACTCACAGGTACCTCAGCTTTCTACATTTAAAAGAACGTTTATAAATGCATGTTAATAATAAAATTCCCATTTCTGCTTAATTGTCTCTTTACCCTTTCGATGCTTCTCCTCCTCCTCTCTCTCTCGTTCCTCTTTGCTGGTTGTTTTTTTTGGCTTCTCTGCGGGTAGAAAGTTTAAATGTGGTCTATGTAGTTTAAACATTTGTTACTGACTTTAGAAAATATCCCAGGACAGGGGTTTCAAGGGAAATTCTTACCTTGGCCAGATCCGCACTGATATCGGTGCTCCTGCGGCAACCCCATGGCTAGTGCACAGAGTGGCATCCCCCGCACTGTACATGTTCCCGTTTGTCCATGCAAGTGAATGGGCGAGTGGCGCTACGCACATAGCGGGACAAGCCTTTTTGTGCTTCCTGTCCAAGATAGCAGCTCCCAGGACCAGAAGACCTGGAAAAGCGTCACTGGGGACCGGGAGAGGTAAGATGTCTTTTTCTATAACTAGTTTCCAGGTTACTCTGCATATGCAAATGCTGGTAGGCAATGCCCATACAGCAACATTCAGGACATATGGGTGCCCTACCCCATCTCTATAGACTCTTTGCATTTCAAATCTTTTGTTGTGTATGAAATGTTGGTGTTGCAAGCAATGTATTTTGCTCTGTTCATAAATGTATAGACATTTAGTGGGCCCTTCTTTGGTAAATCTTGATGTATTCCACTAGTTGTCCAGACAGGTCATGTTACTTTTTTGTCTGTTAGAGGAAGGGCAAATACAAAAACATTGTTGGATTTATAAAAACCATTGATTTTTGAAATTTTGGAAATCCAACTACTCCAACTACGACTATTTTCCCATTTTAACCACTCACTTTCTCCTGCCTGCTTAAACCGGACCAACAGCCTGGCACAGTTGGAAAAGAACGGTAGCGGCCATTTTGGAGCTTCCTCTCCCAGCATCTCAGCAGGTGGACTCCAAATGCATGAAATGCCATTTTGTTTCTAAAATTTGCTACAGCAGGAGTTGGAAAAACGTAAATGAATTTTTGTGTGCAGCAATGTAAATTGCCCTGGGGGGGGGGGGGGGGGAGATGCATGGGAGCACTGTTTGTTGTGTTGGTCTGGTTGACCAACACATTTTTGATTGTTTGGCAACCAAACCAATGATCAAAGGCATTTCTGGATAGATGGCTACGTTTGCATATATATCACCAATTTATATCTGTGTCCACTATTGTAGTGGGATCATTGGCCAGTGACCACTGACACAAGTATGCTACCAACATGGATCATTGCCAATCTGTTTTTTTTGCTTAACCACAAAAACAAATTAGATCCATGCAATTTTGACAGCAAGATCATAAAACATAACCTTAGTTTATATCATAGTGACCCCTCCACATTCAAAACATGCTGGAGCATGCTACTGTTAATTGATTACTTGATGAGTACTTCTCTTGATCCGTCCATTCCTCCTCCTCTTTTTCTTCGGGAGGTTTAAGGTATATGGTATAGTCATCTGTAGATATAAACAAAATACATCAACATCACATGCTTAGACATGTTAGAGCAATCCCAGGGCACATCAAGAACACTGACTTTAAAGCTTATCACCTAACACTGACACAACATCAATACCTTCTCCATAATGGCTTTATTTTTTGCAGTTAACTAAAGGGTGTCTGTTTTATATGCAGTAAAGTACAGGGGGGAAACTTGTACCTACTAATTTCAATCTAGATTAAAAAGGCTTTTGGCAGGAATGTCTACCATACCTTAAAAACTAATACTAAGGCTTCTACCATACTTCTTTAAAGTTTTATGCTTGCTTATCTATTTCTGCTGCTTAACTCATTCTGTAGAAGATTAGACAGAGTTTGATCCAACACTGAGCAATAAGCCCAAGAGCTCAGGTGTCTTTTTGGATTCTCTCTTTCATTAACAATGATTATTTACTAGCTCAGCAAGTAACCCTATTAATGTACAATTCATTTTTGTTTTGGAGTGATGTTTTTTTTTTGGTACATTTACGTACTTAATATTGTGAAATCCCATCACTGTTGGAGCAGAAGCTTCTTTATGCCTCTTAATGAAAAGGAAGCGTTCAATGTTTATTTAGGATATATCATTGGCCTCATTGCAGGATGTCTGCACTCTGCTAATAAGTGATAACATACTGAAGACCCTAAGCACATTCAAAGAGATATCAAAACATACCTAAACCCTCTAAAATCCTTCTAAAAGGATGTCGAATTTGGAACCCTGTCTAATATTAAAGTACTGTCTGTCTTTTTACAGATATGCAATGAAGGTTTAATTGTCTTAGGAGATTATTGACTTAAGAGATTTTTCTTGTGTGTGTATGTATGTAAGAAAATGAATGACTGCCTACCCAGAATGTGTCTTTCACAATTACCCTTTTATCAAGTCATACATTAGCATGCTACTATTACTTACAGTCCTCAAAATGAAATCCTGGTATAAGAACAGGTGGGGCCGGTTGAGGTGTCACAACTTCAGGCTTCTCTACAGAGGCAAAAAGAAAGAAATGTATTATTCATTTTCATAACAAATGTACTTTAATATATTTTTTCACATAAAACTGCATTATTGTTGCCACAAAATACAGTGTAATCATATTGTGCAATTAGTGGATGGAAACATTAACATTTAAATGCTTGCCCTCCAAACGGGTACTCACACTCAATATTGTATTTTAAACACCCATATCCCCACATCGAAACAGCTATCTACAAGCTTTTGAATAGAAAAAGGTTTACCAGAAAAAACAAATCCATGCATCTGATAAGGTCTGCATGCCATCATTTCAGTTGAATGACTAGTGATATGTCTTCAAGAGAATAATAGTAATAATAGCAAGTCTAGTTGCTTTGATTGATTTCTACATATTTAATGCACTCCTCCCCCCCACAGGACCATGTACTTATGCGCCACAAATTCAGCATCTCAGTTCTAACTCTGAATGTTAGAGTCACCAAACGTGATGCATTTCCTGGGTGTCGCTGCCCCCTTGTTTGTACTCATGATTAAGGGGGCAGTGAAACCCCCAATGCTGGACTTTGTCCCGGCGCAGGTACAGACTCTGCACTCCCTGTAGTTAAGCCCTCACATGCACCCATCTGTCCTGTTTTGTGGTTGTCACCCCTGTGATGAGCCGGGGCTGTGTCCCTGGAGTCGGTTGTATCTCAACATCCTTATCATTACAGTTGCTACAGAAGACTTGCCCCATTTCTACACCTACATCTCCCTTAGTGATGCTGCTCACACCAATCACCTCAATGCTACAAGGAAAATCACACTGTAGCAGGGTGGTGTATTAGCCATCACCCTGGTTATACATGTTAGATAAATAAGAGTAGTTTGAGTTAGGCTTTAGGGCAGGGACAGCAGAAGGGACCTTTAAGACACTAAATGTCACCCTTTCTTGGAGGGAGTAAGTCTAGGCACAGACTCGGAAAACATCCACCTACTGCTGCGGATTGGTTCCTGACTCTACATTAGATTAAAGCAGTCTGAGAGAGTTCAGAGAAAGGAAGCAGGAGGCCAGCGCTGGTCTAGATCTGGTAGATGCTGCCCTGGGGTGCTGATCTATTGGAGACCTTGGATGTCAGGTGGTGGAGTAATACCTGTAAGGGGGAGAGGAAGGTATCTTTGCGGCCCTGAGGTTAAAACTGTGCAATGAAGGACTCCTGAACGGCAGAGGACATGGTGGAAACATAGACCCTATGTGCCATAGGCTCTCAAGTGGATGTCGAGGTGTCCAAATAAAGAAGCTTTGGGTTAAACGTTTTTGGGCTGTGCTTGCCTTTTATTTGTGGGAAGATACCCTTTCGGGAGCCAAGTGAATACCCCCTCCTACCCTGCTCCCGGACCTAAGAAGAGCCCCTCTCCCAAAGTGGTCCTACACAGGAATCAACCTTTAACTCATCCCTCAAGCACACCCCAATTACTCAGGGTGTCCCTCGCTACACCTCTAGAACACTAGTATGCAGCATTCCTCTACTGTGTGTTTGACTTTGGCAGTAAATACTAAAGTATTACAACCATGGAATCAAGTTTTAGATATGCCATTTAAGGAAGGAAATCATTAGAACAGCTGCCGTTAGGAGGACTAGTCCTCCAAGTTTGATATCAGAAATCACAAGTGCGTGATAAGAACCTTCTGTTTTCACAAGATTTGTAAAACTATGGAATAACTGTTATTAAATGTATTTGGAGCCTGGTTTATGTAACATATTTTTATTCAAAACAACTTTATGAGCCCAAAATAACTTTCTCTAAAGTTCATTTGGACGGGTAACAAGAATGCTATGTCATCACACTTCAGTGCATTTGGCTAAGCCTGCAGCAAACACAATGTGGAGGCTCTGGAAAAGGTTTCCATCGCTTTTCATCCTCATTGCACTGCTTTAAACTATAAATTCCCACTGATCTTCACCACAGTGGTCACCAACACTCATGAGTCCAAATAAAATCACCCAGAAAGTTAATTAGTTAATGATGTCCAGAACCAAAAGACCAGATGGGTCACATTTCATGCACAGTTCAGCATAGTGTACAAATCAAAAAAAGTACATTTGCATTCATAAATGTTAGCTACCAATCACTTCATTTCAGCCTAATACTAATCCAGCTTAAACTGCGTTGTCAGCTATCTGAGACCATCTGTTTCATTTTCCCACGCATGTCTAACAAATATCTTAAAGTGATTGTCCAGGCACACAAATGTATTCCTATTGTGTTGGGCTACACGTGGCAATGCTCTGATTTGGTTTCCTTTTTAAAAAATTAAGATATATTGCCAGAGCAATTATAAAATAAAGTTTTACCCCTTGTGCTGTCCTATGAGGAGTGTATCAGGGCTGAGTGATGCAAGCAAACTGCATTGCATTGAGTGAGCTGTGATTGATTCGAGCCTATAAATAAATGAGCTGGTGTCAAACTGACCTGAGCCTCAAGATTGTATTTTAAGAACAATAAAAATGCACGGAGCATACGTTTTTTCTTTCAAAGTTTTTAATAAACAGTGATAATTTAATGTGCCGTCTAAATTGACTTGTTTGCTTCTATCGTATCTACTACCAACCACCAAGCACACAGACAACTCACCAGAATATATCAGAATATATATCAGAATATATGCATATAATTCCTCTCCAGGGCTCTCTTTTGGCTGTAAAGTAATAATGCTGACCTCTGTTGAAATTGGCGGCTTTGCTCATTAGGCAATACTCATATATTTCCCAATCCTTTTATGCAGTGCAAGGAACAAAAGCAACATGCTTATAGCATTATTCCATTAGATATTAATAAAGGCATTTATTTCAAATGCACTTACAAAGGCAACAAGGTAACAAGTTGATTAAGGCGGCATGTCGAATTATCACTGTTGCTGAGGACTCTTTCATTAAGATCTTTTTATTAAGAACTTTTAAAAGAAAAAACTTTTGTGCTCCATACTATTTTATTGTTCTTTTATACTTTGAACTCAATACTATGTTTTTTTTTTTTGCATGTTGTGCGCATAAATGTTTAAAGATTTCGTAATTTCTGATTTTTGTCTACCTAGCGTGATATACAGTGTGTGTATTCAGAATTGTCTTGGTGGTCTGGATGGGGGGGGGGGGGGGGGGCACTGGGGGTAGAGAAAGAGGAGCAAGTAATTTACCTTCCTTTCTGTGACCAGAGCAGATAGACAGCATAGGACTGACACTGCATCAAGTAAGCTGCCAGGCAAATGATTTCATAGTTTGACTGGTCAATCTCTGATCTTGACATATTACTGTATTCTCCCACATCGTCCCTCCATACACCTAAACTTCTGAACATAATTATAATATAATATATGAGCACAAGCAGGGAGGAATTCAGTCAATATGGATTTCTCCCTGTGAAGTGTTCTAAAGGAAGGATGGCAGCTTCCCAGGTGAGTAGCTCTCAGATATTTGTCTGCATTGCATGTCCCAACTTTGGGGACTCAGAATTAAGAGTAGGGACCACACTAAACACAGAGTGCCTTGCCGGGGCAGTGTGGCTTCCACATGTATCTGCAGATATATGCAACCAAATCTCTGTCTTTCCACATAGCTAGACATGTTTGTTGCTTGATATTTAGTTGATGAGAGGGTTAAACTGGGCAGTAAATTAGTTCCCAGGCCCTGAATAATAATAATAATTTTGTATAAATAATAGTGATTGAGCTGCTCCCACCCCCCTTTGTTCATTTGAATTGCCATGAGCACAAGCAGGGAGGAATTCAGTCAATATGGATTTCTCCCTGTGAAGTGTTCTAAAGGGAGGCTGGCAGCTTCCCAGGTAAGTAGCTCTCAGATATTTGTCTGCATTGCATGTCCCAACTTTGGGGACTCAGAATTAAGAGTAGGGACCACACTAAACACAGAGTGCCTTGCCGGGGCAGTGTGGCTTCCACATGTATCTGCAGATATATGCAACCAAATCTCTGTCTTTCCACATAGCTAGACATGTTTGTTGCTTGATATTTAGTTGATGAGAGGGTTAAACTGGGCGGTAAATTAGTTCCCAGGCCCTGAATAATAATAATAATTTTGTATAAATAATAGTGATTGAGCTGCTCCCACCCCCCTTTATAATTATAATATACTTTAATATATACACTCACACACACATAATTTTTTCTAGCTGGCTAACAAGCATTTTAAACACCTGTTAGGAGACCTCCTTTTTTCTCTAAAACTGAAAATAAATTATAGCTAAAGTTCCACTTTAAATCCAGGCAGCAGTAAAACATTACTTTTTCATTTTTTGACTTTGAGAATCAATATTTCACTTGGGCCCTTGTATTTGAGGCAAATTATTTATTTTATTTGGACCATACTGACTTGGATTCTATAATTAAGTGTGGGCTGATGTACTCTATTTGCCAGGGCTGACTTCCAGACGTCTGTGGAATTTGGCTAACTTATCATTCCAACATTTACACAATTTACGATAAAACTATAATAAAAAAATTCATGGTTTTTAAATGATAGAGAAACAGGGGTCCCTGGATATCGAGTCCACTCCTTCAAGTGTACAGGCACATGTACAGTGCCATCTTAATGTATTCAACCACTTTTTGTGTTATGCTTCCTCACAACCTGGAATTAAAAATGAATTTTTGAGGGTCTGCATCATTTCCATTAAAGAACATGCCTACAACTTTGCCTACAACGTTTTTTTTTTTTATTATTGTGAAGCAACCAACGAAAAGGACAAAATATCAAAAAAATTCTGTGTGCATAAGTATTTACCCCCCTAAAGTCAGTACTTTGTGGAGCCACCTTTTGTGGCAATTGCAGCTGCAATTAGCTTTGGATAAGTCTCTATGAACTTGCCACTAGAAGTTTTGTCCATTCATCCAGGCAAAACTGCTCCAGCTCCTTCAAAATGTCAAACCCCGGAGACACCCGTATTCTTTGTGAGCCTATAACTCCCAATCTCCGCAGCCAGCTTCACCTTTAGCCAAGCCCCCGTTTGCCAGGACGCTTTAAATGCCTTGCCCCCAGGACTTATTGGCTCAAAGGATGTAAGCACACGGGGGGTGAAGACGGGTGAACCAAAGGTCAGACTGGGCGTAAACAAGCAGTAGGTAAGTACTGGAAATAGTTCGGGTTCTATTTAATTGTGTGCAGCGCTGCCAGAGGGCATATGCAAAGAAGTCTGGGACACCGCGGGACTGGAGCACAGGTAAGTTCACCGTGACACAAGTTACATGGTTTCTTCTGTTGAAAAGCAAGTCTCACCACAGATTCCTAATTGTATTAAGGTCAGGGCCTTGACTAGGCCATTCCAATAAATTTACACATTTCCCATGAAATCACTTGAGTGTTGCTTTAGCAGAATGCTTTGGGTCATTAGGCTCGGTTCCGAGAGACAAAAAAATACTTTCGTTTTAGTGCCGATCTGTTTTTTTTTTAAATGTTTCCGCTCTCGTAGGAGTGTGCAAGCGATTCTATGCATGCATTGCAATCCTTCTGTAAAGTTTCCGTCCGTTTGTTCTGCAGATTACGAATACGAGGATGTCATTTTCCAGCGTGACTTTTCCGTTTCATTTTCACATGTTACAACGTAGGCTTTCGTTTTTGCCCTTTTCCCATCGTATCCTCCCACGAATCCTTTACATTTCCCGTTAGTTTCTGTTTCCCTTTTTCAATAAATAATCGTCCAGACGGAAATCCTTACGATCTTGCGCCTGTGCACTACAAACTTAACTCATTAAAGTGCTTGCCTACATATTTGCCACCCTCACTTCTACTACAATGTTTAGCTAAATCACTTAGCACTATCCACCATCTTCCCTTTTGGACCCTTAAAGCTTACCCAAACCACTTCTCGGTTAGGTTCTTCTTCCATTTTAGCCCCCTAAAACTTACCCAAATCACTTCTCGGTCATGTGAATATTCATCTTTAAATATTTCTGGGCCCATTAGTTTTGTATTAATGTATTTTGTAAATGAAATGACACTGAAACATTTTTTATTTTAATTCCATAATAAAATATAAAATCTTAAAAAAAATTTAAAATTTAAAATTTTTACAACTATAAAAAACAAAATACATTAGCAATGGCAGGCCACAGAACATTATTCTTCATCTGTGGTCCCCAACGAGTTGCACAGCTCCTGCATCTCACCCACCAACTGAGGGACCCTGACACTCAGTTGTGCCACTCTGGCATGTGTGGTCCCTGTTAAAAAAACGTAAATTGAAATATTGGTATAACCTTGTTGGGGTCATACTGCAGTGCCCCCCCCCCCCCCCCGTATGGTCCAAACACCTAAATCTGGACTTCAAAAGCCAGAGGGCCCTCGCCACCACAGCCCGGGTTTTGCATAGTGCCCGATTAGAGAACCCCTGGCCCGAATTCTGCAGGCAAAGAACGGGCATCAGGAGCAAGGGCAGAAGTGGATATCCAGAATCCCCTGAAAGAATTTAAAAATACTAACCTAAAATACACATTCTAAGCTACAATATTGTTTAACATGTCATCAAGGGCTAAAAACAGCCATATGTTAAGACATGAGTCATCAACTATATTCATTGCCATACAGTGAAAATGGATTGATGGAATGTGACCAAACTTACCCAGGAGCCATTCACCAGATAATTCTCCTGACTCAAACTGACGAAATAAGCAGAAGCTCTGCAATATATAAGCATCATGGGACGACCCTGGATGCCTTGCAAGAACACTGAGGAATTGCATAGCTGGACCAAACACTGCTTGTATGTTGTGCGAGTGGCACATCTTGCGGTTCCTGCAACCAAATATAAAATAATTACACAAAGCAAAGGTAACCGACTAAAACAATAACTCCTACAACAAATTAAGATTCAAGTTCAACAATCCAAATATAATTCACAAAGGACATAAGTCTAAAAAAAATATAGCAATTATATGGATGTGTGGGAAAATAAAGGTTTACATGCTAAGGACTAATTAAGGTCAGCATTAAAATGCTTCTATAAGGCATACATGAAATGTATTGATTCAGGTATGCATTGCTATACAATTTATGGCCTCGGCCATGCTGATACATGCAATGCCTTGGTGCTAAAGGCGCGCAGACTCCTCCACATAGCCGCAAAACATGTTCAACAATAGCAATCCGAGCCCTCAAAGGTCCCGTAAGTGGATCGGAAATTAAACGGATTTATAGGGTGGTTATCCCTCGGCAATCAGCTCTCTGAATCAGACGCAAGCCCATCCCAACAACGTAAGTTATCTGAACGAACGAAAAATATCAGATTTTGTTTGGAAAACGATCCGAACTAGCGCAAATGATCCGATTTGCTTTCGAAAGCGCATATACGCATTTTCCCGAACTTTCGTACGAATGAAAAATGAACGAAAAAAAGCACAAAAATGACAAACACCCACTAAAACTTTTACAGACAGCTACGGAAGTCCAGACGAATGTGTCTCTGAATCGAGCCTATTGTCCTGTTGGAAGGTGATCCCTCCAGCCCAGTCTCAAATCACTGACAGACCGAAACAGATGTTTCTTAAAGCGGTCCTTCACTCTAAAAAAGAGTCTATCTTATATGTTTCCAACACCCTGTACATACAGATTGCTCACATTAAAAATCACCCTACCTGCATCTACTGCATGTTATGAGCCTTTAAACATCCAAGATGGCGGCTCATGTAACATCAGGCAGCCTGCAAACAGGAAGTGCCTTCTGACTGTGCTGCTCTGCATTCTGGGATTTCTAACCTTTTCCTGACCCCAGCTCTGCTCTGTCTGAGCAAAGCACAGCTATAACTCACCCCCCTGTACTTTATCTCACTCTCCTCTCCTCAGTAAGTGTGATGCTTCTGAGTCAAGATGGCGGCGCCCGTATCTTAAAGTCCTGAACAGAGTTGCAGCCCAGTGGGGGAAAGAATGATAAGTAACTGACTAAAAACTTAAAATATATTAATTTTAGATGCTGGGGAATCATTTTTTAAGGGTTTGGGCTTTTCAATAAATCATGGTGAAGGTCCGGTTTAAGAACGTCCCTGTATTTAGCACTATCCATTTTCACTCAACTTGGACCAGTTCTCCTGCCCCTGCTGCTGAGAAATAGAGATGAGCGAGTAGTGAAATATTCGAAATTTCGATTCGAATAGACCGCGTTACTCGACTACTCGACCGAATATCGAATCCCATTATAGTCTATGGGAAAAAAATGCTCGACACTTGGAAATCTCAATTCGACCACTTGGAGGTCACCAAGTCCACCCTGAAACATCAGAAAATGATGCCAACACTGCTGGAATGCAACTGGGACAGCAGGGGAAGCATGTCTGGGTGCATATAACGCGCCCAAGTCGCACTATTACACCACTATCACAGCCTCTCAACAATACACTCCAATCACAATATTACTTCTACGTAAAGTGAGACAAGACAAGGAAACCTTCTTTCCTCTACATTGCCATGGACCCCAAGCCAAACTGTACAAAAAAGAAGAACAAAATTCTGCACCCCTTAAAATCACGTTGCCTAATGACAACCACAGATGGCATAGGCAAGGGGGAAAATAAATAGACCCCACCCCTAATTGTCATTGTGTGTGTGTGTGTGTGTGTGTGTGTGTGTGAGATGTGGTCAGACATGTCCTCTTGTGTCATTGTGTCACCCCAGCAGTAAGGGAAGCTTAAAGGAGGAGGTTTGTTACAGTGTGTCACCCCAGCAGTAAGGGAAGCTTACAGGAGGAGGTTTGTTACATTGTGTCACCCCAGCAGTCAGGGAAGCTTACAGGAGGAGGTTTGTTACAGTGTGGCACCCCAGCAGTAAGGGAAGCTTACAGGAGGAGGTTTGTTACAGTGTGTAACCCCTGCAGTCAGGGAAGCTTACAGGAGGAGGTTTGTTACAGTGTGGCACCCCAGCAGTAAGGGAAGCTTACAGGAGGAGGTTTGTTACAGTGTGTCACCCCTGCAGTCAGGGAAGCTTACAGGAGGAGGTTTGTTACAGTGTGTCACCCCAGCAGTAGGGGAAGCTTACAGGAGGATGTTTGTTACAGTGTGGCACCCCTGCAGTCAGGGAAGCTTACAGGAGGAGGTTTGTTACAGTGTGTCACCCCAGCAGTAAGGGAAGCTTACAGGAGGAGGTTTGTTACAGTGTGTCACCCCAGCAGTCAGGGAAGCTTACAGGAGGAGGTTTGTTACAGTGTGTCACCCCAGCAGTCAGGGAAGCTTACAGGAGGAGGTTTGTTACAGTGTGTCACCCCAGCAGTAAGGGAAGCTTACAGGAGGAGGTTTGTTACAGTGTGTCACCCCAGCAGTCAGGGAAGCTTACAGGAGGAGGTTTGTTACAGTGTGGCACCCCAGCAGTCAGGAAAGCTTACAGGAGGAGGTTTGTTACAGTGTGTCACCCCAGCAGTAGGGGAAGCTTACAGGAGGAGGTTTGTTACAGTGTGTCACCCCAGCAGTAGGGGAAGCTTACAGGAGGAGGTTTGTTACAGTGTGTCACCCCAGCAGTCAGGGAAGCTTACAGGAGGAGGTTTGTTACAGTGTGGCACCCCAGCAGTAAGGGAAGCTTACAGGAGGAGGTTTGTTACAGTGTGTTACCCCAGCAGTAGGGGAAGCTTACAGGAGGAGGTTTGTTACAGTGTGGCACCCCTGCAGTCAGGGAAGCTTACAGGAGGAGGTTTGTTACAGTGTGTCACCCCAGCAGTAGGGGAAGCTTACAGGAGGAGGTTTGTTACAGTGTGGCACCCCTGCAGTCAGGGAAGCTTACAGGAGGAGGTTTGTTACAGTGTGTCACCCCAGCAGTAGGGGAAGCTTACAGGAGGAGGTTTGTTACAGTGTGTCACCCCAGCAGTAGGGGAGGCCCAAGAGCTGAGACCTTTTAAAAATTGTGTGGAGGCCCAAGAGCTGAGACCTTTTAAAAATTGTGTGGAGGCCCAAGAGCTGAGACCTTTTAAAAATTGTGTGGAGGCCCAAGAGCTGAGACCTTTTAAAAATTGTGTGGAGGCCCAAGAGCTGAGACCTTTTAAAAATTGTGTGGAGGCCCAAGAGCTGAGACCTTTTAAAAATTGTGTGGAGGCCCAAGAGCTGAGACCTTTTAAAAATTGTGTGGAGGCCCAAGAGCTGAGACCTTTTAAAAATTGTGTGGAGGCCCAAGAGCTGAGACCTTTTAAAAATTGTGTGGAGGCCCAAGAGCTGAGACCTCTCAAACATTGTGTGGAGTCCCAAGAGCTGAGACCTCTTAATTTTTAAGAGGTCTCAGCTCGTGGGACTCCACACAATTTTTGATTGTATTAAGCCCAAGAGGTGAGCCATAATTTTTTTTTATTAATACAGCAATTCTACGGCGGTTAAGGAGGAGGAGGAGGAAATGGCACTTCATACAGATGGCACTTCACTCTTGGCTGCTTTCCACTGTTGTACAAGCAAAGTCCGGGTCAATCCACTTGCTGTTCATTTTGATTAGCGTCAGCCTGTCGGCACTGTCGGTTGACAGGCGGCTGCGCTTATCGGTTATAATGCCCCCGGCTGCGCTGAACACCCTTTCTGATAGCACGCTGGCGGCAGGGCAGGCAAGCACCTCCAAGGCGTACAGGGACAGTTCCAGCCACGTGTCCAACTTGGAGACCCAGTAAGTGTAGGTCGCCGAGGGATCGGGGAGGACAGGGGTGTGGTCTGCCAGGTAGTCCCGCAACATCCGCCGATACTTGTCCCTCCTGCTGATAGCGGGCCCCGCAGTGATGGAAGTTGCACGAGGGGGTGACATGAACGTGTCCCACACCTTGGAGAGTGTTCCCCTGGTGGCTGTGGGCCTGATCGATGTTGTCAGACTCTGGGAGACACTCTCCTCTCTGCCGCCAGCGATGCTGGGTGGGAAAATCTGCATCATGTTCTGCAAGAGTTCCCTCTGGTATTCCAGTAATCGATTCGTCCTCTCCTCTACCGGAATAAAAGAGGAGAAGTTATCTTTATACCGGGGGTCCAGGAGTGCGAAGACCCAGTATAGTTTGTTCTCCAATATCCGGACAACACGTATGTCCCGGGAAAAGCAGCCCAGCATGAAGTCAGCCATGTGTGCCAGACTCTGAGTAGGCATGACCTCACTGCCCCCACCAGAAGGATCATTTTCCATTTCCTCCTCTTCCTCCTCCTCTCCGCCCCATCCGCGCTGAACCAATGGGACGCACACAGCCTGACTGCTACCCTCGCCGCCAGCATCCTCTTCCACAGCCACCTCCACGTTGTCCTCCTCCTCCTCATCCTCCTCCTCCTGCAACTGCCACCGAGCAGCAGACAAAAGTGTGGTCTGACTGTCTACCTGCGTTGCGTCTCCTCCTACCCCCGTCTCCTCTGTGTGCAATGCGTTCTCCCTTATTGCGATGAGCGATTCTTTAAGGACGCATAGGAGCGGGATGGTTACGCTCACTATAGCGTCCTCGCTGCTGACCTTCTTAGTGGACTCCTCAAAGATACGCAATACATCGCATATGTCTGCCATCCATGGCCACTCGTGGTTGGCAAACTGAGGGAGCTGAGTTGGAGGCACGCGTGGATGCATCATCTGGTACTCCATCAATGCTTTCTGCTGCTCACACACCCTGGCCAACATGCAATAGGTGGAATTCCAGCGAGTGGGCAGGTCGCACAACAGCCGATGTTGAGGCAAATGGAGGCGTTGCTGGATTTTTTTTAAGCTAGCAGCAGCTACAGTTGACTTCCGAAAGTGAGCGCACAAGCGCTGCACTTTGACCAGTAGCTCTGCCAGGTTGGGGTAAGTCTTTAGAAACTTTTGTACTACCAAATTAAAAACGTGGGCCAGGCATGGTACGTGATTGAGTTCTGCAAGCTCCAGAGCCGCCACCAGGTTACGGCCGTTATCGCACACGACCATGCCTGGTCCTAGCTGCAGCGGCGACAGCCACATCTCTGTCTGCTGCAATATGGCGTGCCTCACCTCTGCGGCGCTGTGCTTCCTGTCGCCCAAGCTGATGAGCTTAAGCACCGCCTGCTGACGTCTCCCCGTGCCAGTGCTGCAACGCTTCCAGCTAGGGGCTGAGGGCGATGTTAAGGCAGAGGAGGAGGAGGAGGAGGAAGAGGAGGGGGGTCTATCAGAACCCGTGCTGGCAATCTTGGGGGGGGTGGTATGTAGGCCGTCCCTGTTTGCGACCCCGTCCCCGCTTCCACAACATTCACCCAGTGTGCCGTCAAAGAGATGTAGCGTCCTTGGCCGCAAGCGCTTGTCCACGAGTCGGTGGTCAAGTGGACCTTTGCGCTGACTGCGTACCTCAGGGCCCGCCTGATGTTACGCGACACGTGCTGGTGCAGGGCGGGGACGCCACACCGGGAAAAATAGTGGCGGCTAGGGACGGAATAGCGAGGTGCGGCAGCCGCCATCAGGTCGCGGAAGGCCTGCGTCTCCACAAGCCTAAACGGCAACATCTCCAGGGCCAGCAGTTTGGAGATGAGGCAGGTTAAGGCTTGGGCTTGGGGGTGACTGGAGGCGTACTTCCGCCTGCGGTTGAACGCCTGCGAGATGGACAGTTGATGGGACGAAGAGATGGAAGGTGCAGACGAAGATGCGGGGGAAGGTGGGGCTGAAGGAGAAGGCCCCAAAGTAGCCGAGGCAGAGGCAGATGTGGAGGTGTCCTGGCTGGAGGTCTGGACCGCAGTGGCAGCACACAACAAAGGGGAAGAGGCAGTGGCAGCAAGACGGGGCGCAGGTTGTATTGCGTTTGCTCTCTCCCACTCAGCCCAGTGCTTTAATTCCAAGTGACGGCGCATGCCTGAGGTGGTCAGATTGCTCTTCTCAGAGCCCCTACTCAGTTTTGAGTGGCAGATTGCGCAAACCGCGCTCAGTTTGTCATCCGCGCAAACGTTAAAAAATCTCCACACCACAGAAGTACGAGGCCTCGATGGGGGAGCTTCGCGCGACTGCCTGCTGCCGGGAAGAGCTTCGGCCCTGCTGGCTGTGGCCTGCCTTCTCTGTCTGGACTGTCCTCTGCCTCTGGACTGTCCTCTGCCTCTTGCTGCCTTATTCGGTGATGCGCAGACCGCATCTCCACTGCTTTCCCCGCTGGACATCACCCCTGTCCAAGTGGGGTCGGTCATTTCGTCGTCCACCACCTCCTCTTCCACTTCCTCTCTCTGCTCCTCCTCCTGCCCACTGGACATTCCAACAGCCTCCCTTGATGGCAACTGCGTCTCATCATCATCGCTCATGATAGCAGATGCTGGTTCCGGGTCCACATCACTAGCAGATGGCGGATACTCAAGTGTTTGGGCATCACTACAAACAAATTCCTCTGCTAGCTCCTGGGATTCTTGCAGCACATCTGGAAAAGGACCCGAAAAGAGGTCCTGGGAGGGGTCAAGGTTGGGCTGACTCTGTTGGCCAGGTTGGGAGGAAGGAGGGTCAGAGTGAGACTGTGTGGATGACTGGGTGGTGGACAAGTGACTGGAAGCGTTATCGGCCATCCATTGCACCACCTGTTCACGCTGCTCAGGCCTTAACAGAGGTGTACCCCGCCCCCCGCATAACTGTCCCATAAAGGCAGGGAAGCTGGATGAGCGTAATGCTGGCTGCCCCTCACCAGCACGCATTGTATCCCCACTGGCTTCAACGCGGTTTGTGCCCCCACCAGCATTTCCGCGCCCCCGTCCTCGTCCACGTCCCTTTGCGCTAGCCCTCCGCATTTCAGACGTTTTACTTTTTTGGCCACGCGTTATGCCAAATATAAAAATATTTTTAAGAAAAACACCTGGCTATACAGCCGTATACTGCCAGAAGGTGAAATGGTGCCTATATACGCACCGGGTATATAACAAGGTTTTGTTGGTAAAGAGGACACAAAACAGTAGTGCCAAATATAAAAATATTTTTAAGAAAAACACCTGGCTATACAGCCGTATACTGCCAGAAGGTGAAATGGTGCCTATACGCACCGGGTATATAACAAGGTTTTGTTGGCACAGAGGACACAAAACAGTAGTGCAAAATATAGTTTTGTATATAGGTGCTAATACACCACTGAAGTCTTTCTGTCCCTATTCCAGCATCAGCAGCTACCCCTCACTAAAGCAGCCGTTTTGAGCAGAGTGTATATAGTTTTGTATATAGGTGCTAATACACCACTGAAGTCTTTCTGTCCCTATTCCAGCAGCAGCAGCTACCCCTCACTAAAGCAGCCGTTGTGTGCAGTGTGTATATAGCTAGAATGAGCTATATACTGTTCAGCGTAGCAGCCCTAATAAGGGCTATTAAGGACTGTCTTGTCTTCTGGTAGCTGGTATATATGGTGGTAAAAGGTATATTCTGAGCTTCTGGGGCCCTGCCTGACTAAATAGAAAATGAGCTATATACTGTTCAGCGTAGCAGCCCTAATAAGGGCTCTTAAGGACTGTCTTGTCTTCTGGTAGCTGGTATATATGGTGGTAAAAGGTATATTCTGAGCTTCTGGGGCCCTGCCTGACTAAATAGAAAATGAGCTATATACTGTTCAGCGTAGCAGCCCTAATAAGGGCTATTAAGGACTGTCTTGTCTTCTAGTAGCTGGTATATATGGTGGTAAAAGGTATATTCTGAGCTTCTGGGGCCCTGCCTGACTAAATAGAAAATGAGCTATATACTGTTCAGCGTAGCAGCCCTAATAAGGGCTCTTAAGGACTGTCTTGTCTTCTGGTAGCTGGTATATATGGTGGTAAAAGGTATATTCTGAGCTTCTGGGGCCCTGCCTGACTAAATAGAAAATGAGCTATATACTGTTCAGCGTAGCAGCCCTAATAAGGGCTATTAAGGACTGTCTTGTCTTCTGGTAGCTGGTATATATGGTGGTAAAAGGTATATTCTGAGCTTCTGGGGCCCTGCCTGACTAAATAGAAAATGAGCTATATACTGTTCAGCGTAGCAGCCCTAATAAGGGCTCTTAAGGACTGTCTTGTCTTCTGGTAGCTGGTATATATGGTGGTAAAATGTATATTCTGAGCTTCTGGGGCCCTGCCTGACTAAATAGAAAATGAGCTATATACTGTTCAGCGTAGCAGCCCTAATAAGGGCTATTAAGGACTGTCTTGTCTTCTGGTAGCTGGTATATATGGTGGTAAAAGGTATATTCTGAGCTTCTGGGGCCCTGCCTGACTACATAGAATATGAGCTATATACTGTTCAACATAGCAGCATTAATAAGGGATTAAGGACTGTCTTGTCTTCTGGTAGCTGGTATATATGGTGGTAAAAGGTACATTCTGAGCTTCTGGGGCCCTGCCTGACTACATAGAATATGAGCTATATACTGTTCAGCGTAGCAGCCCTAATAAGGGCTATTAAGGACTGTCTTGTCTTCTGGTAGCTGGTATATATGGTGGTAAAAGGTATATTCTGAGCTTCTGGGGCCCTGCCTGACTAAATAGAAAATGAGCTATATACTGTTCAGCGTAGCAGCCCTAATAAGGGCTATTAAGGACTGTCTTGTCTTCTGGTAGCTGGTATATATGGTGGTAAAAGGTATATTCTGAGCTTCTGGGGCCCTGCCTGACTAAATAGAAAATGAGCTATATACTGTTCAGCGTAGCAGCCCTAATAAGGGCTCTTAAGGACTGTCTTGTCTTCTGGTAGCTGGTATATATGGTGGTAAAAGGTATATTCTGAGCTTCTGGGGCCCTGCCTGACTAAATAGAAAATGAGCTATATACTGTTCAGCGTAGCAGCCCTAATAAGGGCTCTTAAGGACTGTCTTGTCTTCTGGTAGCTGGTATATATAGTGGTAAAAGGTATATTCTGAGCTTCTGGGGCCCTGCCTGACTAAATAGAAAATGAGCTATATACTGTTCAGCGTAGCAGCCCTAATAAGGGCTATTAAGGACTGTCTTGTCTTCTGGTAGCTGGTATATATGGTGGTAAAAGGTATATTCTGAGCTTCTGGGGCCCTGCCTGACTAAATAGAAAATGAGCTATATACTGTTCAGCGTAGCAGCCCTAATAAGGGCTCTTAAGGACTGTCTTGTCTTCTGGTAGCTGGTATATATGGTGGTAAAAGGTATATTCTGAGCTTCTGGGGCCCTGCCTGACTAAATAGAAAATGAGCTATATACTGTTCAGCGTAGCAGCCCTAATAAGGGCTATTAAGGACTGTCTTGTCTTCTGGTAGCTGGTATATATGGTGGTAAAAGGTATATTCTGAGCTTCTGGGGCCCTGCCTGACTAAATAGAAAATGAGCTATATACTGTTCAGCGTAGCAGCCCTAATAAGGGCTATTAAGGACTGTCTTGTCTTCTGGTAGCTGGTATATATGGTGGTAAAAGGTATATTCTGAGCTTCTGGGGCCCTGCCTGACTAAATAGAAAATGAGCTATATACTGTTCAGCGTAGCAGCCCTAATAACTATAAGGGCTATTAAGGACTGTCTTGTCTTCTGGTAGCTGGTATATATGGTGGTAAAAGGTATATTCTGAGCTTCTGGGGCCCTGCCTGACTAAATAGAAAATGAGCTATATACTGTTCAGCGTAGCAGCCCTAATAACTATAAGGGCTATTAAGGACTGTCTTGTCTCCTGGTAGCTGGTATATATGGTGGTAAAAGGTATATTCTGAGCTTCTGGGGCCCTGCCTGACTAAATAGAAAATGAGCTATATACTGTTCAGCGTAGCAGCCCTAATAACTATAAGGGCTATTAAGGACTGTCTTGTCTTCTGGTAGCTGGTATATATGGTGGTAAAAGGTATATTCTGAGCTTCTGGGGCCCTGCCTGACTAAATAGAAAATGAGCTATATACTGTTCAGCGTAGCAGCCCTAATAAGGGCTATTAAGGACTGTCTTGTCTTCTGGTAGCTGGTATATATGGTGGTAAAAGGTATATTCTGAGCTTCTGGGGCCCTGCCTGACTAAATAGAAAATGAGCTATATACTGTTCAGCGTAGCAGCCCTAATAAGGGCTATTAAGGACTGTCTTGTCTTCTGGTAGCTGGTATATATGGTGGTAAAAGGTATATTCTGAGCTTCTGGGGCCCTGCCTGACTAAATAGAAAATGAGCTATATACTGTTCAGCGTAGCAGCCCTAATAAGGGCTATTAAGGACTGTCTTGTCTTCTGGTAGCTGGTATAGATGGTGGTAAAAGCGATATTCCGAGCTTCTGGGGCCCTGCCAGCGACAGCCTGTCTTTCCCTGCTGTGAGCGTCTGTCCCTCACTAAGTTCAAGCTGCTAATGCTGACGAAGAGGAAGTGCTGAGTTTTGTATATTCGAGGTCACATGGTTTTTCCAGCCAATGCGTGTAGACGCCGTTTTCGCGATGCCAGCGTCCTCCCAGGACCTGTCCCACCCCCCCTGCATGGTGATTGGTGTAAAAAAGGCGCCAGGGAAGGTGGGAGGGGAAACGAATTGTGAGTGCGCCATCGCCGCTGTACTCGATCGAAATCGAGTATGACGAACAGCGTAGTATTCGATCGAATACCGGCTCGGTCGAATACTACTCGCTCATCACTACTGAGAAACATTCCCACAGCATGATGCCACCCCCATGTTTCACTGTGCAGATGGTGTTTGTAAGGTGATAAGATGTGTTGGTTTTGTGCCTTCCTCCATACATTTATGGAGTCTCCCACATGAGAGTTGTCCTATATTTGCCTGTATGTAAAGACTTTTTCTTGCCTCTCTTCCATAAAGCCCAGCTCTATGGTGTGTACAGCTTAATGTGGTCATATGGACAGATACTCCAAACTCTGCTTGGGAACAGTTGCCCACAGTTGCTGGAAAGTGTGTGGGGGAGGGTCCACAGACTGAACAGGACGATTGATGAGACCCCACAGACACTTAATTGGGTTCAAGTCTGGGGAAATAGGATGCCAGGGTAGTACTTGGAAGTCTTGCTTCCATGTACTTTTTTCCAACCGCCCCTGGACATTTTAAGCTGTGGGACATTTTGCATTGCCTTGCTGGAATATCCTCTCTGTCCCTCTGATGACAACTATCATGTATGGGTTTATAGAATCTGAAAGGAGAGATTCATACCCAAAATAGTTGGGAAAATGAGAGAAAAACATTCCCCAGACCATAACATTGCCACCACTACTGTGCCACTGTGTTCTTCCAGCAACGTCCGCAGGGTGTTTGTCAACGTTCATCCGTTCAATGAAGCAAACAACGTGACTCATTGGAAAAGGCAATCCATAGCTGAGGTCTAATTCTGATGCAACTTCATTAGCAGAGGTGCAGTGACCATCTGCCTGCTCAGAAGGGTTTGCTGAACTGCTTTTTACACACGTTTGGTAGCCCCCTGGTTAATTTTGGCTATGAGCTGCTCCATTGTGGCATGTAATTTGCCCTTCTGTGCCTGTGGTTCACCTCTAACATCAATGGCAAGTTACAAAAGCTTTTTTGTAACTCTGATAACTCGGCCAATTTACCCATGACATCAGCAAGGGATATGTGTGCCCATTGCATGCCGTATTTACCCACCAAACTAGCTGACAATACGCAACTTCCTTGATAAGCCACATGCTGCCGAGATTGAACGTAGAACAAGTAGAACGTAGTCATAATAATGTGACTCCAATGTGTTTTTGTCAAAAGAGCAAAGATTAGCAATTCTCTGGCTAAGTAATCTGAAGGACTTAGTTTAACAACTGGAAATAGAAGCAAAAGGCATATGTGTGAAGGAGACCAATGAAACCTGGAGCCTGTAAATAGAATTATATTCTGGCGCTTTTATACTATACTTTTTAGGAAAGACTTTCAGTAGTATCATCCAGACAAGAAGCCTGCATCTCACTCATATTTCTGTTGGATGCGTGTCACGTTGTAGAGTGGAAAGTCCCTGACTTTACTACAGGCAGCGGCGGCAGTGGTAGAGACATTGCTCATTTTGGAAATGAGACTCCTGCTTCATAAAATACTTTTTTTTGCAATTTAGCAGAAATTTGTTAGGGGATTTTTGCTGTGTTTCTTTAATCTTATAAATGGTGACTTGCCAATCAAAAAAACTTTTTTTTCATGTTGTATAAAACATAAAAACATAGAAGTTTGACTGCAAAAGGAAAGTATACAGTCTATCTAGCCTGTCCTTATGTGTATACTGTATGTACTCTTTATCTTAGGATAGATGTGTGCTTATCCCAGGCATGTTTACCTTCACTTACTGTTGATTTTGCAACTACCTCTGCTGGAAGATTTTGACAAGCATCTACCACTCTTCAAAGAGGACCTATACCTTAACCCCCCCCCCCCAGCCCAAATTGACAATTGAAATACAAAAATAAACTTTCGCCCAGGTGTCGCGACCAATCCCAGTCTCACAAAATGCATCCTAGGCTACTTAAGTCACCACACCAAAGGAGTCCCCATGCAGCATCATATTTTCATACCCTTCCCCCATCATCAACTAATCACCATAATAAAACTGTAGCAGCTTAGTATTATGTACTCTTTGATACATTGTGACCACCTCACACTGGGCTAGGGTATATCAATTATACCAAATGTTGACTGATGTGCATATCAATAGGTTTTATATCATGTTACCTTTATGTATTCATTGGTATCATAGGGGCCATGAGCAAAGCATTAGGTAAATTAGGAGGGGGGCTTTAATGGTAGATTTGGCTTTCTACCAACCAGCCCCAGAGATACAGTTCCCTGAATGATTAACCAAATGGTAGAAAAGAGGATGCTTAAAATTCCAAATAAATCATTCTGCAAGTTTCTGGGAAGGCAAAATGCCAATAAAGGATAAACAGGAAATAATTCAATGTAGATTTTACAGCTTAAAAGTAAATGTTCAATGTTATAAAGAAGCATGTGTTCCTAATTTTAGCTGACTTTAGTTAGCATACATTTTTTTAAATGAAAGTTGACTTTACAATGCTCAGGAGGTCTCATCTGGAGAGTTATTTTCTCTGTCGTCAGCACCCGGTAGGAACCAGTAGACTGGTCTGATTCTTTTTAGTTAGGAAACCAGACCAACAGCAGGTTTTCTCCTGGTAGCACCATTTCAAAGCACTCCTGAAGCTTCCTTTCCCAGCCTTCCAGCTGTGCTACTGCCTGGATTTAACAGACATAACCCACAATGCAAAGTGTCAGGAAACCCATTAGCACTTCCTCTTATCAGGTAGCCTGCAGCTCCATAGGATGCCATTTTGAGGGTAAAATCACCCACAGCAGGAGTTACAAAGAAACTAAATGAATTTTTACATGCAATCAGCATTGCCCCTGGGGAGGAATGCATATGAGCACTGTTTCTTGTAAGGCCAGTTAAAGTACAATGATACATTTCCTAAGGCTACCAATCACTTATTTAGGTGCAGATTTGGTGGCTGTAGGGTAGAGGCTTTAGATGTGTGTAGATGCTTTTACCCACCACTTTTACCCAACATGCAATGCTTTGCGCAGATTGCATAAGGCTGGCTCAGGAGACTGGTAGCAGTTCACCCCTGTAAAAATGAAATTGCACATTCAAACACCTGTCACCCCTGGCATTTATTCCTACGAGTAAAAGAAATCCAAAAGCTTGGCTGAAATTATTATCAGCTGGGGTGTATAAGTAATGCCTCCTCTCATGATCTAGCATGTTTATATGGATTTTTGATAATAGACAATTTCATGTTAACCCCCCTTATGTTCAGCCATCACCAGCTAGTGAGAATTGATTAGATTAGTGTAAAAGTGATGGCCATGTAGAAACCATAAAGGAAATTATTTTTGGATGTTGTCTAAGAACTGCACCAGCCTACTGGAGAGTGATACGCAGGATTTGCACGTACACATACTGTAAAGGAAATAACACTTACTGGGGACTGGCTTCTCGTATATATCAGGACGCTTTGGTTTGGAACCTTCTGGGACCTTAGGAAGCTTCTTTGGATGCCTTTTGTAGACATCTGCATAGAAAACAAAATACATGTAAGGTGCTTGTATATGTACATCAACCAGCCTTCATCATTAATGAATTTGTGCTTCCTTCAGCATACTAAGCTCAGCCCCATCCTCTAAACATGGATTTTGGCCCAGCAGCTGGTGACTTGACCAAGTCAAAGAAAGAAATCAGTGTTTCCAATGGCCCTGGCCATGTGACTATCTGGCTGTACATTAGTGAGATATTGGTTTTGTCCATCATGTCCACATAAGGTAGAAGATTAGAAATTTCTATTCAGCTATGAATTCAGAGCTGCACAAGCTGGTGCCCTGCTAGAGGTTTAATTCTGAGGCCAGTATAAAGGCAAAGCTGGTCATATTTATCACATAAGCTTTGATTACTGATGAGATAAACACATCTTTTTATTATTTGTAATAATAAAAAATAATAACAAAACTGTTTTTCCAAGGCCCATCAGCAATTTGCTCTCTGATTTTGGGTTTATTTCCACTCAAAGCTCAGTACTCGAGCTACATGGAAATGTAGAGAACAAAGCAGAGCGAGGTACAAAGTCTTGGTACATGAGTCTTACAGTCATCGTAATCTTCCCTCTCTAGACGATAGTTATAATCTTCGGTTGGCGGCTCCCGATCCACATCTGCAGAAAAGATTGCGCTCAGTCAGTCCACACAGAGTGATGATGAACATTTCACATTTGGTTTTTGCATTAAAACAATCAGTTATTAACCCTATTTATGGCAGCCATACAGTAAATTTAAAGCAGACCTGAATATGATCGCACATAATGCCATATCAGACTCTCTAAGTAGGTACCCTTTAAAAGACAGCTTGCAGCTTGCTTTGCTTAGCACAGGTCATAATCCTTTTACATTCTTCCCTCCATCCCTTTTTTCACATTCCCTCTGTCTCCCTCTCTTTCCACATCCCCTCCATCTTTCTTTTCCACGTTCCCTCCTTTTTCCCATCTGCCTCCCTTTTTCTTTTCCACACACACCTGTTCTGTTTTCTAACATTACCTATTTCTCCCTCTTTTTTCAGCATCCCCCTTCCCTTTCCCACATTTGTTATTTTTTCACTCTTGCACATTTTCTCCACTTTTTCAGAATCCCTTCTTCCCCCTCATTTTCACATTCCTTCAATCTTCCTTTTCTACACCCCTTTTTTCTTTTGCACATTCTCTCTGTCCCTCTCTCTCTCTTTCAGGGTGCTGTGTCTTTCCCTTCATCTTTCTCTCTCATATTATCTCAATATATCTCCTCTCTGTCATTGTCTTTCACAGGGTGAGACTTACCCTATAGCCAGCCCTGGACCTAAACCCTATCCCCTGACAGCAATGCTAAACTAACCTATCCCTCCCTCCCACCATCTATGAACCCTGCAATACACAGATACTCACCTCCATTGGACATGGGACAGGATATAGCCGCACAGATGTGTTCAACAAATGCACCTCATCCAAGTGTGCATCACTGCATTGTGCATTTGTTTCCTGCCCCCTATCATACAGAGCTCCATGCTTAATTTGGGCTTTCCAGGGACCTTTAATTGGAGGGTCATTTCAAATTTGAGTTAATTATTAAAACAGACATAAAGTCATTTTTTTTTTATCCTGATTGTAGGCATGTCTACGGCGAACTTGACAGCTTGTGTCATACAATGGTCCGCTACAGTGCCTCTAAGTGGAACAAAACTCTGGATTTTCACTATTCTGGGTTTTGGTCTGCCCCGCTGTGTGAAACCCCCAGGATTGACCGCTATATATACCTCGCCCGCTTTCCCACAGAACAGACACGGCTCTCCTCCAATCAGCTTCTTCACCCCCTGGAGAAACTTAAAGGAAATCTAGCTGTACTTGCAATCGGCGCGCGGCACCCCCTGCACATCTCGGCTGTGCGTGGCCTCGCCAGCCATTCAGTTAAAACACATGGGGCCACGTAGAGCCAGAGAAAGATGTGAGAGATGCCACCTGTGGTCACCTATGGCCTGTGGGCTCGTCAGAATGTTAAGGAAATTGGGCGACCAGTGGGGTTTCAAATAGTGGGGTGGTTGTTAAACCGGACCTAGCGTCTTACAGACACTAGATTCACAGGCTGATTCATTAATAGCACCAGTTGGCGACAGATGAGCGACAGTAGCGTTATTTTCACAGCGGCCGCTAGTATTCGCTGTGCTTGGGCGTTGTTCGGCTGTTGACAGCGACTCAGTCGGTGTGTGGTAATGTTGAATACGGGGTTAGGAGTCGCTGTTTGACAGGTTCCGCGCTGTATGGGAGCGCATGACAGCGAACGGCCATAGCGAACGGCTCCCAGCATATTCATTAACAAATCACGCTCAAAAAATTCTCGCGCTGTGAAATGCTTGTTTAAACCCCAGAGCGCTGGCGGCGATGGGTTAAAAGTAGTTTTTAACCCCCAAACAACCATATTTTTAGAAAAAAAAAAAAACATGTTTTTCCAAACATTTTGTAATATGAATACATTAATATCAGACCTGTAATATCAATTCTGCACAAATTTATTTATTTTATTTTTTTTACCTTAAAAAAAAAACTAACATTGCAGAAGTGGTCACAGAATTTTTGAGATTTAAAAAAAAATTAAAAAATTAATAGCAATTAATTATAAATATTTAAAGATTGCTCCATTGAAATGCATTGGAGAGCGCCAGGTAGCGAGAGGTCATACCTGTCGCTGTTCAAGGTCGCTCGCTGGCGCTGTGGGGTGAGGCTGGAATAATGATGAATAATTCGCTATCTGGCGCCCTGTCAGTCGCTAAGCAGGATCGGCTTGATAAATGTGTGATTGCGGAGGGGAGCCGGCGTTCTCGTGGCGGTGAGCGTCATTACCGTTTGCTCACCATTCACTACCTGGCTCTATCCACTGTTAAATAAGGGCCTCAGTTTTGGTCAACAAGTGTTCATACCCCTTGAACTTTTCCACCTATTTAATTGTTACAGCCACAAACTTGAATGTATTTTATTGAGATGTAATGTGATAAAAGTTTAAAGAATGTGGTACTTGCTTTTCCAAGCAGTATATATAACAAAATGACTTGTTTTTGATTCAAAAAATGTCAACATTGTAATTGGTTTCCAAAGAATTACAGGGCAAGTAAAGCTTAGCCTTGACTAAGGGGTTTATTCATCAAGGGATAGCGGCAGGTAGTGCCTTGTAAGTGGCAGGCAGCGTCTGGTGAACGCTGGGCGCTGTATGCAAACCCACATCTATGAAAGCGAATCTGGTGAGCAACTCTAACAACGCCATGTAGCGTCCAATTCATCATTACAGGTGGCTCAGCGTATAGCGCCGGCGCTCTAGCTTCCAAAGCACCAGGTATTACCTGTCGCTCTCCCATACATTTCAATGGACGTTCCTTTTCTTCTGTTTAAACAGAGTTTTTTTTTTCTCTCAAATAATTGTGTGACCTCTCCTGGCCTAGAAAAAGTCATTTTTGAAAACTTTTTTGATTTTTTTAGTTTTTTATGCAGAATTGTATTTACAGGTCTGGCACTAAAGTGTTAATGTCACAATGTTACAACAATGACATTCCATGTGTTTTCGCTTTGTTACTGGTGGATATGTGTTCAATAACAGACTTTAATCACACAGCGTCTGGCGCTCTATGCTATAGCGTATGGTGTGAGTCGCTGAGAGTCGGTCGCACTGAGCTGGCGCTACCTTTTGCTCCCTGCAGCGCTGTACTAGTGTTACAGCACCCAACATACATCACATTCATCAATGCTGGCCAGGTTACTAGAGCGACTGATACAACGTCCGATACCCGCACGCGAGCATCTACTAGCAGTCGCTCTAAGCGCCGATATAAAGACGCTCATCTGCCGATACCTGGCATTAGTAATGAATAAGCCTCTAAATTGACTGATAGATTGCGTGATCCTACTGGACTGGGCAACACAGACTATAATACTGTGTAATCACTGACTGGCAGCCAGATCAGGCCACAGTGTGCTCCACCAACAAATATACATATGCACCTTTATATGTCATAAACATCAGACCAGATGACATCATATAAGGGTGGTACCTTTAAACATATGGCTGAATAAGGCCCCATTGTAGTATAGCAACTTGACTCATAGTAATGTCATAAGAATGTCTGCAATATAGATGTAGTAATTATATCCTTTGAGGCTAAGGCTTTCCATTCCTGGATAAATCATCAAGCAGGCTAGACAGAGGGACCTTTGTGGCCCATTTTCCTCTCTTGCTGTAGTGCTGAGTATATGAGTAAAGGAGAAGCCATCACTCACCAGGCCGAGGTCTGCGCTCCTCCCTGCCTGGCTCTGTTGGTTCCTCTGGTTCTGGTAGTGGTTCTTCATAACCCCCTGCAATACAGAGTATTCATATTTATTATGGTAACCAGCAACCAACTCGATTATTAATGTACAAGGGGCAACACAAGAAACACAGTATAGAAGCACAAATATTTGGTCTGACTTTGGGTGAGAATTGTAAATCTTACAGTGGACTAAAACCCAGGATTTTGACTATCCTGGGTTTTGGTCCTTTCCCCCGAGACACCTCTTTCTGGTCCTACGACGCTCGTCCAATCAGCGAGCCCGGAGCCGCTGACGTCACGCCATCTAAGATGGCGTCTAAGACCAACGGCTTCGAGCATGCTGGCGATTACATCCCCTGCTTCCCTCTAACAGGGAGCGTGCCCGCCTGCCATGCACACGCTCTGCTGGAGGGATAGCGGGGATGTGGCCATGGCTCGCGTATGCACCGTTGAACTGGAAAGCAAGGTAAGTGAATGGGGCTACCAGGGGGTTTCACACAGATTTTGGATGCCCTGGGGGGGATCGATCAGCCCGGGAATCATATAGATTCATGGGCCAATCGGCGTGGGTTTTAGTCCAATTAAAACCGGAGAAACACTCAAGAAACAGTGCTCATATGCATCACTCTCCAGGACAATTCAGATTGCTGCATTTAAAAATGTATTTCCCTATTTGTAAGCCCTGCTGTAGTCAATTTTAAAAGCTGCAGGCCACTTGCAAAGAGGAAGTTTCCTGCCACAGTGCATTGTGGGGTTATCTCAGTTGAATCCAGGCAGCAGCATGGCTGGGATGTTGGGATATGATGTTTTCAAATGGCCGCTACCACGACAATATCTGTGAGGTGCGTTTCAGCTTTGAGTGGATGCAGGAGCCAATGTAAGTGCTGACAATGATTCAGTATTATGCATGAAGATGTGGAGTTTGTTTTTTTCCAACTCTGCAAGGCTGTATGTCCGGTTTAAAGTGGAAGTCCAGCCTGAATGGACAGGCATGCTCACAGAGCGGGATATGGTGCTCTGGGCAACCTCTGTATGGCTGCCATTTGTAGTGACTGTGACAGTAATGGATTCACCGGATAGGTAAGGTGTTTCATTTTTAACCCCTTCCTATCTCATTGCTGGAGTAAGGGAGGGTAGGGTGGGGGTGGGGACAGACAGACTGGGCTTCCAACTTTTTGGGTTGAAATGTATCTACAAATGCAAAGCCCAAGCCGTCTTTCCCTTCTCACTTACATCCTTCATCTCTCTTTCACATAAGGCTTCATTCAGAACGGATTGATTCAGAAATTTACCAATTTTGCCCATTTCAAAAACAATTGCACACATACAGCACCTCTGGAGGAGCAGTGGACCCATACCAAAGGGCCTAGTGGATGGTTGATCAGCTCCTGAACCCTGGGTTACTAGCCCCTATGTCTGGAGCCCCAGAAGGGCACAATTATTTTTAAATAAAACAAAAACAATTCAAGTCTTTTTCATTAAGAAGAAACATGCCGGCATTCATATTCTGTATGTGAGATCCCACCTTCTCTCAAATGTGGAAAATATTTGGTCTTTCACAGGGGCGTGCCAAGGAAGTGACCACAGTAGAGCCCAGGGAGCCCCACCAGTTTTACTCCTTTACCTTATTATGTGATTTTTGTCCATATGGCATCATGTACAGTAAACAAGCACCATTTGTCTCTATTATTTCAGCCTTTATATGGCCAATTTAGTTATAACAAAAAGAAAAGAGTTACTGTATACGTCATTTCTAGTTCTTCTACTGTTCTTCTGGAACCAAGAATAATAATAGAAAGTAGACTGTAAGCTTTTCCTCCACACTCCAAATACATTTGAACCACTTCAATGTTTCCCAACTTTCACTATATCATAAAAGATTTTAAGCTCTCCTCATTGTAGTCTGTTATTTTCTTTTTACCGGTAGTAGATAAAGGCCCTTATTTATGAAGGAATAGCGACAGGTAGCGACTGGTGAGCGGCCGGTAATGACGGGCCCCGCCACGAGAACGCCGGCTCCCCGCCACAATCACACATTTATCAAGCCAATCCTGCTTAGCGACTGAGATAGCGCCATATAGCCACTCATTCATCATTATTTCAGCCTCAGCCCACAGCGCCAGTGTCCGACCTTGAACAGCAACAGGTATGACCTCTCGCTACCTGGCGCTCTCCAATGCATTTCAATGGAACAATCTTTAAATATTAATAATTAATTATTAATTTTTTTTTTTTTTTAAATGTGAAAAATTCTGTGACCACTTCTGCCATTTTAGATAATTTTTAAGGGAAAAAAATAAAAAAAAATAAATTGTACAGAATTCATATTACAGGTCTGATATTAATGTATTCATATTACTAAATTATTTAAAAAACTTTTTTTTTTGGTTTCCAAAAATATGGTTGTTTTGGGGTTAAAAAACTACTTTTAACCCATCGCCGCCAGCGCTCTGGGGTTTAAACATGCATTTTACAGCGCGAGAATTTTTTGAGTGTGATTTTTTAATGAATATGGTGGGAGCCGGTCGCTAGGGCCAGTCGCTATCATGCGCTCCCATACAGAGCGGAACCTGTGAAATAGCGACTCCTCACCTAATATTCAACATTACGGCAAACCGACTGAGTCGCTATCAACTACCGAACAACGGGCAAGCACAGCGACTACTAGCGGGCGCTCTGAAAATGCCGCTACAGTCGCTCAACTGTCGCTACCTGCCGCTATTAATGAATCGGCCTCCCAGATTGTCGGAGGGGAGAAAATTGGACCCTAGAAATTAATATTTAATGGGCTTCATACAAGTTGCTATAGGGTGCCACTAATTTTAATTTCACACAAGGAATATGGGTAGAAAGGTTGACGTAGGGCTTTTTTTTCTATGTGGGAGGTTGTTATTGCCTGGAGTTCCATTTTAAAGTTACTGTGTTTTCAGGAAATAATCAGCTCATAGTGGATGTCCAGCTTTATGCTAAACACTTGCTAAAAGATCCAACATGGCCCTGTCTGGTACCTAGTGGTTTGCCCTTAGTATAAGCAAATCTTTAGCTTCAGCGCTCTTAATGGATTCCTATTTCCTACCCTTTGTATAGATGTCCTGTTTTTCAGCATTCACCAGTTATTTGTTTGCAATGAATAATCTTCATACTTATAGTAATGCTGTACAGCAGGAATACTGGCAAAGGGGTCACAAATTTATTCTATGCTGTTGTACCGGGTTGATGGGATGGAGAAAAATGATCAAGCAAAGGTAAAGCATTAACTTTAATTTGATCCATCAGTGATCAACCTAATCTGTAGGAGTAACAAAAAGCATATATGAGAGCATTGTGGCTGCTTCTGGTTACTGGGGGGAGCACTTGTAATGCAGTGGAAGAAGAGAGCAGCAGGAATGCCAAGAAACGCATATTTTGTTGCAACAATTAATATAAGACCTGTTTTATTTTCGGGGAAACAGGGTAGATATGTGGAATCCTGTGTTGTTGATTTTCTGTGAGGGAAGGAAATCAAGATTATCTGCCTTGCCACCACTCAATATCACAATCAGGCCTGGCCTTGGGTTAAACGTCGCCCTGTGCAAAAGGAGAGAAGGAGAGAAACTGAACACGATAGAGAGAAAATGGAAGGGAGATGGAAAGAATGTAAAAAAGAAATAGAGAGAGATCTAGAGATAGACAGAATAATAGAGAAGAAAAAGCAAATATGAAAAAGAGGTGACGTAGCAAATGTGGAAAGAAGGAAGATGTAGGGAATGTGGAAATGATATGAAAAAGGAGAGAAAGGAAAGCGAGACAGCTGTAGACAGGGTAAGGAAAGAACATAGGGACTTACACAGAAGAAAGAAAAGGGAAAAAAGGGAAATTACCCGGATAGATGAAGGTGAGAGAACAATGGAGGCAATATGCAAAAGAGTAAGAAACTATAAAACTATAAATGGAGGAAATGTAGCAATGAGAGACCTGCTAAGCCACCAGAGAGCTTGTCCTTTGAATGGGGTGTCTGAATGGTTTCCCCTGGTGCCCACTTAAAGAGTTTGGCATGGTGCTCAATAAGGATTTTTTTTTTGTATTCATGAAGGGCTAAAACTGGCTACAGACCCAATAAATATATTAGAATATGAATGATGAGTATGATGTTTGAATGCACAACTTAAAGGAGCACTGTCGCGTGTGTGATGTTAAAAATACATATAAACATGTTGGCTAATGAGAGGAGGAGTCACTTATACACCCGATCTGAATAAAATTCCCATCAAGCTTGTGGTTTATTCTCTCATGGTAGGAATCAAATCCAGGGGTGACAGTTTTAGTCTATCATGGGTGACAGAGCCTGTCACCCCCTGATTTCCTCTTCCTTCCTTTAAAAGAGAAAAACAAGCCTGGCTGGATATTTTTTGATGTGGGGTGTATAAGTGACTTCTCAGCCTGCCATCCAGCATATTTATATGGATTTCTATCATTGAGACATTTGTTTTTAGCTGTCATTTATTCATAGATATTTTATAGCAAATAATAAGGCTGTTGGGATCACTGCAGACCTAGCAATCCAAGGTTTTAATTTCCATTATTATTATTTACAGTTAAAGTCACCCCCCCCCCCAAAAAAAATTGGCACAATTATAAAAAAAAAAACCTTTTTGCCAGGTTCTGTGGATGCAACCACTGTGATTTCAGAGCCAATGTGGATCATAGATGCAGCTTTCCTCACCCAGTAACATTAAGCTCACAGTTGCTGCAGTGATTGAATGACTAAAGCGCCACCTATGATGCCATACAGCACTATACCCTTGGCAGCAAAGCATACAGGACACAGAATCTTATTGGGGTGGTATACTATTAACCAAATCTGGCAATTTTATATTTGTTAAATAGTCTTGCAGACCCTAGAGATCCCTTTCCACCATGACGTGCAATTCCCCTTCACAATGTAAAGCAGCTGTTGGCACTCTTAATATACTGAACCAGTTTTTCCACTAGACCAGCCTGTACAGGAGTTTTCTCTCTCTGCTTTAAGGGCCGCTTTTCCCTATGTCCAACAGCTCTACCAGCCCTGCTTGATCTTCCAAGCTCTGGGGATGCTAAATTGCCCACCACCCAGCTTCTGCACAACAAGCTGCTTTTGTGAGGACAGGGGCAAAGGATACAGTGGCCTACACACAGTTTCAGCATGCCATGAAATCTATAAGATTCCCGGACCGATCAGATCCCTCCCCGCGGGGCATCCGAAATCGGGATGTCCCGCGAGGAGGAACCCCCCAGGAGGCCCACAAACCTTACCTCAGCCCCGGTCCATAGGCGCATGCGTGAGCCGCGGCCGCGTCTCGCGCTTCCCTCTAGCAGGGCGCGCACCCGCGCCGGCCGTTTGTGAATGGCCGGTGCAGGCGCGCTCCCTGTTAGAGGGAAGCGCGAGACGCGGCATCCAGCGCTCAGAGCCAGCTGAGCTGGTATGCGCGTTCAGGCGGCCTTGGACGCGCATACCACAGCGGCTCTGAGCGCTGTGATTGGCTGGCGCGGTCACGTGGGAGCGGGGAGAGGTGAGTTTTTTGGGGCTTTCTGGGGGGTTTCAGACAGCGGGGCACCCCCGATCGGGGTGCCCCACCGAAGTGGACCAAAACCCAGGATAGTCAAAATCCTGGGTGTTGGTCCACTTTAAAGCGACCGCTAGTAGACGCTGTAAGTGGGTATCGGGTGCTGTAACAGAGTGCCTCAGTCGCTGTAGTAACCTGGCCGGCATTGATGAATGTGATGTATGTTGGGTGTTCTAACACCAGTACAGCGTTGCAGCGAACGAAAGGTAGCGCCAGCTCAGTGGGACCGACTCTCAGCGACTCACAATGACAATTCTGCATAAAATATAAAAAATCAAAAAATCTAAAATGTTTTCAATAATGACTTTTTTTAGGCCAGGAGAGGTCAAACAATTATTTGAGAGGAAAAAAAAAACCCTGTTTAAACAGAAGGAAAGGAACATCCATTGAAATGTATGGGAGAGCGACAGGTAATACCTGGTGCTCTGGAAGCTAGAGCGCCGGTGCTATATGCTGAGCCCCACAGTGCGCTACATGGCGCTCTTACAGTCGCTCACCAGAATCGCCGTCATAGATGTGGTATTGAGAAAAAGTTTAGACAAGCTAAATGGGCTGCACTAGCCCTGAAGCCACTTATAGTGTACAAGTCAAATTATTAGTGTGCACACTATCCCTGGCAACAAAGTATTCAAAACAGGAGCAAGCAATGGGGGAACCCACCCTCCCCCAAAACAAGTTGCCAGAGATCCAAAGAGTGGCACTACTCTCAAGTGTAAAAAGGATATGTAAATTTTATTATTCGTAGTTACATATAAAAGCATACTAATAGATGTGGTATTGCGTAAAGTGCCCAGCATTTACCAGACGCTGCCTGCCGTTACGAGGCACTACCTGCTGCTATCCCTTGATGAATATCCCCCTAAGGCTGTGTTCTATAAAGATGAACCCTGGAGCCACATGGGCCTTAATTTAAAAAAAAATGAATCTCTAAAGTGTATGAGTAAGCTTGTATGTGTGTTGGTTCTAGTGCACAATAAGATCCCATTGTAAGTAAGTGCAGCCCTTCAGTATCCAAGGACACATGCACGCCATACATTCTCCACATGCTGAGTTGGCAATAAATTCTGTTCTGGTACAGGAGGTCTGCACAGGGCGTTTGGTCTCTTGAATTTATAAAGCTTGAGGAATGAGACATTTCCTGTCTCCATTCCCCCCATCCCGGGATTTAATCCAGGCCTTCCACTTATATTTCTTCTTCAGAGTATTTCTAAATAGCCACTTAAACAGAGGGAATATGTAGCACCCCCAGCATGTACGGGGGTTAGTCAGGCTGAAATATAGTTTAAAGTAGTATGTAAGACAAGCATTAGCGGAGATATCTTTCACAGGCACATGAGCGATTGATAGCCCAGCGGGCTGCTTCTGCTCAGGAAAATCATTGTGTATTCATTGCAGGCTGGACATCAGTTAGAACAGTTAAGAACAGTTAATACATATGATTAATGGCATATGCATAAAAAGTAAAACCAATTCTCCATTCTCAGACAAATGCCACTGTCGTAGCTCTATTTTTCTTGGCTCTGCGCCTGTCGGCCAATCACAACAAGGCTTTCTCAGTATCCATAAACTTTTGGTCCTATACATCCTCAATCTCAGCCTCCCCCACATTAATCACAGATTAACACAAACAGCATTTCTTCTGTAATGTGTGTGCCCCCCCATAATTCATCTGCTCGTATTCCTGCACTAGTAAATTTTACAGTTCCAGTTTACGCTCAGGCCCACAACATTCCATTTTTCTAAAAGCACTCTCAAACCACCCAGTAGAGAATGGACAACTTGTTGGTCCTCACCGGTCCAAGCTGGCAGCCATGGACATGATTAGTTTAGGCTCCTCGGCCAGCCCACTCCAGTTATTGCAGAGAATAGAGTGGTTGTGCTGTGGGGCACAAAACAGTCACAGCCGCCAACTTTGACCATCTTGGTAAGTTTTAAACAGTGGGTCCAGGAGGTGTTGCCACACTGGACAAAAGCTAAAGCTAAGAGTATAGCAGTTTTTTATTTTGCCTGGGCTTTCCCTTACATTTTGTTGAGTATGCTCAAGGACCACTAATTAATTATGCACAATGTGCTTGTGGACCTCTACTAATTGGTTTTGCAGTGTGATTACAACCTAAAAGAGCACACTTGGATGACATGGATGTAAGGGGATTGTATATGCAATACTAGCAAACATGGGGGAAATCAGACAAGACAAAGCAGAATTTGGTATGTGTTTAGCATCCTCAGTTATTCACCCAACCGGCAGCTCCAGAAGAGCATTTCTCAGCCTCTGTGAAACAAGCTTCAAATATCAATGCTGGGGTAAGTGCAGTTCAGCAATGCAGCTTCTGGGATATGTAATTAAACAAGTTTTCTACATGTCGAACTCTGCAGTAAGCCCCTGATTCTCCTTCTGAGGACACCCAGCTCCCCTTCTCAGCTAAGCGCATAAAGGGGTCCTGCTTGTATTGCCCTGATGGTGGCTCTGGCATCTGACTACATGTGTTGTGCTGGTTCTTTGTAGATTAAATTGGAAACTGTAAAACAGCTCACCTAAGAAATGAATACAGGGAATCGGGGAGAAAAGGATAAAGTGGGAAAAAAACCTGCTTGGCCAGTGCTGTAGTCTAAAAGACTGCCTTTCCCTGGGGCAACCTGATCTAGGATGCCCTGCGGTGTGAACCCCCCTCTGTGATTGCTGTAAATCTTACCTGTCCCCAGTATCTAGTGGATTCAGATGGGCTGGGGACAAGAGAGCACCTCACATTACAAAGAAAAAGGTGGATGCGGCCAGCGGGCGTTTCCACGTCAACTTATCAGTGGTTTCAAATTTGCCTGGTGGGTGTGGCTAGCCAACGAAAACAAGTTCCATTCACAAAATACAGGAATCGGAGGAAAAAGAAGCTTTGCCTCCAGGTACTCGGGGTGGGGCCTGGGGGACCCAAAAGGGTTTTAGCCTGCTTTAAAATCATGCTGAATTTTTTTTAGCTTTGAATCTCACTATTGGCTTACACAGAACAAACAGGCAATACGGTAAGTTCACCCTCCCAGTGTACAGGCCAATAGCAACAGATAGGAGGTAGTGAAAACTTCTCCCATAAAACACACTTGCTAACATAAGAAGTAAAAAAAAAATACTAGATCAGCTCAGTATCTTGAGGACACCTTTTGGGCACAAAAAATATATACTTTCAAAAATGTCAATGAAAGGGGACTTTTCCTTTTAAAGCTGAACGCTGTTGAAAAAATGTATTCTTAATTAGGATTGGGGTAAACCCTTTTCTTTTTTGCAGAGATAGTGTAAAAATGTTATCTACATATTTCCCAATTCCAAGTTGTATTGCCCACATAGACACAAAATACAGTAGGCCAACTGTTTCTAGAATAGAAAGGAGCAAAAATTCCATGTTTGGGTTTCCTGCCTGTTTGTATTATGTGGCTTTGAGCTTTTGACTGACCTCACTTAATATAGCACACAATACATATAAAGACCCACACACTACACTCCTACATGTAAAGCCATAGAACCTCTTCAGATGTCCAGCAGGCTATAGCCAAAGCGTGGAAAAAGCAATCTGTTCCCTCTGCTGAGGTCATCCAGCATAGTCGCCAAATAGCATCTTTAAATAAAATTTAATTCAAGCAAGCAAGATAAAATTAGACTGAACAGACCCTGTGCCAATAGCAAGCCATCCAAATAGTTGATTATGCTCCTTTGAATATGCCAATATGTTCTACATACAGTCAGAAAGACTGGACACTGTTCAGGTACTTAACTCAGGTCTTATTCTTTCTTTAAATATCTGGTAGATTTCATTTTCATTTTGTAAACAGACTTTTTGTCCACTGTCCTAATCCCTAGGGGGCATCCCAATTCAGGACAGCTGCAATAGATCTCTTGTAGCCCCCTGCTAGTCCTATTAGTATAAACTCACTCGCCTTTGTTCATTTTAAATGGCAATTACAGTGCCTATGGTCCCTTCCTTGCACAAAATTATTTAAAAATTGGCTCCAACCAGTGTTTTATGTATGTCAGGTAATGGATGCTTAGCTACACTCAAAGGATGCATATACACTTCACATCTGGCCACACACAGCTGCTACACATCTGGCAACACACAGCTGCTTTACCTCTGCAGACTACTTTGAATCTATTCACAATGGCAGGCATGACCTAGAAGTTACACTCAATCGACTTACATTTACAGTATACTGCATATGAATATACACAATCGCAGCAATGGCAGCCACAGACTCTTCTTCTTCTATAACCGTGAAAAAAACTCCATATGGACTGTGGCACAATGAGAAGCCAAGTGTAAGAGACCTAAGAGTTTTTGGATGCAAAGCATTCATCTTTATTACAGAGGAAAAACGCACCAAACTCCAAAACAGAGCATTTGAAAGAATCTTTGTTGAATACAGTGACAATGTTAAAGGTTACAGAATCCTAAATCCCAAAACAGACAAGGTTACCATTAGTAACAGCATAATTGTTGTTGAAGATCTGAGAGACAATGTGATGACAGCAGAGGAACAGAAGAGAAAACTGCTGCAGATCAGCCATCATCTGTAACTTCTGAACGAACAGGTGAAGCAGAACCTACAAGTACTGAAGAGCAGACACAAGCAAGTTCAGACACAAGCCGCACAATGAGAGAAAACAGAGGTAAACCACCTGTGTGTTCTTACAAAGCAAGCACTGCCAGTACCAATGAACCTGTAACTTGGGAAGACATATATCAGCTTTCAGAAGGGGAAGCCAGGAAATGGATAAAGGCTGCAAAGGAAGAAATAAAATCCACACACAACACTAAAACATGGACACCTATCACCTGTAAAGAAAGCCATAGGTTGTAAATGGACTTTTAAAGTGTAGCACAATGCAGATGACACAGTGGAGCAATACAAGACTCATAGCTAGGGATGAGCGAATCGGTTCTAACGAACCTAAATTCGCACCGAATTTCAGGAAAAATTTGATTCAGCACGAACCCGAATTTTTTGTTGTTCGTGCTGACCCAATTTTCCCTGAAATGAAAAAAAAAAATGCCGGCATGGTGGGAGCGGGGAGGCCAGCTGTGCTGTCAGCGGGTGGCGGAAGAGCAGCCGGCCTCCCCGCTCCCACCATGCCGGTAAGTGTTTGCTGTATAGTGGGAGCGGGGAGGCCGGCTGCGCTGTCAGCGGGCGGAACCGCTTCTCCCTCCTGCCCATTCTGGTTGGTTTGGGTGGGCTGTGTGCCACTCAGGTCTCCCTCCCCCTGTCTCCCGCTCTCCCCTGAGCAGAGGCTGTCACCGACGGCTGCCTTTCTATACTCCGCGGTGGATTGCTCGCATGGGGAAGGAGGGCGCCCCCCCCCCCGCTCTGCCCCCGTATCCTGTCTTGCGGTCGGAGCCAGCACTGTACTCGGACGGCTCCCCCGCGGCTCAGCTCCGCGTGTCTTCTCTCCCTCCTCTGATGATGCGTCCTCTTCACTCCCGCTTCCTCTGGCTGTGCAGGGCCCCCAGGTAGGGACCGCAGCTCCAAACCTTCGCTCCCCCTCCCCAGGGGAGCCACCGATCCGCCCTCCGGGTCTCGGGCGACCCGCCGCCCCCTTCTCCTTTCTGCCTCTCTGCCCACCATTTCCTCGGGCCGTCGCCATATTGGGTTCCGCGCTCTCCAAGTCGGATGGACCTCCGGTGGGGAAGTAGCGCTGTATCTTGGCAGCCTGATGGTTTCAAGGGTCTGACAGCGCCGCCCGCTGACAGCGCAGCCAGCCTCCCCGCTCCCACCATGCCGGCATTTTTTTTTTACATTTCAGGGCTTGGTGGGAGCAGGGAGGCCGGCTGCGCTGTCAGTGGGGAAAGTCGGCTTCCGCCTCCTGCTGACAGCGCAGCCGCCCCATCACCCCCCCCGCCCCCCCGCTCCCACCATGCCGGCATGTAGCATACACTTACCTACATGCTGGCAGAGATGAGCGACTCTTTAAAGTTCGATTCGGACGAACCCGAATTTCTTGGAGAAATTTGGCGAATCGCCCGAAACAAATTTTTAAGAAGTTCGCTCATCTCTACTCATAGCCAAGGGGTATTCTCAAACATATGGAGAGGACTATGATGAGACTTTTGCTCCAGTAGTTAAACATGCTACAATAAGGACTTTACTGACAGTCGCCACCACAAGGAAAATGCAAGTGAAACACTTTGATGTAAGAACAGCATTTCTACATGACGAGTCATCAGAAGACATCTACGTGGAACAACCAACAGGGTTTCAAGATGAAAAAGGCCAGACCTAGTATGCAAACTATACAGTCTAAAGCAAGCCACCAGAGCAATATGAAAACAAAGGAAATGCAGACTTTCAGAGGAGTAAAGCAGAACCCTGCTTATACACAAAGAAATTGGCAAACAGATAGATCTATGTGCTCATTTATGTGGATGATATAGAAATCAGAAAATTAAATACAGCGCTTAGGCACGCAGATAAATGTAAATTAGCTCAACGTGTATAACTCAAGTCCCAGAAAAGAGTCCATAAAAAAATGATGCAGTTAAAAACAAAGAGCTTCTAAGAAATCAGATGTGACCGGTCTGTCCCAAAGCGCATGCGTCGTTCACCAACATGTGCCTGTCACCAACTAATATCTGACTCTTACCAGACAAAAAGACTTTTTAGCATTCAAATCCAGTATAAAGAAAATTGAAGACAGTAATCCTCCACTTAGTAAGGGTATATCCCTTTAAGCAGCATAAAGTTCCAATGTTTCCGTTTTCCACGCAAAACAAAGGGTTAAACCATGCAAACAGGGAGAGAAAAAGTAAAGAAATCTAGTGCAATATAGTCTGCTAGATTTAAAAGACTTTAATTTTCCAGTAAAGAACCACTCACAAACATGCAGAGTAAAAACGCTTCTCAATCAAATAAATGTCGGAAGCCGGGGGTCCCATTACCCCTTCGGATGCCCATGTATTTGCCTTCTTTCTGACTTATTGGAGGATTGGGAGAGGTGAGAACTGCCTACCATTTATTTGATTGAGAAGCGTTTTTACTCTGCATAAAATACTTTGCAACAGCTTCTGCTTGTCTATAAATGTGATTAGTGGCTTTTGCTAGATTTACTGCAGTTTACAGCTATGACAAATTATGACACTAGATGGTGCTGTGAGCAATGCTTGATTGTGGTTTCTATGCACTTTACTGCTGTGTTGTATTTCCTGTGTTCAGTTGCTCTATGGTACTTCCTTATTTTTCCTGCCTATATTAGCCACCATGTAAGGTGACATTCTCTTACTGCATTCATGTTCCAGTAAAGCCAGTTCCTGTTATACCACTAATGTCTATCCGAATTACAACTCCGCTGCACCAGGCACTCACACTCTGCAACTGCTCCCTGTATTCCTATCACTGATGGTATTACTATTGTGTGCATCTAAGTAACTGTTGTCCATGTTTTTATGTTATTGTCCTTAGTAGTAGTATCTGTAGGCAGTCCCAGATGCCCATAGTCAAACAGGGCCTGTTTAATGTTTCTGGGAACTCCCACAGATACTTCCTTAAACACTGCTACTATCAATGAATGAAACTTAGCCGCACTGCGGGGGGGGGGGGGGGGGTGTGGAGCCGGCGCCTGGCTCTTGCTAGGGAACTGCCGAGGAACCTCGGGAGAGGCGAAATTTCAGATGAAGAGAGCCGAGGCTGGATAGGATTAGGGGCACAACGAAATCCTGAGTGCTAGGCCACGGGGGGGGGGGGGGGGGGATCTCCAAGAGAGTCAGTAAAAAACATGATTTTTTTAGCCAAAATAGTACAGTGCCTGGAGATATATTAAAATAATCATGATTTGGGGTTGTGAACAAGTACACATTTGGGATCTGCATTTGACATGCAGAGAGTGCAGGGAGGATTACCTTGAGCTCATGTTTGAGGTTCTGCAGACCTGTGTCATGATATTGGTCTGCAGACCTGCCTCCAATGGTATGCATTCCTGTAAATTAGAAACTAAACCTACCATACATTCAGGCCCTTAATACTTTACTTCTACATTATCTATATTATATTACATTATATCTGTATTTCAGGAGCTGCACACTTACTCTCACCCCATCCATCTTCTCCAGTTTGTGTCCTGGTGTCAGTCACTGATGGTCTCCTGTACCTGTCCTCTTCCTCTGTGACTTTGGGTCTCTGGTATCTGTCTTGATCAGTAAGATCTGGTGTCCTGTACCTATTCTCAACCTCTGTAACCACATGTGGTGTTTTATACCTATCTTCTGCCTCTGTAACATCAGGCAACCTGTACCTTTCGTAATCATAATCTTCTGCTACTTGAGGTCCCTTGTATCTGTCTTCTTCTACCTCTGTTACATGTGGCTGTCTGTTCTTCCCATCTTCTCTTCCCCCTGTAACCTGGGGTCTTCTGTAACCATCTTCATAATCATCGGGAATTACAGGTCTACCATGTTGTCTGTCCTCCTTTGTTCTATATCTGTCTTCTTCCACTTTGGTTCTTACATCTTCCTCTACCAAGACTTTAGTTTTTTCTTGTTTCTTTACTGTTGGCTTTTTTGTGGCCTTTGGTGGCTTTTCTTTGGGCTTCTTGGTTGGTTTAGGCTTCTTTTCCTTGGGCTTCTTAGTTGGTTTAGGAGGCTTCTCCTTTTTAGGTGGCTTCTCTTTGGGCTTTTTAGTAGGTTTGGGTGCTTTCTCCTTTTCTTTCTTTGTTTTTTCTTTAGCTTTCCCAGCTGGTAAATAGAAGCATAAAGATAATTAAATAATGAGCAGGACTTTCAAAGCAACCTTTATTTTACTAATAGTTATTTACTAAATTGAGGAACACTCCCCTACCTCGCAAAGCAATGTCTGTACCTTGAAGAACTAGCCCAAACCAATATGGTTCAAATGATTAAATTATAATTGCATGTTTACACAGATAGGTTGGCTCTCCATTTATTGGGATGAAAGTCAAATGAGACAGAAAGGTTTTCCATTCAGGTGCAGAGGCCATGCATGATTTAATTATTAACCCCATAGCATTTTGCACAGATGGACACAAATCAAGGCGGAAAGGGACGCCAGATTATCCCACCGTCTGTGAGTGCCACTTTGTACTGCTGTGTTTTTAGCGCTGCACAGCGTATTTATGAATTGTTTCCTTCTTGTAAAGATTCGTACCATACTTTTCTGTCGCTGGTCAGGGTTTTATCATTACAGTGACATGAAATCGCTGCTGGGTACAAACTTTGCTTTGTTGTCCAAATTACACATTTGTAACCAAAAGAAGCCATGAAAATGTCATTTGGTGACATCTAGGTCCTGCATTTTCATTATTGACAAGTCACAATGCAAGTTCTATACCAATAAATGTGTGTAATACTAATTGCCCATTGTGCTCCATGGGATTTTGACCTACAGCGGCAGGTGGCACTGCTTAAACCAGAGCGCTTGGCGCTGCAATCTTTTTGGTGCTAGTGTTAAATAAGACGCTAGCTGGCAGCCACATCAGTGCAGCCTGTTTTTTGTTTCCTAAATCCCGTGCAGAGTGTCGCTGAGGCCAAAAAAATGATTTTTAAAAAAGCACTTTGCTTATTCTATGCTTTCGCATTTTCACCCTTCTATTCTTTGCATAGCGCTTAAAATACGCTTTTGCTATTATTATAACAAAAGCGTATTGTATTATACCAATACATGAAATGTATGTAACTATTATAGCTATAATAACAATTTTAACTGCTATAATCCATTTATCTTTTTAAAAATGTATTTTAATTTTTACCGTGACTAAAAGGACTTTTGGTATTCTGTGCTTACTATAAAAATGTTTGAAACTATGAGAGGCCTCCTTCCACAATGGGGTTGATTCAGAGCCTTTTTAGGAGAGAAAACTGCCATTGACTTTCATTGTCTAACAGATGTCAATTTGCACCTGACTCTGAATCAGCCCCAAGGTAGACAATGAAAGTCAATGGCAGTTTTTCTCCTAAGAAAGGAGTGAGAATTCTCACCTAGCTCTAAATCGACTCCAATGTATTCATAACCATATTTCTCATGATTGAGTTGAGATACTTGCTACTTGATAACTTGAAAACCAAAATAGAAGAAGTAAAAGGAAGGTAATGGGAAAGTACGCTTTTAAGGAATCAAATTGTCACCCTATTTGTATATATATTAAAAATAATAAACCACAATTTATTACTATTTCCCTTATGACACTTTTCCATCAGACAGTCAACAGACTGGAGTGACTTAATAGCCAAGTATCATAGTACATTCCATTCTATAAGTGAGTATGCTAGCAATACTGAGCCGCATGTCCAGGAATCAGTAACTGGCCAAGAATTTCTGTGTGATCGCACTCCAGACAGATGAATTGCCCTGTATAAAATGAAGAAGTGGATATTGTTTTGGTTGCTATATGCAGGGCCACCATCAGAAATTGCTGGCCCCCAAAATAACTGTATGCTTTAGCCTTTCGGAGTCCACCAACAAGTCTCCACAAAAGCCAGCCACAGCCATTAAGCATTTATGTTTTTTCTCCCAGTTTCCTTTCCAGACTCCCAAGGTTGTTTTCTATTGGCTACCCAGGTTCCCTTTGAATATTCAGGCCCAGAGTGACCGTACATGTACCCATGTACATCTAATATTTAAAACCTTCCTTCGATTATTTTTCAGGAGCTCTCTTCCCATTGGCCACCAAGTGGTAATATCCAATGGCATATAAGTGGACTATTTATTGTGCTTATAGCACTGCCTTGTTATTTTACAATTTAGAGTTGATCCTTTATACCAGGGGTGTGCCCCAAAAGTGACTGATGTATGTGTTGCCCTAATGGCTTTCCTGGCTTTATGCCACAGAAGCAATTTTCTTTAGACAATTTGTAGTACTGTAGTATTTGTATAACTGGTCATAATAAGAAGATGTGAGGGTTGTTTTTCTTATGACGAATTGTTGAAAAATGTGTTTTGCTTAGTAAGGAGACACATTGATGAAACAAGTACAAGTCAATTCATGGCCCAGAGTGTCAGATACGCTTTTCATGGGTCAAAGCAAGGGCATCATTAATTATGGAGTAGAATCAGTTCCATTCCAAGGTCCTTACTAGCAAAACAAATGAACAATATAAACTGAATGAATTTCCTAAATGTTTCCCTAGCTTGCAATTTTTAACAATATCCTGGGAATAGACTTAAACATTTCTAAACATGTTTCTGTAGAGGCCTGTCTAGAAATTGCTGCACTGAATAATCTGATCTGGGGGTCTGCTATAAAAGCCATATTTAAGTGAAGTATTTTTTAATTGTTAAAATACCCTGTTACACAAGTGAAGCACAGTATAGGCACCTTAATAATACATTTTTTTAAATAAAATTAAGTTGGTTAGAATTGGGTAAGAGTAGGTGCAGAAGACCTAATATCACAAGGGCTCAACCTGTGGCCTAGCAGCCACATGTGGTCCTCAGAGCCATCTGATGCGGCCCCTGGCCTGCTGTGGGGAAAGTGGGAGGAGTAAATAGAACTGACGTATAAAGGTAGTTAAACCGGAATTATACAAAAAAAAAATTGTATGCTTCTGGTTAGCCATGCTATCAAGTTTGCGGCCATTCAAAGAATGCTCACCTCAGTTATCTGCATGAAAAATCCTCTTTTAGTACAGTAATGGCGGCCCCTATAGTCCCTCTGTCCAGCACAGCGGAAGCCCACTGTGTCCGGCAATCCAGAAACTCTGCTCGGCTCCTGAGAGAGCGGTGTGCTCCCGCTGGCGCTGACGGCACATTCCCAGCTGGAAGCAGGTGGGTCTGACATGCGTGTCCTCTCAATGGGACATTGCCTGCCATTGCCTCATTGGGACAGGCCTGCCCCCCTTCATGTGGGCATGCGCAGTCAGCACCAGCGGAAGCATGATACTCACTCCGGAGCTGAGCTCCTAGATTGCCAGCACAGCGGGCTTCCACTGTGCTGGCCAGAGGGACTACAAGGGCCGCCATCACTGTGGTAAAAGAGGATTTTTCATGCAAATAAATGAAGTGAGCATTCGGGGGCGCTCGTGAGCAGCCGAACGGAATGGCAGCAGCCTGAACCGGCTCCTCACTGGGCGGGGAATTGCGCCGCAATAACCGCAATTCCAGCTGCGTTTTTTCGGCTGGTGTGATCGGGGAACCCCCCAGGAGCACAGGGGGACGAACGGCAGCTCAGGGGAAAGCACTCCCTCCCGGACAAACAGAACCAACCTCCCAGCCCCGAATCCAAGATGGCGACCGCGCTCTGAGGCAAACACCTGCATATCCAGCCTGCGCAGCCCGGACATAACAGTCCTCAGGTCAGTCGGCGTCGGGGGTTGCTGTAAGCGCAGGGGGGCTGCTCGTTGGAGGGGAGACTCCACGGTCTGAGACACGGAGCACACGTCCAGGGCTCCCAGCAGCACTTAAAATGGCGGCCGCATGCTGATACAGGCATCTCCCCCTAGCAAGTCAGCGCAGCACGGGCCTGAAGTAAGACACAGCAGCCCAGGACACACAGATTTGTTGTTGGCACTAAGTGGGCCAGGGAACAGACCAGCAGGGAGAGGAATTGGCCTGGGCTCCACAGCGCACACTGAAACCAGCACAGCCCCTCCCCCCAGCTAACAGTCTAACGTGACGCAGCAGTGGCCACAGAGGTGGTGATCCCTGGAAGAATCGGGCCACGGGAACAGACCACCCTGTACACCTCCTGCATAAGCCGAGGCAGTGAATGGGGCGCAGGGATCGGAACAAGTCAGCCCAAACCCCAGGACCCCCTGTGCGCAACAGGTTCCAGAATGGCAGCCCCCTCAGGATCCACGTCCAGACCGCAGCTGTCCCTTTCTCCAATACCATCTCCAGAACTGGTGGACTCCCAGCCAGAATCGCAGCTGGAACCCCAAACTGCGACCCCGGTGCCCCAGCCATCACCACATTCAAATCCAGGCATACGGGATGCAGAGCTGTTAGAAAGATTTAAATGCGTCTTGCAACAAGAGCTAGAAACAGCTACTGAGAAACTCTCTGCCACGTTTAAAGCGGAGCTGAGAGACTTGAGATCCCATACATCAAAGCTGGAACATCAAATGACAGACACCACTTCTGTCCTGGAAGAGCATGATGCAGAGATTCAAGCCAGCAGAGCCGAGTTATCATCCGCCCTCCAGAAGATAGAAGACTTGGAGAATAGGTCCCGGCGCTGCAATCTACGTTTCAGGGGGCTACCGGAATCCATCATCGACCTTAACTCCACCATCACGGCCCTGATCCAGGAACTGATACCGGCAATACCAGTTGAACGCCTGGAGATGGACAGGGTTCATCGGGCTCTGGGCCCCCCTAGAACAGACGGCCAACCCAGAGATGTCATTGCCAAGTTCACCTTTTATAACACCAAAGAACTGATCGCCCAGACCGCCAGGACCCGCAACAATTTGGTTTTTCAGTCCCACAAATACCAAATCTACTCTGACCTGGCCCCGGTGACCCTGCAGAAGCGCCGCCTGTTGAAGCCGTATCTTCTGGTTCTCCAATCGCATCAGATAGCATATAGATGGGGCTTCCCGTTTAGACTTTCCTTTACATATATGGGTCGCCCACATGCAGTTACGACCCCAGAAGAAGCCTCTGAAGTGCTGGAGCGCCTGGGACTGATCACGGCGGCCGGGCCGATTCCCGCACCAAAACCTCCTCGGGAGCAGTGCACGCAAACTATGCGGAGGGATCAGCGGACCAGCAACCAGCGCCCCTATCCTGCTTCGACCCCGACGCGAGCAGTGGCAGTCCATCATCTTGACGATGGTTAACTCGGGACAGAAGGGTGAACAATCCGCCAGCGGTACAACATGACCCCTAATACCCGGCGACCATGTGCAACGTTTCGGGAGGTAACTGACCTGGTTGTTTTGGGGGCACCCGCCCGCTACTGGGAGGAGGGTGTTTTCCCTCTCCCGTGGGCTGGTGGGTGTTCCCGATACAAGGAGAATTTATTATTACATGTTCTACCTCAACTGTTGATGCAAAGTTATTTATACTCGTTAGATAATTGTCTCCTTATCCTTAATCGTTGCATTGCTAGCCCATGCGGGCACTTGTTTATTTTTTGGTGCGATGGTTCGGTCGTGGGCCGCCGTGGTGGGGCGATGGTCACTGCTATACCCGCCCCCCCCTTCTGCCTTAAGAGCGATAAGGCCGACAGCGAGGCCCCTTGGTGGGCGATCAGCTGTGCGGATGGTGGGAGCTGTGGTGGCCACTCGGCCTGGACGGACCCCTGAGTGAACAAATCTGTTATTTAACCCGCATTCATTGTTAACTGTAGTTGTGTTTTCTAAACTGATATACTGCTAGCCTGCACCGGCGCCTGTTCTTTAGCGCCATAGTTCGGTCGTGGGCCGTGGTGGCGGGGCGATGGTCTCTATTTTTTTAAGCCCCCATCTCCCCCGTTGGGGTGACGACACTGGCAGTGTGCCCCTTGGGGCGACCAGTTGCGTGACTAGTGGGAGCTGTATAGACCATTCGACCCGGACGGACCCCCGAGTGAACATCATTGTCATCTGATCAGTTTTAATTATTATATGACTTTGCGCTGCATTGAGAGGTTAGCCATATGGAGTATGTTAATCGCGTCCCGTTGTGGCTGACTCCCAATGGAGATATAATCGTTTTATGTGGTTAAATGTACGCGGGGGCACACCCCTAGCGGGTGGCCCTAGGTCAAACGCCAATGTTATGCTGGCCCGTTGCCGGTCCCGGAACCTCTCGAGCACGGAGCCGGTTGGGGAACATGTGTACCCTAGTTTAGGTTGAGTTTGTTGTCTGAAGCTCCGAATTGGTTGACTAAATTTACACCTTTCCCCCCCCCCCCTGTGCCCCACTGTATATGCCCCGATTCTGGGCCGCTACGAATATCTTTGCAGCAGCAAGGCGACTCCCCGCCCAGAGGCGACCCCCCTCTAAAAACCCAGAACACTTCCGATCGTGGGATACCCTCGGAAGGCATCCACTGACTCGCTTAGAGTCACCAATCCTCTGTGTTCCCCTATTCCCTTACCTTGGGAACACTACTTGTAGTGGTGACCCCCGGTGCCCCTATATTGTACCGGGTATACTTGGGGTTCCCAACTACCTGAACCGTACTGTACTCACCGCCACCCCCCCAGACCTATACGCATTTGCCGATCCCTAACCTCTCCCCAATCCCGACCACCTTACCCTCTTAATTTCCCCTTTTCTTTACCCTCTCCCCCCCCTCCTTTCTTCTCTTATCTCCTCCTGTTCTTATTAGTGCTCGGGTCTGCCTGTTTTTAGTGGAATTGCTACAATGAGCCAGGTCCAAAGTTCATCAAACAGAACTGACTTAAACTTTAAACTGCTTTCGCACAATGTGCAAGGTTTTAATTCGCCGCATAAGCGGGCCAAGGCGTTCCACTACTATAAGCAGATGCGGGCTGATGTTTTGTGCCTTCAGGAGACGAGGTTCTCAACCACTAGCTCCCCAAAGTACCTAAATCCGCAATATCCAACATTTTTCTTGGCCTGTCACACGGAAAAAACCAGGGGGGTCGCCATTGCATTCAGACGCCACATTCCATTCAAATGCGAAACGACAGTGGCTGACCCAACTGTCCGGTATCTGATTGTGATTGGATGCTTAAATGATATGCAAATGACCTTTGTGTCGTACTACGCACCCAACACCCACCAGGCAATTTTTTTCTCGCATCTTTTGAAAAAGGTTAAGGAACATAGCAAAGGGTTTCTAATTATGGCTGGGGATTCCAATATTGCACTAGACCCTAAGCTAGATAGATCACTCCAGCAGGGCGGAGGCCACCCCCCACCGCCCACGCAGCAACCCCCGAATCGTATTAACGCCATGTTGAAGGACGCAACCCTGATAGATGTATGGCGTGACCTGAACCCTAACACGCGGGACTATACCTTTTACTCGAACCCCCACGACTCGTTCTGCAGAATTGATCATATCATGGTGCCCCAGACCATTCTGCCTATGATTAGCAAATGCCAGATTCTGGCTACACCATGGTCCGATCATGCCCCATTACTTATGAGGTTTGAGGCTGCCCCCCCCCCCGCCGCTAAGCCGTTCAAATGGAGACTAAATGACTCCATACTTACACACAAGGAGACCCATGACCGGATCCTGCAGTCCCTTAAGAATTACTTTACAATCAACACCGACTCATCCACGGCGACTAATGTATGGGAGGCCCACAAAGTGGTAATCAGGGGAGAACTCATAGCGCTAGCCACCTTTATCAAAAAACGCAGAACAGAGCGGATAGCCCAACTGACAACTAGCTTGGAAAAGCTACAATCTGCTTGGAAGGCGAACCCCTCGAGGGAGCTTAAAAAGAAGGTGGATGAGGTCCACGTGCAACTTAATGTAGCGTTAGATGAGATAGCAGAAAAGAAGCTTAGGTGGGGCAGGCAGAAGATGTATGCGAGGGCTAATAAACCCGATACCCCTTTAGCAAACAAACTTCGATACTCAGGGCCGAAACAATCCCCGATCTTGCTGCGATCTGCAGAGGGATCCAACACAGCTAACCCCGTGAGGATTGTTGGCATTTTTGAAAGGATGCTGGGCAAGCTCTACGCAGCACCTCAGGTGTTCCCCAAAGAGAGAGCCACCGAATTCCTAGACTCGATCTCACTTCCCGTGGTGGCAGACGCTCATAGAGCTAATCTTGAAGCAGAGATCTCAGTCCCAGAGGTTTTGAAGGCAATCAAAAGCTTTAAGGCTTCCAAGGCACCGGGCCTGATGGCTTCTCAAACCTGTACTACAAGAAATATGCGGCAGAGCTGGCCCCTCACCTGGCAAAGATGTTTAACTCTCTTAAAGAAGGGGGCACCTTGAACCCAACCTCTATGGAAGCATTCATTAGCATGATCCCGAAGCCGGATAAGGATCACCTAAACCCGCAGAACTACAGGCCTATATCGTTGCTTAATGTAGATCTTAAAATATTGGGAAAAGTTTTGGTCTCTAGGATCAACGAGTTTCTGGGTACACTGATCGGGAAAGATCAAGTGGGATTTGTCCCTAATAGGCAAGCCTCAGATAACATCCGCAGAGTGACTCACTTGATCAAACAAGCCCAGCGGAGGGAAATCCACAGCCTTCTCTTATCATTGGATATGCAGAAGGCATTTGATTCTCTATCATGGGATTATATGTTCCTCGCTCTCCAGAAGTGGGGTTTTGGAAATAACTTTCTAGCGTGGATACAGTCCATATACTCGTCTCCCTCAGCAAAGGTCCAATATGGGGGTTATCTCTCTGAGTCATTTCCAATTAGCAGAGGTACACGGCAAGGGTGCCCACTCTCCCCTGTGCTATTCGTGTTAGCTTTGGAGCCACTAGCAATTGCAATCAGAACACGCCCAGACATAGCAGGGATAGAGTTAGCGGGGTACCACCACAAAGCATGTCTGTTCGCGGATGACATACTGCTAATCCTTTCGCGACCCCATATCTCGTTACCCAACGCCCTCCACCTCTTAGATGATTTTGCGCAAATCTCAGGCCTTAAAGTCAATAAAGAGAAATCTGTGGGGCTAAATCTAAATCTCCCTCCTCAGGCGCTGAGATCCCTTCAATCTAATTTTCCCTTCCGGTGGGCCCCGGGGACCCTATCATATTTAGGGGTTAAGATTACCCCTCATTACCACACCCTATACCAGGCCAACTACCCCCCCCCCTCTTTCGCTCATTGAAAGCTATGCTTGACTCTTGCCAGGGTCATGGGATTTCATGGATAGGGAGGATAAATGCGGTGAAAATGACCCTATTACCCAAAATGCTTTATTACTTCCGGACGCTCCCTGTTCAAATCCCCTCACACCAGATTAGAAGTATGCAGAATAGCATAATGAGGTTTGTCTGGGGAAGCACCAGGCCAAGGGTAGCCAAAACCACTATGTTTAGGCATAGGACAGAAGGAGGACTGGGAGTTCCATGCGTAAACAGATACTACACGGCCGTGCAAAGCACAGTTACACAGCTTACACCTCGAGGTGGAGACCCCTCTGTGGGTCTCCTTAGAAGCCATGGAATGCGATCCTGTCCCCATAGATAGCTTGATTTGGATCCCGCCACAATATAGGCCCCGTATTACATGTCCAATCCTGGGCCACTCCCTCCGTGTGTGGGATGGAGTGAAATACTCGGGGAATCTGATTTCACCACACCTCCCAGCTATGTGTCTATTTAGAAACCCCTGGTTCCCTCCGGGGATGGAGAGTTCTGAGGCATTTGCGTGGTGGAAGCAGAAAGGTATTAATAATGTGCACCATCTGTTGGATCGGGAGGAAATAATTCCTTGGCCGACATTGGCGTCGAAGGAGGGTGCGCCTGCCGCCGAGTGCTTCAGATATGTCCAGATCCGGCATTGGCTAACTCCCCTACTAAAGAACAAAGCCCACGGGGTGGATAAAACAACCTTTGAGAGGGTGTGTCTACGTGGGGCACCAACACCAGGCCTTATCTCCACGATTTATGCTCAACTCACGGCATTACCAGCCAATCTGAAACATGGATATATGATGAAATGGGAAACTGACTTGAATCTAGTCCTGGAAAGGAAGGAATGGACGGATATCTGGGCAGGGATTAACAAATGCTCTATAAACATCACCACATTAGAAGCGGCTTACAAGATGCTGACAAGATGGTACCTGGTACCGTCCCGCGTGGCTAAAGCGGTCCCAGGGTATCTGGCCACCTGCTTCCGAGGTTGTTCGGCGGAGGGGACGGTCCTCCACATTTGGTGGGAGTGCCCGAGGGTTAAGAGGTTCTGGTCTCGGGTCTTTGGCCTGCTAACTTACGCAGGGACCCCTGGGTCGCTTTGCTACACGTGAAGCCAGAAGGAATCACCAAGCCCCAACATGCCCTGCTAACTCAGGTCATGTTGGCGGCCAAGTTAGCAATAGCGAGCTCATGGAAGAAAGGGAGTGTTCCATTTCAGATGGTAAAGGAGAGGCTGAATGGCATGTTCATCAACGAAAAATTAACCAGCATCCTGAAGGATTCCCATGAGAAATTTATGAAGATTTGGAACCCATGGGTGGAATACTCGTTCCCGGATTTGAAAGAGGCCCTGTTGCAGTAAAGAAATGGCCTGCAAATTCTCCCCTTTACATGCATTCTTATATGTGCACATTCTTCTGTCATCTCTCCTTGTTTCCTGTCTGTCCCCCTCCCCCCCACTTGTTGTTTCCCGGCCCCCCTCCCTAGATCCCTTACCCCCCCTCCCTAGGTCCCTTACCCCCCTCCTGACACCAGAGGGGTGGCGGTGTAGAGAGCATGTGACAGGTGAGGATAACCCACCCGCCTGACAGTTTGAGTAAGGATAAACACTAGTTCATAGGTGCTAGCTTTAAATTGATCATGACTGGTACGTCATTAAATTTTAGGAGCCCAAACATTCCAAAAGTGCCTGACAATTTATTGAAAATGACATAACTGTATGAGTCACAGTATGAAGATGACAATTCATGTTTTGTAACAGTTTATTTGTAAATGACCAAAATGTCATGCTGTATATCTTTTATACCAAAAAACTTCAATAAAAAAGATTGAAACAGAAATGAAGTGAGCATTCTTTAAATGGCAGCAATCTGGATAGTGCATTGGCGCAATACAGATGCACAAAACTTTATTCCGGTTTAAATAGGTGTACCGTAATGATGGGAGGTTGCATGGAGAGTGATATAGGAGGGGGCGCATTGGCAAATATAGGTAACAGCAGTGGCTTGGAGGAACACAGTGACACTGATGGTACAACATCACCCCTGAGTGAGATCTTTGGCACAATAATTTGGTAATACAGTGGTTTTCCAATATTAATTATTAGCATTGATAGCCATTATGAACAAGGTAAAGATGGTGGACTGATGGGGGAGGACTATAAATAAGGGACCCGCATATTCAATCGGTATGTGCATAGCTAGCATGTGTGGATTGTTACATATGAATGTAGAGGAGTGGTGGAAGGACATATGAGCGGAGTTTGTGGAGGCAGTGGCTATCCTGAGATCCTGTTGTAGAAAATCTTCTAAATTATTCTATTCCAAATGAATACGACCAGGTTCCAAATAATTTAAGTGGCCCACGCTTGTCAAACGAGCATCCCTGTCTTATATGGACTTAAAAGAACATGCAAGCTCAGCGTGGGTCTATGTTTACTAGAGGTACTGCAGGTGTTGCCTGCAAAAAAAAATTCAAAGTGTTCTGAAAACGTATAGATATGTAGACCTAAACACAAGTATGATCAGTTGGACAGTACTTTTTTTCAGTTTTTTTCAGTTCAGGCATGAGTTGTATGTTTAGTTTTAATGCTGAACGATGAACAGAAAATTCTTGGCCATCCTGCTAACCTGACATACAGCGACCTTTGCCCTAATCTCTGCATCTGTTTTTCCCATCCATGGCATGCATAACTCACCGGCACTTTCGCTTTTAGCTGCCTTTGTCTTTTTTCCCAGCTGAGTCTCTTCTCGTTCTTCGTACCCATCAGTTATCACTATTCGGCCTTCTTCATCTTCCCTCCTGGGCTCTGCTTTTCCATCCTCATCTTCTTCGGGGCTTAGTTCTTTTAGAAACCCATCTAGGAATTCTTCTATCTCATCATCCGTGAGGACACCCTGTGCCCTGCCAGTAGAGGGCAGCAAGGGCAGCAGAAGAGAGAGGAACACCAAGGGTGCCCCACCACTCCACATTCCTCACTGCCAGGAGGAAGCCAGGGGGAATGAAATAGGATTGTCTGAAAAATAAGATGTATTAAATTAAACTACTTATAGTAGCAAATACCTGTTCTGTACATAGGGAAGTTTACAACACTAAAAATAAGACTCCCAACCCTTTCTTTAAGGCCCACCAACAGGCCATGTTTTGCAGACCTAAACACATACATGCATAGGTGAAGTAATTAGTGCTCAGACAGAGCTATAGAGCTAACTATATAGAGATCCACAAGACATGACCTCTAAGTGGGCCTTGCAAAGAGGGTTTGGGAACACTGCTTTAAGAGGTACTATGTCTGCCTAACTGCAAGGTGTCGATATGAAGATATGTAGGCTAACAGAATATACTTTAAGGTGAGCTTTTGAAAATACTCTTCATCAGACATGATAATTCACCTCTGTGCCACACTAATTGATCTTCAGGCTAGGATTAGTGGTCATCCCTTCCCCTATAGGTATATGGCCAATCTAATTATCTCTTATTTTCTCAAATAGGATTTGGAGGACTGGCAAATCTAATAGGAGGGTCTAAGCAAAGAGACTCTGGGAGTGTGTAACCACGGGCATCTTAGCACCTATGCCTTATCATAGCTGTTGGGTTACTTGCTTTAAGCAACAGAAATATTTCAAACCAAACCTTTAAATATAAAATAACACATAATTTGGACCAAGACTGTGGAGTCGGTAAGCCAGAGCCTGACTCCAATTCCTTCATAAATGGGTAGCAATTAGTAAGACATTTTGTGTAGTAAAATCGTAACATCAGGCTTTTTCTCTCTCCATGATTTAAGCAATAGGTCTACAGTACTTACATAGAATGTAAAGCATATTTATTGGAATGCAAATTCTGAACAAATAACTTAAAGCTCAAGAGCGCAGGCCGTATAAGTGATTTGAAATTTGGTGGTGGGCCACAATTAATAGGGTCAGAATTTGAAATTTTTGATCTTAAATAAATTAACAAAGATTTTCTACACCAACCCAGATACCCACTGTCTTTGCAAACCCCATAGATTTTTTTTTACTCTTAGCACACCACCCCATTAACATCTTTATATTTAACAATCCCCACGTGCTACCAATGCACATGCTGATTGCCTCACCTCTCCAATATCCTCTATATGGATCCCATATTTATAGCCCACCCCCCCATAAATCCCAAATAGTAATTGTATTCCCAAATCTAAACGCCTACCAATGGTAACATACAATTACATTTAGAAAAACTCGTTAAAGTGCCACAACAGGCAGCTCGTCATTCGGCAGGCAGCTCTAATTGTTTACAATGGAGAGCACGCGCTTCCACACCCCCTGTATCCCTGGCGCTTGCTGCCGCCGCAGCTGTTTGGATAGGCTGAAGCACTCACACAGATGGGGATGCAGGTGATGCGGCAGCGCACACTCCCCATTCTAATAAATGAGAGCAGTCTGCCGAATGACAGAAGGCAGCTCTCATTGGATGAGAGCCGTGCATGGGCCATTGGAGTGTGGCAAGGTGAGTTTTTCCTGTCCTTCCTGGGAGTTTCACACAGCGGGGCCACGAAACAAAACCTGGGATTGTCACATTCCTGGGTTTTGTCCTGCTTTATGGGTGCCCCATCAGGTTTCTGCAAATGGGGTCCCTCTTCCATGTGCCACTATGGGGGCCCCCTGTCCATGTGCCATTTTGGGGGCCCCATCCATGTCCCATTACGGGGCCCCATGTGTGTAAATGGGGCCACCACATCCATGTGCCATTATGGGCCCCCCTAATCCATCAAAAAAGCAGGCAGTAAAAAAAAAACTTACCTTATCCAGCCACCGAGTCTACACTGCTGCTCCAGCCTTCAGCCTTCCCTTGCTTTGCCCAAGCTGGGGAAGGTGGGCATGAAAAACAGGGCACGGATGTGTCTGACGCTGCAATGTGCAGGAATGGATGTGGTCAGAGTACTTTCTCTGCCATGAGAGCAAAGAGAGCCGAGCCCCCCCTTGGGGCACTTGTGCCTGGGCCCCCAGTCCACCACAATATATATATATGATTGATGTTTCTAAACTTCCTATGAAAGTTATATTTATTATACAATATTAAAAAAGAGATTTTTTTTTCTATGCTGGAGCTGGACTAGGTCCAGGGCTACCAGAGGGTGGTTTCCGCACATCCTAGAACACCCACTGGGTAGGATGCCAGCGGCATGTGACTTGGCTCCAGATGCTCGTCCAATGAAATTTACCAGCCTGTGAAGTCACCACATTGTCAGCAAGTCTGAAGCATCTGGAAGCAAGTGACATGCTGTCAACATGAAGATGGAGAAGATGGAGCTGCCCAACTGGTGTATAGGAGCTCTACAAGTTTTAGGTAAAACTACATTGCTAAATACATTGGTGGCATACTAAAAAGCAATATTTTCAGTGAGATCCAGCAGACTCACCCAGTTATTTCTTTTCAAGACCTATGACTGATTCATAATATTTCCATTAATATACTGTATATTCCCCCCTCATCTGTAGCATTGATTTTCCTGCCCCAAGCAGAGAGGATGTCTCAAATTAAAGCAATTATTGAGCAGTTTGGCCACAAAACCACATCAAAGAAGGATTATGTCCAGCTAGGGACCACACTTACTCCAGAATGAAATAATCACAGCTTGCGGTGATCCATTTGTTCATTGGCCAGTACTGTATACAGTGCAGTAAATGCATTAACACTGCAGGGTGTATATGTCACATGAAAAATGCACAGAAGTGGGTAACCATGGTCAAACAACTTCTGTAAACCAACCAGGAAATTTCTCTGACTGTGCCCCTTTTATGCACAATATATATATATATATATATATATATATATATATATATATATATACTTTCAAAACTTCAATCGAAAGTGGACTTTCCGTTTAAAGGTTAGATCAATGACAGAAATAGAGGTTAGAGAATGCAAAAGAGAGGATGGCTTGCACAGTGAATGACACTAAAATATTTTATTATGAGGAAGATTATGATTTTTGGTTTTGCCGCTTTATCTAGTTAACTATAGAAAGACCTGTGAAACTATAAATTGTAAACCCCCCCTCCCTTATTATCTTTTAGATTGTAAGCCCCACAAGGACAGTGATCCTAGTGATCCTTGATTCTAGTGTATTTCTGCATTTGTGTCACAACTAAATAATAATAATATGGAAAAACTAGCGCTCAACCTGTGTTTGTCCAGATTCATCAACATGTTCATCTTACAACACTACATCATCAACCCTGCAAGTGCCTTGATAACTGTTTGGGAAGTTCATCTAACTAAAATATTTAGGCATTGTTGGAACCAATATGGCCAGCAAAAAAGATTTGTCCATAACCCACCTCTTTCTTTAGTGATTCATTTTTCAGCTAGTTGAAGCAAGGAGGTGTAGTAGAGGGGGTGTAATTCTGCCTCAGTCCAACCAAAAATAAAACTTTGGAACTTTTTAAGTTTTAAGTAAATAGGGAACATTTCACTAGCAGCAGTGTTATTTGCAACAAGTAAGTAAGACACAAGAAGGGTTACTCAGAACAGGAAAAGGGAACCTGGTGAATTATCACAGAATAAGGAGTGCAACATATAATGTGGTACATTAATGTAATCTCACTGTCTGGAGGAACCTTGATATTTGGGTTATATGGGACCAAGACCTTTCTAGTGGCAGATATACTATGAGTTGGTGCATCCCCATCTTTACTCAAAGCAGACAGGCAGCACTTCGACAGCAGGATTACATCCAAGTATGGTTACCAGCTGTAAAAGCATTCCCCCAGGTTCTTCCACCTGCCATCAACATATAATCAAGAACATCAACTAGGGAGGTAAAGGCAGGTGGACTTGCTGTGCTGCACCAAATTAAATAAGAACTACAAGTCTAGTATGACTTATTACTATGAATGAATGGAAGCAAGCACAGACATACTAAACAAGAACCTGTTAGCTGGTGTTTTATTTCATGCAACCATGCAACTCATCACATTTAAACCATATTCCACATATTCCATATTGTTAAACCTACCTGCAGGACCAGATGATCCACTGACCTTTTGTGGGGTGGCCCCCTGACTCCTTGGAAATAGGTGCTGGCAATGAAAGTGCCCTCTGATCAGCAGATGAGAAGGTACCACTCGGCTCAGTGGGGATGGATCATTTATGTGGAGGTAAATATTTTCTGACAATAAGCCAAGTAAAAGAGTTGTAGAGTCTTCTGTTGGGATCACATCAGGTGGTGGTTTGGCCACACGAGTTTGGAAAAGATGACAATGAGAGTCAGAGAACTCATCCAGACGCTGAAGTTCAAGGATAACTAGTCTGTTGGAAGGGTTATGAAACAAAGGGATGGTGATTGTCCTTTTTATCCAAATACTTTGTTTTGTTATCCGTCTCCTTCTGACCCTGCGAAGTCTGTACCTGACATCTGCAGAAAGGAAATTGAATCCAGCCCCTCTCCAACCGGCTCCCCCTCTTCAATTCTTAACCCTCCCAGCACCACAAATCAATCTTCCTGCGAGAGGGAGGGAGGCAGAGAACAGTTAGGAAAGGGACTTTCATGTGGCGGAATCAGCTTACACTCAGTTTATCTTCACTTGTTGTATTATTAGGCGGTGAACTGTACAATCTCAGCCGTTTCTGGCTTCCTTTACACCACAGGACTGCTCACAAGAGGGACATAAAAGCTCTGACTGCACTACATCCACAGCCGCTCAGAATGGATGCTCTACTGTGAAATCTAAAGCCGGCTCTCACATTTATTTTACAGCCAGAACATTCATGGCAAAAGATGATTTTTTTTTTAATGGTAATAATATCTTCCAATAAATATGAACTTTATCTGCCAGAGTATTTAAACACTAGATCCATTGCAATCCACATTACTTGTACAATATTAGGTTGCATAGCACCTAAGCACTGGGTGGACCAAAACCTAGGATTAGATGACTATGCTGGGTTTTGGTCTTTGCCCCCTGGGCACCCCGATCAGGGTGTGTGAAACCCCCCAGGTCGCCCAATCTCACTTACCCTTCCCCAGTCCTATGGCACATGCGCAGCCCTCTTGTCCAGTCAGCGCACTCGGATCCTCTTGAGCCCCTTTGCCCATGAGCTCATCTAGGGTGAGCGGATGCGAGCATGCTGGTGGCCGCATCCCCAGCTACCCTTTAACAGGGAGTGTGCCGGCACCGGCCATTCACAAATGCCTGGGGCGGGCACGCGCCCTGCTAAAGGGAAAGCGGGGATGCAGCCGCTGCTTGAACGGGGTGCCCCCGGGGGGAGCGAGTATGCCTGCCCTGACTCTAGACTCCAGAGGTTTTGGTCCGATTTAATTGCTTCATGCCACAGTAAAATTTGGGATTACATTAATCTGAATGACTCTAAGGGGACTATATGTCAGAAAACCCCCAAACAAGAGGCTACTTTAAGACTGCACCCTTCATAGGAAAACCACCTTCAGTAAGGTCATTAACCCTTTAAGTACTGTGGGAATTAACAAAATGTGGGGAGCTTCATCTGAACATGATGTAATAGTATGTCATATGTCTGGAAGGGGTTATGGTTAAGTGATGGTACTGAAGCTTTAGTCTTGTAGGGGCAGATCATGTGGCAGTGGTGGGTACGGCAACTTTTTAAGACATGATGCTGAGACTATAGCATTTCCGGTGTAGAACAAAGGCTGCAATGTCCTGATTGGAGGGTACAGTAGGACTTGAGGGACCATATTTAACAAAACACTAGACACACACAGCGTTGGCGCTCTAAAGCTGGGCGTTGTAGCATAGAGCGCCAGACACTGTGTGATTAAAGTCTGTTTTTGAACACATATCCACCAGTAACAAAGCGAAAACACATGGAATGACATTGTTTTAACAATTTGACAATAACACTAGTGCCAGATCTGTAAACACAATTCTGAATAGAAAAAGTCCCAAAAATGTATAAAAGTGTTTGTTTGCAGACAGGAGAGGTCACACAATGATTTGAGCAAAAAAAAAAAAAATATGTAAATTGCCAAACACGCTATTTATACACAACTAATGAAGCCCCATTGAAATGTATGGGAGAGCGATACAGAGCGACAGGTACTACATGCGCTCCTGAGCCTAGAGCGCTATACGCTGAGCCGCCTATAATAATACATGTGATGCTACATGGCGCTGTTATAGGCGCTCACCAGATTCTCTTTCTTCAATGTGGTTTTGCATAGAGTGCCCGGCATTCACCAGACGCTGCCCGCCGCTACGAGGCACTTCCTGGCGCTATCCCTTCTTAAAAACCCCCATAATATGGGATATGCCGACATATAAAAACACACTATAAAAGTGTGTTTTCATCAAGATTTCATGGTTTTTCTACACCAAATCCACCACAGCAGTTAGCCAGCATTCACCACTGGTGAACTGCTGTCACTGGTGTTCGCCGGTTTAATCTGAGCTCCATGCACCGCGGTTTTCCCCTCTCCGCTCACGCACAGCGAACGCAGGGAACGCAAGAGTCGGTCAAAGCCGCAAATATAGTAAATCACCCCTTATATGTCCTGTTAGAAGCCGGCAAACTACTATGACCTGTCCCCTTCTTTTAACAGAAATGTAGCACAGGTGCCTGATCTACACAAATATTCACTTTGTCCTAATTAATCCCAAATGTTATAGCGATGTAGGTGAATCATTACCCTGTCAAAGAGCAGGCCTCACTGAGTCATGATTCAAGCCATGTACTGGCCAGAGGCATATTCCGAAATCTGTGGTCCTGATGTGAGAACAGAAGTGGGCCCCTGAGAAGAACTATGACATGGGGATCGATTCAGAGCAAGGTTAAAATATTCACTCCTGTTTTAGGAGAGAAAACTGTCGTTCACTTTCATTGTGTACATTGGGGCTGATTCAACAACCAAAAATGGAGTGAGTTTTCTCTCCTGACTCTGAATCGACCCCATAATTTACAGCAGCATGGATAGCGAATAAGCTCCAGAGAAAGTGACGGGTGGCCAAAGCAGCCTTCCTGACACTTATGGAAAATATATGGGGTTATTGCAGGTGGAGAGTAACCTGCTGCTTACTCTCCACCTGTTTAAAAAAATAGCGCAGTACATCCGAAGTTGAAATCCAAAGAAGTTGGCCCCTCTTTATTAAATACATACTGCACCTGTATCTGACAGATATAACACAGTACTGAGCAAGTATGACCCCCTATCTTTAGTTCCATTTATCCAAGTCCTCCAGTTATTCGTGTCAGGCTCACCAGTTCATAGGATATTGCCCAATCTCCACTGCTGCGTCACCTAAGTAGGCCCCCATTCGCCAGGACGTCAATGACTCCTCACTGGACACAGTTGCCCCCAGGACTTGGTAGAGCCAACAATATCCTGTGAGAGTTGGGACTGCAGGTGGGAGAGCTCCAACGGGTGGTAAAGGGTGGTCAAGACATAGCCAGGGATTTTACACAAAAGTTCAGTCTGTACAGGCGTCAAAGGCACGAAGGTCTAGAGATCAAAAGTCAGGCCAAAGGTCATTCACTGGTGGGCACAGTAAGAGGTACCATATTAGGAGGCAAAGACATGAAGGTATCCGTGGTCACACACAGGAGATCTTAAAGGGTGAAGAAGAGAAGGATCAGAAGAGGACATGGTCAAACAGAACTGGGTCATACATGGGCACATAATCATTAGGTAAATCACAGATAAGCACACCCAAGCAAAGGCTATAACGGGCAAGAAGTAGAAGGCTGGGTAAACCTTTATGGGGGTTGGTTGAAAGTGATTGGCTTGGGCTGGAGCTGATTGTTTCAACATGATTAGGGCTGACTGGCCCAAATACACAGCAAAAGCCAATGGCTCTGGAGTATGCTTTGAGCTCATTGACCAATTCAAACTTGCCCCTGGTAGCTGCGCTGCCTGATACTGGTGGCACACAGCCACCGTAGAGCATAAGGGGCTGCCAGTCACGACTGCAGGAGACCAAGCCAGCATCTGGCACTGACATGCTGGCAGTGTGCCACTCGGACACCTGGATAGGGGTCAGTAGTCAGCTGAGTACTGATTTTTTCACTCACTCAGAATGACAACCTTCATCTACCTTTACTGTCAACCCCTGACTACCGTTACTATCACCTAGACAACCTGTCTCCACCATTTCTCCTAACTGATAACAAATAGCTGCTTTCCCTATCAATAGCAACTAGCAATTGCTCCCATTCCCTGATGGCCCCTGAGGGGTAAATAGAACTAGTGTGTAAAGGTAAATAGAGGCTCAGTAAGGATGAAATGTTGCAAGGAGAGTGATATGGAAGGGTTCCATTGCCAAATAGAGGTGGCAGTGGTGGCTTGGAGGAAAGTGTTGGCATTGCTTTTAGAGGAAATCTCTGGCACCATAACAAGATAAGAGTTTTTTTATATATAATTGTATGTTTAGCATTGGGAAGCGTTTACATGGATTGAGTATTGGGAATACAGATATGATTTGGGATTGACAGGGCGAATCGCTATAAATATGGTTGGAGAGGCAAGACAATCAACATGTGTATTGCTAGCATGTGGGGATTGTTAGATATAAATATGTTAGTGGGTTGGTGGGGTGGAAGGACCTGTGAGTAAAAAAAAAAAACTATGGAGTTTGTGGAGACACTGGGTATGCTTATTGGTGTCAAAAATCGTATGCTCCTAAAATGGAAAAATGTGAAATCCTGAACCTATTCATTGTGGCCCATTGACCAGTCAGTGCTTTAAAAGCATGTAAAAGTAACAGTGTGACAGTTATAGCAAGTGCTAATAGGGAGCTTTAGGGGGGTTAAGGCATTGAATAGGACCCCTAGGTCACCTAGAGCTGGAGAGTCAGCTAGTGAGGGGCAAGAGAAAATCTTGGTTGTCAAGACAGCATAAATCGAACTGGGACAAATCTAATAATGTCACCATTCCAAAGTTTAGTGAGACAGAAACTTGACTGTGAGTACTGTTGTACTGCTGTATCTGTGTTTGATGCCCTGGGTAACTGTTTGCCTTCGTTCAGATGACAATCCTCAAACTACTCTGTTGTGCTCACTTATAACGCCCCTGCTCAGCGTCGGGAGATGCCCAGCACTGAGCCCAGGACTTAGGCTCACATAGGCCAATATGCTACCATTACAAAACTGAGGCAGCGATGGTATGGGTTAGTCTTGGAATGCTGGGCTCAGCAATGTGAGGTCAATCTGAGAGGCGTCTAAACAGAATGAGAAGGCAAGAGCGTGGACAGGCCTATAGTCAGAGGTCAGGCAGGCAGAAATTTTCTAGTATCCAAGGGTTAAATAGGCTCGTGGTTGGTTCAGGCAGCAAGCTGGTATACTGATACCTGCTGGTAAACTGATAAAAGTTCAGCACCTTTGCAACTAAACGTCAGCAAACACATAGGACACACAATAGCGCTGGCCAATCACCATGGGCCCACAGGTGATCAGGTAAAGCCACTTGGTCCAATTTGCCACAACATTCTTAAAGTGGATCTCCAGTAAAATAAAATATTTTAGTAAATGACTCGCTGGAATATGCAGTTTGAGGGGGCTTACAGTCATTGTTCAGGCACATTTTAAAGTATTCCCGTTGTGTAAGGCTACACATAGCAATGTTCTCATTTTCCCCCTTTTTAAACAAAGCTATAATGCCAGTGTAATTATAAAATAAAATCTACTCTGTGAGGAGTGGCAGGGCTGAGTGATGCAAGCACACTGTGTGCATAGAGTGAGCATTACATTATAGTTGAGTGGGCTTGAATGGCAATGTGGAGGGCTCCATCATAGCCTATCACTAAAAGAGGGGATGACAAACTGACACAAGCCTCAGGCTTCGATTTGTGGTCAGACTCAGAGGGGGGCTCTTGAGGAAGCAAAGAAGAAGAAGAAATTCCCCTTCTTTCCGGGATTGACACTGCATCAGGTAAGCTGCCAGGCAATTGATTTTGCAGTTGAGAATAACAAGGGTCCCATCTTTTGTTCCCCCCTGAGCAGGGCTGTATTTGGTGTTTATGATGCCCTAGGCACTTTAAGTGCTTGAGCCCCCCTTTTTTTTTAATTAGATCCTAAAAAGGTCCATATAAAAAATGTGTGGAGGGAGGAGAGGGTACAATAGGCTAGATGCAGAGTATGTGTGTGGAGGAGGGAGAGGGCACAAAGAAGAAATGCCGAGAAGCATGTTCCATCTTTCCGTAATTTTGACATACAGTAAACATATGACCACAGCAGTGAAGGGGAGATGTTCTGGCCTGTGTTCAACCCATTGCACCCTCACCCCCCTTCACACAAATACACTCTGCGTCATTCTGTAACTTGGGGTTGCTTGTTAGGAGGCATTAATGTTCCGGCTATGGGAGTTTTCATTTCTCTGCTTTACTACAGTAGTAAGGGCAGAGCCCCCCTCCAGGTTGCCACCCTAGGCACGTGTCTAGGGTTGCCTAATGGGAAATACAGTCCTGCCCCTGAGTGCCCAGGCCCCATACAGTAGTCCTGCCAGTTCTGCACTGATGGAAGCCCTGGTATAAGTACTCCTTATGATGTAGGGGAGGAAAAGGCTGTATGAATGGATGTGTATGCTAAGCATCTGATATGATAAGCAGTAATGACTCTGGCCTTTCACTATCGTCTCATATCAGGGAATGATATACAGCTGGTAAAAATAGGCATGAGGCATCATGTGTTAGAAATGACATATGTGCTGGTACATGGCTGCCTGTGGTGGGCTCCATTGTCATTCATGTCTATTTATAGTTTTAGCCTCTTTATACGACACAGGAGGGCTAATGGTCCCTGCACTGAGTTAGAAGCAGGCAGCAGAGCTGCTAACGCCATGTCTTTGAAGTACTGGCAAGACGCTCTGATCTTCCATATGGCTCTGCTCAGAGTGTAGAATAGTGATGACTATGAATTTGGAGTTGGAGGATTAGTTTTCCAGAGAGGAAAGGAAAGGATCAGAACACTGAAAATGTGTTGGGGGCATTCTTTTTTTTTGCAATGGATTTAAGCTCATTTGTTTTTAATAAGGTACAGATATGTAAACAGTCACTGAAGAACAAAGACTGTTGGGAGCCCAAAGCAAGTGGTGAGAAGAGGAAGTGCTTTAAAGAGACATTGTAATCTTAAAACACAAATCACAGACAGATTTATCCCAACAATGCAGCACACATGGTGGCCAGTAGAGGGCACTCTACCACCTCAATACAAGTTCCCTGGATTGACAGCCTTCCACACATAACGGAGGCAGGGTGGTCAAGAAGAGTAGGGTTTTTCTCCACACTGGTGCGATCATGGTGCGCTAGCGATTTTCATGTGACTGTGCTAGCACAGAGATTTGGAAGCACTAGCGCTTGCAATTGCTACTTAAAGAAGTGCGATCACAAGTGCTACTGCCACAAAATCGCTGCATGCAGGAATATTACAGGATTATTACAATCACCCCACACTGCCAAACCCCTATGTGAAAGGGCCCATAAGTTACTTTTTCATGGCTATTGCAGGCCAATTGCAATAGAAAAGAGCCTTACAATTTACTGTCTAGCTGAATTTGTGGGTGCAAATTCCTTTGTACCAACACAGTCCAACTCCTTAAGCTTTGGTGGTTTACTCAAGCTACTCAGTCACTTCCCTAGATGCATGATCTCCAGTCAAAAAATCTAAGCTTAGTGATTTCTGCTCCCCTAAAGCCCCCCTTTGGCAATCAGTGACATTAGCTTTTTAAGAGGGATTATCACCAAGCAGATGTTTGCAATAGCAGGCAGATTCTGCACTCTTAAACATGCATGGCAGCAACCATCTTGCCACGCACATGAAAAGTCTGCTTATGAAAAAATGAGTCCCTCAGCCAAAATTGCCTCACAGCTCTGTGAAATCATCTCTAATTTCTAGCCAGAAGTAGTGAACCTTCAGCCATAGCGACTCATTATTGCTTTGCTAACAGCAGAAATATTCTAAATACACTGTATCCCCTGACTAAATGCTTTTCTGGCCACCGATGCCATAGAGATACATTATAACAGCTTCCATCACACAGATCCCCTTAGCTACATTAGCTGTTTATTCAGTGTTTGCATGTGTGAAAAATGACAGGCAAGCTTCTCCTTGTTTCTGAGGCACTCGTGTCTCTTAATTTAATGTGAATTGCTGCTGGCCTCTAATTCTCATGTAAGCACAACTATCAGGTTTGTGGCCAGATGGCGGCCCTCATGTAATTCAAGAGTTAATAATCTTTATGCCGTTCTGCAACATCTGCATAGGATTAAGCCCTCCCAAACTGCTACTGATCATAAGAAGGGAAGCAATTTAATAAACTTTCTTTTTGTGACTGGAGGTCCGCTTTAAATATATGGGTCTCCATACAGTGATTCACCATCCAAACACCATAAATACTCATGGGTAGGCTACACTGCACCACTAATGGCCTTGTCAATCAATCAATCAAATATCTACTAACAGAAGTGTAGCAGATAGGATTAAGGATCCTTAGCTAGGGGGTTCTGGAGGCACAAGGCTGAATAAGCTCAATGAGAAAAGGGGATGGATAGCCTAGGGAAGTGCTAACTCTTATTCTAAGGAAGTACCAAACAGGTATAGAGTAGTTGGAGGCTTAGAGTGGCAAGACCTCTTGACACTCAGAATGTCAAGTGATAAGGGGATCCACCTGAAATATGGATTAGAATGGGTCACTATTAGGGTTACAGTCTGAGGGTCACATAGACCATAAGCTTAAGGAGATTACCTCAACTGTAGTATTCTCAGTAACACTACCAGTACCGAGAGCCACACCAGATAGGCAGGGGGAGATTAGGGGGGGAAACAAGTGGCTCAAAAATTGGAGGAAAAAGAAGGAGTTTTGGTTCCTAGAGAACTGGTCCGACTTCTCAGGGGGCTACAGGTTTTTGGGAACCTAAATGGGGAGGGGTGTAGCTCTCTGTTGGGAAAGGATGTCTAAAATTTTGGATGATTGTTTAAACTTAGCATGGGCAAGGGGGGGTTATATGCACCTACAGAGGAACGCAGGAACGAAAGAGAAATTGGATGTGCTGGGGTGGAGAGGGGGGAGTATGTCTAGCAGGCAAATGGATTTATAAAAAATATCCATAATCTTCTGAACTGCATATTCAAACCAATGCTAGAAGCCCCCTAGATCACCCAGTTTATACTACCGTTGCCTACTTGTTACATTGCCATATATTTTGGGCCTTTGATCTTTATTTGCAGAAGGCTGGATGTTCATGGCTGTATTGGAGGTGAGACGTGTGAGCACTGCTAAGAAAGCGCTCACAATCATAGACATTTTTATTTATATGATTTATCACATTACATATCAAAAGCAATTAAGACTTAGGCCCTTATTTATGAAGGAATAGCGACAGGTAGCGACTGGTGAGCGACCGGTAATGACGGGCACCACCACGAGAACGCCGGCTCCCCACCACAATCACACATTTATCAAGCCGATCCTGCTTAGCGACTGAGATAGCGCCAGATAGCCACTCATTCATCATTATTCCAGCCTCAGCCCACAGCGCCAGCGTCCGACCTTGAACAGCGACAGGTATGACCTCTCGCTACCTGGCGCTCTCCAATGCATTTCAATGGAACAATCTTTAAATATTCATAATTAATTGTTATTAATGTTTTTGTTTTTTTTAAATGTGAAAAATTCTGTGACCACTTCTGCCATGTTAGTTAATTTTTTTAAGGTAAAAAAAAAAAAAATGTGCAGAATTGATATTACAGGTCTGATATTATTGTATTCATATTACTAAATTCTTTCACATTTTTTTTTATTTTTGGTTTCCAAAAATATGGTGGTTTGGGGGTTAAAAACCTACTTTTAACACATCGCCGCCAGCGCTCTGGGGTTTAAACATGCATTTCACAGCACAATAATTTTTTGAGCGTGATTTTTTGATGAATGTGGTGGGAGCCGGTCGCTCTGACCAGTCGCTATCATGCGCACCCATACATCGCAGAACCTGTCAAATAGCGACTCGTCACCCCGTATTCAACATTACTGCACACCGACTCAGTCGCTATCAACAACCGAACAATGGCCAAGCACAGCGACTACTAGCGGGCGCTGTGAAAATACTGCTACAGTTGCTCAACTGTCGCTACCTGCCGTTATTAATGAATCGGTCTCTTAGTGGAAGGGTAAACTGCTCCCTGACTACATCACCTGCTGTGCTTCTTTGGACGAATTGTGTGGCTCCCGCGGGATGATACTGTAAGAATTCAAACTAAATAGTGTGTCACACCAAGGCATAAACTACAATTATATGCACTTTTATTCCCCCCCTCCTCTTCTCATGTATTTCCTAAGCATTCCTCTATTCCTCCCTCTCTTGAAAACACATTTCCATCCATCCTAAACATTCCCTTGGAATATGCCCCCCACAATTCATAACACCAATACCTTTCTACAGCATAAACAAGCATCCTAGTACCTATATCTATCCTCTACAGGCCCCACTGGTTCCGCACTCTCTCTTCACACATAAGGGTCAATATAACACTTAATTCATCTCCTCCTTTCTCATCATTATCACCCACCCTGCCGTATAATAAGACAAAAGCACAGCTGGTCCCCGTGCAGAAACAACCCCCTTAGAAACTCAGTAGCGTCCGGTTGTGGTATTAACTATTGCTTGGCAACTTTCCACCTCATCTTAGGGCTGTTAACCCTTCCCTCCACCCTTCTAATACTTCATAGCAATCTACCTACCTATTATCCAACCTCATCTCCCATCACCATTTTATTGTTGGTCAGTGTGCAGCCCACCTCTGTCGGCTACCTCCTTTAATATCTCCGCTCTCACCACCACCATCCCCTACTGCCACTTCATTATTGTCTTCTTTAAACACTCCACTTCTCTCCATTCCTCCCCCCTTTTTTTTCTTCCTTTCTTTTACCCTGCTTCCCCTAAACCTTCAAAATTAGCTAACCCCAACGCTCTCTTCTGAACACCAACATCAACTTCGAACTCCTCTCTTCATAATGTGCAGGGAGTCTCCCCCCGCAAAATAGGACAAAAGCATTTTACTCTTATAAGTCAATGCAAACCGATATTATAACTGAAAAGAGAAAGAGAGTTGTCAGCTTGAGAACCCTTCAAATGGATAATTAATGGAGGGAAACACAAACCGCAATGTTTGGGTTCGTAAACCGGAGCACGGACTTCAGCAGTGTTTGAGTTCGAAGTCTGGCTCGAACACAGAAAAGCTGGATGATGCCCATAAACCAGCTTCACCTAACTCACCTCTGCCTGCTCCTCTCCTGCCTGCGTGGTGGAGAGGCGGCAGCGGTAGCATTTAAAACTGGCCCTAGCCAGGTCTAAAAAAAGATGTGTCCTCACTCATGGGAGCCAGCAACCATCTTTCTGTAGCCCTGGCTGGGGCCAGCATTAAATGCTGCTGCCACTGCCTCGCTGTCAGAGGAAGATTGGGCAGAAGTGAGTTAAAGCAACGCACTTCTGCTGCAAACTCTGCACCCACCCCCCAAACAGCCACCCACCAAATTTGGGTCCCTATTCATTTCAATAGGGACCGGGTTTGGTCCCCGAACCTGAACATTTATTCAAAGTTCGCCATACCTGCCAAACCTGAACTTTGGGGGTTCCCTAATAATGAGTCATTATTGACACCAAAGAACAAATTTTACAGTCCATAAACATGTATTTTGAAATGAATACTGATTCAGCCTCTGCAGTAAGTGTCTGGGAAGCCCATAAGGTGGTAATGAAAGCCAATCTTATTGCATTAGCCACATCACTTAAAAAACAAACCTCACCTCACATCTAGCGCAAATGCAAAAAAGCTGGAAAAGGAACCCAATGGGTGAGCTCAAAAAGAGGGATGAAGAGATTAGAATACAACTCAATATGATTCTAGATTAACTAGCAGAAAAGTTAAGATGGGAAAAACAAAAATTTTATGCAAGAGCTAATAAATGTGACACACCTCCAAGATGGAGAAAAGATTTTCATTTCATCACTGACCTAATGCTTAGGATATATTGGGAAGTTTACACAATTGGTAAATAAGTTAAGAACTGTCCAGGTAAAATTTTGGAAAAAATTATACTCACTAATTCTTCCTTGTAGCAGCTTTCACTAGGTCTAGGTTTGGTAAAACCTACTCATCTTGGAGAAGGGTTCCTGCATTGTGCACATCGCTCCTTGATTTAATTATGGGGTTCATTGCTTTAAAAAAGAGGACATGCCAGGGAGTGGTGGTTTTGGATGAGGTGGGGGGACATGAACATGTTGCAGGGCCCATTCTTTAAAACCTGTAAGTCATACAGTTTCGACCCTAAGAAATCTGCTGATAGGCATCCAGGTGAGATTGTTTTTCAATGATGACAGGGACTTTAAACATTATGGCTAAATATGCATTTTGGCATGGTTCAAAACTTCACACAGAAAAATGAACATTGCTGGTCTGACTGTTTCTGGTTTCTGTCATATTACTAAACACATATGGACCACACATATCATTTTTCTGAAATTGCTTCTTCACCTGTCAATTTTGTCTACTTCAGAAAAGAGTCCCACTTCTTGTTGTCAAGTTGTGAAGCTTGACATAGTTTATCCCCTACACCTGTCTACATTTTACTGCTAAACACATACAACGTGGCATCACCAACACATTTTTCCTATCAATGATCTGTAGAACATCACTCCAATCACTTGCAATTACTGCATTGAAAGTGGGCTCCCTGCAGAGAATTGATGGAGTGTGATTGCTCAGGTCACTTACACAATTTTGTACAGACTTTCAAGCCTCTGAACATTCAGTCAACGTCTCTTAACCCAAACCTTTTCCTTAACATGCACACTCCCCACGGGTTCTTATTCTGGGGTGCTTCATCAGCTACCCCTTAAGGTTCAAGCCCTGTGCCCATCAATATCAGCACAGCCTCCTTCCCCCTTTCTGCTTCAGCCCGCACATTGGTCCAGCTTCTCCTCAATGCCACAAGACAAGCTTGCACTTCCTGGGCCACCCATTTATAGGCCCAGGAACAAATCAGTGTTGAGGGGCATGACCTGACTAACTACTAGTTCTAACTAAACCTTCAGAGGCAGAGAGATCTTGAACCCAGGTGTCCCTGCCCCCATGCCTAGTCTACACTAACAATTAATTAACACTTTATTTAAATACAGATACAGAGATCACACAAGGAAATTGTTTCGTCAGGTTTCAGTGGTGTGGGAAGGGGGGTCGAGGGGCAGGTGGCAACTATCAATGTTACGACAAGTATTTGTGCTAGATTAGTTTGTGGATTGTTTTCTATTTAGGAAGGTGATGGGTTAAAAACTGTTCTTGTAACCAAAAAGCATCGGCTGGATTTCAATGCATTTCAATGCATACAATTCCCTTTATTTCTCTATCCTGCCACTCCAACCTTCTGATTTTCTGTAAGATTCCTGAAATGACTCTCCCACTTAATTCATGCAGGGGATACACAGTTCTTCTCCTACACCTTTTAGACAAGAAGAAAAATTTGATAGCCATAATTGAGTATATTTGGCCTATAATTACAAGCCCTACAAAAGGAGGTAGCTAGAACATACAATTTTTTTTTGTATTCTAACACACATCAAGCACACACATCAAACCAGGAAGGAATGGCAGTCAGCTTCCTGCCACCTAGGACTCAATAGATTTTTTAAGGATGCTTAAATGGCCGTTGGACAAACAAGTGCTAGAAGAAATTGTTCTCTGAGGTTTATTAAGCAAAGCCGGGCAACAAAGAGCCAATTGGATCTCTCCTGACTGAGATTCAACAAACCATTAAAAAAACTTCCAAATAATAAAACTCCAGGCCCCAATGGTTTCCCCATTGCATTTTACAAAATTCTATCTCTAGAGGTAGCAGCTCTATTTGCTGAAGTCTATTCTGTGTTTTCTGGCAAAACTAGGTTCCCTTAATAAGAAATTCCCAGATAAAATTACTTCTTAATGACCAATTGACTTGCTGAACACTGACTAAAACACTGGCTAAAATTATTATGGCAGACTTTTGACTTACCATCAAATGGGCTTCTTGAAGGGGAAAACACTCAATCATTTAAATCAATTAAATCGATCACAAGGGCAGTGGTTGGAAAACCTCACACAAATAATATGCTTTTAAGCTTAGATACTAATTAATCATTTGACAAATTAGAACGACCATGGCTTAAACAAATATTGGCATATTGAGGCTTCAGTAACACTTTTTTTCACTTAGTTTAGGGAGCTCAACTGGTGCTTTTGCCTATGTCCAAAGGACTGGTTTTCAGATTCTACCACCTTGTTAGTGGACTCCTTTTATCACCATTGTGGATTAATTCACTTGTGTGGATTTTTTTTCTCTGATAAATGAATCACCCCTTCTCTCCCTACCTTTCCTATATTTCCTTGATTTTGTCCCATTCCACCATGGTCTTAGTGGCAGGCAGCACTCTTTAAGAATAGACTGGTATTTTATATTGGTGGTCAAAGCTATCTCATTCTCCAAACAACAAAATTCTGTGAGTTTCCAAGATTTGATGTCCGAAGGGGGTTCCCTAGTTAACCAGACCAGCAACGTGAGTGACTACCTTATCTTGCTCAGTTTGCATTAAAGAGTCTCCCAATTAGTGCCCTTTAAATTGTAAGCAAGAGTTGTCCCTGCTTGTTTGTTAGTTCGGTTATAAGTGTAGTAGTAGCCTTTTGCCCATACAGGTTTGGTGTATTGCCATTCTTAATGCCGTAGACTCTGGTATAGTGAGGCTGCCCCTTTTGTGGAAACCATTAAGCCCTGGGGAAGTTTCAAACCTGGCTGCAATTGCCCCTGTACACAAAGTGAAAAAGGTTCACTCCCTAACCTGTGTAGTTACCTGCCTAAAGTTACTGAGAGTCGGTAGTCACCTGAAAGTGGGGTGGTGTGTCGACAAAATGCTATAGGAACTGTGAACCGTGATTTTGTCTTTGGAAGTTAGTGTTTTTCCCGGTGAATCTAGGTTGAAACTATGACTTTACTTGTAGAAGTTACAGCTCTAAATTAGGTATGTGCTACCTTTTCAAGCTAATAAAGTGAAATAACCCAGTTTAAGATGCAGTTGAGCTTTGTGTGGATTTACTGGCCAATCATGACATATTTTGGATTACAGTTTAAAGCTGACCGTGACTGCTACTGATAAAAATCTATATAAATATGCTGGATGGCGGAAGGAGGGGTCACTTATACACCCGGCAGCAGGAAATATCCAGTCAGGCTTGCTTTTTTTACATTTTAATGGAAGGAACAGATTCACCCCTGATACACTAAACCTGTCACTCCTGGATTATATTCCTACCATGACAGAATAAACCAACAAGCTTAATGGGAGTTTTATTCAGTCAGGTGTATAAGTGACCCCTCCTTGCATTAGTGTTTATATGGCTTATTACACAATCAACAATTAAAGATATCTTAGATATGTATTTCGAATATATATATATATATATATATATATATATCCTTTACTATTGTTTTTCAGATCTGCAGAATATTTCAGCACAAAGTGCTCTACCTGTTGTTTGTGGAGGTGATTCATAATTTCTTAGCCTGTGGATTTTTTTCCAGTCCTATATCATGTGAAGTAGAGGGGTACTTGCCAGCATCTGTTCAATACATTTGCTGTCAGCTTAGAGGGGCATTCCAGAATTGAATTGGAGACGGTAGGGTTAACCAGTGATGGAGATCTTGAGGAATGTGTCATACCCATCTGGTTACCACTTCATGCTGAAATCCATCACAGACAATATGGATAATATGAGGAGATTTATCTTGGCTGAGTTGAAAAAAGATAAACATGTTGGAACAAGATGAGACCTCGTGATGGGACAGAGATAGCCAACATCTTCAGAGAAAGGACACAAGGGCTGCCAGGGCTCCCAGCTTGATGGATTGCATAACACTTTTGCTGTATGTCGCAGGCAGAAGTGCAAGCTGGGGAAAGAAATTCTATTTTGTTTTCTTGACTTGATCCAGACAGTGTAGAAATTGTTTTTCCTGTCATTCAGAAGTTCAGAATCTGGTAATGCCCTTGCCCCTCTAAAGCCAAAGCAGCTCATACGTCTGTTTTATCCCCCACCCGAGCATCCTGATTTGTGATGCCTGTCTGGCTGGAAGCCCCATAGGGAGCAAAAAAACCTGCACTGGTGGGTTCACATCTCTGCAGGGACCAATAATGTTCAACAGACAGCCAGGCATGTGCCATTCTTATTTTTGGTGCAACAAAAAGTATTGCCTGCCAAAAGTGTCCTCTTTAAAAATCAATCAAATTTTTATTCAAGTAAAGTAATAAAAAGCATGGTGCAGACAAAAAATCCCCCAGTAAAATACACGTATGTCTACTAGTTTCGAACCCCGCGGGTTCTTACTCATGACAATCCTCAATGTTGGTGCTTCCTATGTGCTTTTATGGCGCTGGACACCACAAATTGTAATACCTGGGTAGGGTTTTGGCCGGAGCAAGAGCCTGGAAGGCAACAACAACAGATTCATAAGGCTAATGGTGTCATGGCTGGAGCAAGAGCCTGGAAGTCAACAACAACAGATTCATAAGGCTAATGGTGTCATGGCTGGAGCAAGAGCCTGGAAGTCAACAACAACGGGTTCATAAGGCTGTGTTCATAAGGTGTAATTTAGATTCATTTTGTGATGGGTGAAACTAGTACGAGTTGGTAAGTAGCTAGACATGCAGACCAGGGAGTCTGGAAATCTGCACTCACATTGCAGGGACATGTGCACGGGCTCTGCTAATGTTGCAACTAGGTTGCTACTGGGTGGAATCAGACGTAATATAAAGTAAGGATTAGTCAGAACTAAATTGCTGATTGTTTTTCGAGAAAAAACAGTAGAAGTTGTTGTAGGATACAAACATAATCTGAGAGAACCTTAGAGCCAGAATCAGGTCAGGCAGCCATCACCAGGACCTGTGGAGGGAGCTACTTAGTTGGACTGTGCCAGTAAAGCCAGTAAACGAAGGCGTGGGATTTTGGATTGATAGTTCTATGTGAGCTACTATTGCTATAGTGAATTATACTGTTGGGACAGTATGCTGTCTGTGAAGTCAGTTCTTTAATTAAGTAAGTGAAACCTTCCTTAAAGTGCTATAGGAAGTTTATGTTGTCACCTGTTAGACCAGCTAGTGACCCAAAAAAGCCCAAACTATCTTCCATTATGTAACAGTTTAGTTGTAACTGAATAAATTAGCATATGGCTGCCATTCAGACATAATGCTGATTTTAGTTACTGTTTTTGTGAATATTGGACAAAGGCTTTAGTAAAAAAAAGAAACACAGGATGTTTTGGGGTACTGGGCTGGAGATAGAAGGTAATACCTTGAACTACCTTTCTGGGCATAGGATCACTTAAAGAAACTGGGCTTGAGTTTGTAGTCCTGTATAAGTCTATGGATGCTAGAGGGCCATCCTTATCCCACAAGTGCACCCACAGGACACCTTAGGGACAAAACAGACCCCATTCTTCAATTCCCTGATGTCACCCCAGGCCCATGTGTGCAACATATTTTGCCACTTTAAAATGGAATCTTCCCTTTAAAAAGACTCACATACAAAAAATGTGCTATTTTTAACATTGCTCTCTGAGATTATTGTAACAGTAGTCTAGCTCAGCTGGAACAACATGTGTTATGCCAAGGAACACAGTTCTCATTTGTTATCCTGAAGTCCTGGAAAGATATAGAGGTAAGAATGCAAATATGTTGGATAAAAATTGTCTCATTTAAAAGCCATGCTTCACATTTTTCAGGGCTAAGTGATACCTGATGATAGATCACATGACCAAGGTCAGGTTTCAGTTGACAAATAGGGTTCCTACTGCAGGAGATAGGGAGTTTTGAATATGGATGTGCATTGCTGTCAGTGGGCTCAACTGGAAAATCACATGTTTACTGAAACTCTGGCCAAAATGTATTTTTTCTTTCATTTTTGAAGTTGAGGGGGTTGAGGCTACCACCATGCCTTGCTCCTGTTTACCGGCGAATGAGTAGCCATCGTTATTTGATATAGAGCGATCGCAAAGCCCACCGGTAGAGATCTTCCACTTGCCCCGCAAAAGCTCTGCAGGGTCAACAACAAGGTAAACCGGTGCGGTATTTTAATATGGTTTCACACAGTGGGGCATTCTAGTTTGGGATGCTACAGGGAATAGAAATTAGACAGCCATATGGGCAATTCCTCTGTGTGAAACCCCCTGGGTTCACTCGTGCTACCATAGTGCATGAGCAGGACATGGCTATATTGCCAACAAAGTGCATTAATATTGTATTTCGCTATACAAAATTTGCCTTTGATTAGGACCCCTAGACACAACTTTGCATAGGGCCCCAGAAATAATAAGCCTGTCCTACCTCTTACTCCCATGCTCTTCTTCTAGACAAGCCTTTTAATAGCTCTTTACTTGGCATTTTGTAGTGTAGGGCAGTGGTCTCCAACTCTTCCCTACAAGAGGTCATGTTTGTGGATCTCCACATGGCATCTCCACTATAGCTCTGCTGCTGCACTAAATGCTTTACCTGTGCATCTGTGTGGAGATCTGCAAAACCTGGCTTGTTGTTAGGCTTATAGGAAAGAGTTAGGAACCCCTAGTGTAGACCGTTTCATCATAGGCTTGTAATTGTCCTTGTTGTAAGTTCCTCTGTATGCAGTGTATTAACATAGATGTTTGGTTCATATCCTGCAAAGTGGATCCTCTATGCTCATATTGGCCCAGTCCTGGGTAGAGAAGGCCCTACCAAATGTAATATCATTATCATAGTCACCCTTCCACTTAGGAATTCTTCCCATATGAACCTGAAGATAGTCTTGCCTTTGTTTTAGTGTTTCCCTTCTAACCCTCAAGAAAGGACCTCCCCCCCCCCCCCCCCCCCAACAACTTTAACACTGGATTTAGTTAAAAATGTTCAGTAGGATGAGACAAGTAAGATCCAAAAAAAACAAAAGAGGAATCAAAGAGATTTCACCCAGAGAGTGAGTATTCACAGATCCCAGACATGGGCAAATCTGTTAAGTAGTATATCAGTTTATAAAGATCAATGTCTGTTGATCATTGATCAAGATAACATTGTTCATCTAAATGAGAGAATGGGGGCGCATACAGCATGGGGCATGCTATGCTGCACACCATCTGTGCTGCTGCCACTAAAGAGTCTTTAATGGTGCAGGAAGGGGGCGAGTTAAGCTGTTTTTTTTTTTTTTTTTTTGTTCTTCCACTGTAAGTCTGCTTCATCCAGCCTGCGTATAACCACCATATATAGCTGGGGACACACCACAGTAAAGTGCCTCCAGCAACCTGAAGCTAGGTGTTTCCAAGTCCCCAACCTCTAACTAGTTTACACATAGGGAGCCTAGTGAAAAAAAAGTTATAACAAACAATTTTAAACTCTTTTGGATGTCTTCTTGGATGATTGCTACCTGACTACCTGTCAGGTTGTGAAGCTACCACCGCTGGCAAGTCCCTTGGTGAGGAAGAGATTATATCTAATGAGTACAGCAAAGTCTCACCTAGGCCATATTGTAAATAACCTAGATTGCTGCTTCTTGCATTTTTGACCCATCATCCATTTGTTGTAGATGATAAACTCATGCTGTTGTCAGGATCCAAGTTTGTCGCACAGCCACCCATTCCTATAGTGCTTCTCTGCTCTGCCAGAGTACATTGTCCTGCATCAATATCCACATGTATCTATAAATGGAAGCAACTTATGCTATCAAATCCAGCTTGCTCCACTGCCCTTACCTCAACCTGTTTAATGACTTCCATGTCCATAATGTCTTTCTGGTACTCCCTTTACTGCCATTCATTTTTATATTTTACATCTGATACATTTCCTGTATAACTTTATGGCATGAAGTCTTACAATACTCAAGGGGGCAAGAATCTCATCCCTTTACTGTCAGTCCTACCCACGTTATCAAGTCAGGAGTTTGTTTTCTTCTTCACACAGAATAAAGACATTTTCATCTGTGTGGAAATATTCCAGGGAAGCCTGAGTATGCAGAACATAAATGTAATTCCAAGTGACTTCACTGGAAAAATAGGTTACACATGTGAACTTGATACATCTGTAGTTTCCATGACACATCCTGACAGCATGCAGCTATACCTCAACATGCAGCGCTCAGACATTGTTTGCTTATATGGTGAATGTTCATGATTAAACATATTAAAATGACAACTACCATATACCTATATATATTAGTTACATAGTACGGCTGAACAAAGACACATGTCTATCAAGTTTCACCAAGGGACAGAAGAGTGAAACTTAGAGTGTTGCATGATATTGTCATAGTCTAAGAAAGGACTTAAAGTGATACTATAACCAGAAATGAAGTTTATGTGGTCACCTTCCATCCCCAACCCAATGCCCCAAAACAGCCTTTGTTTCTTTTTTTTACTAAATTCTTTGCCCAATATTCATAAAACACTAACATGAAGCAGTATGATCTCAGTGGGACACCTGCCTTCAAGTGAGTACGCAACCCCCAATCTCTGCTTCAGCCCTTGTTTGCCGGGAAGCTGGATACGCCTCACCGGGCACAGTTGCCCCCAGGACTTAGATAGCACAAAGGTGAAGGCAGATGAACCAAGGACTAGGCTGAGCAGAAGTCGAGTTTTCTGAGGTCATACATGGGAATGACAGTCCTTCCTATTCAGGGTTCCAAGGGAATACACAGGAGAATAGTCAAGGGTCAAGCCAGGGGTCAAGCCAGGTTGTCAGAGGGTTCACAGTACAGATGGGTAGACAAGCTAGAGGTCAGGAAAACAGGTGTTGGTCCAGACAGCGATCAGAGGCCATTGGCTAATAAGGACAGGAGGCCAGAGTCAGCCCACCACCTTAACCCCAGCAATACCTGTGGGGAAGCTGACCTGCAAAACTAGCAAAACATGTCCATAAAAGGAGACAGCACGTCTAAAGGTATGTCAGGGATGCGCAGCTATACTGGCAGCCAAAGAACACAGATAGGATGATTAACCAGCATGTGAGGAAGCAGAAACCGTGACATTCAGTTACAAGCTAAACTGTCACATAATGGCAGTTTGTGCTTTCAGATTGTCAAGACAGACACTCAATGCTGAGCTGTGTGTACTGTAACTAAATCCAGTTTGTGTTGTTATAATTATTAGACAAATGCTGGCTGGGGACAAAAACTTCCTTTCTGGGTATAAGATCACACTAATTCTTTTTTGAAGGCCTCAGCTGTTACTACTGTGACCGGCTTGTCTGGCGAATTTCACAGATTTACTGATCTTGTATTGAAAAAAAAGATATTTTCATTTTTAAAAATTGGACAACATCACACATTTATTGTATTCTATCTGAATATGGGTTTCTTTCTCTACCCTTCGTCTGTTGGTGTACCACAAGGTTTGGTCCTTGGGCTCCTACTCTCATTTTTTACCTATGGCCTTGGCTTACTCATAGACTCATCCATCGCTCCTCTAGCTCTTCCAGTGCTCCTTTCCCTCTCTCAGTCTTTCAACTAGCTGCAATTTTAATCTTCTAACCTTAACCTACTAAGTTATATCCAGACAAGCCTTTTCTAACATAACATTACTTGATGATACCAACCTAGACGTAGCTTCTGGATGATCATGCACCTTGCCTATTATTTGGTTCTTGGGGGGATAGTGTTTTAGCACAACATTTGGTTCAGAATATTTTTTTATTTTCCTCCCCCAAATTCTAGGTGCGTCTTATGAAAGGTGCATCTTAAAAGACAAATAATATGGTGGATATTTTAAGTATCTTGCAGTCCTAGCCATAGGCATTTATGTGGTCAGATCACAGTCACAATTCAAAAAGGACCTATTCACGTTAGACCAATAGTAAATCCCCCACATTTTTTCCTTGCTAGTGAATCTTAAGTGCAACGAGCGATGTAATGGTACAAGTTTCAGGCAGCTATTTTTTCTGATATGAGCTGATATTAATGTCCTCTGCTAGGTATCGGCTTGATGATCGACTCATGACCAGAAAAAACACTGTTAGACTTACCGGTAACTGATTTTATAGGAATACTTCAGCTTGACCACGTGGAGATATTATGCTCCACCCCCTGGGAGGAAACACAGAACAGGAACAGAGGTTAAAAGCCCCATCCCTTCCTCTCCTCCTCAGTAATAGTAAAGTAATAGACATCTACCCTTGGAATATGGGCAGGTAATAAGCGGTCAAGCTGAAGGATTCCTAAAAAATCCCTTACCGGTAAGTCTAACGGTAGTTTTTCCAAGTCATCCTTCAGCTTGAACATGTGGAGAGGATTAGGCAAGTAATTATACCTTAGGGGTGGGATGCTGCAAGTAGTACTCTTCTTCCAAAGGCCTGATGCTTTGCAGACAATAAATCAAGTTTATAGTGATTTAGGAAGGTGTGAGGCGATGACCACATAGCTGCTTTGCAGATTTTATCTATTGAAGCACCTGTCCTTTCTGCCCATGACGTGGCCATTGCCCTTGTGGAGTAGAAACTCCTGGGGGAGAGGCTCCCCTAGTAGAGTAAGTTTTTGCAATAGTCTGTTTGATCCATCTAGCAATTGTAAATTCCAGGGCCGGATTATGAGGGGGCCTCCACCACTTGCCCTGAAAAGAGGGCCTCCACCAACCTTTGGGTTATGGTTTGGTCTATGGTCTGACAGGCCACGGTGCCAGCAACAGTGGGAGCCTCTGCGCCTGGGCAGCCAAAGCCACCATAGGGCAGGACGGAGAGTCTAGAACAGAAAATCCACCGTCAGCAATGCTACAGTGATAGGTGAGTGCAGAGCTGTCAATCGGCAGCCACTCACTGCACATTAGACACCAAGCACAGCCGCTGGCAGCTCAGTGCAGGGAAATGATTTCTGCTGGACCAGCTGGGCGACTACACTACCCCCCTCCCAGAATGGCAAAGCAGGAGTTCCCGAACAGCACGCACCTGCAGAGGGGTGGCACAAGGGACTCGATCAGACATTCCAGTAAGTAGGTGGGTACCAGACAACCACCAATTAGTTACTTGGCTATTATTTTAAAGGAAAAAAAAATACTGTATCTGGGGACTCACCAGATTTTGTGCCCAGGGGCCTCCACCACACTTCAATCCAGTCCTGGTAGATTTGGATGCTGCTGAGACCTTATTTTTCCCACTAAATTTTAAAGTAACTGTTCTGCCACTCACCAGTCTGGATCTTTTCAAATAAATTATCAGGGCTCTTCTCTTCTGACATCAAGCAGCGAGAGGTCTTCTTTCTTTCCTGCTCCATTCGGCATGGTTGGAAGAATTATCTCTTGCGACTTGTTATTTGAAGTCACTATTTTAGGTAGAAATAACTGATTGGGTCTAAGTATGACCTTGTCTGGGAGTATAGCACAATATTTCGTTGACTGAAAGGGCCTGAAGCTCACTCACCTGTCTGGTAGAAGTAATAGCTAGAAGGAAACAACATTTCAAAGACAGCTATTTTTCTGAAACTTCATCTAGTGGCTCAAATGGAGGTTCCATTAGCCCTTTTACTACAATTGACAAGTCCCAGGTAGGAAAACCCTTGAAAGGCGCCGGTCTCTTACGTAGGATTGATTTGAAAAACCGATTAACCAGTTAATTTTGTCTTAATTTAATTTCCAGAAAAAAACTATAAAGCGGAGGTTTGAGTTTTCAGGGTACTTACAGCCAGTCCCTTGTCAAATCCTTCCTGCACGAACTCTAGCACTGTGGCAATTTCTTTTTTCTTCATCTTGTTAACTTCACAAAAAGAAGAAAAACGTTTCCACACCTTTACGTAGATTTTTCTGGTACTTAACTTACGACTTTTTAGTAGTGTTTCAGTCACTTTCAGGGAACAACCTCTTTTCCTTAATAAGGACCTTTAAAAAATAAAACTTTAACAACCTGTCAGAGCTTATGCGGTCCTACCGCCTGTTGGCCACTGTTGGCATTTTCTGACATGGCTGTTGCTCCTCGTCCCGGCTGCCGCTCCGCCGAACTGCTCAGCCCGGGGTCGTCCAGGGTATTGGCTCCTTGGCACCTGCCGCCGCTGCCCCAGCACACCTCCTGTCCGGCTTGCGACTCGCGCCGGGATGGAGGAGAAACACACTGCCCGCTGCTTACGGTTTCCACACAAGCCACTCGGCCCGCCCAGAATTCTAAAGTTTTGGAGGGAAATTTATTATTCAAAATAGGCGAATAATAAAGTTTAAAAACCATGAGTAACCAGCAGAAAAAAACAGTGCACCTACACCCAGCAAGGTGTAGGATTTAAAGTGACAGTAGCACAACTAGTGCAGTATATATAAACTATGAGGGAATAGTCCCAGGTGTAACCAGATCCCATAGGAACTCCCCTGGTATATGTCCAGTACAGCGGACTAACTCCAAACTCTGGAGGTTACAAAAAATTAAACTAAAAAAACAAACTGGCAGAAGTCTAACACCAGGTACTCTGTCCCAAGGTTTCCCAGGGAGGAAACACAAAGAACTGAGGAGTAGAGGAATGGGTGGGGCTTTTAACCTCTGTTCCTTTTTTGTGTTTCCTCCGGGGGGGGGGGGGGGGGACATAATATATCCATGTGGTCAAGCTGAAGAGAAAACATCAACCTTCTATCAAACTTCTAATAATCTAGTCTGGTCTCACTTCTTTGTTTGTTAGTTTGTTACATTTGTTATCCTACCTTTTTTGCCAGCAGGCTTCTATATTGGCTTAACTGGAATGAATGATCCCATCTTGGCTGTGGGGTGAGTACAGCTAGAAACTACCAGCTTTAAAATGCACAACCTAAAGTAAATATTATTTTATGACAGATTTATAGTGGTACCTTCTGATTGTTGGTTATGCACCCGTAGACCAATAAGGTTCGGCCACCACCACTACAGGAACATGTAAGGGAACACTTTAGCCCCCACTTGTTTAGTTCCCACTGACAGAACCCTTTATTTTAACAAATATGTCACCTGGATCAAGCGGTAGTCAGCACCTCTTATTTGGTCATTGCAAGTTAGACTGATTGTCTTCAATGGAGTCACAGCCAAAAACGTAGCAATAATTAAAAAGTACTGACAGACGCTTGGCTAAAGGAAGTCCTGTCCTTTAAAAAGGAAATGTTCATGGCAGAAATACTGGTTAATCATTGATGATTTATTGCTGGAACATGCTAACTGGCAGTAGAACCACTGGCCTAAAATGCAGATCAGAAATTCAGAATTTTATAAATGTTTTTGTTACAAAAGTCTTAAAGGGGCCACAGCACTCAAACCAGTTAGCTTGCTGACCAACCTACAATCTGTCTCTAAACTAGGTTAAAAACAGGGGGCTCGGTCACACACATCTGCAGAAGTATGCTTAAGCTGCACCACCAGCGCCAAGGTGCCCCTGTGAGGTGCAGTCCTAACTCTAGTACTAATTCTAGTCTCTAAGAGCCCCATTTGGGACATACAATGCAATAGATAAATTGGGAGCAGGCTTACCTGAGGTTGCCCTAAACCTCAAGTGCAAGCCATGGGGTGGAAGGGTCAAAGACCTTGCAATACAGCCTAGACCCCACACTCCATGTGCTTGCACAAATTCAAAAGAAACAAAAGAGGGGTGGCAGCCGCTCAGACCATTTTATAACTAACCAGGGAGGTGCACATTAGCAGGGCAATTAGAATACAAAAGTCTTAAAGGGGCCACAGCACTCAAACCAGTTAGCTTGCTGACCAACCTACAATCTGTCTCTAAACTAGGTTAAAAACAGGGGGCTCGGTCACACACATCTGCAGAAGTATGCTTAAGCTGCAGGGGCACCAGCGCCAAGGTGCCCCTGTGAGGTGCAGTCCTAACTCTAGTACTAATTCTAGTCTCTAAGAGCCCCATTTGGGACATACAATGCAATAGATAAATTGGGAGCAGGCTTACCTGAGGTTGCCCTAAACCTCAAGTGCAAACCATGGGGTGGAAGGGTCAAAGACCCTTCTGGTCCCAATGGTCTGAGCGGCTGCCACCCCTCTTTTGTTTCTTATAAATGTTTTTGTTCCAATAAACTGGACACAATTTTATGTCAAAGTAAAAGTAAAACGTTTTGTGTTCCATCCACACCACCGCGTCGCATCCTGTATAGGATAAGCACAGGAGAGTAGCGATGATGCGGTGGAATTGATGCCGCTTGAGCTGGCTATACCAGCTCCTCTCATAATTGGGGTGAGGTCTACTTCTAGGAAATTGGGAGGGGACACAATTATAGCATGTACGAAGGAGAGTTTCTTACTATAAATGTATGTCTTAAATGTATTATTACTGTATGACTAAGGGAGTTAGCAGCCCCAAACACGTCACGTGATGCCGATTGTTTTTTCATAATATGATGGAAGCGGATTTTAACCTATGCCAATAATGGAATAATTTTATCTCAGGTGGGATCTTCAGCTGGATTTTTCTATTACAATGGTACTAGGTAGGCACAGAGCTCCCTTACAGCCGATCAATCCCACGGTGCATGCACTTCAATCACCTGAGTGTCCACCACCAAGCTGTCAAGTCTCTGACCAGACTCCCAAATAACAGCAGGACTGTTAATAATATCTCCAAATTCTTATATAGTGGATCCACATATGATCAATCCCACGAAGGAACTTCGGCAAAGTTAGAAAATCACTCCACAGTTTTATCTCCAAAGTGGATGTACGGACAATCAAAGCGTATAACCCATAAGAAAGAAAGAAACAATGCATCTAGCGTAATATTGCACATAAAACCAATTTATTCCTGTGAAAAACGCACTCACATTAACAAAGCGTGTGTACAGCTTTAAGAAACATTAGGTGGCTCTCACCCACTCCAAAAACGTCAGACCTGGCCAGATCCGTAAAAATACAATTCTGTGATTACTCAACTGTAGAACTGGTATTATACGTATACAGCACGTCCTGTTCCAGAGACAGAAAAGTGGCTCCTCCCGGCCCCATATATACCAGGGACCTCCCACAAAATCCCCAATATTGAAAAGCAGTTAAAATGAGACCGGGAGAACTATAACATAACATTATATAAAAATTGAACATAAGAACAATCACCATAAAGAGGTAACTAAAAATAATGATAACAAGGGTGGGGTGGAACAGGACGTGCTGTATACGTATAATACCAATTCTACAGGTGAGTAATCACATAATTGTATTATTCTAAGTATACAGCAAGTCCTGTTCCAGAAGATATTCCTTACTCTTGGGATATCCAATAGCAGTGTCCGTAAGGTAGGGTGGGATCCCCAAAAGTAACAGCAGACAGTTTAAACCACTGCCGCCTGCAGAACTGTGCGACCAAAAGCAGCATCAGCTGAGGCCTTAACATCAACCTTGTAAAACTTAGAAAAAGTATGAACAGAAGACCAGGTGGCGACCTTGCAAACTTGTTCAACAGAAGCTTGGTGCTGAAAGGCCCAAGAGGCACCACTAGCACGAGTAGAATGAGCAGTAAGGTGGAAGGGAGGCTCCTTCCCCTTAGCAGAGTAGGCCTGTATCACAGCCTGACGGATCCACTTACTGATAGTGGACTTAGCTGGAGCCAGACCCTTCTTAGGTCCAGACGGGAGCACAAAAAGAGCATCAGTCTTCCTGAAGGGTTCAGATAGAACTTCAGAGTCTTAACCACATCCAGAGGGTGTAAAACCCTCTCCTTAGAGTTACTAGAATTAGGACACAGAGAAGGCAAAACAATGTCCTGATTGAGATGAAAGGCAGAAACAACCTTAGGCAAAAAAATCTGGCTTAAAACGAAACACCACCTTGTCCTGGTGTCTCTCAAAATAAGGAGGTTTGATGGAAAGCGCCGCCAACTCAGAAACACGCCTAACAGAAGTGATAGCCACCAAGACTACCTTAAGCGCAAGAATGGACAAGGGGGCCCCCTGCAAGGGCTCGAAGGGAGACCCATGCAGGGCAGATAAGACCAAGTTCAAGTCCCAGACTGGTAACATAGGCTTACGTGGGGGACGCATGTGAGTAACCCCCTGGAAGAAGGTCTTGACCAGGGGATGCTGAGCAAAGGATCTTTGGAAAAAAATGGCCAAGGCAGAAACATGACCGTTCAGAGTACTGAGCTGAAGACCCAGATCCAAACCATGTTGCAGAAACTCCAGAATCCTAGGAATAGAAAACACACGACAGGGAAGCGAGTTAGACTCACACCAGTCAATGTAAGTACGCCAAACCCTATAGTAGATAGAGGAAGAGGACCTTTTCCTAGCCCTGATCATGGTATTAACCACAGAGGCAGGCAGCCCCTTTTCCATCAAGATGGAGGTTTCAGCAGCCAGGCGTTCAAAACCAGCGTTTGTAAATTGGGGTGGCATAGATGCCCCTGAGTGAGCAGATCTGGAACCCGGGGCAGGGTGTACTGATCTACTGCCAGCTGCACGATGTCTGCGAACCACACTCTTCTTGGCCAACAGGGGGCCACCAGTATGGCTGGCACCCCTTCCTGAGCTATCTTGCGCAGCACCCTGCCCAGCAGGGGAAACGGGGGAAACACATACAGGAGCTGAAAACTCATCCAAGACATTGCCAAGGCATCCATGGCCAAGGCCAGAGGATCTTGGGACAGAGACAAAGACTGGAAGCTTGTGATTGTGACAGGACGTAAACAGATCCACATCCGGCTGACCCCAGCGGTGGCACAGGGAGCGAAACACCCTGCTGCTGAGAGACCATTCTCCCAGACGAGAAGTCCCCCCTGCTCAGGGAGTCTGCCTCCAGATTCTCCACCCCCCAGAATGTACACAGCTGAGATGCAGGGAACATTCACCTCCGCCCAGGACAGTGTCCCTCCCTAATGATTGATGTAGGCAACCGCCGTCTGGTTGTCCGAGAACAGCCCGACCCCGCAGGTGTGGGGTTAGGTGGGCGAGAACCAACCCGATCACCCTCAACTCCAGAATGTTGATAGGGGTATGGGCCTCCTGAGGGCCCCACTGACCTTGGAATTTCAGGGACTTCCAAAAGCCCCCCCAACCTGTCAGACTGGCATCCGTGGTGACAAACTCCCAACAAGGGGCCAGAGGGGACAGAACAAACACCTGATCCAAGGACACGGGGTCCCGATCCCATACTGACAAGAGGTGAAGCTGAAGAGGCCTCATGTGGAACTGAGCATATGGAACCGCCTCGAAGCAGGACACCATCAGGCCCACCAGCTGCATTCCCTGCCTGATGGGCAGATGAGGACAAGACAGAAGGAGCTGAGCCTTCTCTTGAAGACCTGAAGACCTTGACCTGAGATGAATCCAAAATCATGCCCAGAAAGGACTTCACCATGGAAGTAGACAGGGAAGATTTGGGGTGGTTGAACACCCAGCCGAATGACTCCAGTGTGGACACCACCCGCTAAGTGTCCAGCTCTGCCTGATGGAAGGACTGAGAAGCGATAAGCGTGTCGTCCAAGTAGGGAAGAATGCGAATGCCCTGAGATCTCAGCCAGCATCACACCTGCCAGCAACTTGGTGAATACCCTGGGAGCCGGGGTGAGACCGAAGGGCAAGGCCACAAATTGGTAGTGCTGATCCTCCAGAGCAAACCTGAGGAATCTCTGATGACCTGGAAAGATAGGTACGTGAAGGTAAGCATCCTTGATGTCTACAGAGGTCATGAAGTCCCCTGGGCGTAACCTCTTTAAGCGGTAATTCAAAGGCATTTTTCAAAGTTTCCATTATTGCGTGCCAATATGATGTGCAACCAATGCCAAACACAAAGCAAACACATAGTAAAATATATATTCCAACCCCCCCCCCCCCCCCCCGGAGATCTACCCAGGGGGAGCGACGTGGAAGCAGCGGACCTAAGAGGAGCCTAACTGAGGGCACAGGGGGCGAGTGTCAAATGGCCGCAGGAGGGGCATCCCATAAGGCTCACCACGGGCCTGTACCGCCTACCCTTTGGTGGGGGACTGCAGTAGGAGCAGCGCTCCTTAGCACCTAGCAGCGGTGCTGCCTACCTTCACCCAACCAGCGCAGCCTAAGCTGGGAGGCAGTGAAAAGGAACAGGTGGGAATAGTCCTACAGGGCCGCAGGCTAATAAGCCCCGCTCACCTGCGAGTAGAAAGAGCCATCTTCTAGTCATCGCAGCCCAGACTGCAGAGAAGAACTGGTATATGGTGCCGGGAGGAGCCACTTTTCTGTCTCTGCAGTCCAGCGCCATCTACTGGATGTATAACCGAAGAGTAAGGAATATCTTCTGGAACAGGACGTGCTGTATACTTAGAATACTAAGTAGATAAATAGGTAACCTGCCTACCGCTGCAGACGCGTTTCGTAGCCCGTAGCAACTTTAACAAGGCTGGCAGTAAGGCGGGAAAGGAAAGGCGGATTGAAGTGCATGCACTGAAGTCTCTTCTGACTATGCCACTCAGCATTCTGCTGCTGGACTATCGCTTGATTGCTGTCCTTCTCCTGACCCCAGCACTGCTCTGTCTGTGAATAGCAAAACTATAACCCCACCCACTGCACTTGCCCACCTATCTGTGATGCTTCTGTGGCAATTTGGCAGTGGCCTGCTGTTGAAGTCCTGAACAGAGTTGCAGCCCAGCAGAGGAAAGAATAATAGGTAAGTGACTAAAAATGTAAAATATATTAATTTAAGATGCTGGTGAATAGTTTTTTAAATGGTTTGGGTTTTTCATTAAATGATGCTGAAGGTTGGGTTCAGCAGTTTCTTCTACTGCTTTTATGGGGATTCTCTGAGCTCAATGACTTTGGAAACCCTTCATCATAATACATAAAAAAAATAATGGTAATGATATATATTGAGGTATGGATTCAACAGGGATCGATTTAGCACTATTTTAAAATGTTTATGTTAGGTGAAAATAAAACAGATGACTTTTTAATCCTTTTTGCACCTGCTGTTGAATTCCTCATTCAATTTATGGGAAAAGGTGCATTAATATTTTGGAGTAATAAGTGCTATTCACTTTTACTGCATACCCAGTAGTTTATTCAGCACCAGCTGTAAAAAGAGCACTTCTTTATTTTTCTCCTTTTTGATAATTGTAAGAGCATTGTTTTGGGCTACGTTTAGAGTTGCCACATGGCCAGTATTTTTTTTTTATTTTTCTGGCCACTGGCCTGGTGGTGCCTGTATTTGATTTTTTACTGGTGACTGAAGATGGTAAAAGTACACCTGCAATTACAATTACCATTAATAAAACAATTATGGGCACAGCCAGGCCAGTGGCCTGTAAAGTGTTAAAAAAAAGCTGCGTTTGGCACTGTCCTAAACTGTTTTCCATTTTTTAATTGAAGAAGAAATGCCCAAGATATCAAGGTTTACAGTTCTACCTCATGATTTCTCATGAAGCATGTGGGTGTAGCCCTTGAATCTGGGATGCTGCATAAAAATCAGCATAATGGGTGGGCGGTGCTGGAAGCGAGAGCACCTGCTAGGAGGAGACTGGGTGGGGAGAAAGCAGGGGGGGGGTTAGCTGGGCTTGAATGGCAGCTCTGGGAATGCCATTCAAGCCATCAATACAGGGGGGTGTGGTCTGGACTAGATCCCCGAACCAGTCATGGTGGCTCACATCACCAGGGTGGTGCTGGAGGGCAGATAAGGAAGTATTTCCTTAGTGTTTCCTCATTCAGGGGCAGAGCTGAGAGGAGGCTGGAGGACAGCTTGGCAAGGTACGTTGCTGTTTATTCATTTAAACCTTTTGCCTGAAAAATACCTTTAAATTGAAAGAGAAAAAGTGAGAATGTGAAGATATGGCCAAACCCCCCCTTATGTGTCTATGCAGTCGGCTAGACGGTGGCCCGGTTTGAAAAATAAACTTGTTCTTCTACCACGAGGCTATGCCCACCTGGCAATTGTAGAGATTACAAATTGGCAGATCTCAAGATTTCCTGTTTCCCATTTTCCCTATCTGAATAGCTGGGTGTGGGAGCGCACCGCTACAGGGAAGCCGGGGATGCAGCCTCTGCTGAAAAACAGTGAGCCACCAGCAAGGATGAGTTTCACACAACGGGACACCCCAATTTCAGATGCTGCACCGCTTTTGAGCTGCTTTAAGCAAATATTGTACACATGACCCCCATCTCATCTTTGCTATGGGGCCCCACCAGGGCTATGTACGCCGCTGCTGTTAAATACTGCTACCAAAATATGGTACTGTATAATCAGGTAAACATTTAATATAATATAACATTTAACCTAATAATATAACACAATTCAAGCAAGGTCCTTGCAAAGTGTGTGTCAAGCCCTGACAACTTTCCCCAGAATAGCACTGCACTAAAAATAGAAATAAGCCTGATTTATGAAATATAGACCGGAAGTGAATTGAACTGAAATAAAAATTAGAATTAAACATTTGACTAACCAATTTCTCAGTGAGGTGGAACCACCATATCTCCTCCTTTACCAAGTTACCGGTTGGTGAGTTAGTATAAGTTTGGGGTTGAAGTAGGCATAACTGATGAGGTGTAAACTTGTATAGATCTGGATCTACGGTATTAGGTTAGGTACATGTTTATATTTGCTAAAATATTTTTGGTAGGTTAGAGACAACTGTGTCTTGACTTTTTAAATTTTGGTTTTACATTTTTGAGAATATTAAATTTTGAAAATAATTTTTGAGGCTTGGTTGGTTTTGCAGATTTTAGGTTAAGTGCCGCTTTCTGTTGTTACAATATAGTACTGTATATAACAAAATGGAAAGGGGTACAGATGCATTTCCTATTTCAGAAACTAGAAGGTATGCTCAACTACAGTGTTCTCAAACCCTCTCCTTGAGAGCCACCAACAAGTCATGTTTTGTCTATAAAGCACTGTTGCTGCACTTATTACCGTATATACCGTATATATAGCCCACTTTTTGGGCTGAAAAAAGCAGCCTCGGCTTATACTCGAGTCAGTAACCTGACTTACCTGAGCGAGGGGGCGGAGGAAGCGGCAGAAGAGCCTCCGAGGTGGCAGAAGAGCCGCCGAGGCTTCAGAACTCGGCGGGGAGATCAGTACACCCAGCGCGAGGTGGGTGTACCAAGATGGCGGCCTGGGCCTCAGTGACGTGGCGGCGCAGAGCGCGCCGGCCGCCATCTTGGTACACCCACCTCGCGCTGGGTGTACTGATCTCCCCGCCGAGTTCTGAAGCCTCCGAGGCGGCTCTTCTGCCCCGCGCCCAGGGGCGTAGCTATAGGGGTCGCCATTGCGACTGGCCGCGTCCCATGCCGTCGTCCCGCGCCATCCTCACTCTGTCCCGCACCGTCGCCTTGGCTAGAAGGAGCCTCGCTGAAGATTGTGCAGGAGCTGAACTGGTGAGTGTGTGTGTTGTGTGCATTGTATGTGTGCTGTGTTGTGTGCTGTGTGTTGTGTGTGCCTTGTGTGTGTATGTGTGCTGTGTTGTGTTTGTGTGTGTGCTGTGTGTATGTTGTGTGTGTGCTGTGTTACACCTGAATGGCTGTAATGAGGGATGCCCCTAACTGGCTGTAACAAGGGATGCCCCTCACTGTATTATTATTATTTATTTTTATTTAATTCTTAGGTGATGGCTGGGGGCGTGGTCAGGGGTGATTCCTCAAATCAACTCCAATTCCAATTGAAAAAAGCCGCCTCAGCTTATACTCGGGTCAATAACTTTTTCCAGGTTTTTGTGGTAAAATTAGGTGCCTCGGCTTATATTCGGGTCGGCCTATACTCGAGTATATACGGTACTTCACCAGGGCATCTGTGTGGAGATCTACGAAACATGACCTGTTGGTGGTTTTTGGGGAACATTAGGCTCGATTCAGAGAGACAAATAAATACTTCCGTTTTAGTGCCGATCTGTTTCTTTTTGGAAATGTTTCCGCTCTCGTGTGAGTGTGCGAGCGATTCTATGCCTGCATTGCAATAGTTCTGTAAAGTTTCCGTCCGTTCGTACGGCAGATTACAAATACGAGGATGTCATTTTCCAGTGTGACTTTTCCATTTCATTTTCACATGTTACAACTAGAGATGAGTGAACTTTTGAAAAATTCGATTCGACTGATTCGCCGAATTTTCCGACAAAAATCGTTTCGACCCGAATGTATTCGCGACGAATCGCTATTAAAAACGGCTATTTCTGAGCCTCCTAGAGCCTCAATAGGGTTGTAAACCATTCTGCCTTGCTGTAACACGCATAGGATGCGTGCTGGGTTAGTTAAATAATACTTTAAATAAATATCACATGCAGATCAGAGGCATCGCTAATAGAATCGCAGAGCGGCACAATTGCAGAGAGTTGAAGTAGCATCACTATGAGGGGCAGGAGCCCAAACATTGCTTTAAAGAGACACTGGAGTTGGCAGCAGCAGGAGCCCAAAAATTGGATGAATCACACCCTGGAGTTGCAAGCAGCAGCAGGAGCCCAAACATTGGCTGAAAGAGACACTGGAGTTGGCAGCAGCAGGAGCCCAAAAATTGACTGACACACCCTGGAGTTTCAAGCAGCAGCAGCAGCAGGAACCCAAACATAGCTTGAAAGAGACACTGGAGTTGGCTGCAGGAGCCCAAAGATTGGATGAATCACACCCTGGAGTTGCAAGCAGCAGCAGCAGGAGCCCAAATATTACTTTAAAGAGACACTGGATTTGGCAGCAGGAGCCCAAAATTGGATGAATCACACCCTGGAGTTGGCAGCAGCAGGAGCCCAAACATTACTTTAAAGAGACACTGGGGTTGGCAGCAGGAGCCCAAAAATTGGATGAATCACACCCTGGAGTTGGCAGCAGCAGCAGCAGCAGGAGCCCAAACATTACTTTAAAGAGACACTGGGGTTGGCTTCAGGAGCCCAAAAATTGGATGAATCACACCCTGGAGTTGGCAGCAGCAGCAGGAGCCCAAACATTACTTTAAAGAGACACTGGGGTTGGCTTCAGGAGCCCAAAAATTGGATGAATCACACCCTGGAGTTGGCAGCAGCAGCAGCAGGAGCCCAAACATTACTTTAAAGAGACACTGGGGTTGGCTTCAGGAGCCCAAAAATTGGATGAATCACACCCTGGAGTTGGCAGCAGCAGCAGGAGCCCAAACATTACTTTAAAGAGACACTGGGGTTGGCTTCAGGAGCCCAAAAATTGGATGAATCACACCCTGGAGTTGGCAGCAGCAGGAGCCCAAACATAACTTTAAAGAGACACTGGAGTTGGCAGCAGGAGCCCAAAAATTGGATGAATCACACCCTGGAGTTGGCAGCAGCAGCAGCAGCAGGAGCCCAAACATTACTTTAAAGAGACACTGGGGTTGGCTTCAGGAGCCCAAAAATTGGATGAATCACACCCTGGAGTTGGCAGCAGTAGCAGCAGGAGCCCAAACATTACTTTAAAGAGACACTGGGGTTGGCTTCAGGAGCCCAAAAATTGGATGAATCACACCCTGGAGTTGGCAGCAGCAGCAGCAGGAGCCCAAACATTACTTTAAAGAGACACTGGAGTTGGCTTCAGGAGCCCAAAAATTGGATGAATCACACCCTGGAGTTGGCAGCAGCAGCAGCAGGAGCCCAAACATTACTTTAAAGAGACACTGGAGTTGGCTTCAGGAGCCCAAAAATTGGATGAATCACACCCTGGAGTTGGCAGCAGCAGCAGCAGGAGCCCAAACATAACTTTAAAGAGACACTGGAGTTGGCAGCAGGAGCCCAAAAATTGGATGAATCACACCCTGCAGTTTGCAGCAGCAGCAGCAGGAGCCCAAACATAACTTTAAAGAGACACTGGAGTTGGCAGCAGGAGCCCAAAAAATTGGATGAATCACACCCTGGAGTTGGCAGCAGCAGCAGGAGCCCAAACATTACTTTAAAGAGACACTGGAGTTGGCTTCAGGAGCCCAAAAATTGGATGAATCACACCCTGGAGTTGGCAGCAGCAGCAGCAGGAGCCCAAACATAACTTTAAAGAGACACTGGAGTTGGCAGCAGGAGCCCAAAAATTGGATGAATCACACCCTGGAGTTGGCAGCAGCAGCAGTAGCAGCAGGAGCCCAAACATAACTTTAAAGAGACACTGGAGTTGGCAGCAGGAGCCCAAAAAATTGGATGAATCACACCCTGGAGTTGCAAGCAGCAGCAGCAGCAGCAGCTGCAGGAGCCCAAAGATTGGATGAATCACACCCTGTGGAGAGTCATGTGGAGAAAAAGTAGCTTAGTTAGTAATATCTACATAAAATTATGAATAAACAAATGCAAAAGTATTGCCAAAGTGAAGTTTTGTTTGAGGGTGTGTTTCCACCTTTTAATTAAATCAGAAACAACAAGGTATCATTGCCTCTGACTAATTAGCCCTCAAAAATTCTTGGAATTTTTTATCTGGATGTCTGATCCGTCTTATCCGAAGAATATTAATAAAAAGTAAGAGTAACGTAAAGGATTTTTTATCAATACTTACTTGTGGTCCGATGCGGAGGAATGTCTGTAACTGGAGAGCAGCGCCTTAAATCTGTTTTGCATGATCCATCTTTCTTTAGTGTTGGTCTGGCCCCGTCATCAATCTACTGGAATACATCAGGCATTGTTGGGAGGAAAGCTTGGCTGATCCATGCACCATTCATTTCCACGCAGGGCAGTCTCTGGAAAAAAAAAAGTATGTATAAACCAGGGTCTTTTCATATAAAAACAAATGGTTATTCTTGCTTTTCAACCATATGTTCCACAGCTTTACCAGTCATTGTGTCAGCCAATGAAGCAACTTTGTCTGGAAGTGCTGCAAAAGCAGTCCACTGCATCACAAGTGGCATCTGACACCCCCAGTCAACTGTCTGTTGTCTGTTGTTATGCTTTGGGTTCAGCTCCACTATCCATTGATGAAGATCTGATAATCATAAAATTCAGCAGCTACTGCCCAGCCAAGAAGTGGAGGAGACACTCGCCTCTCCTTCCACTAACCGGGCAATTAGTGATGAGGAGAGTGTCGTGGGAGGAGGTGTTGCAAGCCGAGGTAGTGGAAGAGGGTCCCTGGAGTCTGCGGCGGTGGCGGCGGCAGCAGCAGCAGCAGTGAATTATTGCGGACTGTTGGTAGGGAAAATCAGCTACTCAGCGATGTGGCAGTTTTTCATACAGCATCCACAATCCTGTGGAGAAAAAGTAGGTTAGTTAGTATATATACATAAAATTATGAATAAACAAATGCAATAGTATTGCCAAAGTGAAGTTTTGTTTGAGGGTGTGTTTCCACCTTGTAATTAAATCAGAAACAACTAGGTATCATTGCCTCTGAATAATTAGCCCTCAAAAATTCTTGGAATTTTTAATCTTGATGTCTGAGGGATTTCTCCTCTCAGACAGCGTCACCATAAGTCCAGCCTGCTGCATTACCCAGTGGTGGACCTTTCAGGAACTGATGGCTTGTGCCGAGCCGAGGTGGAGAGTCCCATGGTATCATTGCTTTGCGAAGATGGCAGTACCTGCCCTGTAAAATGTTGTTGAACTGGGCCAGTCCTTTAGCCTGTCAGTGTGTACCAAAGTGCACAGTGTTGTCTACGTCTGGAGCTGTAACTATGGACTCATGGTGGACAATATTTATCCTTTTAGGCCCCCTTGGTGATTGTGGTTTCACGCTGTTCTTCACATGGTTTTCCTTGAGTCACACATGGAAGGAACTACTAAAAATGAGAACTCAATCCATGAAATCATTGCTTAATCCACAAAAACAGCAAATTTGGACCCATGGTGACTGATACTTGGAAGAACATCTTGTTTGCGCTGCGACAAGGAAGCCAGAGTCATGCGTCCTGACATGGCACACGTGTTCAGTCTAGTTGTCAAGCGTTTTCTGAAGTCGTCCCCCCCATCTGAAAGACATCCGAACAACAGGAAAGAAAGTTAGCATGCACTTCTGGCACTCCTACACCACCAAGCACAACCTTATTGAGCCTCAGCGTCAGAACGGTGTACCCCAACATAGTCTGATTTGCGATGTTTCCACCCGTTGGAATTCCACCCTCCATATGCAGGATCCACTATAGGAACAGAGAAAAGCCATCACGGATTTCTGGATGATCCAAACAGATAGGGGGACACCCCTGTGTAAATTCAATGTAAACCATTGGCAGCTCATACGTGACACCGGCCGTTTGCTCAGGCCCTTTGAGGAAGCTACTTTATTAGTCAGACTATGAGATGAACGATGAGATTCCACTGCTTCATGTACTACAACACATGTTGGAAACCATGGCTGGTCAGGGCACTGGAGACATGGCACATACATTTCACAGCCACATGAAGCCTGTGGGGGCTGAAGTGGAGGAGGAGGAGGGGGTGGGGCACAGCAAACCACAGTTTAGGTTTCACAAAATGACCATTTTATCTAGTCATCTGACAGGAGAGGATGAGCAGGAGCAGCCACAGGAGCTAGAGGGTTGGGAGGAAGGCGAGACAGAGGACCCAGACACACCGTGGCAGTTTACAGTGGAGATGGAGACAGGTAGTCCCTCCGAGTCACTTGCACAAATGGCACGATGCATGCTCACATGCTTGCGTACTAGTGAGCGCAGAATTGTCTCCATTTGTCAGCGGGAAGACTTCTGGCTCTCCAACTTCTGGCGGGCATTTTTTACGCCCACAGAGAGGGAGGACAAACTGACCTACTACAGAGACATCCCACGTAGTCAGTTGGGCGATGTCTATCTGCGCCATGGCCCATACTCCCGCAGGTCTGACTCAGGGGGACCTCTGTGATCACCTTCCACTGCCATGGCTGCTGGGGGGGTGGAAGGAGCAGCAGCAGCAGCTCCATCAGCAGCAGCCTCAGTCTTCAGTCGCTAGTGAGTAGCTTTCTACACCCGCATAGTGAGTCTACTCATGAGCAGCAGGAAGACCTGGAGCTGGACCTCAAACAGCAGGTCATGTCATACCTTGACATGACCATGCCAACACACCTTCAGGATCCACTGGATTTGCTGGGAAGCCAAACTTGACTTGTGTCTGCAACTAGCAGAGTTTGCCCTGGAAAAGCTGTACTGGCCGGACAGTAGTTGATTTATATGGCAACTGGGCTGCTCTATATAATGAAGCAAAATGGCAAATTTACCTCACTATATAAGCTATTGCCCCTCAGATTTACACAGGGGCTGCTCCATATAATGGTGCAAAACCATGAATTTACCTCATAATATAAACTATTGCCCCTCAGATTTACACAGGGGCTGCTCTATATAATGAAGCAAAATGGCAAATTTACCTCACAATATAAGCTATTGCCCCTCAGATTTACACAGGGGCTGCTCTATATTATGCTGCAAAATGGCAAATTTACCTCACAATATAAGCTATTGCCCCTCAGATTTACACAGGGGCTGCTCTATATAATGAAGCAAAATGGCAAATTTACCTCACTATATAAGCTATTGCCCCTCAGATTTACACAGGGGCTGCTCCATATAATGGTGCAAAACCATGAATTTACCTCATAATATAAACTATTGCCTCTCAGATTTACAGAGGGGGTGCTCTATATAATGAAGCAAAATGGCAAATTTACCTCACTATATAAGCTATTACAGCTCTATATAAATAAAAATAAATAAATAAAAAAAAGGGCCTGTAGAAGCTTATTTAGTATAACAGATAGGGTGACATGTGCTGGTTTGGGATGCCCATATGGGCTAGTGTTTTGACTGCAGGACAAAAACCAATGCAAAATGCAATAGCTTAATAAAGCTGATGCTGATCAACGCTTATTTAGTATAACAGATGGGGTGCAACATGCAGGTTTGGGATACCCTGCGGCCTGGTGTATTTAAAGCAGACCAAAACCAATTCAAAATGCAATAACTTAATAAAACTGAGGCTGTAGATGTTTATTTAGTATAAACAGATAGGGTGCAACGTGCAGCTTTGGGGTGCCCTGCGGCCTGGTTAAATGAAAGCAGTCAAAAAGGAAGTGCAAACTGAAGTAGCTTAATGAAGCTGATGCTGATCAACGCTTATGTTGTATACTAGATAGGGTGCAAGGTGCAGCTTTGGGGTGCCCTGCGGCCTGGTTTATTAAAAGCAGTCAAAAACAAGTGCAAACTGAAGTAGCTTAATAAAGCAGCTGATGCTGATCAACGCTTATGTTGTATAACAGATAGGGTTAAAATAGCATGTGCCTTGGGATGCCCGTGTGGCCTGGTATGTTTTAAGCTGAACAAAAAGTAACAATAATCCAAGTATGAGAAATGTTTGTGCTTAACAAATAGGGTTAAACAGCATGTGCCTTGGGATGCCCGTGTGGCCTGGTATATTTTAAGCTGAACAAAAAGTAACAATATGCCAAGTATGAGAAATGCTTTCGCTTAACATATAGGGTTAATCAGCATGTGCCTTGGGATGCCCGTGTGGCCTGGTATATTTTAAGCTGAACAAAAAGTAACAATAATCCAAGTATGAGAAATGGTTGTGCTTAACATATAGGGTTAATCAGCATGTGCCTTGGGATGCCCGTGTGGCCTGGTATATTTCAAGCTGAACAAAAAGTAACAATAATCCAAGTATGAGAAATAATTTTGACCTTTTTTACAGTGCCATACTTTGAAAAAAAATCCTTAATTTCATGCCGATCAATCCAAAGGTCAATGCCCCTAACAAAAATAGTGTTCGGCATAAGTTTTCCTTCTGGAAGGACGTAACCTTTAGTTTACATGGTTGGGGTAGGTTATCTTACAAATTGGGATACCCCAGGCAGCAGTGTCATTGAAAGAGACAGATTGTAATGCAGGCCATATGCAAGCACAGAAACTCAGGCTGCAACAGGCCTCTTTAGTTTACATGGTTGGGGTAGGTTATCTTACAAATTGGGATACCCCAGGCAGCAGTGTCATTGAAAGAGACAGATTGTAATGCAGGCCATACGCAAGCAGAGAAACTCAGGCTGCAACAGGCCTCTTTAGTTTACATGGTTGGGGTAGGTTATCTTACAAATTGGGATACCCCACTGTATATGAAACCGAATATAAATGCACACCCAAAAGTGGACAATCAGCCTCCAAGAGGCCTGCTTAGTTTAAATAAGAGAGCTGCTTAGCTTAAATAAGAGAGCTGCTTAGTGTAAATAAGAGGCCTGCTTAGTTTAAATAAGAGAGCTGCTTAGTGTAAATAAGAGAGGTAGGTTATGTTATGTTACACAATGGGATGCCCCCACAGCAGACTTGAGATCAGTATATATGCACACAGCAACAGTGTGTAAGCAGGCTCATACAGGCCAAATTACTTGAAATAACTGTGCAGCTTACAGTAAATACAGAGGCTAATGGTATGTTACAGAATGGGATGCCCCAAGCAGACTTGAGATCAGCATATATGCACACAGCAACAGTGTGTAAGCAGGCTCATACAGGCCAAATTACTTGAAATAACTGTGCAGCTTACAGTAAATACAGAGGCTAATGGTATGTTACAGAATGGGATGCCCCAAGCAGACTTGAGATCAGTATATATGCACACAGCAACAGTGTGTAAGCAGGCTCATACAGGCCAAATTACTTGAAATAACTGTGCAGCTTACAGTAAATACAGAGGCTAATGGTATGTTACAGAATGGGATGCCCCAAGCAGACTTGAGATCAGTATATATGCACACAGCAACAGTGTGTAAGCAGGCTCATACAGGCCAAATTACTTGAAATAACTGTGCAGCTTACAGTAAATACAGAGGCTAATGGTATGTTACAGAATGGGATGCCCCAAGCAGACTTGAGATCAGTATATATGCACACAGCAACAGTGTGTAAGCAGGCTCATACAGGCCAAATTACTTGAAATAACTGTGCAGCTTACAGTAAATACAGAGGCTAATGAAATTTTACAAAATGGTAATGTTCCCACAGCAGACTTGAGATCAGTTCAGTATATATGCACAGTAAGTGTATAAGCAGCCTGAAAACGCTAACAAAGCCAGTCAGCCAGCCAGTAACACTCAGGCTGGATGAAAAAAAAAAAAAAATCTCCCTGTGACTGCCTCCGATTTTTCCTAACTTTCCCTGCTTCTCGCTGACTTCCTGCCTGTCTCCTGCCTGTCCCTGTCTCTCTAACTGTCTCTCCCTGACTACAGCAGCGTCCTGTCTCTCACGAATGCAATAGAGAAATGAGGAAAAGCAAGATGTCCGCCGCCTTAAATAGCGCTGTGACGTCACCGGGCTTGCTGGCTGCTGATAGGCTGCATGTGACTGCCCCAGCATGCACTGGAGTGGGGTAGATGTCTGGACATGTCCCGTCCGCCATCTTAGAATGCCTGTAATGTAAATGAATGGATGTTAAAGGAAAACTTTGAGCGATCGAAGCACGGGGAAATTCGGATTCAATCCGAATCGAATTTTTCATGAAATTCGGATCGAATCCGGGTTCGTCCGGATCGATTCGCTCATCCCTAGTTACAACGTAGGCTTTCGTTTTTGCCCTTTTCCCATCATATCCTCCCACGAATCCTTTACGTTTCCCGTTAGTTTCTGTTTCCCTTTTTCAATAAATATTCGTCCAGACGGAAATCCTTACGATCTTGCGCCTGCGCACTACAGACTTAACTCATTAAAGTGCTCGCCTACATATTTGCCACCCTCACTTCTACTCCAATGTTTAGCTAAATCACTTAGCACTATCCTCCATCTTCCCTTTTGGACCCTTAAAGCTCACCCAAACCACTTAGCACTATCCTCCATCTTCCCTTTTGGACCCTTAAAGCTCACCCAAACCACTTCGCGGTTAGGTTCTTCTTCCATTTTAGCCCCCTAAAACTTACCCAAATCACTTCTCGGTTATGTGAATATTCATCTTTAAATATTTCTGGGCCCATTAGTTTTGTGTTAATGTATTTTGTAAATGAAATGACACTGTAACATTTTTTTTTATTCCATCATAAAATATAAAATTTAAAAAAAAAATTCAAAATTTAAAATTTTTGCAACTATAAAAAGCAAAATACATAGCAATGGCAGGCCACAGAAAATTATTCTTCATCTGTGGTCCCCAACGAGTTGAGCAGCTCCTGCATCTTGCCCACCAACTGAAGGACCCTGACACTCAGTTGTGCCACTCTGGCACATGTGGTCCCTGTTAAAAAACGTAAATTAAAATATTGGTATAACCTTGTTGGGGTCATACTGCAGTGCCCCCCCCCCCTGTATGGTCCAAACACCTAAATCTGGACTTCAGAAGCCAGAGGGCCCTCGTCACCATGGCCCGGGTTTTGCATAGTGCTCGATTAGAGAACCCCTGGCCCGCATTCTGCAGGCAAAGAATGGGCATCAGGAGCAAGGGCAGGAGTGGATATCCAGAATCCCCTGAAAGTATTTAAAAATATTAACATAAAATACACATTCTAAGCTACAATATTGTTTAACATGTCATCAAGGGCTAAAAACAGCCATAGGTTAAGACATGAGTCATCAACTATATTCATTGCCATACAGTGAAAATGGATTGATGGAATGTGAGTAAACTTACACAGGAGCCATCCACCAGATAATTCTCCTGACTCAAACTGACGCTAACTAATTAGCTGGAGCTCTGCAATATATAAGCATCATGGGACAACACTGGATGCCCTGCAAGAACACTGAGGAATTGCATAGCTGGACCAAACACTGCTTGTATGTTGTGAGAATGGCACATCTTGCGGTTCCTGCAACCAAATATAAAATAATTACACAAACCAAAGGTAACCAACTAAAACAATAACTCCTACAACAAATTAAGATTCAAGTTCAACAATCCAAATATAATTTACAAAGGACATAAGTCTAAAAAAATATAGCAATTATATGGATGTGTGGGAAAATAAAGGTTTACATGCTAAGGACTAATTAAGGTCAGCATTAAAATGCTTTGATAAGGCATACATGAAATGTATTGATTTAGGTATGCATTGCTACACAATTTATGGCCTCGGCCATGCTGTTACATGCAATGCCTTGGTGCTAAAGGCGCGCAGACTCCTCCACATAGCCGCAAAACATATTCAACAATAGCAATCCGAGCCCTCAAAGGTCCCGTAAGTTGATCGGAAATGAAACGGATTTATAGGGTGGTGGTCAGCTCTCTGAATCAGACGTAAGTCCATCCCAACAACGTAAGTTATCTGAACGAACTAAAAATATCAGATTTTGTTTGGAAAATGATCCGAACTAACGGAAATGATCCGATTTCCTTCCGTTCATGGAAAGCCCATATATACATTTTCCCGAACGTTCGTACGAATGAAAAATGAACGAAAAAAAGCAAAAAAATGACAAACACCCACTAAAACATTCACAGACAGCTATGGAAGTGCAGACGAATGTGTCTCTGAATCGAGCCTATTGCCCTACTAGATACAAGCAGGGCCTACACTCAGCCAGCTATTAGAGATTAGCAAACTTCCTAAAAATTCAATTCAGGTGATTCGACAAATTTCTCCAAGAAATGCAGGTTCGTCCGAATCGAACCTTTGAGAATCGCTCATCTCTAGTGGAGTGTGTGATCACACAGCAGGGTGGGAGCAGGGGAGGCCGCAAGTCAGCTTCCGCCGCACGCCAACTTGCGCCTGCCGCAAGCCAACTTGCGCCCGCAGCCAGCCGCTGGGCCAGAACGATGGGGAAGCCGGCATGTCACACAGCATGGTGCACAGCACAGCCGTACTGTCACCGGCAGTGGAAGCCGACTTGCACAGCTGACAATGAAGCCGGCTCCGCCCCTCCTCAGTGCACTGTCAGCTGTGCAAGTCGGCTTCCACCACACACTGGATCAACGCGTGGCGCTGAAACGAGGAAGGTGGTTAGCTGTTTTTTTTACCCACCACCCGAGGTGCCAGTGAATTTCAGGGAAAATTCGGTCAGTATGAACCCCCAAAAATTTGATTTCGTGTCAAATCAAATTTTTCCAAAAATTCGTAATGAACTATTTTCAGCAATGGTAGAGCCTGTTTTTTTAACTTATGTTATTTTTAATAAGTGCCCTTAAAAACAGATGACTTGCGTGACTCAGGCCGTAGACTCACATTTGAAAAGTCTTGTGTTGATATCACAGGGTTGAGCAATACCATTTCAGCTTTGCCAACACAAAAGAAGTCGTTTTTTTCCATTTTGAACCTATTAGTAATGTTTCTTAATCCACCAGAGACATTAAACAGCCCCATAGAGGCCCACAACACTAATTCATTTCAGTCCCTGTCAGAGTGCAGTTTATAGTTTAGCTTTTATTTATACAAACAAAAACACATGGGGGATTTATCAAGCAAGCCCATGCCACAATCGGCCTACTGTCTAGCGCCAATCTGTTTGCTTCTTATTTAGGAATAGATTTGTTTTGTGATTGTGACCTTTACACTTGTGACAGCTCGGTAAGAGCATGCAACAGATTTTGCACTGGTTTATCAAAAGCATTGCAAGACTGGATCCGTAGATTACAGCAACCACTCTATTGTTTAAAGGAAGGGATAAGTTGCCCTTTCCTATTGCCCAATTGTTGTTCGACTTTTATTTGCACAGATGGAAATCTGGCCTATACTTGACTGGTGCGAAGAAAAGGGAATGGTGCGAGGAAAAGGGAAATGGTGGTTTGTGTGTGTTGCCTGGACATTGGGGCTACTTACCACCTATCCTTTGTGCTCTGTGACTGAGACCCTGTAAAAGCTGTACACATAGACTGACACAGTGCGAAATCATTACGATCCTGGAAAGTGCCTGTACCACATGGCTTACCGGGGAACATGAATGTGTTGTGAGATTGACCATGAGATTGCTGCGGAATTTAAGGGGAAAGCTGGAAAGTGGGACTGTGACCATATACTTGAGAGGTGTGGATTACACTTGCAGGTGGATTGTATGGTAAATATGTGGACCCATCTTGCAGAGGCACCCTGGGCATGGGTGGAATGGGCTGTGTTGGGATTAGCAGCAGTAACACCCACTGTATCTGTCTCTTAATTACCAGTGTCAAAAATGGGGTGGGTCAGGGTACCAGGGTCAAATAATTGCCAGAGAGGGTTTAGGTTCATTTTGAATGCATACTATTAGACATCTATTGTTGTATTCATTATGGGGATAATTTACTACACTTGAACCTGTTCGCTAGTTTACGCCTGACCAGGTGCTCCACGTGTGCTGGGAGTTTGGAATAACACGGCTATATCTAAGCTATTTAGAGCCCCGATTGCAGGGAACTACTAACATTCTGGTAGCATTTGTCTTTGCCGCACTTCACCAATCAAAATGTGTGGTATTTACTTGTGAACAGGGTGCTCTTGACAGCGGTTAAACTGTGACAGCGCAAGTTGCTATTATCAAACCAGAAATGGTGCTGGAAACCCACTTAACAGCTTAGGGCAGCATTGGATTTGTCCCAGAATGTATAAATGGTGTCTCTAGGGTGTCTGGGGTGTTTGGGAAGCCTTCAAAAATAGTTTTAAAAAATTAAAAAATCATGTGAAAAAACGTTGTTTTTCTAATACTGGTTATCTATGTGACCTTCACGCTCGATGTAGTAGTAAAAGATACAGAAATGACAGCCATTCTCACCAAAAATAATTTATTCCTTAATTCCTTCCGGGTTCTCCACTAAAAGCTGGCACAATGAAAAGTCAGCATTCGCCCACCGAAGACGAAGAGACTTTAATATGGAAAACACAGTCTACGACTGGTCAATATGCCATTTTTAGCATAGTAATGAGAAAAAGCCTACGAATGGTCAGAGAAAGGCCGGCAAACGCTTAGTAAATCACGTCCTGTGTTTGTTACAGTTTTCTTAGAGTGCTGGGTCCTTAGATCTGGTTTTCTTTGCAACAAACAATGCCTAGCCTGTGGCATTCTCATTTCACATTTCATTACACGACATTGCTCACCCTCCACCACTATTTTCCATCCTAAAAAATACCATGGCCTTGCATCTTATCTCTAGATAAAATAAATACAGGGAGGGTTGGAATAGAGGCATGAGAGGATGAATGGCATGTGGGTTGTAGTTTATTATTAATTATTATTATTATTATTAATAATGATAATAATAAAATAGTACCAAGATTAATTTGCGTAATAGCGTAAATATAAGTTATGACAGCATCCTGCTAATACCTCCAGGAGACATCTGAAGTCCTGACTCTCATATTGGTCCTTAGTATTTGTCTCCAGCCTTGCAAACCCAACCAATGTAAAAGTCCTGTATGGCAGCAGCTTGATATTTGATATGGATAGTTCACTTCATAAGCCCAACATCAACCACGTTCCTTACCAGTGCATGCTATTGTTAAAATTCTTTCAATCTTTGTCCCTTTACTAAAGGATAATACTGTCAGTATCACCTTCTCAGAACTCTCACTTCAAGATCCTTCGTTTTCAGCCCTGAACTTCTGCTGATTATGAACCTGAGCCTCCTGCCCCCGACCTGTTTACCCACTTCAAAACATTTGCAGCCTGCCCTTTGCCCTCTGACTGTTTACTGGACTTTGCCTGCTTGGGGGACGTTCACCCGAACAACAGAGCAGCAGTGGCCACCAAAAGCCTGCGTTACAGTTTTGCTGCATATTCTGGGCTCCGCCTCCCCTGTTGCCAGCTTTCAGCAGACTGTCGACTCTTCTCTAAAGAGGAACTCTAACTCCCAAGTACATTCACCTGACATATACTATATTAGCCAGACTAGCAGCCCACACAGTTGTGAGGATCCTGCCATTCAGCCCCTCAGCCTCCAGCATAAAAGCAGTGGGGGTGAATTGATTCTCGATCACATTCAGAGAGTCCATTTACTAATTGGGTGTGTGTCCATTCCATATTCTGCACCCTCAGAACCTTAAATACCGTACTGAGCTTGGTGCTGTATTGAGATTTTCAGATTTATTTTTATGACTGTTCTCTGTTGATTGTATGTCTATTGTCCCCCAACCAAGCTATCTCATGACTTGGTTTGGTTATAAATATTTACTACCAGCAGGTCGATGGCTCACTGGTTGTCACTAAGAATGTGAGTCAGCAGCAGATTAAAAAAGTGACCCAAATTACTTTTGGGCCCTAGGTCAGGTATAAAGAGTGCAGGCAACATGGAACTAATCCAGCTTTGCATGGATCCCAGGGATTAACCTAGGATTGGCCCAGAAAGTCCAGTTATCTAACTATTAATACTAGCTAGGAAATAATATGAAGGTTCCCAGGGGGGTACAGTGTAGAAATATGGGCTAGGTGCAGAACTGAACCACTGTGCCAGGAGGTGTGTGACACAAAACCCTCCCCCAAATGATCAATCACAAACTTCCACCGTGATCAGGTTGAAAAGGGCAGCCAGGGTTACTTGACTGGTCTTATTCCACCCATAACGCTGAACCCAGAAGGACTTTTATCTATCTAAGAAGCATACTCACTTTTTCCCTATATTCACTGATTGCTACTGGTCAGTTGTCACAAAACATAACATTGATGATCTTAGCCTCACCTCTCCTTTTTACTATAACTGTTTCAGTTGGGTCATGGTGTAGAGCAGAGCCATGGCCAGCACACTGCAGTGAACCAGGTCAGGTCCATTCAGTAGCAGTGGTAAGGTGAGTAGAGGTCATGTGGAGTGTTAAACTGGCCCAGTAGTGTGGATCCAGTCAGAAATCAAACCTTTTTGGGCTCTCTACCTATTTGTAAACTGTGAGGCAGTCTAACTTAGGATACCCTGGGGTGAAGGATGGAGGTTAAATCTGGTCATCAGTGGCCATCAGTGGGTAGATGGATGACACGCCTTTGTTGGGGATCACTAGTCTGCACAAATAGAGGCTCAGAAAGGAGTCCTTGTGCATAAATATTTTTTGAAGACCAAGAAATGTCCCACTTTCTCACATTATTAGGATTTATGAATATGTAACAGGCCAACCCTGGTTGCGGACCATAGAGGCCCAGCAAGGGAGTTCTTGTGCATAAATTTTTTTGAGGGCCAAAATATGTCCTTCTTTCCTAACATTAGCAGTTATGAATTTGTAACATTTGGCATCTCTCCCCAGTTAATGCACAGCATTGGATTGCTTTGTAGGACACATATGTTTGGCCTCAGCCTTCCCAGTTGCTAATAAATTTACATCTAGCCCCGTGTAACCCTATAGTGGAGGAATTTCCCCAGTGATCCCATGCAATATTCAGCCTCATTGCTAGCAGTCAATGTGCCCTCCTCATATTGTGTGTGATGCGGTGTTTTGGGTCTTCCCCTGTATGGATCTGTATGATCGCCTCTCATGTCGCTCTCCTCCCTCGTTTTCCTTTCTTTTCCCCTCACACTGTGGACCCCCCTCCTCCCATCTCCTCTCCACTCATTTCCTGACAGGGTGCTGGTGCCAAGCCTGAGTCAGCGGCTCTAAGATGTGTTACAGAGGAGGGGGTGATGGCTGCACACAGGGTTCCAGGGCAGTGACTGAGCCCCAGCCTCACCGGGAGAGCCTAATGGACTATGAGCAGCACTGTCATCAAGCCCACAGACAAGACGTGATCACTAGAAACATGTTAGACAGAGCAACTGATCATCCATGTCCTGCTAGACCTGAAATCCAAACCTCCTATGTTTTACAAGATTACATAAGTGACTGGGAGAGCAGCGGTCTTGTTTAAAGAGAACCTGTAGCAACCAGATTTCTTCTGTACAAATAAACATCTGTATGGTACTGACAGATATGTTTTTTTTGTTCTGTATAACTGATGAGTAACTGTAACCCTGAATCTAAGCCAAAACCGCAGCCTGCCAAGGTCAACTTCAAAATGCCTTTGCCCCTTATTCCTCCTCATCTAATCTGATTTTTAGATCTATAGAAAAATCAGTTCTTTTCCATGTATATTGTGTGTATTATGTTTTATTTCTTGAATTTTTATCAAATCAGATTTCATGACACAGTTTGTCCCTGTGTAGCTTCAGTATGTCTTCAACAATAGATTATACTTACCTGCAGACTAAGGATCCACAGACCCTTTCAGTTCAAAGTCACCTGCTGAAGTCATGTCACTACTTATTATGGGGCTCACATGTAGAGACATCCTTGACATGTGTTGGCTCTCCTTCCAGGCCTATCTCAACCTATTCTTTTTACTGGAAACCTCCACTTTCTAACCCCTAACCCTCACTAATTCTCTGTCCTAACTCTGACACTACCCCCTACTGCCATTTTGTGTTCATACTGCTAACTGCACTTAATTGATTTTTATTTGATTTATCTCCCTGTCTATCTAATATATTTTGACTAAAAGAGGGCATCTAACACATAGCAGTTACTAACTGGCACTAGCTAACACCTTTCACCCAAGTACCAACATACAGTGAAGATACAGTGAAGTGAACCTGTATCATCCCAGGATGTAGTTGTGTAGTTGTGTTCAAAAACCTCTGCAATGGTTGCACATCAATGGATGATTTACTGTATATAGTTACATAGGGATGTTGCCACAAAAAGGGTAGTTTGTCTGTACCCTAAACAGTTACGCTTTAAAAGAGTTACATAGCTAATACGGTTGAAAAAAGACATATGTCCATCAAGTTCAACCAAGGGTGTTGGGGTAGGGGAAGTTATTTTTTATTTTATAGGTGGAAGTTATTAATTTTATTTTTTTGGTTTTTTTTTACTGTTAACAGCTAATAGTATCTAATCCATTTTTGAAGCTGTCAGCAGTTTATGCTGTAACAGGCTTCTGTGGGAGGCTATTCCATAGATTTATAGTTCTTATGATAAAAAATGATTGTCGCATCCGGAGACAAAAGGGAGTGCCCCCTTGTCTTTAGAGGGGATTTTACCTGAAATAATGTTCCCCTATATTTTTTGTATGGGCCATTTATATATTTATACAAGTTAATCATGTACCCCCCTCAGTCGTCTTCATTCCTGCACTCTTTCCAGAGTCAGAGCGTCCTTTCTATGAATGGGTGCCCAGAACTGGACGGCATATTCCAGGTGAGGGTGCACCATGGCCTTGTAATTACATCCCTACATCTCTATCCCGTGATTCCAGGCCTCTTTTAAAGCATGATAGTATCTTGGTGGCCTTGGAAGCAGCTGCTTGGCATTGCATGCTGTTATTTAGCCTGTGATTTACCAGTACCCCAGATACGACTCAACAAGTGATTCTCCCAGTTTTACTCCCTCGAGGATATATGTGGCCTTTAGGTTGTTAGACCCCAAGTGCATGACTTTACATTTCTCCACATTGAACTTCATTTGCCAAGTGGATTCCCAGACACTCAATGTGTCCAAGTCAGCCTGAAGCTTGTGAACATCTTCAATAGACTGCACTGTACTACATATCTTTGTGTCATCTGCAAAAATAGAGACAGTGCTTTTAATTCCATCTTCTATGTCGTTTATAAACAAGTTGAATAATAGTGGGCCCAGCACTGAACTCTGGGGTACACTGCTTACAACTTGTAACCATTGGAATGTTGCCATGGTAATCACACAAAAAAGAGTAATTTGTCTGTACCTTGCACAATTACACTTAAAAAGATGCAGGGAAGCAAGAGAATATAATTAACCATCTTCCAGGATTTGGAACCGATACTTTTAGGTCACTTAGTTGCGCTATGCGAGGAAAAGACGTACTCATGACCGCTTCCTATTATGTAGCTGTTATGTGCCAACCATACATAATCGATTAAAAATGACAAATTAGTGGCAGATGTATTATGAAATGTTTTTTTTCCAATTTTTTGATTGTAGATTCCTGTGTACAAACCAGTAAACGCTAATGAAAGGCCTTATGTTTTTTTTTTTGTTTTTATCAGCAAACATATAAATAAAAGCCAATGTATACAAGCTTGATAATCATGCATATCTTCCAGTTGTTGAAAGCATACAGATGCAAAACATAAGAAACAAATAAGCTAGTACACATGGTGCTCACCCTAACCACTTCCTGGTACCTTGCACCAGGTAATCTGCGAAAGGTTAGTTAAAATGTCCTTGAATTATTCCCTGGACCTTTTAAACCGGACCTTCCCCCTAAATTAGAGCCTATCTTATATGTTTCCCCCACACTGTACATACAGATTGCCCACATTAAATATCATCCTATCTGCATCTACTGCATTTTCTGAGACTTTAAACATCCAAGATGGCGGCCCATGAAGGTGCAGGCTGCCTGCAAACAGGAAGTGTGTTCTGACTGTGCCACTCTGCATTCTGGGATTGCTGACCTTTTTCTGACCCCAGCTCTGCTCTGTTTGTGCAAAGCTATATCCCTGCTCCCCTGCACTTTTGATCCCTCTCCTCTCTTCAGTATGTGATGCTACTGAACCAAGATGGCGGCGCCCGTATCCTAGAGTGCTGAACAGAGTTGCAGGCCAGTGAGGGAAAGAATAAATTGTAAGTGACTAAAAATTTAAAATATATTAATTATGCTGGGGAATAGTTTTTTTAAGGGTTTGGGCTTTTCATTAAATTATGCTGAAGGTCCGATTTAAAGAGTTACCTGAAGTGGTAAAAGCTTGAGTATTATACATAAGACTAGGAAGAAAAAGAAGAGAACAGAAAGAAGAAATATAGCAGAATGGGTAGGAATGGGGAGGGAGTGGAACATAAAAAGGAGGGGTGGATAGCTGGTGTCGTGCTTACATCATTTTGCTACAATCCTTCCAGTTGTAAATGTTCATTGTTTGAGATTTTAAATAATTGCCTTCATACTGTCATATGAGTCTCTATAGGCTCGCCAACCTGTCCACATCACCCTATATTTGCTCTGTACACCCCTATCATTAGAGATCAATTATTACCCCATGCGTCTGACATCCTCCACTTCTTTTTCCCAATTCCAAGAGAGTCTGAGTTTTTTAAAGTTTCCAGTATGGCGGTATGATCACTCGTGCAACACCGAGAAAATGAGCTGTGCAGAACCATTGCTTAGTGATAGTAAGGCAGTTTGAGGACAGTTGATTATGGTGGTCCCTGTGATTCAAAATACATTTTGAACACCTGATCCCAGAGGTTCCCAATGGCAGGGCACCCCCACTATATGTGTGTCAGTGTGCCCAACTCAGTCAAGCATTACCAGCATTATTCCAGTGCAGAAGGGGCAAATCGTTTTATATCCTCCAGTCATCTGTACCACCTAGTGACCACTTTAAAGTGGACCAACACCCACCGCTGATCGACCTGGGAATCTATAAGATTCCTGGGCCGATCAGCTCCCCGCTGTGTGAAACCCTCCCGGACGCCCACAAACCTTACCTTCTCCTGTTCCAACGGCGCATGCGCGAGCCGCCGCCTCTCGCGCGTCCCTCTAGCAGGGCGCACACCCGCACCGGCCGTTTGTGAATGGCCGGCGCAGGTGCGCTCCCTGTAAGAGGGACGTGCGAGAGGCGGCGGCGGCGGCCTCAGCTTGTCCGTCACTTGTCCGTCGGCAGTGAGGTACGTTTTTTGGGGCTCGGGGCCCTATCGGGGTGCCCCGCAGAAGTCGACCAACACCCAGGATAGTGAAAATCCTGGGTGTTGGTCCACTTTAAAGTTATTTTCCTGCATAGAGCATGCAACTGATGGTTTGTGAGGGAGCAGAAAGATTTTAGCCAGGTCATCCTAGGCATAGCTCCTTCTCCCAATTTGTGATATGGATCATAGGAGTGACGTAGATGTTGCTCACCAGAGCCCCGTATATTAATGAGAAAACGTGGGGGGGGTCTCCTTTTTTGGAAGAGAAGCTCTTCCAGTTCTGTGATAGGAAAGTTTGCCCGGGTTGTTTTTGGGAGGAAATGAAAGCCTGAAGCTGCCCCTGTAAGAACCAGGAGAGGTGCTTATCAGGGTTTCCAACCTTAATTTCCACCAGAGTAGGCAAAACACCATTCTTTAGTACGTGCATTGCTCTAGGGTCCTGCTCTATGTGTCATTGCAATATGTACTTAGCCTCTATCTCTGGAGGAAAGTCTGGGTTGCTAAATATGGGGCTGAGGGCACCCCGTCTGTGGACTAGTTTGTGTTCAATGGTTAAATTATCCCATAGATCATTATCCCAGTTGTGACATAGAAATAGAAAAGTTTTCCTTTCATATTGTTTCTGTGGGTCCGCCCAAATTAGGTATGTGAGGTTAAGGGGCACCAACTCTCTCCAATCCAACCCAAGCCTTATTGGGGTCCCCACAGTATACTGTTTTTTTATCATATTGCTTGAGATCAGAGACTTTCATCCAACAGGGTCAAGTAATTCAAAGCATAGTCCCCAGAGGGGAGCTGCACCCCAGATATGTAATGGAATCTGACTTTCACTTAAAGAGGAAATTACTTTTAAGTTGGTTCATCTCTTTTTGGGGTAGGGTAAGGTTCAGTGCCTCTGATTATATATATTTGATATATATATATATATATATATATATATATATATATCTGATCTTGAATTTACTCGCCCCACCAAAGAGGTCAAACTCCTTCAGGAGGACAGGGAAGGAGGTGACAAGTGGGGTCAGGTGCAAAAGCATGTTATCTGCAAACAATGACAGTTTATACTGAGCCCCCTCCTTACCTCTATGTCCTTAATATCCTGGTTTTGTCTTATGGCATTTGCTAAGTGTTCCATTGTTAGAACATACAGGAGAGGCGGTAGCAGACAACCTTGTTGAGTCCTTTTGGTTATAGGTAAAGATTCAGAGGGAATTCCATTGGCTTTCACTGTTGCTGTAGGGTCTTTATATAAAGGAGTTTTAGAGGGGAGAGAGGGGCCGAACCTAATTTGTTAGAGAGTGGTTCGTTGGAAAGTCCCAGCTCACTCAGCCCACCCAGGGGGGAAGGTTCTTCTTTAAGTTGTTAAGCTTAATGTAGAAGTCCTTACATTAATCTGTGATCTGTAAGGGGTTGGATGTTTTCATACCCTGTGGAGTTTTGATACATGGGATATATGAATAAGCACTTCTGGGGTGGAGGAACTAGTCAGAAGTTTTCTGGGCTTGTTGTAGAATTCATAAAACCAGGTACTTTGCCTGTACCTATGACAAAGTTATGCCTGGTTGTATAAGCTCCTCAAGGTGTCGTTGGCTTCCAACAGGTCAACCCAGCCATCACTATTTACGGAGCATTTATGTTCATGCGGTGCTGAAGGGTAGCTAAGAAACGGGGGATAGCCAGTTCTCAACCCAACAGGAGGCACTCCCAGAAACTTGAATGCATTTGGCAGTTGTGAGGGGGAAAACAGTGCAAAGCTTCCCTCTCTGAGCTGGAGAATCAAATGAAAAGGGTGACCCCATTAGTAGGATGCGCCTGCCTGCTTTGCGACTTTCAAAAGGGCTTCATAACCTTCCTTATCTCTAGTGTGCGGTGCACAAGGTCAGGCAATAGGATGATCGGTGTTCACTTAAACAGAAACTCTCTCTTGCCCCAGGGCTGTCTCATAATTGCCTCCATTACTTTGTAAAAATGGACCCGGCATATAACATCACAGGTTTTATGCGGAACAGGATTCCTGGGGCTGAGAGCCAGATTAACTCTAACTCAATGGCGCTATCCTCCAGTTGGCCCAGAACCTGCTTAAAGATTCGGATGAAAGTTTTACATAATTTCAGCTGGTTATGGGTCTCAGGGAGTCCTCTGATTCTTATATTATTCCTTCATCCCCAATTAACATATCATCTAGGTGGATTAATACGTTAGACATGCAGAGCAAGGAATCTGTCTGACTGCGCTCCTTGTCGCCCTGCACTCTCTCAAGGGTGCCTTAGAGCTGCAACACCTCCGAATGGCCCTGCTCATATGGTAAGACTCTATCTAGTCCACATCTGACACTGATTTAACTACTTTCTCTATTTACCTCCTCAGGGTAGACTCCATTCCATTGATAACATTTTCAAAGTCATTTCTTGTCGGGATACTTGAACTTTTAAGCTTTGGTTTTCTACTTCCATGCACTTTGGTGCTTCTGATGTATAGATGGCTGGGGACCTTGGCTCCTGTTGCCATGGCAGGAATAATGGGGGCCCAGAGGTTGACTCAGGACTCCCATACTCATCGCAAGCTGGGGGATTAAAGTTCAAACCTCTGGGGGATCCGCCGTCCCTCCATGTGGTGGGCGGTCGAGGATTGCCCCCCCCCCAGACGCTACATGGTATAGGGGGCATCATGGTTGCTCTGTTGTGAAGGCAGATTCTCTATCTCCTCTGAAGGACAAAGCCCTCTCCTGCCCCCTCTCTCCCAGTGAGGCGTGTGTCGAGAGATTACTTCTCGGGGGTGCAACCACGTGCTGCTTGCACCACAATCCAGCCTGCAATGCCTCCTCCATGGCTGGCACTGAATGGTCGGTGCCCCCCCCCCCCGTGCCCTTAGCATCTCAGCTGGTGGAGGTAATTCGGCATCGGGCAGAGCGGTCAACCCCACGTTTGGAGTGTGGGACTCTTGCTGCCTATATTGTCCTTGTTACTCTGCCTCCGGCTGCAAAGTGGCGTGTGATAGAGCCTTCGGGGGACCTTCCCACAGACGGGCAACTCTTTCTCTCCTAGTGGCCTGACTGTTCAATTAGGTTTCCTGACAAAGTCGAGCCATGCCCCCGAAAGCCTTATGTTTTTAATCTAGTTCCATAATAAGCAACAGCCACGCTCTCTATTTATTATGTGTTTTGCAGGGTTTGTATTTGTGTCTAAGAAGCTGAATTCTTTGATAAGTTAGGTTGACCTATCCGCCAAGTTTTATGTAAGTGTTTATAGAAATGCCAGAACGAAATAGAATGCTTTAAAATAAACAAGCCGCATATTTAAAGAAAAAATATCTGTACTATACCAGCCCTGCAGCACCCCAGCAGAGTTGGGATCAGGCCTGCCATCAAGACAGTACAGACAGTGGTATGGGGACTAGCGATGAAGGGTGGCCTGGCTGCTGGCCCTAAAAGCAGCATTGAAGCACCTATACCTGACTTGCTTCAGCAGCTCTCAACTCATCAGATTAGTCATGCAGCCTGGTGCATGTCCTCCCAGCCCCATTCAGTACCTCTGCAGAAACTGACCCAGAAATGTAGGTGGCCCTGGCTTGGATGCTGCCACTGGAGGAGAATAAAGGCAAAACTTGCACAACTACGATAATGGGATAGGTTTTGTAATGTCATGAAAGCCATGCTGCATTGCTACCTATTACTTTTGGAGACAGCAGTTGACTAGTGATGAGTGAACCTGTAGAAGTTCGGGTTCAGCAAGTTCAGTTGAACTTTGCACAAAAGTTTGGTTCAGGTACCCGAATTTGACCCAAACCTGAACCCCATTGAAGTCAATGGGGTCTAGAACCTGAGAATGTGTTTAGTACAGGAAAATATTGATATTATTAACCCAAATGTCTCTTGATATTATAAGGCATATAAATAAACACACTGCCTCCTACCTTCTCATCACTATCAAGCCCCATGGGATCTAAAGAGACAGATAAAATAAGTCAAGCCCCATCAGTCACTCTTGTTAGGTACCAACTGGTTTGACCAAATGTGTGCTGTTTGCTCCTCCTTTGTAGAGAGTGAATAAAGTTTTTCCAAATGTCAAAGAGTTTCTGGAATTTTTCTGTTTTCCATAAATTTGCCTTCAGATGGTTTGAGAAATAGCAATACTGCTGGAGGTTGGGATATATCCATAGTTGCAAGATGCTATAAGGATGAGTCCCCATTCGCTCTTGGAGATCCTACCCTGGTTCTGATAAATTAGGACAAATATTTCATCCCCAATGTAAAAAAGTATTCGTTTCACCAGTGACACTTTTGGAATAATAATGGAAGTCTGATAATCTAATCAAAAATTCCCTATAGAGTAAAATATACAAATACGTATAAGAAGAGGGTCATCCGTTTCTAGTACAAGGATGGCAGGGCTGCATACAAAATTCATAACAGTAGAAAATGTGAAGCCACAAAAAATCAGTCAATAATTTAAGTTGCTTTACCAACTCGGTGCTGTTGAATCGTTCAGATACTGTTAGAATTCCAAGAAACACAAGGTAAAACAACAACAAGGAAGGGCATAGACTCCCTCTGGGGTCCGGAGAGGGGGGCAGCCCATGCCAGTGCAGTGGGGTTGAATGGTGATAGTCATTTCTCGAGCTGCACCCATAGTTTGTCACCTCCTCTATGCTTCCAGTCCACTATCCGCTGCAGTATTGCGGCCGTGTGATAAAGTTTCAGATCTGGAAGGCACGCACCTCCCTCCCATTTACTTCTAGAAAGAGTGGAGAGTCTTATTCTTGGTTTGGTAACCCCCCAGACGAATTTGGAAAATGCCGATTTCAGTTTGCAAAAGAACCCGGAAGGGATTCTAATTGGGACCGTCTGAAAAATATATAAGAGCTTAGGGAGAATGTCCATCTTTAGACTGTTAGTTCTCCCAAACCACGAGATAGGCCTTTTCGAGTAGGAGTTAAGGTCTGACAGAATTTTGGTGAGGAGCGGGGCATAATTAAGCTCATATAGTTTAGAGAGGTCGGCCGGAATCTGCACACCCAGGTATTTGATAGCACTGGACCTCCACTTAAAGGGGAAACTACTCTCTAGGCGCCTAACCTCCCGGTCCGGGAGAGAAATGTTGAGGGCTTCAGATTTTGAGTAGTTAACCTTAAAGTTGCTCACCCAGCCAAACTGTTGAAATTCACTCAACACTGACGGGAAGGAAATATGTGTGGATGTTAAGTGTAGTAACAAATCATCCGCAAACAAAGACGTTTTGTATTGACGGCCTGCCACTTGAATCCCCTTGATGTCTGGGTTGTTCCGGATGGCTATGGCTAAGTGCTCCATGGTAAGGATGTAGAGCAGGGGGGACAGCGGACATCCCTGGCGCGTGCCATTACTAATAGAGAAGGGAGTTGAAAGAAGTCCGTTAACTCTAACTCTGGCCGAAGGGGAGGCATACAGGGCTAGGATTTTGGAAAGGAGGACAGGTCCAACACCAATCTGTCTGAGAGAAACCCTCATGAATTCCCAGTTTACCCTGTCGAATGCCTTCTCCGCATCACACGAGAGGAGGCACGCAGGTTCTCCGGTGGTACCAGCGTACGATATTAGGTCAAGAAGCTTGTTGGTGTTGTCCCTGGCCTCCCTCCCCAGGACAAAACCCACCTGGTCCAAATGGATCAGCTCCGGGAGGAGAGGCTGCAGCCTTAGAGCGATAACCTTAGCATAAAGTTTAAGATCAATATTAATTAAAGAAATCGACCTATAGTTCCCACACAGAGTAGAATCTTTACCCGGCTTGGGGATAACTGCAATCGTCGCCTCAAGCGTCTGTTTGGGGAAGGGGCAATGCTCCCCTATGGCATTAAAGGTTTTTGTTAACAGAGGGATTAGACGAGGTCCGAGGTGCTTGTAAAATTTAGGCAAGTAGCCATCTGGCCCGGTACTTTTGCCCGCCGGAGACTCCTTAATAGCTTTAGCCACTTCCTGTTCCGAGAAGGGTCTCTCTAGGGCCTCTACTGCCTCGTCGGGAATGATGGGCAATGGGGTGCTCTCTATGTAAACAGCTATCTCCTCTGGGGACACTCGCGTCCCAGACGCAAGGTCGGAGGGGCTATTAATATTATATAGGGAGGCGTAAAAGCTCCTAAAAGTATCTGCTATGGTCGAGGGAGTTTGAGCTAGAGTGCCGTCTCGTCCTTGGAGGGACGGGACGTAGGTCGCTGTTGATCTGGGGTGTAATGTTCTGGCCAGCAGACGACCACACTTGTTGGCCGATTCGTAGAACAAAGCTTTCCCCCTATCTCTGAACCGTAAGTACGACCGATTGTATAACTTTTGGAGCTTTTCCCTAGCGTTTTGGAGTTCTAGCAGTTTGATATTGGTGGGATTATTCTTATGCTCCTGCTCAAGGGAGAGGACTTGGTCTTGTGTCTGGGTTATAAGTAAGGCTCTCTCCCGTTTAAGCCTAGCACCATGTCTGATGAACTCCCCTCTGAGAACGCACTTCAGGGCCTCCCACTGGTAAGACAGCGGGGTTGGATCATCTTTATGGTCCTCAAGGAAGTGCCCAATCACTTTCTCTATTGCCGCGGAGCAGACCACGTCATCGATCAGGTTGTCGTTTAGTCGCCATGACCATCCCGGGGGGGCAGGGCCCGGGAGGCAAAGCGAAATGAAAATTGGGACGTGATCGGACCACAAAATCGGGCCTATCCACGCTTCAGGATCCCAGTCCATGGCGTGGTGGCTGAGCAGCAAGTAGTCAATACGACTGTAGGAATTGGCTGCATGTGAGAAAAATGAGTAATCTCTTTTAGCTCCATTTAACGCCCTCCAAGTGTCAATCAGCTGGAGGTCCGTCAGGGACCTTCGGAGCTTATTGAGTTTATTCAGAGACACCGCTGTCCTTCCAGAACAGGCATCAATGGATGGGTTGAGGGGGGTGTTAAAATCACCTCCCAAGATGATTATGCACTCAGCGAAGTCCTCGAGGAGCCTAATCGTCTTGATACAGAAGTCAATTTGGTCTAAGTTGGGGGCGTACATATTTGCTACGGTATACATTTTATTAAAAAGCTTCATCTTTACGAAGAGGAACCGACCCGAGGGGTTAACCTTGGTTTCCACTATTTCATGTGGAAGCGATTTATGAAGTGCCACCGATACCCCTTTGGTCTTAGATTCAGGATTGGGGCAGTGAATCCAGGATGGGTAATATCTGTTACCGATTTTGGGGACATGGTCCGCCCTGAAGTGCGTTTCCCGGAATAGTGCTATTTTAACCTTTTGTTTATGAAGGTCGTAAAGGACCTTCGTCCTTTTCTCAGGGACATTAAACCCCTTTACGTTGAAGGAGCAGACAATCACCTCCGTCATTAGAACTATGTGACCAAGGCCCTACCGAGATTCTAGTAGGGAAGGGTAAGGGATTCGACTGGGGTAGACGGGGGGTTGGGGACAACAAGTTGAATGGGTGGGTTCAGGTATACGGGGTGTAAAGAGAAATTACGAGGGTTTACCTAAGTGTAACCAATTACGTTCTTTACTCTCCTCGCTAAGGGAGGTAAAAGATTGGCCTATATCGGGGGTTGGAAAGCTACGACCATGTAGTAGGAGGCGCGCTTTCCTTTCAAGACAAAGCTGAACCCGTTAACACTAACAGTAAACTATGAACAATGGGCCTGCTTTTGCCCCAACCATCCCGGCCCCGAGAACAGAAGAAACAACAACAAAGGGAACCGGCCAAAACAAACGCCAGTCGCCACGCGGCCCAGTCTGCCCCGCCCACGGCCTAGATGGGGGAGGGCCCCGCGGCGCGCCCCCCAAAAAGCGGAAGGGCCCCGGGGCCTCCCACCCGGCCCGGCCGGAGCCGCAGCAATGGAAAAGACTTGGCCCTGCCCAACCGAGCCCCCACAGGCACCGAGGCAGCAGCCCCAGAAGCCGCCGGCGACTCCAGCCCGTGCAATGGGGAAACGTGTTCAACAGGACCCAGCCGCACAATTGTGAAGCCGGCAACAGTAGGAGGCGCTACTGGCTCGCCATACTGTGGAGAAGCAGCTGGTGGAACGGAATTACACAACTGAAACACATTGTAACTAAAAAGTAAACATGTCCGTAACATAACCATAAACAGGAACGTGTGTTGCTAGGTGTTTTTTTCCCCGCTTAAACTGTTCACCGATGGGCAGTCCGAAGTCCAGGCCATTCTGATGGTCAAGGTGCCCCGGGGGATCAGTATAGCGAAAATTCCAAAAGGAGGCAGGCCCTGGTGCTCCCAGGAACAGTAGGCATGGCCGGGAATGTGATATGGGGTCCACGCGTCAGAGCCCTCAGACCAGGGTAGGAAGGCAGAAATCAAATATTGGCACGCAACGCCAACAGGGCCCCAAGGTCGAGGGGGAGGCCCAAAACAACTACATCTGCTGGATCTGCTGAAACCGGCATCTGCCCCGTCGCCCGTCCGGTCCCCGTGGGCTGCGCGGCCGACCATCCTCGTGTTTTGGGGCGCACGGGTCCGACCTCTCCAGCGCCTAAGTTTGGCGACAGCCAGTTCTCAATGGGGAAAGCCGGAAGGTCCAAAAAGCCGAAAAGATCTGGAAGCTGGGAGGGGGAGCGCAGCAGAAAGACCCTGCCCTGCCTTGAAACCACCAGATGAAATGGGTGACCCCATCTATATGTGGCGCCCACCTCTTTGATCTTTTCTAGCAGGGGTTTAAGGATCCACCGCATCTGGCGGGTCCGCCTGGCCAGGTCAGGCAGTAGAGAAACTGTGGCTCCCTGGTACTTTGAGGGCCCCCTCTCCCAAGCTTTTCTCATAATTTCCTCCTTGACTCTGTAGTAATGCACACGGCACACGATATCTCTCGGCCAAGAAGGGTCTGGCGGACTGCGGCCGGGCACTCTATGTCTTCTATCAATTTCAATATGCTCGTCTCGCCTCCGCCCCAGGAGCTCATTGAAGAGGGTTTTGGCAATTTCTTCCAGCCTGTTGTTTTCTGGCGTCTCCGGTCGGTCTGCGCTTGTTGCAGGGTTGCGTTCGCTCTTTCAAGGGCCTCTATGCGCTGGACTGTTGTTGTTTGTTCCTTCTCCAGAGTCTGAACTCTATCGGCGACTACCGAAACGGACTTTGTTACTTCCTCAAGCTCCCTTCTAAACAGGGACTCCATTCTATTAGTATTGTTCTCAAAGTCCTTTCTTGAGGGCAAGAACTTCAGAAGAACCTCCAGGTTGTATTGTGCCGAAGGGATCCGGTCGGGAATCGCGGCAACAGGAAAGCGGCTACGCGGCCCGGCGACTCTGGCTCCGTGACGGCCCCAGGCTCGGAAGAGTGGTCAGCGCCCGTGCCACCTCACAATAAGAGGCCACCCCAGAGACCACGGTACTGCACCCCGGAGAAGATCCCCCAGCCCGGGTGCCATTCCCCGCCCTGTGTGCCCGATGCAGGGAGCCACTCCCCGGGGATCCACTCCGTTCGGTTGAGGCTGGTTGAGGGTGGAGCTGCGCTGCTACGTCGACAAGGGACCCACCAGGACCCGGCGGCTGGGACCAATCACTAAGCGACGCCCACGGCTCCTGTTCACTGCGTGGGCCTGGAGGGGTGCTCATCCAGAGGCCAGGCGGCCGCTCATGCAGGTCGGATTGCGACCATCTGGAGGACACAGGACTGGGAGATGGTTTGTTCCTATGGGGAGACTGCCATTTCTCAATGCCCCCATTATCTCTCTGCCCGGATTGTAATGGGAGGGGCAGAGCATCAGCATGTTCCTCTGAAGAGGTAATGAGGAGTGTGTCTGCTTCATGTGTATACTCTGTTGTGTTAGACATTCTGGCCACTTGGTCTGCATAGGAGGACTGGGGCGCTTCTCCTCCTGCCCCGACTAACCTCCGCCTGTCATCGTTGCTGTAAGCGGCATCAAACAGCCCGCCCTCCGCTCTGTGATATGTAGGCGGCAGCCGGCGATCGGCTTCCACTTCGGGCGGAGCCGCCTCCTCCTCCGCTGCCGCTCTCGGCTCCTCAGCAGCAGCTTCCCGCGGTGTCTCTCTCCCCGTCGCACGAGCCAGTGACGCGCCGCCATCTTCTCCTCCTCCAGCAGACGCGCCACCGCGGGAGCCCCCACACCTGGCATTCGGTGAGTCTCCCAGCCCCAGAGCCGCTCTCTCCGCCCCCTCCGTTAGTACCTCCGGGGTCCGGTCACGGTGTCCTCGGGCGCGGGCAGGCACATCAGCTCCCCCGTGTGCGCTCTCCTCCTCCCACCGCTCTCCTCCAGGCGCCATATTGCGGCCCTTCCTCTGCGATCCCGCGGCTCCCTCCGGGGGGAAAAAACGGATGATCTTCGCAGTTCCAGAGGCCCCAGATTGTGTCCTGCACTTCCTACGCTTGGACATGTGTCCAACAGGGTCCAATTAACAGGGATTCGCTGAAAACTGGATACTTTAGGCGCGGAGCTCCCAGATGCACGTCTTCACACAGTCATAGCGTAACCACGCCCCCATTTGGTTGTGTTTAAATAGCATGTTGCTAAAGTACATTTTTACATTTTTGGCTCAAATCATTGGGTGACCTCTCCTGCCCAGCAACCAAACACTTTTATTGCTCGTGTTGGTCTGGCATTGCTGTGTCATTGTCACAGTGTTAAAACAATGTTATTCCGTATGTTTTCGCTCTGGTGCTGGTGTTTATGTGTTTAGAAACAGACTTTTATCACATAGCTTCTGGTGCTTGACGCTAGAGCATCCAGTTTTAGAGCGCCAACGCTGGTTGCGTGTAGTTTTTTCTTAAATATGGGCTTCAGTGCCGAGTGCCGGGCGCACTTAACTGGCGCTACCTATCATTCCCTGCAGCGTTGTCCTGTTGTTAGATGTATTGTCGTCTTGGGAGCTTGGGTATCTCGGGACACCACCTAGCGTTCCGATTTGCTCTGCAGTGAACCAGGGGGAGCACTTCTACAGCTCCCTGCAGATATCACATTTATCAATGCTGGACGGGATAGTACAGTGCCACGTGTCCGCGCACTAAGCCTGTTTACAGCGTCCGACACCCACTTGCAGCGTCTTCTAGCGGACGCTCTAAGCACCGCTACACAGACGCTCACCCAGCTAGTCTAAAATTGCCCCCCTGAATAACAGCATGCAGGATCAATCAGGTGCTGGCCAAGGCCAGAAGGATGTTGTTGTGTATTCAAAGAGACATTGACTCTAGAAAAAGGTACATATATTGTATACATTTGATTCTTGGTGAGAGTATTAGAGAGCTCTCTGCAGATTTCTATACAACAACCAATGTTTCCAGTGATTCATGTTTTAAGGTATGCACATCTGCAGACTGAAATGGAAGCATAACCTTTTTTCAAATAAACAAAAAAAAGCAAAATACTAGGTTGCCAAAATCTTGGTTGTAAAATAATCATTCTACAACCAAGGTTTTTTTTATACAGTTCCACGCATCAGACCATGGAAGATGAATGTGAACTGAGATCAAGGGATTTGGGTTCAAAAGAGGGAATGTCACAAAACCTGGGGGCTCACTGGTTAGAAAAAAGACTATGTCTTGTGGTGTCAAATAAAGTCAATATTCGACATGTTAAACCTCAAAAGGAACCTAAGAGTGCAATACATGCTCCCGAGGAGGCCACATTCAACACTGATGGCTCCATGCTGCGGGAAAGCCTTCTATTCTCGGATGGTAATGGAAAGCATACCTGTTACTATAACATGTCACATCTGCTCTGTACAGACAGCATAATACATTAACAATCTGCAATCTACTGTATGATACAGCTGGAGAGCACCCCCACCCACCATCTCATGTATACAAAAAAGGCTAGCAGAATCCATCACTTGAAGGGATTTAAATATTTATGAGTGTTAAATTATTAGCATAATCTAACATAAAAGAAAGAATAATGTTCCTTATAGCCCTTAACCCAGTTTCTGAAGTTTATTGAAGATTGTCCCCTTCCTGGAAGACATGTGCTTACATAACCTCTCCTTTTGTTGGATGATCAAAACAGATGGCAAGGTGCACATGTCAGTGATCCAGCACGGAGAGCCAATATATTGCTTCCAACACCCCCCCCCCCCCCCCCAGGTCCCTCTTCCCACACCTGGTGCCATTGTACCCCTGCCAAGACACCCAACCCTATGTTGCTTCAGCATTATGGCTATCGGGGCCTTACCCATCCCTGCCACAGTATCTGCCCCTACAATAGTAAAGCTATAGTACTATCACATATCCAACCCCCACCCATCCATGATCTGTTGTCAGAGGACAAACACACTCATTGAACGTCTGAGAAGCTACATGGGGTGGGGCTAAGGAGCTCATGGGCTGGTGGTGGGCTGGTGGTGGACTGGTGGTAGACTGGTCAAGGCCTGCAAATTTCCGGGGCTGATATTTGGAACCAGCTTGCCTCTGGTTACAATAGGGTTAAATCAGCACCAGGTGCAAAAAGTGCCCTCTAGATAGAAAATGAAAGGGATCACATTTTTTTATTCCTAACTCCACTTTTTTGTTTTCTATTTTAAAACAGTTCTGATACATTCAAAAAGATCTTCCATCTCATCATATATAAAGTATATCCACAGAGTGGGAATATATATCAGCAATCGTTCCTAGTCTGGCATTGTTGATCTTACGATGGCCAGTGACTGGTGTCTCTACAGCGAGCCTCCCTCCATCGTAATTCACAATGACACTGGCACACCCCCTCCATTCACTGCAATAGAGGGTTTACTTTACCACTCAGCAGCACTATACCAACAACAGGATTCTTTTTATTTTGTTTATTTTTTGCTGCAGTGAACTAAGAAGCATAGTAGAAACAACACAAGCAGACAAAGGAGTAGCTATCAATTTGGGGGTTTAAGGGACTGATTTGGACTGACCTCAATTCAGTGAGAATATTGTGAGAGGAAAAAGTCCAATTCAAGAAATAGCTATAGGCCTCATAATCCAGGATGGCAATTATTTGTTTTTCAAACTGTAAAACAACAGAAACTGAGATGTGATAGGTTAGATCATCATAGAAAGAAGGTAAAGTTGACAACAGATTCAGGTTGTTCACACCGCGCTTCTAGAATTACAAAGTGGTGATGATAAATAATGCTAACACGTGTCAGACTCCTATTCCAACCAATCTTTAACAAAAATATACAATATTATGGCACAAAGAAAAACATTTCTTATATAGAAAATGCATCAATTTGTAGACTTTAAATGTCCATAGATTCACAATTTATATATCTATGGACATTTAAAATCTACAAATTGATGCATTTTCTATATAAGAAAAGTTATTGCTCTGTGCCATAATATTGTATATAAAGTTGACAACAGCCCTGGCTTGTGTTTACCCTGCCAGAACTTGTGATTTGCTGGTTTAAAGGACGCAGGAAAGAGTTCTGCAGGTTTGGGGAAAATCCGCAAAGTCAAACACCACCAATATCACAACCATTGTCTCAGGTGCTGGAATCTGCCAGGGTCCCTAGTCTTCATCCGTTAAAGAGGAACTATGGTCCGTCTTGAATATACAGCAGCGGGGAAGCAGCCCGACCCGCTGTACAACGTGCCGCTAAAATAAAGAACAGGGCCGCCCAGATATTCACCTCTTCCAGGTTGCACTCTCATGTGACCGTGAGAAGCCTATCAGTGATGCTGGTGGCCGGGCCTATCAGTAGAAGGATTCTGGAAGAGGTGAGTACCTGGGCGGCCCGGTTCTTTGTTTTAGCGGCACAATGCACAGGGTCAGGGCTGCCCCACTGCAGCATATTAAAGAGAGACTACAGTCATTTCTGGTCGCCATTTCTGACCGTAGTTCCTCTTTAAGCATGCAAAGTTGCGGATTGCCTGAAGCTGACGGGAAACTTTGGTCACCCTCTTGAATTCATGGAACAGGTCTTGAGGCAGAAACAGAATGGGATAGTAGAAAAATGCCAATATGAGACAGGGTAGACAGACCACAGGTCAGAGCAGGCAGTGCAAGCTCATTAATGATGAATGAGACAGTGGTTATAGCAGGTGGCAAATGGACATAATTTAAGAAAGGAGCCAGATCACAAAGAAGAGTAAAGATAATCGAAGCCCTGGAAACATGGCTATCCAAGAAGCCAAAGTCAGACGAGATGCGTTGTAACAAGGAGTCAAGCAGAAGTTTATACATTTTCAGGTGATCTTTCATGCACAAATTCTCGCACAAACCCACAATTGACCAGAAGGGACTGTTGAATTATGTGGCTGCCAAAACTACGTAACTAGACATGTATGTGCACCTGGAGTGTCGTATGTTTTTTAGAAATTCTATGGCTGAGTAAGTTCATGTATCCTAATGCACGTGCATGGCGCAGAAGTGTGTGCTAATGCAGAGGGAGATGTCTTCTTCCAAGAAACGAGAGACTTTAACCCTTTAAATGCCAAGCACGTAGTTTCTACGTGGTTGCTTCTCCTACCCTTAAGTGCCAAGCACGTAGAAACTACGTGCCTGGCATTTCCCCCTAACAGTTAAAAGATAGAAAAAAAAACCCACTTACCTCTGGTATCCCCGTGAAGCCTGGGGTCCCCTCTTCCTGCGGGGGGCATCCGATCGCCCCCCCGTCGTCCTCCGTCTTCAGGGGGGGGCCCGAAACCAATCCGCCCCCCCGTTTCCAGCGCTGACTCGCTGTTGTAAAAAAAAAAATAAATAAAACTGTCATTTACTCACCTCCGCGTCCGAACCTTCTGTCCGGGTCTCCTCTTCACCGGGGGGGGGGGGGGTCCGATAGGCTATGTGGGCTCGTAGGCTGCAGGGTGGGGGGGGCCACAAAAGCTGGCCCCCCCACTCTGTGCCTACAAGCCCCCATAGCTGGTCCCGGGCTGGTTACTTTAGGTAAGGGGGACCCCACGTCATTTTTTTTTGATTTTTAAGGGTTTTTAACCCCTGGGAGGGGGGACCCTATATAATTTTTTTTTTGATTAACCCTTTGTGTTCTGTCATCCAGCAGCTATAAAAGGCTTCTAGAAAGTGAGCAGAAGCCAGTGATCGCCGAGGGACAGAGTGCTCCAGGATGGATGGGAGGTGAGTACAGTGTAAAAAAAAAAAAAAAAAATTAATAAAATATTTTTTTTCTCAGTGTGTGTCTGTGTCATTATTTCCTTTTAACCCCTTGTGAACTGGTAAGGGGTCCATGACCCCTATACCAGTTCACAAGGCTGGGGGGATGGCAAGCCACCTGCGCTAGCGGGTGGCTTGCCATTAACCCCCGGCACCCCCATTACCTGCCTCCCCAAAGGCCAGGGGGGGGGGCAGAAGAGCCCGGGCCCACATAGGCTATGTGGGCTCGTAGGCTGCAGGGTGGGGGGGCCACAAAAGCTGGCCCCCCCACTCTGTGCCTACAAGCCCTGCATAGCTGGTCCCGGGCTGGTTACTTTGGGTAAGGGGGACCCCACGTCAATTTTTTTTTTGATTTTTAAGGGTTTTTAACCCTTAAAAAAAAAAAAAAATGGGGTCTCCCTCCCCTGGGAGGGGGGAGCCTATGTCATTTTTTTCTCGATTTAACCCTTTGTAGTGTGGATGGTATTTGTATTTTTTTTGTGAATGTTATAAAATACTTGTTTCAGTTAGAGGGGTCTCCTGGGCAGGAACAGGGGGCTACCGATAAATATGTGGTACCGTTCTAATCGGTAGAAATGGGGCTTTCACATGCAATATGATTCTCCTTAATAAAATACATTTTTTATTTAAAATAAAGGAGTAAATTTTCTAAAAAAAAATTTTTATTTATTTTTTTATTTTTTTTACTTAATAATATTGTAAAAAAAAAAAAATTTACAAACAAGACATTTCATGTTAAAGCCTAAACTCTGCTGCAAAAAAATATATATATAATTTTCCTGAAAGTTCCAGCAAAAATGGCGCAAAACATGACGCAAAATGGGGAAAAATGGCCTGTCAACAGAGGGTGACAAAATCTCAAGTAGGCTGGCAATTAAAAGGGTTAATAGTACCTCTGCATGTTGGGTATTGTTCTGTTCGGGGGACCTTGCGCTTTCAGACTTAGCTTGTTTTTTCTGGTTTGCATATTTATATTTTAGGAAAAGGTGTTTTTTATTCAGCTTTTTTATAAATTTTTTAGGGAAACCCTGCACAACCAAAGAATTCTTTGAGGGATTAATTCCAGAAAGATGAGCCCACTAGAACAAGCTGGGTACCCTTAGAAAGCTTAACGTGTGTACTTTCAGGGAATATATGGTTTATGGGGGATATTCCAAATGTCAAGGGTTGTTTTGGTTGAAAAATCGCAAAGTGCGCACTTTGTCTGCAGAGCTGAAATTTTCAAGTAAAATTACCGTTACGCACATGCTTTACTTTGGGGTGTTTTCAGATTAAACTTGTTTTTTCTTGTTTGTATATAGTTTTTTTAGGAAAATGTGGCTTTGATTCTGCTTTTTTATCCTTTTTTTAGGGAAACTCTTTGCAACCAAAGAATCCATTGAGGGATTACTTCCAGAAAACTATGGCCACATCAACAAGCCTGGTACGCCTAGAAAGCCTGACGTGTGTACTTCCAGAGAATATATAGTTTGTTGGGGGTATTTCAAATGTAAAGGGTTGTTTTTCTGGAAAAACTGCAAGGTGCGCATATTGCATAGCATAGTTGTATTTTATCTGAAAATCCCCTAAAGCGCTGTTTCAGTTTGGGGGAGTCTCCTGGGCAGGAAAGGGTGTCTACCTATACATATGTGGTACCGCTGTAACCGGGAGAAATTGGGATTTCACACGCAATAAGATTTCATTGACAAACTTACATTTTTTATTACAAAAAAAACTACAATATGTAAAAAAAATTTATTTTTTTTTTTTTGCACATATTTCACCCAAAAATATTGAGAATACACCTAAAAAATGACAAACAAGACATTTCATGTTAAAGCCCAGACTCTGCTGAATAAAACAATATATCATTTTCCTGGGAAATCCCTGGAAATCCCTTCAAAAATCACATTTGAACATGGGGAGCGCAAAATAGTGCAAAATGGTCTGGCAACAGAGTGTGACAAAAACTCCAGGTAGGCTGGCACTTAAAGGGTTAAAGATTTAACCTATACCTCATCTGCATCACTATTAAGATATTACAACATTACCATAACCACTGTGGCAAGGTGGAGGGCTGTCCGCTAGTCCTATAAGGTTAACACATATTAGTAAATTACTCCCATATATTTGGCTATACACTCACTGTCCAGGCAGCCTCGCCATTGCTCACGTGATTTAAAATCCTTGGAAGTTTTATGTAGTTATGCACACAACCTCTCTGGATTGCTAGTGTCATGATATACTTACATTCCCGGTCCTGCGGTGTCCTTGGTCGGCTGCTCAGGAAGCATGCCTGGGTCCCTGTCGCCCGGCAGCCGCATGAGCAGCCACTGCTGGCTTGGGCATGTCTTCCACTCGTGGTCGCATCTCTGGCTTTCTTATGCCTTCTGGCATCGGTTAGTTTAATAGGCCAATTATCCGACCTTGGCCTGGACTTCGACTACGTTCCCACCTTATCCCTTGTACTGCGAACCCTCTGATTACCCGGTTTGACCCTTGGCTTGACCTTTGACCCTTCTTGTGCTTCCTTTGGCGCTACGTATCGTGAGGACTGATTATCCTTGTATGAGCCCTGCTTGCCCCATAACGCCCAGTCTTACCTCTGGTTCATCCGCCTTCACCCCTGTAGGTTTACAATCTTTGAGCTATCAAGTCCTGGGGGCAACCCTGTCCGGTGAAGTGTTTAAAGCATCCCGGCGAACGGGGACTTGTCTATAGGTGAAGCTAGCTGTGGAGTTGTGACCAGGTACCCTCAAGTTATTGCTGCAATTTTTATAATGATTTATACTGGCCATCGTAGGTTTGCTTTTAGCACCATAACTGACCTCCAGTAGGGTATCAGGCATATATAAGTGCTGACATCCATCCATAATTGACCTTCTGAACCTAGTCAATTTAGTACAAGCACATACACATAGGATGATGGATATACAAGGAGCTTTTTACTTGTCCCTCCAGTGGGTCTGATTACCCTTATTTATAACTCGAATGACATTGTGAGTAGGGGAGCTTCTTACTTCCACCTGGCCTCAGAAAACCAGATCCAGATGTTGACCACAAAAGATCAGGGGGGCGATAATCAGATTATGCATTATGCCGGCATGCAAGACCTGACATGATAAAAGCCGAGCTGAGCGAGATTGATAAAAGTTCTTTACACAAAGGCATCTCTGCCCCCGCTGCTTCAATAATTTAATACACAAATATAATCACATCAACCTCTTCTGTGTAAGAATTACCTGGGATGATGATAGAACCACACTAATATACCCCCTGTGCACAAGTATGCAAAAAGGTAACACACTTACTGTATGCACACAGATGTTCTAGATTTCCATGCAGGAGGTATATGTATTAATGTACCTGCGGGGAAGTTAGAAATGTTTACATTTACCCTGATCTAAGTCTCAGATGCCTAAGAATTTCTCATTTCAAATAACTTGTCACCTCATGCAACCTCCATACCTTTATCCCCCAAATACAAGACATACTCTATATATAGACACATATGGCTGCCCGACACACATGTTTATATATATATGGCACCATTTAGATGTGAAAAATGACTTTAGGGCAAGCTGATTCCCTGCAGTATTGCAATGCAGATCCAGTGGAAGGCAAAACCTACATGAGGCCAAAGCCAGATTTTCTCATCTAAGAGGAAAAAAACCTTTCTGACTCAAAATATCAGAAAAGATTCCTGCATCACCCACCTACTCCAGTGATACAGTAGCCATTGTTACATTTAATAAAGGCATCCAGGCTCCTTTTGAACTACTTCCCCTGGTAGTGAGAGTTTTAGTCTAACTACCCTTACAGTTAAGAGAAGAAACATATTTCCTCTGATTGTAATAGATGCTCCCATGTTCTAGTTACAGTTGTGAGTAAGAAGATCATTAGACAGATCTTTGTATTGACCCCTAATCTCAGAGTCTCCATCAGAAACGTCTGAGCAGCTTTCCCTTAGTCATTCAACTAAACTCACCACTTTTTCTTGGCCTCAAAGTGGGGCAGCTTAAACCAGTTTTAGGTCCACAGACAGATGCTACTCTGTGTAAGTAGGTGTAGTCTCACACCTGGTCACATTCTCCAAGTAACTTTGCAAAGTCCATAAAAGATGTTGGTGATTCATCATATCACTGGTCTACTGACTTCTTTGGGAAGAACACCTGGCTCTCCAGGTCCAGATGGACATTGGCAGTTGGATACTGGCAAAACACTAGACCACAGAGATTGGGAAAAAATCAATATTGCTTACTCACAAGTTGTCAATAGCCTGCAAATTCCAAGAAAAGAACCATAAAATTTTGACCAGGTGCAAAAGATGTCAAGTAGACCTATTGATTTTGTTTTTGAGATTTGAGAGCTCCAGGGCAGACAGATGTTGGCTAGCTCAGGGTACTATGATACACATATGGTGGGAATGCCTAAATATTAAGGCTTTTTGGGCCAAGATTATTTTTTACCTACCAGCAGGCCAATAATAAAAGAATAGCACCCCCCCAGATAGTAGGATGAAAACGCTCACAACAGTACACTGATACATGGACAACTTGGCTAATGTTCAAAGACTTGCAAAAATGTAAAGACATGTTTAGGTGAGGAGTTTATGGAGGGATCACTTTTTTATGTTGCATGGGGTATGTCCAATAGGCTTCCCCTCCCATCCCTTGTCATTTTGGTTGTAGGGCTCCTGACCCTACAACCAACATTTTCTGCTGTTTCTGTGTTCCGCTACTTGCTGTATATACTGTGCAACAGCTTACAGCTTGTCTACATTTATGACAGTAGATGGCGCTATTACATATATCTATGTATAGTCTCTTGTTTTTCTGCCGTGCTGTATTTCCTGTACATTGAGCTCTTCTCTCTGACTTCTTTTTCCTGTCTATGTTATCCACCATGAAAGGTGATGTTCTCTTACTGCACTCATGTTCCAGTAAAGTCGGTTCCTGTTACACCACTAATGTCTATCTGGAATTGACTCCTAGCACCTAGCACTCACACTTAGCTCATGTCGGAATTGTTAGATTGCTAGGTGTTTTTTCTCCTACTCTCTGTAGCCTCCATGCCATGTGAGCCCCAAACTTAAGGATATTCTTCATAAAGCTCTATATAAAGAGGGCCCCAAAAACAGCTAAACACTACAATGCCACACACCTCCTATGTTTCTTACTTTTCAATGCTGTCATATAGCAAAGAAAAATACAATTCTGTGATTACTCACCTGTAGATTTGGTATTATAAGTATACAGCATGTCCTGTTCCAGAATATTCCTTACACATGGGTAATACATCCACAAGATGGTGCTGGACTGCAGAAAACAACTTGTGGCTCCTCCCGGCCCCATATAAGTCAGGGACCTCCCACAAATTCCCCAGTGTAGCGATAACCCTTATCGCCGGAGGGCTTCAACGCCCGAGACGTCCTTTTCCCAATCGTAAGAGGTGCTGCTGGAATTCCAGAGTCGTCCGTGAGGAAACAGGAACAGCCCTTACAAGGCCTGTTGAATTGTAATATAGCATTTCCCCCAATAAGAGACAGAACTCAGTATTGAGGGTGAAGATGAACTCTTTTTATTAGTGCCACTCTAGGCCTTATATACACAAGTCTCCATGCAATGACAACCACACTGGCCAATAGCAGCAGGGCACACAATCCCTCAACTCTGCCGGTAACACAATCAGTAGAACAATAGCAGGCTGTAATACAATCAATCAGGACAATGCCATTGTCTGTGACGTAATCAATCAACACAATGGCAGTCTTGTAATACAATCCAAACTACAATGACATTGCCTGTAACAGTATCAAAATACAATGACATTGTCTGGAACCTAATTAAGAAAAGGCCAGTGAATGACCCGGTGGGCAATGGAATAGTGATGACACCCAAAAGACAGAGCCTCTGTCACACCCAGTATTGACAAGCAGTTAACAAGAAGCCGGGGGAAACAATAATAACACAAATCCAAATGAACATTTGAACAATCTCCATACAGAGATAACTAGAAAAATGATAACAAGGGTGGGATGGAATGGGAAGTGCTGTATACTTATAATACCAATTCTACAGGTGAGTAATCACAGAATTGTATTATTCCAAGTATACAACACGTCCTGTTCCAGAATATTCCTTACACATGGGACATCCAATAGCAGTGTCCGTACGGTAGGGTGGGATCCCCAAAAGTAACATTGGGCAGATTAGACCACTGCTGCCTGCAGAACTTTGCGACCAAAAGCAGCATCAGCTGAGGCCCTAACATCAACCTTGTAGAACTTTGAAAAGGTATGAACAGAAGACCAAGTAGCGGCCTTGCAAACTTGTTCAACAGAAGCTTGGTGCTGAAAACCCCAAGAGGCACCAATAGCACGAGTAGAATGAGCAGTAAGGTGGAAGGGAGGTTACTTCCCCTTAGCAGAGTAGGCTTGAACCACAGCCTGACGGATCCACTTGCTGATAGTGGACTTAGCCGGAGCCAAACCCTTCTTAGGCCCAGAAGGGAGAACAAAAAGAGCATCAGTCTTCCTGAAGGATTCAGTAGCCACCAAATAGAACTTCAAGGTCCTGACCACATCCAGAAAATGTAAGACCCGCTCCTTATGGTTACTAGGATTAGGGCACAGAGAAGGCAAAACAATTTCCTGATTGAGATGAAAAGCAGACACAACCTTAGGCATGAAATTTGGCTTAAAACGAAACACCACTTTGTCCTGGTGTGGTGTCTCTCAAAGTAAGGAGGTTTGATGGAAAGCGCAGCCAAATCAGAAACACGCCTAACAGAAGTGATAGCCACCAAAAAGGCTACCTTTAAGCGTCAAAATGGACAAAGGGGCCTCACGCAAGGGCTCAAAGGGAGACCCCTGCAAGGCAGATAAGACCAAGTTCAAATCCCAGACTGGTAACATAGGCTTACGTGGAGGACGCTTGTGAGTAACCCCCTGAAAAAAGGTCTTAACCAGACGATGGTTGGCAAAGGATCTTTGGAAGAAAATGGCCAAAGCCGAAACATGACCTTTGAGGGTACTAAGTTGAAGACCCAAAAAAAAACAAGTTGCAGGAATTCCAGAATCCTGGGGATAGAAAACACCCTACAAAGAAGCGACTTAGACTCACACCAGTGTAAGCATGCCATACCCTATAGTAGATAGATGACGAGGACTTCTTCCTAGCCCGAATCATGGTATTAACAACAGAAGCAGGCAGCCCCTTTCCCATCAAGATGGAGGTTTCAACAGCCAGGCCGTTAAAGCCAGCGTTTGTAAATTGGAATGGCGTAGCTGCCCCTGAGTGAGCAGATCTGGAAACCTTTGGCAGGGCGTACTGATCTACTGCCAACTGCACGATGTCTGTGAACCACACTCTTCTTGGCCAACAGGGGGCCACCAGAATGGTTGGCACCCCTTCCTGGGCTATCTTGCGCAGCACCCTGTCCTGCAGAGGGAACACATAGAGGAGCTGAAAGCTCTTCCAAGACATTGCTAGTGCATCCATGGCTAAGGCCAGAGGGTCCTGGGACAGAGAGACAAAAGCAGGAAGCTTGTGATTGTGACGGGACGCAAACAGATCCACATCCGGCTGACCCCAGCGGTGGCACAGAGAGCGAAACACCCTGCTGCTGAGGGACCATTCTCCCAGACGAGAAGTCCCCCTGCTCAGGGAGTCCGCTTCCAGATTTTCCACCCCCGGGATGTACACTGCCGAGATGCAGGGAACATTCTCCTCCGCCCAGGACAGAATCAGAGACACTTCCTTGAGGGCCCTCCTGCTCCGGGTCCCTCCCTGATGATTGATGTAGGCAACCGCCGTCTGGTTGTCCGAGCGGATCTGAACAGCCGACCCCGAAGGTGCGGAGTCAATTGTGTGAGAACCAACCTCACCGCCCTCAGTTCCAGAATGTTGATAGGGGTATGGGCCTCCCGGGGGCCCCACCAAACCTGGAATTTCAACGACTTCCAGAAGCCCCCCCAACCTGTCAGACTGGCATCTGTGGTGACTGTCTCCCAGCAAGGGGCTAGAAAGGATCTGCCCACCAACAGGTTTCTTGAATCCAGCCACCACGAGAGAGACCGCCTGGTCAGAGGGGACAGAACAAACACCTGATCCAGGGACACAGGGTCCCGATCCCATACTGGCAAGAGGTGAAGTTGAAGAGGTCTCATGTGAAACTGAGCGTATGGAACCGCCTTGAAGCAAGACACCATCAAGCCCACCAGCTGCATCCCCTGCCGGATGGAGGGATGAGGGCAAGACAGAAGCAGCTGGGCTTGAGCTTGAAGACTCTCCACTTTCTGCTGAGGGAGAAGAATCTTGACCTGAGATGTATCCAGAGTCATGCCCAGAAAGGACCTCACCAGTGACGGGGACAGGGAAGACTTGGGGTAATTGATCACCCAGCCAAAGGGTATCCAGCTCGGCCTGCTGGAAGGACTGAGACGGCATGAGAATGTCGTCCAAGTAAGGAAGGATGCGAATGCACTGAGATCTCAGCAGAGCCATTACGCCCCCCAGAACCTTGGTGAATACCCTGGGAGCCGAGGTGATACCGAAAGGTAAGGCCACAAATTGGTAGTGCTGATCCTCCAGAGCGAACCTGAGGAATCTCTGATGACCTGGAAAGATTGGTACATGAAGGTAAGCGTCCTTGATGTCTACAGAGGTCATGAAGTCGCCCGGGCGCTGAGAATTGACTGCAGAGCGAGTTTCCATGCGAAAATGCTTGAATCCGACAAACTTGTTGAGACGCTTTAAATCCAGGATGGGTCTGAGGGACAGGGGGTTTTGAGCCATCCGGGATCTGACGAATCTTGGGGGTGGCCAGGCTGCAAACTCTATCTTGTAACCAGAGGACACTACCCCCTGAACCCACCGGTCTGAGACGTGAATCCTCTAGATGTGAGCAAAGAGCCGAAGCCGTCCCCCCACCCGGATGGGTGAGGGCGCCCCTTCATGCCTGAGGGGGCTTGGGGGAGGACTTTGGCTTGGGACCCCAGGAGGGGCCGGGGCGGCCCCGTCCCCTGCCCCTGCCCCAATGGTCTCCGCGAGCCCCAGCAAAGGAGACTCCCCGACCAGTTCTGGAACCACGGAAGGAAGGGAGAAAGGCACCAATCCCCCGAAAGGACCGGGACGGCCTCCTACGTTGAGGTAACCTACCGCTCCTGGCAAACAAGTCCAAGCGTTCCCCAAAAAGGCGCAGCCCCTTAAAGGGAAAACCAGTGAGAGCCATCTTAGCAGCATTATCAGCTGCCCACTGACGCAGCCAAACAGAGCGGCGTATAGCCGCCAAAAGGGCAGGTGTCCTTCCACACATTCTAATGGTATCATCCATGGCAGAAAGAACATATACAACAAATTCATAGCAAAGCAGGAGAGATCTATACTCTTCTCCTCCTGCGTCATCAGAGACCCCTTCTAAGAGACTCTTAAGCAGCCCTTTAATAGCAATAGCTGTAATGGCAGAGGCACAAACCAGGCGCAGCGCGGTCCCCACATAGGCAAAAGCATGACAAGCCAGCTGGTTCATGCGCCGGTCCTCACCATCCCTCAGGGTAGTAGTGTCAGGAGAATGCATGACAGATGTATTTGACAGCCCCAGAATGGGCGCGTCCACCTCAGGAGGACATGACCAACGTTTAATCACATCAGCAGGAAGGGGATACCTCTTGTCCCAGCTCTTGGGCACCCCAGGGAGCTTACTAGGCCGTTCCCATTCTTTGAGCACCAGATTATTAAAGTGAGTCTGCTCTGGGAACTCCAAGCGTGGTTTAACCATATGAAAAAGCTCGCCCTGCTGCTGCGGAGCCACTGCAGGAGGGGAAATACAAAGCACTTCAAAAATGTGAGACAAAAGCCTGTCAGTGTCATCTGAGGTTCATAGTTCTTCTCCAAAGGGAGACCTGGTACCGCCATAAATCTTGGGCTGTTCCTCATATGATTCAGAATCAGAAAATAATTCCCCCTCCTCAAGGGGACAATACCCAGGAACGTCAGGAAATTCCTCAGCCTCAACAGGGAAGAGGGAAACAGCGGGAGATAAATGCCGCTTCTTAGCAGAAGCCTTACGCGGGGCAGACCCAGCAATATGTTTCTCAATGCTGGCCACCCGTGCAGCCAAATCAGGTTGAGACTCCCCGCTAGTATGCCCCTCGCTGTGGGTCAGATGTAAGCGTGGGGGGTAGGCGAGGCCAGAGGGGGCACAGCACCAGGCCCAGTAACAGACAACCCAGACTGCAGCGCGAGCACCTGCTGGGCACAGGGTACACACACCCTGACATCATCACTTATAGGGGATACCCCCCACACAACACATAGCCGGGCTTGTCCCGAAGGAACCCCAAGCACATTATCCCCAGAAGCCTCCATATGGTGATTTGAGTGGCACAACAGGCCAGTAAGAGTTAATGCTAAAAAGCTACCCGGGATACCCCAACGACCCGCTAGGGAAGTGGGAGACAGCGAGGGGAGAGGGCCGGGAGAAACCACAGATGTTGAAGTTTTAACCCGCCTGAAAGACATAAAAAACATTCCCATAAGAATATACACTAAGGAAAAAAACCCAGGAGAACCACCCCGCAGGGGTACTCACGGACCGCAGGGAGCCAGCAGCGCACGCAGCACAAGGAGAGGGTAAAATGGCGCCTGCAGAGACCTCGAAGGGGCGGGCTGTGGAGACGTGATGCGAAAACGTCATTGCAGAGCCCGCCCCCCCCCCCCCCCGAAGAGCGTGAATCACGCCCCACGTGATGCGGCCAGCCAATAGTGGCGCCGCAGCCTCAGAAGCAATGTCACCGCCGTCCGCGGAGCGCGGTAAAGAAACACGCGGCAGCGGCGGCGTACACGGTGAAAAACACACTAACAATCGTGCAGACCACCAGTCACCCCCCCCCCCCCCCCGGAGATCTCCCCGAGGGACAGCGAGGCAAGGAATTTAAGGGATTATCAGCCCTAGAGAAAAAAGGGGGGGGGGAGGGTAGGGTGGGAAAGGCCACCTAGGGGGGTAAGGGTTAAACAGCACAGGAGCCTGGCAAAACCCATAGTGCAGGGGGGGCATCCCAAAAGGCTCACCATCAGCCTAAACCGCCTACCCTGTCAGAGCAGGGACTGCAGTGGGAGCAGTGCTCCTCAGCACCTACCCTGGTGCTTACTGACCTACCTTCACCCAAACCTTGTCAGCCGAGGCTGGGAGGCATTGGTATGGTTCGGAACGGGTTGGAATAGTCCTGCAGGGCCGCAGGCAGATAAGCCTCGCTCACCTGCGCAACATAGAGAGCCATCTTCTATCTTCGCAGCCCAGACTGCAGATAAGAACTGGGGAATTTGTGGGAGGTCCCTGACTTATATGGGGCCGGGAGGAGCCACAAGTTGTTTTCTGCAGTCCAGCGCCACCTTGTGGATGTATTACCCATGTGTAAGGAATATTCTGGAACAGGACGTGCTGTATACTTGGAATAAAAGATAATGCTGAATGTTTTTCTGCTTAATTTCTTCCCAAATATGTTTGCATCAAAGGGTGTCCGTCACCCTGACAGAGTTAAATTCCTGAACAGTGTGTCTGATCCTGGAGAGATGGAAATGAAGCCAGGAGTGTGCGAGGATGGAGCAGATGTTGTCCTCTCAGCACTCCTCCTAGGAAGAAGAAAGGCCGTTTGTAGTCAGGCTCTGTAATGTGTTCATGATGCCGCCTGGCCTACACAATAAAGGCCGACACATCAGCTGAGCTCACAGTACCAACCAGCTAAGTGTCAACTGACTCCACTTTAAAGTGCAGTGCATGCAAGTGTGTTTTAACTGTCAGATCTGTTTTTCATCATTTTTCATGTGTTCTTTAGCGTTTTACATTTGATGGAAAACATTGATCGCAACTGGGGTTATTCTCTTTTATTAGCTTGTGTTCTTGGATTAGCTGGAAGAAAAAAAATCTGAGAAAATTGAAAGCTTTTCCATTTAAACTCTCGTTCAATTGATGTTGGCATGCTCTAAAAATGACATAGAACACTGTGGTATCATGCTGGTAGACCCTGGCCTGTGGGCCATAAACATTAGAATGTAAAGTGAGGAGGTCATCTTACTGGCAGATTTAATATGTGATCCACTCTGGATAATTCTTTTTAGTCCCCATCAAATATCCCATATTCCACATTCTGTCTCTGGAACAAATATATGGGTTGATTCAAAGAAACATGTAACAGCTTGGATTTGGCTCACGATCATCCTATTTTTTACGTCCGCTCGTGCGTTCGTATGAACTTGCGAGTGATTCAATAAGCAAATACGTTTCTATCCTAAAAGATACGTCCGTTCGTATGATATCTCCCGAACTTGCCTCAGTCAGTTGCCAATCGTAAAAATCACGTTCATGTGCTCACCTGTTGCGGCGGCAGCCTGTTTTTTCGGCTGCTTCCATCGTCCAGCTCTTCCAATTACTTGCGTTTGCCTCTAGTTTTCATTGGTTTTTGGCCTCTTAGATTCGTCCGTTCGTATTTTTATAAGATCTTGCGCATGCGCACCCTCAACCAGAAACTTACATAAACCCTGTAGCGGCTGCATCCAACTTCATTTCTCGGTCCCTCAAACTTACCTAAACCCTTTAGCGCTTGCATCCAACTTCATTTCTCGGTCCCTCAAACTTACCTAAACCCTTTAGCGCTTGCATCCAACTTCATTTCTCGGTCCCTCAAACTTACCTAAACCCCTTAGCGCTTGCATCCAACTTCATTTCTCGGTCCCTCAAACTTACCGAAACCCCTTAGCGCTTGCATCCAACTTCATTTCTCGGTCCCTCAAACTTACCTAAACCCTTTAGCGCTTGCATCCAACTTCATTTCTCGGTCCCTCAAACTTACCGAAACCCTTTCGCGCTTGCATCCAACTTCATTTCTCGGTCCCTCAAACTTACCTAAACCCCTTAGCGCTTGCATCCAACTTCATTTCTCGGTCCCTCAAACTTACCTAAACCCTTTAGCGCTTGCATCCAACTTCATTTCTCGGTCCCTCAAACTTACCTAAACCCTTTCGCGCTTGCATCCAACTTCATTTCTCGGTCCCTCAAACTTACCTAAACCCCTTAGCGCTTGCATCCAACTTCATTTCTCGGTCCCTCAAACTTACCTAAACCCTTTAGCGCTTGCATCCAACTTCATTTCTCGGTCCCTCAAACTTACCTAAACCCCTTAGCGCTTGCATCCAACTTCATTTCTCGGTCCCTCAAACTTACCTAAACCCCTTAGCGCTTGCATCCAACTTCATTTCTCGGTCCCTCAAACTTACCTAAACCCTTTAGCGCTTGCATCCAACTTCATTTCTCGGTCCCTCAAACTTACCTAAACCCCTTAGCGCTTGCATCCAACTTCATTTCTCGGTCCCTCAAACTTACCTAAACCCCTTAGCGCTTGCATCCAACTTCATTTCTCGGTCCCTCAAACTTACCGAAACCCCTTAGCGCTTGCATCCAACTTCATTTCTCGGTCCCTCAAACTTACCTAAACCCTTTAGCGCTTGCATCCAACTTCATTTCTCGGTCCCTCAAACTTACCGAAACCCTTTCGCGCTTGCATCCAACTTCATTTCTCGGTCCCTCAAACTTACCTAAACCCCTTAGCGCTTGCATCCAACTTCATTTCTCGGTCCCTCAAACTTACCTAAACCCCTTAGCGCTTGCATCCAACTTCATTTCTCGGTCCCTCAAACTTACCTAAACCCTTTAGCGCTTGCATCCAACTTCATTTCTCGGTCCCTCAAACTTACCTAAACCCTTTAGCGGCTGCATCCAACTTCATTTCTCGGTCCCTAAAACTTACCTAAACCTCTTAGCGCTTGCATCCTTCTTCATTTCTCGGTCCCTAAAACTTACCTAAACCTCATAATGTACATATGTCTAGATGTTTCTAACCGTGTTTTTTCTTGTTTGTGTAATTGTTTGTGTTTGCGCATATTAGAAAAGACACATTTATGAAGTATTAAAATATAATTTATTTAAAATTTTTTGGGGGATTTGGTATATTTTTGTCTGTCAATTTTTTGTTTTTATTGGGGTGTTTGGTTTCCAACCCCTTTTTTTTTTGGTAAAATTGGTTTTAATACAAAGATATTAAAAATTTTTTGGCCTTGCCTTAAAAACAGAGTAACATTTTATGTTTTTTTTCTAAAAGCCAAAACTTTAAAACATTTAAAACAAGAACAAAGTTTGTAAAACTTTTAACCAAAGTAGCCAGGACCAAGGGCACTAATCCTCCTCGTCTTCTTCATCTGTTGGCCCCAACGTCGCCTGTATGGCCAGCAGCTCGGCCACCAACTCCTTCATTCTTTTTTTTTTCTCCGCCAATGTTTTGGGGATCATCCCTGTAACCAATAGAGAAAGAAACATAAATCGGAGTCCCAGACCGGTTTGTATGCTGGAAATAGATTTGGGGTTAATCAAATACATGTAAATGCATGACATATGTCATTCTTCCAAGGGATACAGTTAATGCATTTCCCACAGGTAAGTCTTTAAACTCCTTAAACCGGACCTTCTACATTATTTAATGAAAACCACTAACTATTCCCAACTGATTCTGCACCAGATCAAAGTAAATTTTGAATTTTTTAGGATTACAGCGCCGCCATCTGGACTCTGAAGCATAACACTTAATGAGGAGTGGAGAGTTGGATAAAGTACAGGGGAGTAGGTTACAGTGGTGCGTTGGGAATCCAGAGCATAGCTGGGTTGAGGGAAAGGTCATCACTCACACAATGCATGGCAGCACCTTCCTTTTTTCAATCTGTATCCCATGCTGCCTGTAAATATTGTGCATTCCATATTCCCCAATATTGGTTTTGTTCTGTCTAATAACATGCATTAGATGGCTGAAGGGTGTTTTTCCATGTTTCTAATCTGTAGGTACAGTGTGATGGCTAAGTCTTTGGTTCTTAATACTAGTTTGGGTCCTCTTTAAGCTAACGAAGTGCCCACATGAAAGTGTGAACTACACATTGGCTACGCCTTTAGTTATGTGTGTGTTATTAGCTAAGCAAACATTAATATGAATAATGGCATGGAGACTTACGGAGTTGGTGGCCGACAGATGGCTGGTTGGGGCCAACAGGCTGCCCTTGGTCCTGGCTCTGCTGTGAAGAAGTCCCTGGAGAAACATGTGACATTTGGTTAGTATTTGTAGAGAGTCACTATCCCCAACATATCTGGCTCCCAGTCTGGCTGACATCACTCACCTTCGCCAGGATCTCCTTCCAGCATCTCTGCTGCCTCCTCCTCCACTATCTCACCCGCTCCAGAAGCTTCTACAAATACATAATAAAGGAGAACTTAGTTTTTGGCCTGCCATGTATATCTTTGTGCCTATACATGAAGAGTGACATACCAGAGCCTTCCCCATGCGTGGCCAGGTATGACTCCACGCCCACGCGCCTTGGCCCCTCCTCTGTGGTAAGGTCCAGGGGCTGGTCTGAGGAGGCCACAGAGGAGGGGTAGGTCCGTCGCCCGGGAGATCCACCACCTTCACTCACAGATGCAGAGTCATGCAGCACTGGTCGGCCTGTACGTCTCCGGGTGCGGCGAATTCTGAAATCCATTTCCAACACTACCAAAGAAAAGTCATTATAAATAAAGGCATAACTTAGACATTTGGAACATATACCATGCAATTGCTTTGTACTTACTTGGGAAATGGATCCCAAAAAACCTCCGCACCCGGGGCATGTGCAGACGCTTCAGGTCCGACCAATGCTGCATTATCTGGGTGTGAGTGAAGGTGGTGCTGGTCACACGGTGGATCTCGGCGATGATCTCCCGGGCGATGTCCCTTTTCTCGCACACATTGGGCGCGAAGTCATACCGGCGCTGAAGCATGATCTGAAAAACATAATGGACACAGAGCTTTTACTTTTACACACAGACCCATATGTGTTGCATCACAAGTTGAGTATTTAATGTCATTAACACACACATTTCGAATGGCCGCCATTTTTGGGGAGTGCCTTAAAGAGGACGTTGACTGTGATTGACAGTCTGGTCTTATGTTATATGTATCACACACCATGTACATACAGATAATAGCCAACATCAAGAATCAGGCCACCTGCATCTATGGCATGTTAGGATGGTTTAAACATCCAAGATGTAGCCTAATGCTTAGGCTTTTGGACCACGTGTGTGGCTTCCCGTTGTGTTTTTATGGCTTAGGACAACAGTGTTCCGCAAACATCCGCATCAAGGTCCGAGACAGGCCAGGTTTGACAGCTCGCCCCGCTACTCCACAGGTTAATTAACTGTTGCTAAGCCGGAGCAATTGGCCGAATTAGGACATCAGCATAGACAGGTGAAAACGTGGCCAGGCTCGGCCCTTGAGGATGAAGTGTGAGGAGCCAGTGATTAAACATTAAGAGACCCCAAACTAGTTCCCAACGCATCATTTACATTTAGGCCATCATTGACTATTCTATTAAAATGCACAGGCAGCCACTTACCAGCATGAGGATCTCTTCCTGTTGACGGGTGAAGATAGTGGGCGCCATCTTTAGTCTTCTTCCAGGCAGCAGATAAGTGAAACCCCAGCGGTTTCCTGGTTCCGCTCGAACGTACGTTCGTACGAGCGCGTAGTCGTGCGCATAGGCGTCACACGCTGGGCTCATTATTTAAAGGTCCCTTCCCCCCAAGCTCATTCTCTTTGAGCATTTCTGTACGATGGCACCAAAAAAGGCGATGAGCAAGCGACCCCAGGCAAGCAAGACCGCGGAGGGCCCCACCACAAGGTCCCAGCAAGCTGGCCGAAAACTGAGATCCAAGACTCCCACCTCGGCCCCACCAAGGGACCCTGGACCCTCAGGTACCCAAAAAAGGGGCCCCAAGCCTCGTGCCCCTCCTGCAGCCAAAAAGCTGGCAACTGCAGCACCCACCACCTCTGCCCCCAGAACAGGCAGCACCAGTGAGCCCACACCGGCCATGCCTTCAAGTAGGGCAGTTCGGAAACCCATGCCCCGCAGCAGGGCCCGAACCCCATCCAGGCCCCGAAGCACATCCAGGCCCCGAAGCACATCCAGAGGCCGCAGATCCAAAACCAGGGCCAGAAGCCCCTACAGGCCCAGAAGAACCCAATCCAGGGCCAGAAGCCCCTACAGGGCCCGCAGCTCCCAATCCAGGGCCAGAAGCCCCGACAGGGCCCGCAGCTCCCAATCCAGGGCCAGAAGCCCCTACAGGGCCCGCAGCTCCCAAACCAGGGCCAGAAGCCCCGACAGGCCCAGAAGAACCCAATCCAGGGCCAGAAGCCCCTACAGGGCCCGCAGCTCCCAAACCAGGGCCAGAAGCCCCGACAGGCCCAGAAGAACCCAATCCAGGGCCAGAAGCCCCTACAGGCCCAGAAGAACCCAATCCAGGGCCAGAAGCCCCGACAGGGCCCGCAGCTCCCAATCCAGGGCCAGAAGCCCCTACAGGCCCAGAAGAACCCAATCCAGGGCCAGAAGCCCCGACAGGCCCAGAAGAACCCAATCCAGGGCCAGAAGCCCCGACAGGGCCCGCAGCTCCCAATCCAGGGCCAGAAGCCCCTACAGGGCCCGCAGCTCCCAAACCAGGGCCAGAAGCCCCTACAGGGCCCGCAGCTCCCAAACCAGGCCCAGAAGCCCCGACAGGCCCAGAAGAACCCAATCCAGGGCCAGAAGCCCCTACAGGCCCAGAAGAACCCAATCCAGGGCCAGAAGCCCCTACAGGCCCAGAAGAACCCAATCCAGGGCCAGAAGCCCCCGACCTGGCACCAGCCGGGAACCTAGCCCCCCAAGAGGGCCCCGAATTGCCCCCATGACCACATCTACACCTGGAAGTTCGGTGGCCAGCCACGCAAGAACACCCAGTCCCTTGGCCAGTCCAGTCCAGTCATTGGGAAGCCACCAATCCGGCCATTCCCCTACCCAGCCCCAGGCCATAATGTCACCACATGTGTCTGCACACATGGAGGAGCAGCCAAGCCAACCATCTGGCCGCACATTGCGCCGCGGCCAGTTGAGTGGGAGATTCTCCCATGACCAAAATATGGCATTGGCTAGTGGCCTTACATTATACTATGACGAGCTATATGGGAGCAAATCCAAACACACCACCAAGCAGCGCAAGATGGAATTGTTTGAAACCATCCTCCGACAAGTAAATGCAGCGGGGGAAGAGAGGAAAGATGTGTCCCAAATTCAGAAGAAAATCTCTGATCTGAAGTATGCTGTACGGCAAAAAGAAATTAAAAGGCATAATTACAGGTAACTAAATGTTTACGCTAAATCTAATGTTTTGGATGTACTGTATGCACCTTTTCTGACGACCAAACGCTTTTCTCTTTTCAGCATGAAAACTGGCGGTGGCTTTCCATCTAAATTGGAGTTTACCCCTGCTGAGGAGATTGTGCTTGGACTTCTCCATCCGGTCGCGGTCGGTGGACATGCTGGTCTAAGGGACACAGACTCACCGACCCGTACCCACGGTGAGTACTCTTAAATCTGCATGTTTGCCTGTTTGCTAAATAATCTACAGTTCACTAGTAACAAGCTAACGGGATGCCCCTATGGTTTGCCTTGCTTGGCCTCGCACTACTGTGGCTGTTTGTGTCCTCTTTTTGGCCCTGGGAATCACACATTTAGGCCCACAGCCATTATGGCAAAGTTCAAATGTCCAATTGTATTGTTAAAGTCATGAAGTTTCGCAAGATAAGTGAGAAATTTTGAATCAATCACAAAACACACATCATTATGTATGGGTTGCCTTTTGCTTGTGTGAGTTGTGTTTGAGTTAACAATTTAATTAGCCACCCACAAACATATGTGACCAAGAGCAGCGAGACTCAAATGGCGGCCCGGGGTCCCAATGCGGACCTTGCCACCACATTCAAGGACCCCTGCCCAGACAGCCCTGCACTCAGTTACTTCTGTGTTGACGTGCTCAGAGCTGCCCCCTTGATCGGCGATGTAGTGGTTGGTCTCCTGCCCAATGTCATGGCTCCCTGAAACATAGCATTGCAATATGAAGTACTGCCCAGGAAGTGGCATTGCAAGGTACACAGTAACTTATTTAAATTTTCACTGGCCACAATCGTGTCCCGCTGCCCCTGCTCTGGCCCATGTGCCACAGTCCCCCCATGCCCCCCCCCACATAAGCCCCATACATTTGTAACAGATTGGCTCCATCCATCCCATCACCATCAATACGTTAACTCCCCCCTTTAGCCATCCAATCCCTGTCCCCTCAGCTCTGGCCCATCCAGCCCAGCAAGGGCAAGCAGCCTTTATTAGTTGGCACTTAGAAATCTCCAGCCCCTCCACCAGTGTCTTTATTTTTAACTAGACACCCCCTGCGTCAGCACCATGGCCAGACATTCACCTCTCACCACATACCTTTAAATGGGCGTTTCAAACAATTGTTTGAGTACCCCGGACCTAGCGAATGGTAGGCTAAATCCAAAAATGTGCCTTGAAAGTTGGATGCTGACTGGGTACACTTCATGACTTAGAACTGAGGTCACTTAGCAGTTTGTCCGAGCCATTGCACCTATGTAAACTTGCGTGGGTTTGAACAAAGGTCACCATTGCTCTAGAGTTGAATAATATTACAAATAGAGCTATATTTGATTACCTATCAAAAAAAAGGTTATGTGTGTGTGTTTACGTGGTATTTTTTTCTCTTCTTCAGCCCAGCATGATCCCTCAGCAAGGGTAAACTCACCCCCCAGTTTGGTTATGCCTACCAGGTCCGTACAGCATCGGAGCCCAGATCAGAGATTTTCGGTAAGTTAATTTAGTAGCATAAATACTAACAAGTGCTTAAGAATGTGTTAAACTGTTGAAATCCTAAATTGGGACGCAAACTTAGCCTTTTTTTTTTGATATGTCCCTACAGACCCGCACACTCATGGAAGAGATCCAGGACATGGAGGAAGATGATGATGTCTCCGTACAGGGCACGTCGGATGAACTCCCCCTGGGTCCCAATTTGGAACTGCTCGATAATGTTTCTCTGGCCAATCCTCAGCAGCAGAGTGAATCTCCATCCATTGTGCTTGCACATGGGGAGACTGACACTACAGTCCCCAGTGTTCACTCTGCTGCTGAGGATTTGCAAAGCAGGCCGGTTGCTGTTGAGGGTACGACACCACGCGGCAGGGCACGCCCAAGAGCCAGGGTAATTGTGCGGCGGACGCCATTACGCCGCCCCACAATTTCCCAGGGGAGGCAGAGTGCCCTGCTTCAATTATGGACCCAACAAAGGGACTCTTATGACGCCCAGCTCGTTACAGAGCGTGAGCAAAGGCATGCCGACATGGTGAACATCCATACCAGTCTACAGGGCATCCTCGCGGAGTTGCGTACCCTCAACAGCAACGTGGCCAATGCAAGTAATGGCATCCAGTCAGCCATGGCTGAGATGACCAATATGCAGAGAAACATTGTGGAGCAGTTTCAAATTCACAATGCTGCCATGGCCCAGGCTAGGTCCCATTCCCATGGACCTCCACCTGGACCTCCACCTGGGTATTATGGGCAGCCACCCTATTAAGCCATGGGTGTGTGGGACATCTTTTCTCTTAACCCCCACTGTATTTACTTGTCCTTTGAGGTTTCAAACAATCCATTTTGTGTTGCTCTGGCAGGTTGTGTTTTGTATTTGCTCCCATATAGCTCCTTAGAGTAATGCTTAAGGCCACTAGCCAATGCCATAGGTCTATGTGGAGTTTATCTGGCCACTTATGGCTTTACCTATGTATTTGGTTGGTGCTCCTCCTGTTTGCAGACATGTTTGTGTGACATTATGGCCATGCCCAAATATCCCTGGGCACAGGCAATATTAATGACTGGACTAGGCTGGCCTTTGGACTGGGTGTCCTTGTTTGGTTGTGCCACTCACTTCCAGGTGTAGATGTGCTCGATGTTTTTTTTAATGTTATCCATTTGTTACCACAGATGTATGTGGACTGATTTCTGTTAACCACTATAATTTTTCATTTGCTAAGTAAAACAAAAATTTCACTTCCAATACTTGTGGCGTTTTTAGTGGGAAGACATTTTTAACAGCTTGGGCTAAACCAGATAATTTTGGTTGGAAGAGGTGTAACAATGCAAAGCGAAAGCTAAGGAAACTACATGAAATACATTAGGCAACAATTAAGGTCGAAATGTTTTACTTAGAGGTAATGCCACATTAGGGCAAAACAACATATGTTTCAAAAAGGATAACACAGACATACAGAATGGTGAGACAGGGAAAAAAGTTAACTAAAATGCTGGCTGATCAGGTTGGCTCGAACAGATTGGCCAGACTCACTGGGGGGCCCCTCAAAATTCTCGGATTCATCCTCGACGGCTGAAGAGGGCAGGCTGTCCACATAACGTGGGACACGTTCCATGATGGCAAAATTGTGCAAAACAGCACATGCCATTATAATGTCGATCACTTTCTTGGGATCATATTGCAGGGCCCCCCCAGTATGGTCAAGGCAACGAAAACGTGTCTTCAGCAGACCAAAGGCCCTCTCCACAACAGCCCGGGTCTTGCGATGCGCACGGTTATACGCTTCCTGAGAGGCATCCTGGGGCCGCAGCACAGGCGTCATGAGCCAGGGTAGAAGTGGGTACCCGGAATCACCTTAAACAGAGAATTAAATGTAATCAAAATTAAAAAGGCAACACAACCAACACCCAAAATTTCACAGATATCATAATGATGTAAGGTAAAGTGTTCCCAAAAAAATACAGGGCACATTAGGGCCCCCAAAAATTGCACTAAGGTATCACCTAAATAAAAATGGCACTTCTATATACCAATTAATTAACAAACATCTGCACGGCCAAGGGTATTTGTATTTTACATATATTTGTAGTTTTCAGACATGTTACAATTAGGATGCTGCGGAGGGCCTATCCACATTTCTCTGGAAACTACAATGTATGCAGTTTAAGTCCACTTTGACATTTAAAGACCAATAGTCCTAAAGGAGCCAAAGGTCAAAGATCCCTATCCACATTTCTCTGGAAACTACAATGTATGCAGTTTAAGTCCACTTTGACATTTAACGACCAATAGTCCCAAAGGAGCCAAAGGTCAAAGATCCCTATCCACATTTCACTGGAAACTACAATGTATGCAGTTTAAGTCCACTTTGACATTTAAAGACCAATAGTCCCAAAGGAGCCAAAGGTCAAAAGATCCTTGGGTATAAACTCCAAACCAATATATTTAGGCACAAGGAACTTACAGACATCCTAACTAAAGGGAAAACATTCTGAAGGCCACAGCGAGACAAGGATTTTTAGGGTAAGTTCCTAATATATGAGCCAAGAAAAAGGCAGTTGTACGCTTCTGTAAATTTATCCTTAAAAAACATATCAACAAATACAAGATTAATGCCACATTTAATAACACACAAATAGGACACACTTACCAAGCAGCCATGCCCCCGAAAATTCACCTGCCTCAAATCTCCGAAACAACCCAGATCGCCGGAGGATATAGGAGTCGTGGGACGATCCGGGGTAGCCGGCAAGGACACTCATAAACCGCATATCCGGACTAACCACGGCCTGGACATTAAGTGAGTGTCCCATTTTACGATTCCTTAAGGAAAAAACATACAAAAAGGGTAATTGATATTTGAGCCAAACTAATAAATTAACCTCAAAACATGTCTGCACTCTATTGGGAAAGACTAATGAAAAGCCGAGATAAAGCAGCTACACAAATGAGGGATAAACAAATATGCTGGCGCAAAGGAAAACAGGTTACATGACACGTTGGGCAACATAATAACCAATCTCAATACCTATATATATACTCGTCGGCTGCCCTAGGTACGAGTGCCACATGTGTGCAGTCAATTGCACCAATAACGTTGGGCATGTCGGCCACATTATAAAACCCAAGCTTAATGGCGTTTCTGGCTGCCATATCATCAGGAAAATAAATATATTTTTGAGTTATGGCAGCCATGCCTTCCAAAAATTTAGATAGTGCGCGGCTCAGCGTAGGCTGTGACATCCCCACGGAGAGGGCACCCAGCCTCTGGAACGAGCCGTTCGCCAAAAATTGCAGGCAGCCAAGCATCTTGGTCATACCTGAAATTGCATGCCCCTTCCTTGTGGTGCGGGCTAACCATGGCCGCAGCTCACTATATAATTTATGGAGGGAAGCGCGATTAAGCCTGGTCAGCTCGAACAGCTCAACATCATTCATGCTATCGATGTTCATGCGACGACGCAGGGGCAATCTGCTCTCAGACATCTCGATCAACTCAATGCCAAAAAGCATAAGCCCTTGATGTGCCACAAACTCGCTCCGCTCCATCCTACTCCCGAGGCCAAATAGCTGCCGGCAAACATTTCGTAAAGCAGCTCTTTAATGGGCTTCAAAACAATTAGCAATCACCTCTCTGAATTGGGCGCAAGCCCATGTGAAGGACGTAAAAAATAGGATCGGACGCAAATAATACGATTTGGACGGGAAAAACACACGAACTAACGCAAATTATACGATTCTCGTACGAAATGCGTATGTTCATATACGTCTATGCGCGAACGATCGTGCGAATACGAAATGGCCAAAAAAACCAGAAAAAATGACAAACACCCACCCAAACTTACGATTCTCGATACGAAATCACTTAACTTTTGCTCTTTGAATCGAGGGGATACTGTATTTTTTGTCCTATAAGACACACCTGCCCATAGGACGCACCTAGGATTTAGGGGAGGAAAATAAGATAATAAATATACTGAACCAAATGTTGTGCTAAAACTCCATGCCCCCAAGAAGCAAATTATAGGCAATGTGCAGAATCCCCTCATTACAGGCAAAGTGGCATCCCCCCTCCCAATCCCCATACAGGCAGTGTGGCATTCCCCTCTCCCATTCCTCATAGGCAGTGTGGCATTTCCCCCCTCCCATTCCCATATAGGCAGTGTGGCATTTCCCCCTCCCATTGCCATATTGGCAGTGTGGCACCCCCTCAACATTCCCCATATAGGCAGTGTGGCATTCTCCCTCCCATTCCCATATAGGCAGTGTAACAATATCCCTCCCATTCCCATATAGGCAGTGTGGCATGCCCCCCTCCCATTCCCATATAGGCAGTGTGGCAACCCCCTCCTATTCCTAAATAGGCAGTGTGGCACCCCCAACATTCCCCATATAGGTAGTGTGGCATTCTCCCTCCCATTCCCATATAGGCAGTGTTGTATGCCCCCTCCCATTCCTCATGTAGGCAGTGTGGCATCCCCCCTCCCATTCCCATACAGGTAGTGTGGCATCCCCCTCCCATTCCCATATAGGCAGTGTGGCATCCCCCCTCCCATTCCCATATAGGCAGTGTGGCACCCCCCCCAACATTCCCCATATAGGCAGTGTGGCATTCTCCCTCCCATTCCCATATAGGCAGTGTGGTATGCCCCCTCCCATTCCTCATGTAGACAGTGTGGCATCCCCCCTCCCATTCCCATATAGGCAGCGTGGCATTCCCCCTTCTCATTCCCATATAGGCAGTGTGGCATTACCCCCCTCCCAATTTCCTCCATAAATAAATTGCATCAATATTAATACAACCTCTTGACCAGGGGTTACTTGAGATCCTGTCTAGTGGTACGACCAGGTCGTAGACTGATCTGTAACTGTCATGTTTGTCTTATGGACCTAATCCACCCTACGAGGAACTTATTGATTTATTCCAAGCTTGTCTAGCTCTAGCTGGTGGTAGGAATCTTACCTGGGGCCTTGACCCTACTAAAGCTTCCTTTCTATCATTATCTGTAATCCTAAGGATCTTCCACCTAGCTATACCTGCCACATTGACTGGTTGATAGGCCTTGTAAAAAGGTCTGGTTGGTGAGATTCACTATTTACTGTTGTTGTATCTTTGGAAAGCCATCATTCTTTCCTTTTCTAGAGTTACCATTCAACCGCTACATATCATTGCATTACTGGTCTTGTAAACTCAACTTACTGATAAAAGTCCCTTGAAGAGAAAGTGAAAGGGGAGAAGATGGCTATAAAACAAGAGGCCAAAAGGTCTTAACTTAAAAGGCTGAAAAAATGTTACATAATTCTACCACCTCCAGTGTACGTACGATCGGCCAGTTCGGCTCAGTAATAGTGTTTAATGTGGCTCTCATAGTAAAAAAGTATGCTGCAGTATGGTGTTTCGGTGCCCCAAGTAATCTGTGCCTTTGTGTTTTTTACACTAACCCCTTAAAGTGGACCAAAAGTCTATGAGATTGCAGGGCCATCTGGTTACTGGTGCCATGCCGTGAAAAAACTGTGTTTTGGTCCACTTGATAGAAGCTGTTAACGTGAAGCAGCTCCATTATGCAATGTTTACATATTGACACAAAAAAGACCTACAGCGGGTGGTCTTTGTTAAAAATAATGAAAATAGTAACAGAGTTTAGTGAGTGTGCAGAGGGAAAAACAGACAACAAGGTCCATGTGGTCAGAAGCTGCTACACACAAGCTGCAGGATGCATCGCCATCCATGGCTGAATGTTCTAAGTAGCTACTATACCACATGGCATGTACTCTGCACAGCAAAAAGCAAGATTATGGAGTTATACACAGTCAAGCCACATTAATATGACCAGTTTCTACTTTCGATGTCGGCAGCACGCACCTCATGAAGGACCTTATGTGTTGGAAGCTGGCTTGGTGGGTATATTAGGTATGATAGGCTGCACAACGTATCCTTTATTGCTGTTGTGGCTAAAAAGGGCGATTTATCAGAGTTGCAAAAGGGATGATTATTGGCTTTCAGGCCAAGGGTGGTGGTTATTTCTGAGTGGTGAAAGTGTATTGTGACTGGACAAATAGTACCATTGTGAATAAGTGACATGGAAACTGCAGAGCATCATGTGATGCTCCCACGATTGTGGCCTACCAGGATTTTGCCTGGTATGCCCTATGACCAGCGACCCCCGGTCTGTGCTGTTACTCTGATATTAGCTTGTAGTTTTAAAAATTAGACTTTTTATGAACTAATAGTAATTCTTCATTTTCCTTGCTTTCTGCTAGATAAAGATGCCCTCTAGTGGCCACATTGAGAATCTACAGAAATTAAAAAAAAATGCAAATAGAGATTTTGTTTTTATATTACTCACTTTTTTTTATAAACCCTGCATTAAAATCCCACCAACCTTTTTCTCCAGCACTGCATAAATCAGCAATGAGTAATATATTGCCATCTGCATCTTGCTGGACTACACCATTGCCAAGCATCAGAAGCAAATCGGAGAACTGCAGAGCAGAGGAAACAATTTTCTATCATGTTGGTTGTGTTACATTGAGAATCTACAGAAATAAAAAATGCAAATAGAGATTTAGGTTTTATATTATTATCAAATGAACCTATCACAAAAAAAGTCTAGTGACAAATTGAACAAAAACATACTAGATGCAAAACGAGCTTGTTTATAAACCCTGCATTAAAATCCCACCAACCTTTTTCCATTTTACTGAAAGGAAGTCAAGTCAGATAACAGGGTTATGAACTTGCTTTACCCACTTTTTAATACTTTTACAATGTAAATTAGTAAACTCCCAAGTACCTGTCTAGTGAGCATAAGTGATTTATTATTCCTGCAATTCTGACACTTGTGGATGATTTTTACCCATCATACAGTGTTACCTGCAGACTGGCTCCGGGACAGGCAGGCGGTCACCTCAGTTTTTTTTTCTTACTATAGACTTAAAGTGGACCAACACCCAGGATTTTGACTATCCTGGGTTTTGGTCCACTTCCCCGGGGCACCCCGATCGGGGGTGCCCCACTGTGTGAAACCCCCCAGAAAGCCCCGAAAACTCACCTCACCCCGCTCCCACGTGACCGCTGCAGCCAATCCCCGCCGGCGGACAAGCAGAGCGCGTCCCTCTTACAGGGAGCACGCCCTGCTAGAGGGACGCGCGGGAGGCAGCGGACGCGGATGCGCCGCTGGAACGTGGAAAAGGTAGGGTTGCAGGCTTCCTGGGGGGTTTCACCCCGCGGGACATCCCGATTTCGGATGCCCCGCGGGGAGGGATCTGGTCGGCCAGGGAATCTTATAGATTCCCGGGCCGATCCCCCCTGGGTGTTGGTCCACTTTAATAACAAGCTTGGTGTCTTGCTATCTATCTACTTTGAATTGTTCACCCCGCCTTGGATGAATAGCCCAGCTATACAGACGTTTTTTAACATGGTGAGTCATGATATTCAAAAACTAACTCCGAATTTTCATGATAGTAACCTGACTAAAGAGGAGAATGATGCTGTCATCTCTCTACAACAGAGGGATGACATCATCATAAAAGAGGCAGACAAGGGGGGAAATATTGTCATTCTATCAAGGGAATATTATCGTCAGGAGGTTCTACGGCAACTAAAAGATCAAGGCACATATGAGAAACTAGAAGGGAATCCAATTAATAATTACAAACAAGAATTGGATGAACTCCTAAATGCAGCCCACCGCGAGGGGATTATTAATCGCACCCTCTTGGAGTTCTTGGAAGTACAGTATCCGCGCACACCAACATTCTATGTACTGCCAAAAGTACATAAAAATCCCCTAAAACCACCAGGGAGGCCCATAATATCGGGTATAGGAAGTCTCACCGAGCATGCGTGTGAGCTCATAGATTCTGCATTGCAACCACACGTACTGGCATTAGAATCTTATGTACGAGATTCCACTGACATCCTAAATCAGCTTAATATGGTACAATTACCACCAGGAACATTACTAATTACTAGTGATGTCGAATCTCTGTACACAAACATCACTCACAAAATGGCCATGTACACAGCTAAATATTTTCTGGAGACTGAAGCCCTGAACAAGAGAGACTATAATGAATTTGTGTTGAAGCTGTTAGACTTTGTTTTAACACATAATACATTTGTGTTCGATATGGCCCACTACCGCCAAACCCGTGGAGTAGCTATGGGAGCACGGTGTGCCCCATCGGTGGCGAACTTATTCCTGGGTTGGGAAATTGTTTGGAGGGAAGACTTGAGTCAATATCATCGGCATATAATCGGTTGGTACCGATTTATCGACGATATTCTCATAATATGGCATGGATCAGAAGACTTGGGTATCCAATTTATGGAACAACTCAATAAAAACGAGTTCAATATCTTCCTTACATACACCATATCCCCACACCAGGCGACATATTTGGATTTGGACTTACATGTAGAAGAGAATGGGACCATTCGAACCACTTTACATCGTAAGAAAACAGCAACAAACAACTTGCTTTGTTTTGACAGCTTTCACCAAGATAATCTGAAAAAGGGCATACCGGTGGGCCAACTTTTAAGAGCGAGGAGAAATTGCTCCCTGGATGCTGACTTCCTGAAAGAAGCCAAAGAGATGGAGGGACGCTTTAGGAATCGGGGTTATCCAAAGAAGATCATCCGAAAAGCATTCAAACGAGCTCGAGATACTCCCAGAGAGAACCTACTGCGTTACAAACAAAAGAAAAAAGAAAACCAAGAGGTGAGATATGTGACACAATACAACAGCAATTGGAATAACTTACGATCCATTCTGAGAGCGCATTGGAATATACTCAAGACGGACCCCTACCTCACAGAATGGACGAAGAGGGGACCTTTAATGACGGCGAAACGAGCACCGAGCCTTAGGGACAAGTTATGTAGCAGTCATTACACACGTCCCAAAAATTGGCTGGAAAAGAACCTGATGAAGGGTTCCAGCCAACCATGTGGGCGGTGTAATATCTGTCGATTGGTAAAACGAAAAGAGACGATACAGAGTGTCACAACGGGCCAGAAGTATGGGATTAAACAGCAACTCAACTGTAGATCGGAAGGAATAATTTACCTCCTGGAATGTAGTTGTCCGAAACAATATGTGGGGGAGACTAAAAATGCTGGAAAAATCAGGATACAGGGCCATCTCTCCAACATTAAGTTGGCCAAGAGAGATAAGGAAGCCGGGAAAATTCTAACACCCGTGGCAGCCCACTTTTTGGAGAGACACGAAGGAAAATCAGATAACCTACAAGTGACATTTATAGAAAAGGTGAGTCTGGGGGGGAGGGGTGGCAATTTAAAGAGGAGATTGGAGCAGAAAGAGCTAGAATGGATTTTTAAGATGAGCACTAGAGTACCGAATGGTCTGAACGAGGAATTCTCGTTCACTTCATTCCTGGGCAGGGATTAGAGACACTATATTGGTGGTAGGTTTGTGTTAGGGCACTATTTTATATTTTATATTCTGTGTATATTAATCAAATATTATTTTTCTGTACAGGACACATATTGGTGTATAGTGGTGTGGAGATGAGGTTCACTAAGAAGTGTGTATTTGTATATTTTCAGATGAATATGTGGTGGGTGTGAGATAAGCCTTCTGCTCCAAGATAAAAAAGAGCATCGCCAGCCCCCAATCCCGGGAGATGACCCAAAAACCGGTGACAAATAAGACAGACCCCTGGACCATCCTCTTGAGTGAAATATACTGGAAATATGAAGCACTAGAATAGGAAATAACCCACATATTGATACAGGAGAGGAAGAACAAAATAGAAAGAATATGGCCATTGAAAACGCCAACGAACAGAGGGACAATCCCAGATTAATACAACATAATACAACACCATACAATACTAGAACAAGAAATGGGACTGATATCATAAGGGGTTAAGTATGCCCCGAAATGGTGATACAGTAATACTCTAATGACCTAAATATATGTACTTATACACACAGGGGGTTGTAAATATTGTAAATAATGTATATATATGATAACTGATTGACCCATGAGTGTAAATGTACTAATGATCCTAGGTATCTATGATAAAGAAGATATAACCATACCACATGTTATTGTATTAATACAACAGTATGTCAGTATGCTATAACAATGCATAGAGTATCTAGTAATGCATAGAAGACTTAGCAAATCCTTAAGGTTTTAATTGTTTAATGTTTTGTGTTATAACCATTCCCCACACCACCTTTGCCCCCCGCAGCTTGAACACTGACAGCCTGTATGACTGACAGGTTCACATGGGCTGCCGGAGGTGCCGCTGGGTGGGCGTGGTGCGCGTGACGTCACGGCGTGTGTGCGCCTCCTACTGCAGGGGAGAGCGCGCACGCGCCGGGCGTCTGCGCGCGCGCTGGCCCAGCGTCACATCCGGTTCTTGCGTTCCAACCCGAGGGAAGCAGGAAGTACGTGCGGCGTGGCCCCTGTGAGCCCCTTGAGGCTCGGACGGGGCGCGCGTGTGCGTGCAACCGCGCCCTCGCTAGGCATGGACGTGATTGGAGATCGGGAGAATAAAAGGTGAGTGTCAGGGGCACATAACTTACCTGATGAAGTGGTGAGGGGGTTCACCACGCAACGCGTCGTGTGTATACTTTGTTGGATGGGGTTCATCATACGGTGATGTATTAATAACAGCATATTACAGCAGACTATTAGTTCCCAGCAGGCTTTGCACATTTTTGTATATTGTGTTTGTATATATATATTTCCCAGCTCTTGGGACGGTAATAGCACTTGCCACTTTAATAGGAAGGAAAATCACACTTGTCACTTTAACCGCACAGGTCACTTACCTTTTGATAACTTGTTGTACATATATGAATTATGTTATATTTTCTTAGATTTTGCATCTTTCTTTATGATTTATTATCTTTCACCTACTTATCATGAACTTTTTAGATGAATATGTATGAGGGAACTTAATGATGAGATATACATATAGATACTAACCACCTGATAGCCATCCCCCCCCCCCCCAAATGTTTGGGGCTTTTTAATTGTGTTTTTAGATGTATGTTTTCTTTGTATGTAGGATTTGATTAAATAAATTACCATATGTCAATTTAAACTTTATAGTGTGCAGCACATTTCATTCGGGCAGTCTTGTTGTTTGTGGTCGTCTGGTAAACCACAAATATATTTCTTGGTACTTTGAATTGTTATTATCGATATATACATATGTATATACTAGAAAATGTGCCCGGGTATATAGAGTCAGTGTGTAATTAGATTTGTTCCAAGAGTGCCCAGGAGGCCAATCTATGCCCTTGTTTTTTTGGGAAGAAGCCCTATATACCCCTACAGTTATGCACCGTTTATGTAAATTATAACAGAAATGCACATTAGAAATAAATGAAAAACATCCTAAATACTTAATAGCCAAACTGAGATGTCATGTGATATCAGCCTGTTTAGAAACAACATTGGCAGTTTTATTACCAGGTGCACAGACATAAGGTTTTTGCCTAATCTAACTCTGGAGCAGGCGACATACAACAGTCCATGTGAAAAACATGCAGAATCCAGAGTTATGCCGGCCACCTGCAGTGATTGTCCCTGGGCCTTGTTTACTGTCATTGCAAATGATAGCTGAACAGGAAACTTTAATCGTTTAAAGTGGACCAAAACCCACTGCAATCGTACCGGGAATCTATAAGATTCCCGGACCGATTGATTCCCTCCCCCGGGGCATACAAAATTGGGGATGGGGCGTGCGCATGCATTGGACCGGGAAACAAGGTAAGTGTATTGGGCTACCTGGGGGGGGGGGGGGGTTCACACAGTGGGGCTATCCCTCTAGCAGCTTGCGCCATGCATTTGTGAACGGCCGGCGCAGGCAGGCTCCCTGTTAGAGGGAAGCGGGGGATGCGGCCGCCAGCAAGCTCAGAGCTGCTGGCCTTAGACTAAGGCTTAGACGACGTGACATCAGAAGCTCCGAGCGCGCTGATTGGACGAGTGGCCACGCATGCACCATAGGACCAGGAAGAGGTATGTTGGGCTCGGCAACACAGCGCGTCTCCCTGATCAGGGGAAAGGTCCAGAACCCAGAATAGTCGAAATCCTGGGTTTTGGTCCACTTTAATGCACATCTTGGTTCCATTACACAGTTTTGGTGCATTTAGATTCCGCATTAGAATAATTGGAGCACTAACCTTTAGATCCAAGTGATGACAAGACATTCTAGCTGGTTCTAAAGAGTTTAAAAACTCAACTGGGTACTGCACAATCTGGGATCTGTTCTGGATCTATTGTGGGATCAATGGATTTTAAGGAATAAACAAATCCTGGCAACTCCTTAAACCGGACCAACACCCGTTTTTTTCTTTAATGGGTGTTGGTCCTGCAGACAGCAAATAAGAACAAGCTTGGGGGAGCATCCAGGATGCTGGAACCCCCTCAGAACGCCCAATCTCCTTACCTTCAACTTCGGGAAAGGAGTCCTGCGATTGGCTGCCGGTGAGCACGTGGTGGCCGGCACCAAGGACGCGACCATTGGCCCAGTGCCCAATGGTGGGCTCAAGGTAAAAGTAAGTAAGTGGGCTCCAGCATTCTGGATGGCCCCCTAAGCTTGTTCTTATTTGCTGCGGGACCAACACCAGTTAAAGAAAAAAACGAGTGTTGGTTGGTTTAAAGCGGACCAACAGTCAAAAATAAATTAAATCAGAACAACACAACAAACAGCACTCATATGTGTCCACCCCTGTTGCAATTTATATTGCTGCACGTAAAAAAAGAATTTACCTTTTTCTAATGCCTACTGGGATAAATTTGAAAAACAAAATGGACACTCATGGGCTTGCAGGCCACCTGTTGTTGTGCATTTCAGTCAGTTGGAAGAGGAAGCTCCAAAATGGCCGCTATCTTTCTTTCCCAACTGTGCCAGGCTGTTGGTCCGGTTTAAGAATGTGTTTATTGCATTTACCACATCATTTCTTGCAGCAAAATAGCTCTTTGACATATCCAGTCATGGTAAGGACTTCTTCCTTGTTAAACTGAAAGCCAGTGTCTGGGAACACTACTATTCTGAGGTGCTCAGGTGACTCCATAAATCAGCAATGAGTGATATATTGCCATGTGCATCTTGCTGGTCTACACCATTACCAAGCATCAGAAGCATTTTGGAGAACTGCAGAGCAGAGGAAAATATTTGCTGTCATGTTGGTTGTGAGAGTAAGCCTCTGAACTTCATGCCACAGAGACTATAGGGTCGATTCAGAGAAACACCAAAAACGTTAGTATTTTTTCCGATCTGTGTTTTTTGGTGTAAATTTTCCGATTTCGTATGAACATTCGAGCGATTCTATAATGCATTTCAAACCGTGTGTAAGTTTTCCGTCCGTTCGTATGGCAGTTAGTGAATCAGTTGAATGTCAGTTTCCATCCTGACTTTTCCGTTTCATTTCTCAGGTTTCAAAGTCGGTTTTGGATTTTGCCCTTTTTCCTTTTTTGTCCGGACGAAAATCCTTATGATCTTGCGCCTGCACACTACAAACTTAACTCATTAAAGTGGACCATCACCCTCCTGTGATCGGCCCGGGAATCTATAAGATTCCCGGGCCGATCACCTCCCTCCCCGCGGGACATCCGAGATCGGGATGTCCCGCGGTGAGGGACCCCCCCCAAAACCCCCCAAAAACTCGCGGCGCGCGCCCTGTCAGAGCGACGTGCGGGAGGCGGCGGCGGGCGCACTGTCTTGTCCGCCGCTTGTCCGTGAGCGTGGTGAGGTGAGTTTTTCGGGGTTCTGGGGGGTTTTACACAGCGGGACACCCCTAATCGGGGTGCCCCCCTGAAGTGGACCAAAACCCAGGATAGTCAAAATCCTGGGTGTTGGTCCACTTTAAAGTGCTGCCTACATATTTGGCTCACTCACTTCTTCTACAATGCTTAGCTAAATCACTTTGCACTTTCTTACATCTTCCATGTCTCACCCCTAAAACTGACCCAAACCACTGTGCGCTCAGGCGAATCTTCATTTCTGCTTTTTCTTTATTTCATTCGTTTTGTGGTAACCAACCATTAATGAATGTATTTCTAAAAGTAAATCATACATTTTATTTTTTTTTTATTTTGAACTGGCATTTTTTACTTGCGTTTTTTAATTAAAATTTTTGGTTTCAAATGGTACAACTTTAAATTTTTTGTGTTGTTACCCACACCCTGTACATACAGATTGCTCTCCAAATTTTTAAAACACCCAGCATCTTCTGCATGTTATGAGCCTTGAAACAGCCAAGATGGCGGGTCAGGTAATATAAGGCAGCCTGCAAACAGAAAGGGCCTTGTGACTGTGTTGCTCTGCATTCTGGGATTTCTGACCTTTCAAGGCCCCCAGCTCTGCTGTCTCTGAGCAAAACACAGCTGTAACCCGCACCCTGCACTTTATCCCACTCTCCTCTCCTCAGTAAGTGTGATGCATCTGACCAAAGATAAGATAAAATAATTACACAAAGCAAAGGTTGCCAACTACAACAATAAATCCGAAAACAAATTAAGATTCAAGTACAACAACAATCCAAAAAAAAAATAACAAAGGACATAAGTTTAAAAATAAATCGCAATTATATGGATGTGTGGCAAAATAAAGGTTTACATGCAAAGGACTAATTATGGTCCACATTAAAATGCTTTTATAAGGCATACATGAAATGTATGCATTGCTATACAATTTATGGCCTCGGCCATGCTGATACATGCAGTTCATTGGAGCTGAAGGCGCACAGACTCCTCCACATAGCCACAAAACATGTTCTACAATAGCAAATCCGAGTCCTCAAAGGTGTCGAAGTGGATTTTCAATTAAACGGATTTTTAGGGTGGGAATCAGCTCTCTGAATCACATGGAAACACATCCAATTAACGGAAGTTTTAGGAACGAACGGAAAAATTACAATTTGGTTGGGAACATTTCCGATTTGGTTGTAAAACTTCCGATTTTGTTAGTAAAACTTCCGATGATCGTAAGAGCATATACGAATTCGTTCGAACGTTCGCGCGAGTCGGAAATGGCCAAAAAAAAAGGAAAAAATGACTAACACCGACCCAAACTTCCGATTCCCGATCCGAAATCAATTAACTTTTGCATTTAGAATCGACCCTATTGTCTGTCTCAAAATTGCCGCCGCGTGCTTCCACTGTGTTTCGCGCTTGGCGGAGGCGTTACCTCAGGCGCTGGTGCGCCGTCATTGGCTGCTTGTCACGTTTATGGCTTCGTGCTCTTCGGGGGGGGCTGGGGCCAGCTTTTGGCGCGTTCCGCATCACTGTCCCTGCGGCCCGCCCCTTGAGGTATACCCGACGCCATTTTTTTCTGGGTTCCAGTTGCTACGCCACAGGCTGCTACCTACTGCGACCCGTGAGTGCCCTCGCGGGCGGCTTTATTCCGCTGTTATTATTCCCGGGCCGATCATCTCCCTGCCTGCGGTGCACCCCGGTCGGGGGTGGCCCGCTATGTGAAACCCCCCAGGACCCCCAAAAATCCTACCTTTTCCTCGTTCCAACGGCGCATGCGTGGGCCGCCTCTCGCGCTTTCCTCTAGCAGGGCCGGCACCCGCGCCGGCCGTTTGTGAATGGCCAGCGCGGGTGCGCTCCCTGTTAGAGGGAAGCGCGAGAGGCGGCGGCGGGCGCACTCTTCTTGTCCGGTCCATATTCCAGCTTGTCCGTCCGCACTGATTGGCTGAGCGCTCGCGCATGCGCCGTAGGAGGGGGGTGAGGTGAGTTTTTTTGGGCTTTCTGGGGGGTTTCACACAGAAGTCCACGGAAGTGGACCAACACCCAGGATAGTGAAAATCCTGGGTGTTGGTCCACTTTAACGCCTGATGTCACTCTTTTCCCTATGGAAGCTGATGAGTTTTTGGAAATGTCTGGCTATACCTCTTTGGAGGAAGGGGAGCTATTCTCTAGCTCAGAGTCATCTGATGAAAGGCCTAGGGGTCATGACGATTCTGGCTCTGACACCTGGGCCCCAGATGATACTGATAGACTGTTGGCTCAGATTTTTGAGGTTCTGTCTATTTCTCCCCCTGTTGCGGCCCCCAGGCAACAGGGGGAACTTTTTCATACTGCTAAGTCACGCTTGGAATTTCCTGAGCAAGCCCATATTAATAACCTTGAGCTCAAGGAATGGGAACGCCCCAGCAGGCTTCCCGGTGTACCTAAGAGTTGGGATAGGAAGTACCCCTTTCCTGCTGATGTGGTGAATTGTTGGTCATCCCTTCCTGAGGTGGATGCCCCGGTCCTAGGGTTATCTAACACCTCTGTTATGCACTCCCCTGACTCTACTACTCTGCGGGATGCTGAGGACCGGCACATTGATCAGCTGGCATCCAATGCTTTTGCGTGTGTGGGGACGGCGCTGCACCCGGTCTGTGCCTCTGCCATTACGGCTGTGGCTATTAGGACCCTGCTCAGAAGTATCCTTGATGGTGCCCCTGATGATGTGTCTAGTGAGGAGTTTAATGCACTCTCTCGTTGTTATGTTTTTGTGACTTATGTCCTCTCTGCCTTGGATGACACCATTAGAATGTGTGGCAGATCCTCTGCCCTTGTGGTGGCTATACGCCACTTGGTTTGGCTGCGCCAGTGGGCTGCTGACAACGCTGCCAAGAAAGACCTCACTGGTTTTCCCTTCAAAGGACTACGCTTGTTTGGGGACCGCCTGGACCTATTTGCTAAGGGAGGCAGGTTACCCCAGCGCTGGCGGCAGTCTCAGCCCTTTCGGGGTCAGGGCTCCTTTTCCTCCCCCTACCGTGGTGCTAGACAAGGGAGTGGGGTTTCCTTTACTGGGGCCCGGGGAGACTTCTGGGGTAGGGGCAGAGGAAGTGGACGTTCTGGCTCCGCCTGGGGCTCCAAGCTTAAGTCCTCTCCCAAGCCCCCTCAGGCATGATGGGGCGCCTTCAACCATCCGGGTGGGGGGACGGCTTCAGCACTTTGCTCGCATCTGGAGGCTTTATGTCTCAGACCGGTGGATTCAGGAGGTAGTGTCCTCCGGTTACAAGATAGTGTTTGCTGTCTGACCCCCCCCCACCCCAAGGTTTATCAGATCCCGGATTCCTCAGGAACCTGTGTCCGCTCAGGATCCAGTGCAGGCAGTGCAAAGCCTTCTGGAGCTGGGGGTCATCTGCAAGGTCCCTTTAACAGAAAAGGGCAAGGGCTTCTATTCCAACCTCTTCACAGTGTCCAAAAAAGATGGGTCAGTCAGGCCCATCCTGGACTTGAAGATCCTCAACAAATTTGTCAGGTGCAGGCGCTTTCGCATGGAAACTCTCTGCTATCAGTTCCCTGCACCCAGGGGATTTCATGACGTCTGTGGACACCAAAGATGCTTACCTTCATATTCCTGTATTTCCAGGTCATCAAGGTTCCTCAGGTTCACTCTGGAGGATCAACACTACCAATTTGTGGCTTTCCTTTTGGTCTCACTTCAGCTCCCAGGGTGTTCACCAAGGTGCTGGCAGAAGCGATGTCTCTGCTCAGGTATCAGGGCGTCCGCCTGCTTCCCTATCTGGACGACATTCTCATCACTTCCCAGTCTCTACATCAGGCAGAGTTGGATACTCAGCTGGTGGTGTCCACCCTGGAGTCATTTGGCTGGGTGATCACCCACCCCAAGTCTTCTCTGTCTCCCTCCGTGGTGACTTCATTCCTGGGAATGAATCTGGATACAGTTCAGGCAAGGATTTTTCTTCCTCAGCAGAAGGTGGACAGTCTGATTGCGCAGGTCCAGTTCCTGCTATCTTGGCATCATCCCTCCATCAGACAGGGAATGCAGCTGGTGGGCCTGATGGTGGCGTGCATCGAGGCGGTCCCTTATGCTCAGTTCCACTTGAGGCCTCTGCAACTCCACCTCTTGTCAGTATGGGACAAGGACCCTGCGTCCCTGGACCGGGTCTTTGCGCTTTCCCCCCTGGTCAGGCGGTCTCTCTCGTGGTGGCTGGACTCCAGGAACCTGTTGGGGGGCAGATCCTTTCTGACCCCCTCCTGGGAGACGGTCACCACGGATGCCAGTCTGTCAGGTTGGGGGGGTTTCTGGAGGTCCCTGCAGTTCCAGGGGAGGTGGGGCCCTCAGGAGGCCCACACACCTATCAACATCTTGGAGCTGCGGGCGATCAGGTTAGTTCTGGCTCAGTTGACTCATCACCTTCGGGGCCTGCCTGTGCAGGTGCGCTCGGACAACCAGATGGCAGTTGCCTACATCAATCATCAGGGAGGGACCCGGAGCAAGAGGGCCCTCCAGGAAGTGTCTCTGATCCTGACCGGGGCGGAGGCCAATGTTCCCAGCATATCAGCGGTGTACATTCCAGGGGTGGAAAATCTGCTGGCGGACTCTCTGAGCAGGGAGACCTCTCGCCAGGGAGAATGGTCCCTCTGCAACAGGGTGTTCCAATCTCTGTGTCACCGGTGGGGCCAACCAGATGTGGATCTGTTTGCGTCCCGTCACAATCACAAGCTCCCGGCCTTTGTCTCCCTGTCCCAGGATCCTCTGGCCTTGGCCACGGATGCTCTAGCAATGTCATGGCAGGACTATCAGTTCCTGTATGTCTTTCCTCCATTTCCCCTGCTGGACAGGGTTCTGCGCAAGATTGCTCTGGAGGGGTGCCAGCAATTCTGGTAGCCCCCAGGTTGCCAAGAAGAGTGTGGTTCGCAGACGTGGTGCAGCTGGCAGTAGATCAGTATGTTCTGCCCAGGGTGCCAGACCTGCTCACTCAGGGTCCCTTACGCCATCCCAATTTACAAACTCTGGCTTTGACGGCCTGGCTGCTGAAACCTCCATCTTGATGGAGAAGGGGCTGTTGTTGTTGATACCATGATAAAGGCTAGGAAGAAGTCTTCTTCTTCCATTTATTACAGGGTTTGGCGTGTCTACATTGACTGGTGTGAGTCTAAGTCTCTTCCCTGTCGTGTGTTCTCTATTCCCAGGATTCTGGAGTTCCTGCAGCATGGGTTGGAGATGGGGCTCCAACTCAGTACTCTGAAGGGTCAGGTTTCTGCTCTGGCTGTTTTCTTCCAGAAGTCCTTTGCTCAGCATTCTCTGATCAGGACTTTTTCCAAGGGGTTATTCATGTGCGTCCCCCCACGTAAGCTTATGGTGCCTGTTTGGGATTTGAACTTGGTTTTGTCAGTCTTGCAGGGTGCTGCCTTTGAACATGTGCAGGATGCTGCCCTGGCCATTCTTACTCTCAAAGTTGTCTTTTTGGTGTCTATCACCTCTGTTAGAAGTGTGTATGAGTTGGCGGCGCTTTCCATTCAGCCCCCCTACTATGAGAGACACCAGGACAAGGTGGTGTTCCGCTTTAAGCCAGATTTTCTGCCTAAGGTCGTGTCTGCCTTTCATTTGAATCAGGACATTGTTGTTCCGTCATTGTGCCCTAATCCTAGTAATGCTAAGGAGAGGGTCTTGCATTCTTTGGATGTGGTTAGGTGTCTGAAGTACTATCTGGTGGCTACTGCACCTTTCAGAAAAACTGATGCTCTTTTTGTGGTCCCTTCTGGACCTAGGAAGGGTTTGGCTCCTGCCAAGTCTACTATTAGCAAATGGATCCATCAGGCTGTGATTCAGGCCTACTCTGCTAAAGGGAAGAATCTTCCCTTCCGCTTTACTGCTCATTCCACTTGTGCTATTGGTGCCTCTTGGGCTTTTCAGCACCAGGCTTCTGTTGAACAAGTTTGCAAGGCCGCTACTTGGTCTTCTGTTCATACCTTTTCAAAGTTTTACAAGGTTGATGTTAGGGCCTCAGCTGATGCTGCATTTGGCCGCAAGGTTCTGCAGGCGGCAGTGGTTTAAACTGTCTGCTGTTACCTTTGGGGATCCCACCCTACTTTATGGACACTGCTATTGGATGTCCCGAGTTTAATTAATCTATCTGGAGCAGGATATACTGTATACTAAGAATAATACAATTCTGTGATTACTCACCTGTAGAATTGGTATTATGAGTATACAGTACGTCCTGCTCCACTCCACTCCACCCCACCCCACCCGACCCTTGGTTTTGTATTATCTTGGATCCCCTGTATGGTGATTGTTATCATTGTTATAGTTACCAGTTTGGGTTGTTTTAATTCTCCCGGCTTCTCGTTAACTGCTTTTCAATGCTGGGGATTGTGGGAGGTCCCGGGTATTTAAGGGGCCGGGAGGAGCCTATTTTCGATGTCTCTGCAGTCCAGCGCCATCTGGCGGAGTAATACCCGAGTGTAATTAATCTATCTGGAGTAGGACGTACTGTATACACATAATACCAATTCTACAGGTGAGTAATCACAGAATTGTATTTTTAACATGAAGGCCTCGATTCATTAAGAGTTGAAAAAAATGTCATGGACTGGTAGTAAAAAAAATTAATTAATGATAAAGCCTGAGAATGTCACTGTTACCGAGTCACGAGATAAAAAGACAATGAAAGTCAGTTGCACTTTTTTACTCCTAAGAAAAGTACAGAACTTTTTACTCCTTTCTACACTGTAGTAAAAGCTGCCATTGAATTGTATTGTCTTTTTATCTCGTGATTCAGTAACAGTGACATTCTTGGACTTTTTTCTCATTAATTGAATTTTTTACTACTGTGAGAATTTTTCTCAACTCTTATTGAATAGAGGCCGAAGTATGAAACATTTAATATGGATTTTATACAGTATATTTAAAAAACAGTGTAAATGATGCCATGCATGCCTGGGATATGCTAATACACTCATAGATTAGTTAGGACAGCACCAACACAGAGGTGTGGTGACTTTTGGTGGTGCTTTGGCATACTTCTGCAGATGTGTGCCAACTGAGTTCTCTATTGTTAACCAGAATTAGAGACAGATTATAAGATTGGTTGTAAACTAACAGGGTTGAGTGCTGTGACCCCTTTAAGATTTGCTAATACCATGACTTACCTTTCACAACTGGAGCAGCATCTAAGATCACAACACTGCTTCTGCCACTTTTTCCTATATATGAAACAGATTTTGTGCACATAATCCATGAATTTAATTAACAGTCTGATTAAAATCTTATGTCACTAATTCTTCTAAACTGCTTATCAGAAATGCTTGATGCTGGGTTTACATAAACAGATCAATTGGCTGTTCGCTTAACAAGTGACTGCGATTGAGCGACTGTGTTCAGACGCCAAGGATTTGTTTGATAAATAGTCGCTAGAGCGGTTGCTCACGATGCTTATTCTCACAGCAGAACACTTTTTTAGGGCAACTCCTGTTTACACATTCCAACAATGAATGAGAAATGTTTGGTCAGCCAAAATTATATGATGAGTGACCGATGAACCAGATCTCGTTCATCGCTTGATCGCAGCAGGCTTTCCACTGAACGATTATAGCTAAATTGTGGTCACTTTAGCGATTTCTCGCTCGATAATTTCTCTGTGTAAATGGGCCAGAGAGGAGGAATCATGCCAATGAGTGACAAATTTTACCATGACTGTGCTGTTTCTCTCCAACTTAAATGATTCATTTGTGTATTTAAAACAGGTCCTTTCTAAGCCCTGAACAAAAAGAGTTTTTCTGATGCTTATTCACTCATCAGGTCTGGCATTCGGTCTCTAGACGCCGAGTCTCCAAACCACAGAGTAACTGGAAAAGGCTCAAAACCTCAGCCTGGGATGATACAAGAAACTAGCTGTTTGTGGGCTGTGGCTTCATGTCGTATATGATAACCTCATCATTAATGAAGTATCTCAGCACCATATCTGGTTAACTATCAATAGTAATGGTCACTACATAAACAAAAGCATTTCTTGCAGCCAATACATACATACACACAGTGTGTGCGTGTGCGTGTGTGTGTGTGTGTGTGTGTGTGTGTCTAATGCTTTAGCATGGTTTGCCATTATTGGAAGATCGATGAGCATTAGGCCGATGTCTTCCAGCTTGTGCGAGTTAGCTTCAGCAAGCTCTGACAGGGTTTTGTGGTTGGAACATTAGTCATTCTGTGCATGGCTGGGCCAATAGATGGGAGTGATGGAAATAAACTATAGCCATAAACTTGTGCTTATATGCATCCTTGGTTCATTAATTTGAGGCCCTTTAACATAGTTTACAATATTAAAGCTCTAAAAAATAAATAAAATAAGGGAAATTTGTGTACTCATTGGTAAATTTCCTTTCTCATTCTCTTCCATTCCAGGGCACCAGTAGCAACGTGCGGGTTAATCTCAGCTGTAGGCGGGGGCTGCAAAAAAAAAAAAACTAGCTCCTCCCGGCCTAGGGCAGGCTGTGGCAGGACCTCCTCAGTTAATTAAAAGCAGTTCAGCCACAGCCCCGGGAGGGGATAACGCTATCCTGTGCATAATATGCGCAACTAGAAAACAGTGCAACAAAACTAAAACCATGTAGAAGGCATCAACCGCCACCGTAACACAACAGTAGGGCGTGTGTGGTGCCCAGGAATAGAAGAGGACAAGAATGGAAATTTACCGGTGAGTACATAAATTTCCCTTTTCTCATCTCTTCCATTCCAGGTCACTACCTGTAGTAACGCGTGGGCCGTCCCTAAGCAATACCCACATAAGGTTGGGACCCTGCAAAAACAGCAACTGTGTCAACCTAATCAAGAAAAACGACACTGACACCCCAAGCTTAGAACCCCAGAGAGGGGTTCACCACCTCCTGCAACACCTTACCCACGAGAGCAGCATCAGTAGATTCCCTGACCCGGAAGGGCGCCTCCTTCCCCTTAGGCAGGCGTAGGCTTGTATGACCACCTGCCTGATCCACCTGCCAAGACTGGACTTTGCAGCCACCAGGCCCCTCCTTGGTCCTTCTGGGATCACGAACAAACTTATGTACCTCTTAAGTAGCAGCCAAGCAATACTCTAATGCTCTGACCACATCGAAGGAATGCAGGAGTCGCTCCTTATGGCGAGTGGGGCATGGGCACAAGGAGGGTAGCACTATCTCTTGGTTAAGATGGAAGTGACAGACCACCTTGAGCAAAAAAAACCTGCTTCACATGAAACACCGCTTTGTCTTCATGCAGCACCAAAAAGAGTGATCTGATCAAAAGCGCTGCCAAATCCGAAACGCCGGATGGAGGTGATCCCACAAGAAAAGCCACCTTCAAATGTGAGCATCATCGGGGAAGCCTCCACCATGAGTTCAAAGGGGGTCCCCTGAAGTACTGATAGGACCAGATTGAGATCCCAGGGCGGGACTATCAATGCTGCAGAGGCTGAACATGCACAGCACCCGGCATAAAAGTGTGGATTAACCTATGCTCCGCAATTTGCCGTTGAAAAAAAAATGGACAAGGCCAAGACCTGGCCCTTAAGGGTGCTCGGGTGTAGGCCAGCATGCAGGCCTTGCTGGAGGAGCTCTAACATTTGGGGTACAGAGAACCTCCTACAGGAGTGGCCCTTGGATTCGCACCAAGACACGAAGGCCCCCCAAGTCCTGTAGTAAATTCTAGGGATGACCGTTTCCGTGCTCGAATCAAGGCCTGAATTATCGCAGCGGACAAACCTCTCTCCTCCAGTATGTCTCAACAGCCAAGCCACTAAAGCCAGTGCAGAGGACCCTGTTGCAGAAGATCTGGGCGGGTGAACCACACCCTTCTGGGCCAGTGTGGGATCAGGATGATAGGAATCTGCTCACAGTTAACCTTCTTTAACATGCGACCCAGAAGTGGCAGCGGTGGGAATGCATAGAGCAGGCTGTACCCTGACCAGGGAATGACCAGAGCATTGACTGCCATGGCCATGGAGGCCCGCGCCCTGGACACAAACTTCTGGACCTTCCAATTGTGCGGAGATGCAAAGAGGTCTACCTCCGACACTCCCCAACGGACGCAGAGGGCTTGAAACACGTCCTGGTGAAGAGACCATTTCCCCTTGTCCACCGTCTCCCTGCTCAAATAATCGGCCTGCAGATTCTCCACCCGCAGAATAGGGACCATTCTGTGGTCTCCACACCAGAGGCACCGGCATGGAGCTCTGTTCTCACAACTAACCCCAATCAACTTCTGTAAGGGGAAGCAGCACATTAACATCAAGAGGTACTAACATATAACCGAAAATAACATATAACCGAACTATTCGGGAGATATCTATAGTCACTGTCTTTATGACACTTATGAGATAGCATAAGTCTTGTATCCCATTAAATGACAATTATGTCAGGTTTATGAGTAATTTATAATATATATTCTAAAATGTGCAATATCAATTACACATGCTCACATGTGGCCCTCAGAGCCATCTGAAGTGGCCCCTGACCCACTGTGGAAAAAATGGGAGGGGTAAATTGGGCTGACATGAGAAGGTAGTATAATAGGGGTGTAAAGTAAGGATGGGTAATATAGGAGGAGTGCATTGGCGAATAGAGGTGACGGTGGTGGCTTGGAGGAACACTGACATTGATTGTATGACACCACCCCTGTATATTTTGCACAATAATTTGGTCAATTCACTTTTCTATAATTGTATACTTAGCATTGGTGGGAGTTTAGATGAGTATTTGGAACATGGTTAAGATGTGGGACTGATGGGGGAGGGCTATAAATAACTGAACCATATATTTAGCAAGGTAGTCCAATTGCCATATACATTGCTAGCATGTGAAGTGATACATACGATTGGAGACAGTGGGGATTCTGATGGTTGTAGAAAATCTTCAGTATGTCATTACAAATGAAAACATTCTGAACCTATTTATTGTGGTCCACGACCAGGTCCAAATCATTTAAGTGGCCTGTGATCATCAAAAGGTTGAGCACCCCTAACTAAAATCAAATTAATTGATAGATCATTTTCAGTTCATTTGATTTATTTATTAAGCTAACAGTGATCTATTGTCTAAAGATGGCCAATAAATATATATTTCAGTCAACAAGTAGCCCCCTGTTCTGCCACGCTACCCTGGTAAGATGGGGAGGTTACAAAGAAAAAAAAAACTCCTCTGGTGCTCTGGACCCTGGGCGCCACCAGATTAAATGACAACAGAGAGATGCATCTCTGTGCGCGCTCCTGCCCACCCATTCAAGTGAATGGCCGTTGGGAGCACATGTGGACCCAGAGGATGCGGCTTAGTGTCAAGCAAGGTGCCAGCCGCCCAGAGACCAGGGGAGTGGGGGGCCCAAGGATAAGGTAAGAAGTTTTTTTTCTTTGTAACCCCTCCGTACTGCCTCAGTGCCAGGGTAATGTGGCAGGACCGGGGTTTACTTGGTGGTTACTTGACTGAAGTTTCCCGTTAACTAAGCATTCGCATGCATGTGTTTTTATTATTAGCAGCTTTTCACTCGTGACAAGTGTGACAACTTGTTTTTATTATATTTTCTCTGAATAAAATCGGTTATGGTTTTAATTTGCCGATTGTTCTGTCAGTGGAGCTTAGTTGGGTAATAACAAGATATTAAAAGGAGTCCTTGCCCCAGGGGGAGTTCCTTCCTTGTGGCACAGGGCACTAGTGCATACTAACGAATTAGAGAGTTTGATTTGAGCCCCCCCTGGTTTTGGAATTTGGTTCCAAAAATGTGTGAAATTACCCATCAGATTAAGGCTGACTGTGCAGTATTTGTAAAGTATCATTAGCCATGGCACTACAAAGGTTCTGTCATCACATTTTATTCTGGGAATGTGTACAAAGCTGCAATCATCAAATATCATGCACAGATTCACTATTGCACATGCGCACGTTACATAGCATCGTGTCACTATGTCCATGTACTACAGATCACATACAGCAAGTATTCCAAAATCAACATCAAATTAAAACTCTAGAACATTTTTCACATGAATGAATGAAGCTTCCTGGAAGTCAAAACTTCACATCCCAGCCACGCCTCTCGCTATAGCTATTAGTATAAAAAAAACTGTCCAAAGTGCTTTTCTGTGCTATAAAGTACAGCTTACAAATATCAAACATCATAATGTGGGCAGAATCATAATTACCTCATAATGCTCAGCTCCCCCTTCAGTGGGTGCACCAGGGGATAGGCGGGACGGTCGCAGGTGGACAGTATGGAGTATAATATGTAACAGTGGCATTGCCCACAGCAAACATTTAGGAACACCCTTTATTTTTATCTTTGATGCAGTTACTGCCAGATCCCAGAGAGCTGAGTGTGCAGCTTGGGGGGGGAAGGGGGCCTAAATCAGGATGCTCCCTAGGAAAGCTACTCTTCAGAACAAAAGTCCATTTTGACCTAAAGGGACATTTCAGACTAAGGGTTAAATTATCCTGTTTCTGCTCACCCCATGCTGGCTTAATGTCAGGAGTTCCATCTTCCAGCCTGTTTTATATTAATATCATCATATGAGCAAAACTAAAAAAAAAAATTCAAGATCTGGCCGCTGGCTGTTCCCCAGGGTATACCAAATTGGGCACCCATAAAAACTCACCTTTCCCCGCTCCAACGGCACACGCACAGGCTCCCCTCCAATCAGAGCCTATGACTTTTGGCAAACAGCTCTTAATGCCTTCCTGGCTGCATGCACACTCTCCTGCCCCAGTCCTTTCGGATAGGCTGGGGCAGGAGCATGCATGAGACTGCGGATACGGGATACCGAAAGAAGTAAACACAGCAAAGGGTTCTGATTGGAGGAAAGCCCACACATGCGGAGTGAGGAGAGCTGAGATCTACTGAGCATTCTAGGGGTTTTCACACATTGGGACATCCCACTTCAAATCCCTCTTTAATAGGGAGCATAGAACCCTTCCAAGCAATACCCATGCGATCTGCTTGAGTGCTACAGGATGTGAGCTTCGTAGTTATAACCTTGTCACCTGCAAGCTTTGGTATCTTTCATGGTGCCAAAATGCTCACCTGAAGGTTTGTCGCAGCAGGACAAGACACGGGGTCTGACGAATGTACTGAAATCACCAGGAAGAACATAATATACTTCAGCAGCAGCCGGGAAGAATGGCCGCTGAGCTAACATTAAAGTGGGCTGTCACCCAGGGGTGATCGGCCCGGGAATCTATAAGATTCCCGGGCCGATCACCTCCCTCACCGCGGGACATCCGAGATCGGGGTGCCCCCCTGAAGTGGACCAAAACCCAGGATAGTCAAAATCCTGGGTGTTGGTCCACTTTAAAGACCTCCTGGTGAGTGTTTTGGCAGCCTGTATTATTACCACAGCTTGTGACATACAGCTGTGTACATGGTGACTGGGGTTTATAATTACAGAGTTTGGGGTTCATTTTAAAAAGGTTGCACCTCTTTCAAAGTAATCAACCCACTAAGTGTGCCTTCTTATCTACCACATTTTAGCCTTGGATTACTTGTCCTGAGATAACTTTACAGGGTAAGTGTTTAACTAGCGGCGACCCTTAGGGGCAGCAACATGGCATATTAATTACAAAATAGTAGAAAGTGAAAAACATACCAGAAAATGATGAGGTCCAAGGATGCTAGTCCCAATGTTATTATGCAGTGTGTAATACAAAATGAGCTTTCGGGCCTCAGCCCTTCTTCAGGTCAGTCGATTGCTGAAGGGCTAAGGCCCCAAAGCTCGTTTTGTATTACACGCCTAATAATAATAATTGTCCTGAGCCCACCCAGATCTGAAGAGCTGGAAGCAGACCCAAACAAGAGTTTTGAGGTAACCATAAATCCCTCATCCCTTGCATCTCCACTGTTGTTCATGCACCACACGCGCTGCCACAGGGCAGAATTTCTTATTAGTACTCCCCTACAGTTGTGCTTTACTGGTGATTGGTCCAGGTGCACCCTGATTTGCGGTGCCCCACTGTGTGACCCCCCCCCCCCCCAGATCGCCCACTCAACATATCTTTTCGCAATTCCTGTGGTGCACGCGTGGGCATGGAAGCATGCACAGTTGCAGGGGTTTCAGCCAAGGCCTGTGACTGCGCCAAGGGAGTGTCAGAAAGGTAAGTAGATTGTGGGTATTTTAGGGGGTTCACACAGTGGGGCATCCTGGATTAGGGGTCGGCTGTAGTGGAGCAAAATGATTCTATCCTTAACATTTTCAGGAACTAGCACAACTAATTAAAACAATGGCTGGCTTTTGATCTTTATTACAAATGTAGGGACTTTTTTAAAAATACATGTAATGCTGTATCACTGCAGGGCATAATCGGGGGCAGAGGTTTTAAACACTATATATTTTCTGTGTTTCTTTTTTGTTGTGTGATAGATACAAGTGGTGGTAAAAGGGCAACAAAAATGTCTGCTCTCCGCAACAAAAATAAGAAAGCTGAAGAAAACCCCCAAACATACAGCTACTGTTTATTCTGACTCTTGAATCTGAAGTCTGAATAGATGCTGTGGGTATTGGTGTCACCTCTACTACACGGCGTAATCTATTGCATTTAGGAAGTGCTTTAAGAGATTCCATTGCCCGCACATTAACAAGATAACACTAATTCCAAAGTGCTACAAGGTTATGTGTAAAAAGAAAACAAAGAACAATAAAGTAATGCAGTAACAGAATTATGTAACATTCACACTTTCTATGCTTCCTGCACATAAAAATATAAATAATTGCTTAAAAATAAAAACTATCCCACCCAGAGTGTTCACTTTATCAACAGCTCAGTCATTCTCTGCCAAAAGCAAAAACAGACCATTTATACGAACCCCCCCCCCCCCCCCCCCCAAATAGTGCAATAAAGAAGGTTAACATTCTATAGAAAGTTGAAGTGTAAGGGGCTTGCTTAGGTAAGGTCACCCCATTCACTTACCTTGTTTCCCGGTCCCACAACGCATCTAAGAGCAGCAGACGCATCCTGGCATTTGTGAATGGCCGTCGCCCTGTTAGAGGGAAGAGGAGGATGTGGCCGCCAGGGCGCTTAGAGGCACTGCTCTTAGACACGCAGTGGGAGGTCAGCTGGTCTCGGTGTCCTGGGGGGTTTCACGCAGCGGGGCACCCCAGGGAAAGGACCAAAATCCAGGATAGTCAAAATGCTGGGTTTTGGTCCACTTTAAAGAGATTTCTCTTTCAGAGCTCTGGAGGACAGAGAACAGCTGGGCACCCATGTGGCATCTACAATAGGCAGCAATTACCGGTTCCCAAATCATTCAGAATTTCACACCCAATTTAGACTTCCCAAGAACTTTTAACTTTGGGGGCATTCCAAACTAGGATCCCCCAGGGGTGACTTAAAATTAACCTAAAGTTCTTTCTGACTGGAGGTCCACGTGGACCAAAACACACACCTAGAGCATAAAAGTCTCTAGGTCTAGGTAAAACATTTCCTTAGGGGAACTTTGGAAGCCCCTCTGTGTAATCTCACCTAATCCCAGGACCCTGCTTTGATCAAATTTGGCAATGGGCAGAGCGCTCTGCTATAGCACTTCCTCCCTGCTCTGCATGCTACTTCCGCCCCCCGCCATGTCTACTGCCAACTGCATGCACAACAGAGGGAGCAGGTATACAGGTTCATAGCAGAGCCATCTGCAAATTGTCGATATGATCTCTGGGATCATGGGTCTAGTAGAGTTTAACACAGTTGGGTAACCCCATCATATACAGTCTGATGAGAAACAACATCAAAGGATCCAATATGGTTATTCTCATACTACAGGTACAGAAGTATGGTAAATTCTGGTGGTGGGGGGGTTTTCAGAATTGCATAATGCACATGTGTCAAACTCTGGCCCGCAGTGTCTTCAGATTTGGCAAATTGTGGATATGATCTCTGGGATCATGGCTCTAGTAGGGTTTAACACAGCTGGGTAACCCCATCATATATAGTCTGATGAGACACAGCATCAAAGGATCCAATATGGTTGTTCTCATACTACAGGTACAGTAGTATGGTTCATTCTGTGGGGTTTACAGAATTACATAATGCACATGTGCTAAACTCTTCAGATTTGGCCCATGCTGTTCTCTATGAGTGTCAGGGTTGGGGCAGTCATGGGTATTACATTTAAACCAGGCGCACAGCGGCAAACTTGCTGCCCAGCACCGCTAAGCCCCAAGAGACTAGTTAACAAGCCTACGCCGCGGCCCGGATTACACTGACAGCAATTGCGGCCGGCGAGTTTGCCGAACAGGGCTTTGATATAAAATCCATCCCCTATGAGGATATAGTAGGGGAGTGTTTGGGAGCTCCAGTTTTTGGTTTGCTGACCATTCAAGCTGCTAATGTACAAGGACATCTGTCTAGCCTGCCCCCTCCCACCATTTCTATTTTGGCTTATAGATAGCCAGTCAGTTGCATCAGACTTTGCATGGGTCTCCTTTAACATTTCCCTGCTTCTGATTAAAGGCCTTACTGTTAGATTCAGATTCTGGCATGAGACACTTGCCCACTGCATTCATTACTCCACTACACTGTTATATAGGATAATAAAGAATACGTCAGGACTTTCCTTTTCTGAATTCTGCAGATGCCAGTGTGAAAAGGAGGGCGGGTAGTGCAAGACTTTCTGATTAAAAAATGCTAAAAATAATGATGGTTCAGGAACCAGTCAGCAATGGTGCCAGGGTGCACGTGGTAAAGAAAACACCACAAGTTTGAGGGAAATGATTACCTTTCTACTTCAATATGTGCCTATTTATTTAGGATCACTACTGGCCCCTCTCCATCCTTTGTGGTGATTTGCCATTTTCCTATGGAGATCAGCCTGGGTGAAGTGACCCGAGTCGCGTTCACATGTAGTACACTAGTTATAATCTAGCCACTATGTAAGCAGTACACAAATGGTGCTGTATTCGGCACTCGACATTCCTGGCCGGGAAACCCTGCACAACATGGAGGACGCAAGGCTCACATTGGTGATTACACAGATCCTTGTGCCTCCATCATGCTCACAGACCACTTCAGATCAGACGATCCTCCTGCACCTGCTGCTCACAGACCCCGGTGAAACAAATTCCCCCAGCTTGTCCATTACTACCCTCATTGTTGGCAATACGCTGATCTGTGGGGTCCTGGGACCAGATTTCTATGGGTAGATCTTTAGGTAAAGGTCGCTCTTTGAGATAAGCATCCAGCAGGCGGAGTAGCTCCTTAGGTCTTCTCTTGGCAAAAGCTTCAACCTCTATAAAAGGACAAAACAAATTACAATGGTGATTGGTTATTATAAAGTTAAAGCCGAACATAACTCTCCTGTGCTGGCATAAACTGGGATTCCCCCAATGTGTGAAACCCTGGAGGTCGCCCGCAAAGCTCCCACAGCGATGTAAACAGCAGGAGCCGCATCCTCAGCACCTCTGGGATGAAGTGCCCAGCCATTCAGATAGGCCGGGGGTAAGAACACTGGGGATGCGGCCGCTCTTGCTCCCGATTGCAGTGCTCTGGTTTAAACAGAGCTGTATTGCTGATCATTAATATGCACAGCATGCTGCTCTGATTGGACGAGCCTGCGCATGTGCCGTATAATCAGGGAAAGATACATTTGTATTGGTGATCTTGGTGGTTTCACACAGCGGGGCATCTCAAATCGGGGTACCCCCCAGGGCAAGGACCAAAACCGGTGAGGTGGAAAATGAAATATTAAAATTAGTATTAATTATTTAGTTCTAGCCACCTCTATGTCATCTCTCACATTCTCAGTGTGGGGAGGGGTTTTCACCCCTCCCTCCTCATATGACTATTGCTAAAGAATGTTATGTGTCTGCTTAATGAGAAACAGATGTTCTTCATGCCTGAACTATACCTCCCATATATGTCTGTATATGTTTAAAATGTCCAATCAAAGTCTGACATGTGTCCAGGCATCCAATCAGGATGGTCATTTAAGCTCTAAAACTGTATTTAAGCAAGCAAAAAGAGCTAATAATTCGGGCATTGTCAATCAAAATAAGCTATCCCCCGGTTGACCGGATAAACATTGTATTTTCTGAAGACCTTTGTTTCTCTCAACTGCCATTTCCACTTCACCGGGAATAGTCATAATCCCAGGTTTTGTTCTGCTTTAAAACTAAAAAGAATGAAAATGATCCTGCACATATACAGATGGGGCCACCTTTAAAGGGACATTCCTTGCCCTATGCTGGCTGTCAGGGGCTACATTTTTCATTCACCAGCACTTTGCTATCCCTGATGAACCCATAGAGCTTTCTCCCTTCTGCTGGCTCATTTCTCTTAGTCCCCAAAATAAACTCTCTTCTGAGGGGACTGAGCCTTTAATAGATCCTATGCTGTTAAAGGAAGAGTCTGGGCAGAAAATAACATACATGGATACTTACCTGTAGTCCTCCACAACTGATTGATGCAAGCCTGGTTAATCAAAACTGCAGGCCATTCCACTGAACAGTAACCACCCACTGCCCGCTGTGTCAGTACCAAAGACTAGCCCACCAACTCCATTTACAGCAATGAAGGACATGTGCCAGGCCGCTGCATGCCCCCTGGGTAGTGGGAACGGGTAGTCACTGATTGAGCTGGAGCAGACATAGGACACTAAGACAGCTGGTCATTGAGTCTTTTAAAGTGGGGTAAAAAGGCTTTAGGTCTACTTAGACCTCCACCCCCTATGGCATCTTAATTTGGAATGCTCCATTAGCCAACAATCCCAAGGAAACCTGAAATTGCCTGAATCATGCTTCAACTATTACTTTCTAGTTCACAGGTTTACATCAACTGTGGCCCTGGGGGTTCCCTTCTCCATCATTAGGCAGGTATGTATGCACGGCACATGGTGTTGTGACCACCAATTCTGCAAACTGCAATGGCCACCAGAGGTCATGTGAGGCAGCAGCTCAGACTTGGTGCATCACACCTCAAGTATATTATTTAAAGCACTGCTCCACTTTAATCCCAGATAATGGCGCCTTTTCAGCTGTAAAGCTCCGCCTCCTCCATTCATTGCCACAGTTAGGTGTGGCAATGATGTCATTGCCGAACCTAAGCAATGATTGCTCTTCTGCCATCTTACAGAAAGTGACAGCAAAATAGTAGGATTCGAAAAGCAGAATTATCCATTCCCAGTTCTATACCCTAAGAAGGGAGTATGGACAGGGGCTTTGGCCAAATGTATTTCACAAGTTCAGTGGGTTTTGGTCCGCTTTAACTTGCTACATGCCTCTCCTGCTCAGGCAGAATGTGGGAGGAGAGGGGCCTGTCACTCAAATGTAAAGCTGAAACTAGCCCCAATACACAAGGTTCAAGGCATTGCTTGGTGCAGGGAAACAGGTCAAACCTCTGGGCCAGTTTTCTGGACAATCTCATCCTTGTCATCATGACTTGCCATGATAGGGAGGAGAGCAGACATTTCAAAAGATAACTTAAAAGATGTCAATTAGGGCCAATAGTTACCAAATGCCAGACACACACAACAACAGACACATTGCAAAAAAAACAATAATGACCTTTTAAGACAAAGCCAGAGTCGCTGATGGTTTTGTTCTGCGTTTTCCATATATGGTAGAGGTGGTAGAAAATGGCAACGTACAGCTCATTAAGCACAGCAAAGATCTGTTGTCTTCGGTTACACTCCCTGTAAAATCAACACGTTTTCTTTTTATTTTTCTTGATGTAATTAATTTTTTAAGTGTCACAGCTAGATATGGTGTTTTCACTCTAAAAAGAAAAAAGTATGGTCCACGCCATAAGACGCACCCAGGGATAAGAGGAAGAAAAATATAATAATATAAAATACCCTCCTTCCAATCACCCCATTACAGACAGTGTGCAGAATCCCTCCCCCAATCACCCCATTACAGGCAGTGTGCGACAGCCATCTCATTACAGGCAGCCCCCCCACTACAGGCAGCGAGCAGCAGCCTCCCTCTATCACAGGCAGCGTGCGGCAGCCTTCCACCCATTACATGCAGGGTGCGGCTTCCTCTCCTATTACAGGCAGCGTGCGGCAGCCTCCCCCCCATTACAGGCAGCGTGCGGCAGCCTCCCCCCCCATTACAGGCAGCGTGCGGCAGCCTCCTCCCCCCCCATTGCAGGCAGCGTGCGGCAGCCTCCTCCCCCCCCATTGCAGGCAGCGTGCGGCAGCCTCCTCCCCCCCCATTGCAGGCAGCCTGCCGCAGCCTCCCCCCCATTGCAGGCAGCCTGCCGCAGCCTCCCCCCCATTGCAGGCAGCCTGCCGCAGCCTCCCCCCCCATTGCAGGCAGCCTGCCGCAGCCTCCCCCCCCCCCCCCCATTGCAGGCAGCCTGCCGCAGCCTCCCCCCCCCCCATTGCAGGCAGCCTGCCACAGCCTCCCCCCCATTGCAGGCAGCCTGCCACAGCCTCCCCCCCATTGCAGGCAGCGTGCCGCAGCCTCCCCCCCCATTACAGGCAGCGTGCCGCAGCCCCCCCAATTACAGGCAGCGTGCCGCAGCCCCCCCCCCCCCCCCATTACAGGCAGCGTGCCGCAGCCTCCCCCCATTACAGGCAGCATGCCGCAGGCCCCCCCCATTACAGGCAGCATGCCGCAGCCTCCCCCGCTTACAGGCAGCGTGCCGCAGCCCCCCATTACAGGCAGTAAGCTGCATCCCTCATTACAGGCAGTAAGCTGCATCCCTCATTACAGCCAGTAAGCTGCATCCTTCATTTAGCCTCTTTAGGTGGGTAGGGTGCATATAAACATCCTCTTTGTAGCCTGCAGCTACACGAGAGATATTACAACTTCATGTGGGATTAACAACAGTCTGCTCAACTGACTAGCAAATCCTTAGTGGTGATGAATAAAAAGAGTATTTTTTTTTGCTTTTTTAATTAAAAAGTTGCAGGTGAAGAGCTTGCAGGATGCCGTTAAGGTGTATGAATGTATCTTGGCGGGAGAAAGGCTGCTGCAGGAGCCACAGGCTAGCGGCGTGGGAGCATCAGGAATGTCTTTTTTTTGCACACCGCCTGTAATGTGGGATGCCACATGTAATGTGAGGTCTGTATTGGGGTGATCGGGGGGATTCTGCATACTATCTGTAGTAGGGCAATTGGAAAGGGGTATTTTAGCACACCATTTGGTACAGAATAAGGTTTTTCTTTTCCTCCTCCAAATCCTGGGTGCATCTTATGGGGTGAAAAATTCTGTACCTATTTTAGATTATTTTAAAAACAAGGGCAGCGGTATTGCACAGGTGAGGTGCACCTTTATGTCTGAGTAATTTGATAAAGAGAAGGGTCATGCTTAAGATTTAGTGATGCAGGTTTAACTCGGTGCACATTTGGGTGTGAATTGCTGTCTGCATCCCTGTTAGCTTTTTAATTTTAACATACAAAGTGCAATAATTTCTCCTAAAAATAAAAATCGCCTGCACCTGTGATGGGGCATTTTTACAGGCGAGATGCAGCATTATTCTAATTGTTGGAGTTAAACCAGTCTAGCTTTGTCTATATTTGCAGTTTACAGTTAGTAACATAGTATGTAAGGCTGAATAAAGACTTTAGTCCATCCAGTTCAGCCTGTTTATCTCCTTCCAGTGGTCTAGTAGCCCCAGCTGGAAATGTTATTACATGCCAGGAAGGCATCAAGGCCACTTTTGAAAGTTTTTACTGTATCCATCATTACTACCTCCTCTGGCTTGATGTCACACTGTGACACTTGATGTCACACTGTTGCCAATGCTTATCTGTAGTCTCTCTTGTATTTCCTTTATATTCAGCTGCCCTTTAAGTCTCCTTTCTCCTGTCTGATAGTCACCATGTGACATTTCTTACTGCTCTATGTTCCAGTAAAGCCAGTTCCTGTTGCATCACATGTCTATCTGGATTTGGCTGTACTTTAAAGTTGTGAAACAACAGCACCCTTTAGGGTATGCAGAAAAAAATAAATAAATCACTCTTTAGCATAGCCCAAGGGTGCTGCCATTTTCCAAATTAGAAAAATATATTCCTTACCTCTTTGGAAAAATGATGCACCTCACCAGTAAAAATTAGTGTTAAAAAAGTGTTAAAATTAAAAAGTTCACCGAGATGCAGTGGGCAATTCACGCCCAGCACTAAATCTTTTGCATGATGCCCAAAAGGTTAATTTTAATATAGACTTTACAAGAGACTAGGGGGATAAGGTTGTTTCCCCTTCTCTTTAAACAAAAAAAAATAATCATAATAAAAGTTGACCTATAGTTTTCCAGCATATTGATAAGGGGAACCCACCCACTGCCACAGAGAAGGCTGCGTAGGGTTGCTGGTTCATAGATACAGGAAATCAAGTTCAATTCATAAGCAAACGAAAAAAAGGAACAAAATATCAAAAAAACTAAACCCAGAAATCAGTTTCATACTATGTTGTCTATATCCAAACTAGCTTTTAATTCAACTGGCAACACAGTGTAAAACTCCTTTCCATACGGATTTATCAGGCCATTACTTCTATATTATCTTCAGAAAATAACGGCAGTGTACACCTTCCTGCTCACCTAGACACTCGCTCCTCCCTCAGGGCCTGTATACAGATCCTGGTGATGTTAATGGACATTATACAGAATGGGAAATTCTGAAAATAAAATACAGAAAGAAAGACATAAAAATAACACACAGACAGTACAAATATCAGTCTTGAGTATGGAGGTTTTAGTTTGTCCTTTACCCTAAAGATTCAAGCAAAAGGTAGAGCCAACACTAGCTCACTCCAATTAACATTCTTTATATTAGGCTGCTGAAGCTTCACCCCCACCACATGTGCACCTGGTAACCAATATGAGAGCTTTGGGAATGGCTGTATTTTCCTAAAGAGATACATTGTGTCGCGTGAATATATTTGATGGGGAGGGGAGGGAGGTATTGCAATGGGGCAGGACCTTCCTTCTCTAGAGTTGGCTCCAATTTAGATTCTTACCAGCAAGGCCCTGGGCCCCTTCTCTTTGTAATTATTTTTGGGAGGTTGTCCCTCTGACCCTTGGCCCATGCTACATGGTACACAGGGTCCAGATGGGAGACAAATTTGGGGTTCTTCGATCGTGCCCTGCCTTAATAGTTACTACATATTTATTTGTTTTAAAAGGAGACCCATAATGAAAGTAATGACATGGGGGTTGATTCAGGGCCCCTTTCACGCCATTCTTAAGCGTGAAAATTTCCGTTTTTGTACATTTTTTCCCCTCATCTGATTCATCGGAGCCATTTTTTCTGCGAGAATTTTAGTGTAAAATGTTTTCATTTTTGCATGATTTTTGCTTGGCAGCAAGATCTCCAATAAAACGGCAAGAAAGGGGCTCTGAATCAACCCTATAGACTAGGTCAGAGCGACAACCGCCCAAAAATAATTGTGTGAATATAAAAAAAAATGATGTGTCATCAGAGCAGAGCTCTAGATAAGACATGTGTTGGACACTTACTGCCTGTGATTGTTGTCCTGAATAGTCATTTATTTTCCTTATTGTATGGTTCTTAGAGATTGGATATACTTGGATATATTTTACAACACTGATACACAATAAGAACTATAGGGACCTGTGTGTGATGCTGTGACAGGCGGAAGATATCATGTGCCAAGGGCAGTGTTTTAGGGTCCATCACCATGTACAGTGGGTGCATCAGACCTAGCAGACCTGCTGCTCTTAGGTCAGTTCCTGGATCCATGCCTGCAAAAGAAGAAGTTCATTTAGGTGAGTATGTACTAAATATTAGTAGGAGTATGTAGTAAATATTAGGCAGGTAGCTGTGGCAACAACCAAGGGGTAACAATACTCCCCTCCTTGAGTCCAATCATGCATCAAACTTTCTGAGCTATGGTCCATCTACTCACTGGCCATGTGGACCAGCTAAAGACCAGGTGACCAGATCACATGACCAGAAAGTGGAGCTGCTAGATTTGCTGGGAGTCTACAGGAAAAATACATGGCTTGGCTGAGACAAATATATATCACAGCAAAACTCAAATGTTTAAAAGGATTACAACATTGTCACAGATTATCTATAGAAACTCTAGTATAATATTTTCCATTTTACCTTGAAATCCTAGTTGTTCCCAGTGTGATCCATATAATGGGCAGTCAAAGCGGGCACCTGTTAGCCTCTTGTATATGGTCTGCAGGACTCTAACATGAATGGACTGCCCGCTGTCCAGTGGACCTAAGCAGGCAGAAACAAAGATGGCATGGTCACTCAACTACAGAACACTCAGTGAGGGGGGTTTCTTTACAGTGGAACAAAACCCAGGATTTTGACTATCCCCCAATTTTATTCCTTGCCCTGGGATCCTGATTTAGGATGCTTCCAGATCGCCCAGCAAAACGTAACTTCTCCCAGTCCTACTGCAGATGTATGGGCTCTCATCCAATCAGAGCTGTTTGGTGCACATAAAATGCTCAGCAAACAGCTCCGTTTACTGCAATAGGGGTCTCAAACGTCCGCATCCCCAACAGCCGGGGTCCCCCGTCTCAAGCCTATCTGTATGGCTGGGGGCGGGTGTGTGCGCACAGCTCAAAGACGCGGTGGATGCACCCACCCGATGTTTATATCAGTGAGAGAGCCAAAAAGAATGTTGCAGCACCCTGGGTGGGGGTTAGGGCGAATGGTCACACAGTGGGACAATATGGGATGCCCCAGCAAGGGAAGGCCAGTGGCCAGCCCTGGGATCATTTGGATTCCAGGGCACGCCACACTGGGTTTTGTTACATTTTAACCAGTTCCTAACGGACATTGTAATACATTCCAGTCTCTTTCAAATCAGACTTTGCCCAGACGAAAAAAAGCCTCAAACCTAACATATCAATCCCGTAATGCCGAAACTCCATTCCTGTCCTAGTCCTATAGCCTTATTGGCATTGAGTGTGCCTTCCAGCTCCAGGGCAGGTCCCAGCCAGCTCAGCCACCCACACGCAGTATCAGGCTAGTGAAGGAAGAACTACAGTAGAAAACATTGGCTTATTCCCCTCTCTATAGCCAGCTAAGTGGCCAGGAAGTATTGAGGTAGCAGAACGGGAAACAACCTAGTTTTGAAAGAGTGGAAGGTTGTTCTTTCTAGGCTGTCAGTTCTCTCTTATCACATGTTAGTCTCATGTTAGCAAGTCACGTTAATAGGAGCGTATGCATTTATGTACAACAACAAAAACAATGAAGCCCTAAAACTCATAACTGTATGTGTACCATTGGTGGTACAGGCAAGGCAACAACCCCCACCCCAAGCCTGGTTCTCCTATACAGGTTAATTAAAAAGATTTATACCCATTCTTCTGTAGTTGCTTATCTTGTGTGTTTTAAAGAGGAATATTAGGAGGTATTGGGGGAGTTAATAAAAACTCCCCAAACCTGGCTTGCTCGGTCCCGCCTCCTCCGATTTAAAATTTAGCAGTTTAAAACGTACCCGTCTGGTCGCATCGCGCTCTGGAATCCTTCGGTCCTATGCAACCTTCCTTCTGGCAGCGCCATCTTGCCTTTTAAAGAGCGTCCGGTGAAGGGTGCTTAAGGCTAAAGCCGCAGCCTTCACTCAGAGATGGCTAAGGCGGGGGGGGGTTGAAAGGGGCCAGAAATGCTGCCGGATGTCTGTGTATTAGATAACGCCGATATTCAAAAGGCAGTGCGAGGAGGGGGAGGGATGTTTACAGAGGAACATCAGAAAAGGTCTGATGTTCCTCTTTAAAGTGGACCAACACCCACCGCTGATCGGCTCCCTCCCCGCGGGGCATCCGAAATCGGGATGCCCCGCTGTGTGAAACCCCCCCCGGACGCCCACAAATCTTACCTTCTCCCGTTCCAACGGCGCATGCGCGGGCCGCCGCTGGCGCGCTCCCTGTAAGAGGGACGCGCGAGAGGCGGCGGCCTCAGCTTGTCCGTCGGCGGTGAGGTACTTTTTTGGGGCTTTCTGGGGGGTTTCACACTGCGGGGCCTGATCAGGGTGCCCCGCAGAAGTGGACCAACACCCAGGATAGTGAAAATCCTGGGTGTTGGTCCACTTTAAACATGATTTTAGGTGAATGACCACCCATACGTGCCACCCAAATGGTAAAGTGGTACTTGAGATATACCGGCATAGGCCACTTAAAGTGGAACAAAACCCACCAGCGGCCACGGCCTGGAAGCTAAAAGATTCCAGGGCCAACCGCTGACTTCCCCCTCAGGAAATCCAGAATCCGGATGCCCCACTGTGTGAAACGCCCCAGGAAGCATATACATACTCAACATTCCCCAGTCCAATGGCACATGCGCGGGCTCATGTCCAATGAGAGCCGCCTGCTGCATTGTTGTCAATAGGGAGAGCACGCTGCCGCATCCCCTGTGTAGCGCGCATGCTCCTATCCCGACCATTCACAAGGCCATTCCTCATTATAGTCAATGAGAGCCACTTGCCAAATGATATAAACATAGCTGAGTGAAACCCCCCAGATCGCGCAAGCCAACTCACCTCTGCCCAGTCCTACAGCACATGCACAGCCGCTCGTCCAATCAGCGCGCTCGAAGCCACTGATGTCTTGTTGTCTAAGGCTTCGTCTAAGGCCAGCGGCTCCGAGTGCGCTGGTGGCCGCATCCCTCGCTTTCCTCTAACGGGGAACGTGCCCGGGTAGAGGGATAGCGGGGATGCGGTCGCGGCTTGCGCATGCACCGTTGGACAGGGGAGCAAGGTAAGTGTATGGGGTGACCTGGGGGGGTTTCACACAGCGGGGCATCCCGATTTTGGATGCCCGGGGTAGGGAATTGATTGGCCCAGGGATTTTAAGATTTCTCTTATAGATCGCAGTGCGTTTTGGACTTTAAACTCCCATTAATGAGAAGCATAAAAATAGAAAATATTACCACATTATTATTCTAAAGATTTCATTCAGGGGTGGTGTTGTACAATCAATGTCACTGCATTTCACCAAGCCACTGCTATTTGCCAATCCTACATCACTCCCTATGCAACCTCCCATTCTTACTGTACCCCTATTTAACTACCACTCCCACTTTCCGCACAGCAGGTCAGGGGCCGCATCAGATGGCTCTGAGGGCTACATGTGGCCCCCGGGCCGCAGATTGAGCATGTGTGAGCTACACCATTATGATGCTTACATTGTGCTATTGCCAGCACCAAATCTCGCTCTGCATGAAGGTCTCTGTGAAGCCGCGGGGGTCCAAACAGTAAATGAGAGATTGCCGAGAGGCCACTACGCCGGACAGTGGGCTGAATCCTTTTCTGGAGAATAGAATAAAAAAAATAAAAAAAAATATTAAAAAAAGAGAGACAACTGCCACAAAATATATAGGTAGGTAAAACAAGGTGCACACAAGTTTATGTTATGGTTTAATTGACAAGACAAATAAGATTACTGTACGTATTAAAGCGGACCTTCACTCTGAAAAAGAGTATATCTTATATGTTTCCCACACCCTGTACATACAGATTGGCCACATTAAAAATCATATGTGTCTTATGGAAGCCGCCATCTTATCAGGCAGCCTGCAGACAGGAAGTGCCTCCTGACTGTGCTGCTCTGCATTCTGGGACTGCTGACCTTTACCTGACCCCAGCTCTGCTCTGTCTGAGCAAAGCACAGCTATAACCTGCCCCCCCTGTACCTTATCCCACTCTCCTCTCCTCAGTAAGTGTGATGCTTCTGGAGTCAAGATGGCGGCGCCCGTATCCTAAATTCCTGAACAGAGTTGCAGCCCAGTGGGGGAAAGAATAATAAGTTAGTGACTAAAAACGTAAAATATATTAATTTTAGATGCTGGGGAACCGTTTTTTAAGAGTTTGGGCTTTTCATTAAATCACGCTGAAGGTCCGGTTTAAATCTGCTGGCACCAATGCAGGCCTAAAAGTTACTTTTTCTCTAAGGCCTGACCAAAGAATGAGACCTAAAATAAATGATAATCATCTCTATCTTATACATACCATGTACTCCGATAAGTCTGCGGTCTGGAAATATTGCAAAGCTTCGTTAAAGGAGATCAGTGGTGTCTGTCCTGGAAGGTCACTCAAAAGTCCTGCTTATGGAAAGGATAGAACATTTAAACTTCCCATAAAAAGACAGACACACCCATATTATCCGGCACTCAGTAAACACTATATTACAAAGAAAAAAAAAAAAAAAAAAGAGATATATATTTCTCAACTGCTTCTCCCACTGAACAAAGATCATAGCAGGGCCTAATGCAGGGGTGATTTTTTTTCCTGTCAAATTAGAGAGGAGTGCTTGAAAATATTAAAAATGTCTAACATACGGAAACCATTTGCCATGGTTTCCTCCCCAACCTAATTAAATTAAAAAATCACCGATTAGACAAATAGAGAATAATTGTGGTAACAATGTATGGTATACCAATGTATATATTTTATTATCTCCAAAGAGCTGTATATCAGCACACACTGGATCATTTTTTTTTGTGAAATTTCTTTTATCCAGGTCATAGTGAATCTATAGTAAATCACTGATTTATTCTGTTTTCTTTACACATTTTTGCTTGTTATCCAACTGGCTCTCAGTTCAGAATGACTGATCGAATCTTTGGTGTTACATGCTGCAGTCTGTTGTTTTACTGTACATATTCGGTTACCACAATCAGTATAGGGATGACTGAATAGCTCTGCATCCAAGGATAGGTCTTAGAATTAATCTGCAAGGTCTTAGAACAGGTTTCGTTATCTTCGTTTTCTCCTTACAGATGTCCTATTGACGAACTTAAACCAGACCTTCACCCTGAATAAGAGCCTATCTTCTATGTTCCCCCACCCTGTACATACAGATTGCTCACATTAAAAATTATACTACCTGCACCTATTTTTTTTTAACATCCAAGATGGCGGTCCATGGATTCTCAGGCTGCCTTGCAGACAGAAAGTGCCTTCTGACTGTGCCGCTCTGCATTGTGGGATTGCTGTGCTTTTCCTGACCCTAGCTCTGTTCTGTCTGTGCAAAGCACAGCTATAACCCACCCCCTGCACTTTTGCCCCCTCTCCTCTCCTCAGTATGTGATGCTTCTGAGGCAAGATGGAGACGCCCGTATCCTAGAGTCCTGAACAGAGTTGCAGCCCAGTGGGGGAAAGTAAGTGACTAAAAACTTAAAACATAATAATTTTAGATGCTGGGGAATAGTTTTTAAGGGTTTGGGCTTTTCATTAAATGATGCTGAAGGTCCGGTTTAAAGAGGAACATCAGAGGCCCTGTAGTATAAAAGACTCCAGTGCCACCCAAGTTCCAGTCCTTGGGGCATCCTGAATTGGGATTCCCCCCCCCCCCCCCCTGTGTGAAACCCCCATGAACCCCCTGAACACTCACCCTCTCCCGTAGCCCTCGCTGCATCCGTGTGCTCCGGCCGCATCCCTGCTCACCTCTAGCCATGCACATCCAGCCTCCCTGAATGGGCGGTGCGGGCACGCCACAGCTACAAGGTGGGTGTGGGGTGTGGCTGACGTCAGTGGCACCGAAGGCAGAGGAAGGAAGGTGAGTGAAACTGGGCAACCTGGGGGGGTATACACAGCGGGGCATCCCAATTCGGGATATCGCTGCAGAGAAGAACAACACACACAGACACAGTAAAGTATAATTCATGTGTAGTGTTCCTCTTAAAACTCCCATGAGGCATAATGCTCCTGATCCACCAGTTTGTTCTGTAGATACCAGTCTGTACTGACAGAGGCGTGCCAAGACTGTAAATAGTGAGACAGTGAACCAGAAGCTGCTTGGGAGGTAGGAAGGCAAACGTTTGGCTGTACCGACCTCTAATGTTCACATATATCTTGTTACCCCTCTATATCTAGGCAGCAGAGACTCCTACACAAACTATGTAATGATTTTTTTTCTAGCAGTGGTACCGCAAGAGGCAATGCATCAAATAATCTGCAGAGGACAGGCAATGCCATTGAGATTCCATTTTATAAATATATTGTTTATTAGTCGCTGTTATATCTCTGTAGACTGCACTTTGCACTTTATTCACACTGGTAGCTGTGGAAGCTGGTTCTATATGGTTGCTTTGTTAAGATAGTGGGTTTGCACTTGGCACTTTAGTTTTGTTGATAGCCTTTGAGCACTGTGGGTTTCCTTTTTGCTCTTTCTGATCTATTTACACACCTGCACACACTCTTGATTTATTTATTCATTCACTCATTTTTTTACTAATTTTCCAGCACAGTTGCACTTTATATTTCTTAGACGTGGGGTCTATTGCCCCCACATCTCACCATTCTATTGTGGTTATACTGAGTGTAAATATATAATAGTATTTTCAGGTATTGGGTGCCAATCTCCCCTTTTTTTTTGGTGTGACTTATATGTAATTTTAGTATTGTTCACCATTACATTTATAATAGAGCCTCATTATTCAGTTTACCTCTCCGCCAGCATTTTACGTTTTAATTGGTTTTAAATGTTTGTCAATTGTATGTGTATGGGTAAGGTAAATTGTACATGTGATTCATATATTTTTCTACTTAATAAAATTGAAATTTAGATATTCCCTTGGTGGGTGTGCGGTCGCATATTTTGGCCCCATAGGGAATCTTTCTGGTGGTCCCAATTGTACTATATATTGGACCATTCCTATTTGTGAGTGGGGGGCCTCTGCGCCCAGCACCCCTCTTTATATTGGTGTATTTACATTGGTGTATTGCTGGATTTTTAATCACACACAGTGGTGCGGAGTGTTCTCTTTTGATATTTCTACTTAGCACAGGGGTAAGGCTGGGTGGCTGCGGGGTTCAACAAACCCAGAACAAAACTCACCAGGCCCAGCCCCAGGGTGCCCATAAACACTCAACCTTCCCCAATCCAACGGCGCATGCACAGGCTCTCGTTCAATGGCTAAATGGCCCTCATTGTTGTGCCTTTCAGAAAGGCTGGGTCAGGAGCATGCATGGTGCCAGGGATGCAGCAGAGCCTGCTCCCCATTCTAGTCAATGAAAGGCGTTTGTCGAGTGACATCGTCACGGCAGACGGCCTCTCATTGGACAAGAGCCTACGCATGCACCATTGGAAGAGGTGAGTAAATAGCAGCATTCTGGGGGTTTTCACACAGTGGAGCATCCCAATTTGGGATGGCCTGGGAGACTGGAAAAAAACCCAGGAAACTCAAATGTCTAACCTTATTATCCATATGACAAAATGTAATCAAAAGTCCTTACATACCTGATTTTTCACAATAGAGCCCTAAAAAAAATAAAAACAAATCAATGAACAAAGGAACAGCAGGGTAGTCTAAAAAAAAAGTTATGTAAAACTCAGGATTTAGATAATTTACTGCACTTGCTCCATTAGGATTTTTCTGGAATCATGTGATCGAAGTGAACCTTTAACCAGATCAGACACCCAGCTTTGTTCCCCGGTAACACTGCGCCGAAGGGAGCCGAGTGCCGCCACCCAGCCGCATCCCCATCCCACCTTGCAGCCGTCACCTGACCGCGCCACCCATTCAGGAAGGCCGGGGCCGCACACAGCTAGTGGTGAGCGGGGATGCGTTAGGCGTTCATGGGGGGTTTCACATAGGGGGCCATCCCAATTCAGGATGCCCCTAGGACTGGAACTCAGGAGTCTAAAATACTCCAGGGCCTCTGAAGTTCCTCTTCAATTAAAAGGTGGTGAGGTAGGTATGGGATAAAACCAGACTATTTGGGATATGTAAATGACTTATTGTGGAGTATACATTCAGGGGGTTGGGAGTCAGCGGCTCCCCCGTTTGTCAATCAATCCCATCAGCCAGGAAAGCTTTAGGCTCTATTCACACCTCTCCCCTTGCTGTGTGTTGGGCAACACAGTCACAACGCAAAGGAAAATGCTGCCCATTATTGTTAATGGGCCAGTTCACATATAAAACGCAGCGTATATATGTGAACTGACCCATTAAAAACAATGGACAGCCCTTCCCTTTGCATTATGACTGCACTGCCTCTGCGCGTTCTCTGCATTGTTGCACTGCGCTGCAATTCATTTACAATGCAGATGAAACATCATACGTTATTCTAGATGAGATAGTTCACATATCTGCGCTACATTTCACAACGCATAAAAAAAGCATTGCAGACACCTTTTCAGCGCAAAGTTGTAACAGCGCAGGTCAATAGAAGTCTACTGCAATGGAAGCGCAACACACGCATAATGCAGTGTGCCTGCGTTTGCGTTGCCATAGACTTTGCCATTTACTTATTATGCAAAAAATGTTTTTCTTTTTAAAAATGCAACGCAAACGCATTTCTAACGCATCAGAAATGCAGTGTTTCTTTCGATACATTGCTCCTCTGTCATATTTACAAAACAGCTGCTTAACGCAACGGAAAGGTATGAACAGAGCCCTAGGGGTAGGTCTTTCTGGTAGCTGGAAGCATGTGATGGGGTGGAATATGCCTTGCAGATGCCTTGATTAGCACGGAGCTACCATAATTTCCATTTATTAGTAAAATGACAACTGACCTGTCTGTATATTTTCAAGCTCTTCCCATTCCTGCTCAGCTTTAAGCAAGTCCTCACTTTCTGCGAATAGAGAGAATATTAATGTTTATTAATTTATACGTAAAGTGATTGACCGCCCATGAAAAAAAAAAAGAATAAAAAAGTACTCACCTTTTGTCCCCTGCAGTCGATCGGCAACTCACTTGATTTCTGTATCGCATTCCGCGCCGGCCAAGGCCAAAAATGACAGACGGTTGTGCCATCGCCCTCCGCCACCAGTCACAGGAGCCACGGGTGGGCTGGTCCCCCATGCGTGTGTGCGAGTCTTCATGCAGTCATATGCATGCATCCTTCTCCAACTCCAGGCCAGGCTCCCAATACTTTCAATTTCATATCTCCGCCCCTAGCTACACTACTTTAAAGCTTTTTTTGCTGCATCTCACCAATGTGTTGACTAGTTACATTCCATGCAAATGACAGCATGGAGACTCCAAGAAAATACATAAGTGTTTTTACCTGTCTGTAAATTTCGTTCCTGGAATCTTCATGTCATACAAGTCCTGTGCAGCCTGTCTAGTTAGTTAGATTTCATCTCCCCCCCTCCAACTCTTTTTCCCAGATCCATTGCCTTGGGTTGGTCTGGTGGAGGGGTGGGGAGGAGACAGGTTTCACGTGGCAGATGTTTTCTAGTTTTGGATCTCTACCACGTGCCACAAGACCACCAAGTCCACCCTAAGGAGTGAATTTATCCCTCTAATCCTCTCTTTCTCTGGCCAGCAGGTGGCAGACTGGGTTGCGGCAGGAGGCCAATTCCGATTTGGTGGCCTAAGGGGGAGCATGTTTCATGGAGTTTATCAGGTAGGACTAAGGGGAATATATATTCCCAAAACACGTTACCGGTTCGCATTTCACTGAAGTTGGGGATTTACAAGAAATGATTAAACGCTACATTTTATGGACATTTCCTGAAGTGCTCGCAAATTCTTATGCCGAATAATTATTCCTCCTCTATTATAATCAACCAAAAGACACTGGTGGCTGAGTGTAAAACTGAAGTTATAAAACATAACTAATAACCTACATCCATTACAGACTGGGGACGGGGGTAAACTGCATTGTCCTGATATCCGAGTCCATTCTATGGGGGGGGGGGGGGGGGGGGCACCAGCCAGAGACCATTCATTCTAACTCCCAGAACTGCAGAAAGCCATGGGGAAATGGCAGCCTGTGTTCTCTATATTTTCTCTGTGCATAGAACATGGTCAGAAGTCTAGTTAGGGAAAGACTGACACCTAGAAGATGTTAGGCGGTAGAGGGCAATTAAAGTGGACCAACACCCTCCCATGATCGGCCCGGGAATCTATAAGATTCCCGGACCGATCAGACCCCTGATTGCAGGTCCACTTCGGCGGGGTACCCTGCTGTGTGAAACCCCCCAGAAACCCCTAAATCCCTACCTTATCCACGATCCAGCGGCGCCCGCCGCCGTCTCCCGCGCGTCCCTCTAGCAAGACGCACACCCGCGCCGACCGTTTGTGAATTGGCGGCGCGGGCGCGTGCCATGTAAGAGTGACGCACGGGAGGCGGCGGCGGGCGCGCTCTCTTGTCCGCCGCTGCCTCCCGCTTGTCCGTCAGCGGGGATTGGCAGCGGCGGTCACGTGGGAGCGAGGAGAGGAGTTTTTCGGGGTGCCCCGCCGAAGTGGACCAAAACCCAGGATAGTCAAAATCCTGGGTGTTGGTCCACTTTAAAGAGATCTCAAAGTCCTCTTAAAAAGGGACAAGGCAGAGAATGCTTCCCTAAAACGGAAAGTATTTGCATGGGGCATAAAACCAAGGAGAATAACATTTCTCCCATAATCCCTTGCAGTAGGCAAATTATCCCTTTACACCTCTGAAAGCAGACCAATTCCCTCCATGGTGAGGGTGTTGCTGGCCGCCAGCACAGCTAAAATGACAGTCTAGGGGGGCATCCAGAATGCTGAAGCCCTTCCATGAACACAACCTCTCCCCCCCGGATGCCTGTAAGCCGTACCTCAACCCCCCCCCCCTGCCTGGAATCCAGCTGTGCGATTGGCTGCCCTCCGCTCATGGCCACCGAATGCAGCCAAGTGCTGCGTTGTCACTGGCAACATGAGCACCAGGCAGCAAATTGCAGCACTGGATTCCAGGCGGGGGAGCGAGGTTATGATAAGGTTTACGGGCGTCCGGGGAAGTTATGTGCGGGGGGCGTGACTCCAGAGGCCCCTCCACCGCTTTTTAGCGGTGGCCACCAACAATGCAACATAACAGCACATAAGATAATATGTCACCATCCACTCCTACCTGTGGACCTGTGTTTTGGGCTTTTGACTGTCATCAGCACAGGGCTAGAAAAACATTCTCTGCTTTGTCCCTTTAAAGAGGAACATCGGACCGAAAATAAAAAGGGGACGATCCCCCTCCCCCAATCGGCCCCTACTTAGCTTTTGGATGCCTTGGGCCCCGATCCTCACCTTGCCGCCCATTCGCCTCGCTAACTGACAAGCATGGCCCTAGCCATGCTCTTCAATGTCCCACGGCGATCTTGCGGGATTTCGGGCGGCCCCATTGCATCCCATTCACGAGCACTGCGCAGGTGTGAGATGGGGGGGGGGGGGGCGCAGTGTCTGATGGGATGCAAGATGGCGCCGCCCCTTGGAAGGTGGCCCGGATTCCAAGAGACCCAGAAGATGGTTCCCCCAGCAAGGTGAGTATTAAGTGCCCAAATGTAAAACCGAAGGGGGGGAGCAGCAGATTGGTGAGGTTTAGGGGAGGTTTTAACCTCCCCAATGGTCCTCTTTAATAGATTTCTGTTAGGTCCCTTTAATCATCCTATACCGCCTGACATGGATCTCTCTCTAACCAGGCTTAGGACAATGTTCTGCCACTTCAAGCCTCACGCCAATGTCACCATCCATCACCAGCCTTGTGCTGATGAGGGTCAAAAGCCCAAAACACGTGTACACAGGTAAGAGTGGATGGTGACATATTAACTTATATGCTATTCCAAATCATTGCAAAACCTGGCGTATCCGAATATCTTTTTAAGAGGTAAAAAGGAATCATTTGCATGGGCCCGCCTACTTCAATGGATGGGAGAAATTCTATTCACCTTGGTTGTATGTCCTGTGCAAATACTTTCTGTTTTAGGAAAGCATTCTCTGCTCTGTGCATATTAAAGTGGACCAACACCCAGGATTTTGACTATCCTGGGTATTGGTCCACTTCCCCGGGGCACCCCGATCGGGAGTGCCCCGCTGTGTGAAACCCCCCAGAAAGCCCCCAAAACTCACCTCTCCCCGCTCCCACGTTGCCGCGCCGTCCAATCGGCGCCGACGGACAAGCTGATTGACAGCGACGTACAAGCAGCTTGCCCGTCGGCGCCTCCCGCGCGTCACTCTTGACGTGTGCGCGCCCGCGCCGGCCATTCAGAGACGGCCGGCGCGGGCACGTCTAGAGGAGCGCGAGTGAGGCGGCGGCGGCGGAAGCAGCGGCTGGAGAGGTAAGGTTTTTCGGGGGTTTACACCCCGCGGGACATCCCGATCTCGGATGTCCCGCGGTGTGTGAGGTGATCGGCCCGGGAATCTTATAGATTCCCGGGCCGATCACCTCAGGGTGTTGGTCCACTTTAAAAACAAGTGCTCAGGCGCCCTCTAGTGGCAGCTCGGGGAAGCACAGTGCAGTGCACCATTATGAGTGGACAAACAGCGCCACATTGCCTTGGAGCTACGTCTGTTAGAATAAACTGTTTTCTGGGGGGCATAACCCACCGAAAATGGATACTGCTGCCTTAGGACAATCCAGAACTCCCCTCCCCCCATCCACAAAGGGACAAGTAGATGATTAGATGTTTTATAACCTTGGTTTTGCGCTGAGCCACCAATGCATTTTAGGCAATTATTATGGAGGGAGAGGATGATTATTTGTCCTTCAAAGGCTCACCAATACTGAAAACAGTTTGGACACAATAAGCCTCTCGCTGGTCTTCTTTAGTCCAGCATGCAGTATATCAGAATTGTAATAAAAATCTCAATGCAGCTTTAAATGTAAAAGCAACATGAATCAAACTGAGCAAAGGGGGTGGGAGCAGCTCCATCACTATTATTTATACAAAATTATCATCATTATTATTCAGGGCCTGGGAACCATGAACACACACAGGGAGGGATTCAGCCACCATGGATCTCTCCCTGTGGAGTGTTCTAAAGGGAGGCTGGCAGCTTCCCAGGTGAGTAGCTCTGGCTGCATTGCATGTCCCAACTTTGGGGACTCAAAAATAAGAGTAGGGACCACACTAAACACAGAGTGCCTTGCCGGGGCAGTGTGGCTTCCACATGTATCTGCAGATATGTGCAACCAAATCTCTGTCTTTCCACATAGCTAGACATGTTTGGTGCTTAATACTTGGATGGGCGGTAAATTGGTTCCCAGGCCCTGAATAATAATAATGATGATAATTTTCTATAAATAATGGTGATGGAGCTACTCCCACCCCCTTTGCTCAACATGAAGCTAAGACTGGAGCCCCCACAGTCCTAACAGACCCAGGATATTCTGCCCCACAGGCAGCACGCTCCTGTCTGTGCACCTGGAATCAGGAGAATTGAACATACCTGCCTCTGGCTCTGGTTCCTCTACTTTGCCCACTAAAGTCTGTAGCACACTGTTTTGCTTCACGGAAGAAATCTAATATAAAAAATAAAAAAACACAATACAGGAGAACATTTTCTGGTTTATTGATATCATCCACAAAAGGAAAAGAACACAATCAAATGTAATCTTTTCTTCTCTCTCCATTCTCTGTAAACTCACACGCAGCACATGTGCAAGCAGGTTTTACCATATACAGGCTTAGCCGACACAAGTAATAGATGACCAATCTAATCATTTCCCCACTGTATTCACATCGTAAAAAGGAACAAAACCCGGGATATCCACTGTCCCAGGTTCACACATCCTGATTTGTGTGAAGCCCCCCAGGGGATCCAATCAGCATTCTATGACGTGCATATTGAGGAGAGGCATAGAAAACCGAATGGGGGGGGGGGGGAGCAGCAGGCATTCAGATAGACCTGGCATGGGAGCGCACATCAGCTGAAGGGATGCCGTCCCAGCCCACATAAACACCATGGGATTGCCAGAAATATATCCCAGGGGAGATCACATATCAAAAAGAAGGTCACCAGACCTAGAGTCTTATAGAACAAAACCTGGGAATCGGTAATTGCCCACTGTGGGAAACCCCCCAAGAAGCCAGAAAAACTCACCTCACCATGTTCCAACGGTGCATGGGTGGGATCGCATCTAATGAGAGCCACCTACTGTGCCTATGTCATTCAACAGATGGCTTTCATTTAATGAGGATGCCACATCCCCAACAGTGCACGTGCTCCCATCCCAGCTTATCTGAATGGCTGGGATGGGAGTGTGCGCACAATGTCAGGGATGCGGCAGCACATGCGCTCCAATGTCAACAATGAGGGCTGCCAGCCGAATGACGCTGCCACAGCAGGCCTTGGACTGTCGTCGTTGGACGAGAGCCAGCGCATACGGGTTTTGGGGGTCTCCATACATATGCATAGATGAAGTGCTTAAACTAATTCACAAGACAGTCTGATGGTGGCTCTCAAGCAAAGAGTTGGGGGACACTGCTCTATTGTTTTTTTCATGCTGTGATGTCTCATCCCTATGATCACTGCTGACTCACCTAGACCAGAAGAGAGCCAAGAGCTGGAGTACAATGTGGCAGCCGACACCATCTACTGAAGGAGAATCAACAACCAGCAGTGTGTGCTCAAGCTTCTGCTCTCCATGGAAAAGGAGACACTGTGCTGATCAGGTGAACTAGAAAAGTGGTAGGTCAAGGGTCAGGGGGTTTAAGATCCATATTAGCAAGGACAGGCTGGGTGTGGGTCCACTTTAATAGTTCATATAGGACAAAACGTCATACCAATCAGCTGCTTTAACGCAACATGTGACAGTTGTGCGACTCACAGAAATGACTGAAAGGAATAAATCATATATCTCTCTCCTCAGGTCCCCCTCATAAAACAGAGCGTTGTGATTGCCTGCGGGACCACGTTTCTATGGCAGCCGAACTCAATGCCGCGCTGCACTAGGAACATCTCCTAAGAAAAATGAGTATTGTTCCAATAGAACACCCTGCAAGCCAACATTTTCTTACCTTTCCTCTCCCTCTCGTGGCAAAACATAGGTGCCGTGATACATGTAACGTGGTTTGTAATCAATCTATCTGAATCCAGGTTAAGGCTACCCCTGGTATCTGGCATCGAGCATTTGATAGTGACCACACTGTTCTTTGGTTTTAAAAAAAGATTTCTCACTTTGCATTTATTTCACAGTGTCATATTAAAAACAAAGACTTTGCATCATACTGTATGTGTTTCATTAGTGCATTCTTTTACAACACTTGTGTTACATTGATACATAGTAGGTAGCCTTAACCTGGATTCAGATAGATTAATTAATGAGCATGATAATGTACCAACGCCCTATGGAGGCACTAAGCAAGATTAGGTCCTAAAGGGTCACGCATTTGGAGGGAGCCTTAATAGGCAAACACAACTTGCAGTGGTTTGTAATCAGCCGGAAGTTTGCAAACCATGTGACTGCCAGTGGCCAATGGCTTGGGTTCCGGATGCCCCACCCCCGTTGAGTACATGGGCATCGGTCTGGTTTAAAAGTAGTCAGCTTTGCATCGGTTTATTGTGTTTGCCTGGAGAAGGTTTAAGCGTTCCCATAGATTTATTTATTTGTTCTCATGCAGATCGTCCACTAACAAAAAGCATGTGCATAATACTCAAGTGCAATAGGTGTCACAAATCGATAGAAAATGTGGCAAGAGAATATAAGAAATCCATTTCAAGGGCAAAGATAGTAAATGGCCAATGGAAAAATTATTTATTAGACCAGTTGTGAGACAAATATGAAGTTATAAATAATCCCTAAACATTTTCAACTGAACTTACTGGCAAAGACTTCATAGAAGGCAGAAAGTCACTGTGAGATTGGTGAAGGTCGGAGCTGACTGGCCAGCCATTCATTACCTTAAAAAGAAAAGGGACAATGAGTCACATGTGGAGAATGACTGTGATTCTTATACCATGCACATCTGATGGCTTTCCTGCTTGAATAAGAATGATATTTTCCCCTAATCTGTGCTAGATTAGCACTAACACCAGCATTTTCCACTACCCCATTGTCCACCTATTTAATTTACTTGTGCTCCCACAGAAACTATTTTGGGTGCATTCCAAAGCCAGACACAATACAGCACCAACCAACCCTCCAGTCAAAGCGAGATTTACAGCGTAAACAAGGGGCCTTTATGGAAAATTAATATTGTTACTCATTTTTCTCATTTAATAAATATATGGATATACAGCAAAATATATCTTCGCATGACATCAGTGGGAAGCTGCTTAGAATATATCAGCAGGCCTAGATTGCCTAGGCAGGAACTGTAGTCGCATTAGATAGTATCAGCATTCTGAAACTAAACAATAAAATCAGTTTCAACCAAAAAGCAAAGCAGGTTTGGGAGGGCAGATGCCCTGAAATTCCGATACGTGTCCATCTAGGGCCAGCAAAGCAGGTTGGGACAAGTTTGAGAGTAGCCAGACTGGGAAGACAAGCCTAGAGATCAAAAGGGATAATGGGATATATCTGAGGGAGAGAAGCAACTGAGGGAGGAGGAAAGCGAGAAGGGGAAGCTGATAGCCCACCAGGACGGCCTTGCTATAGACCCGAGGAGAGACTAGCAACTGAGGGAGCCGAGAGGAACTGCGGAGACAGGCTAGAGCAGTGACCTAGGCAGGTAACAGAGATAGAGATAGCTGCTACTGATGTTGTGCCATAACTAACACCGGTTAGTGCTGCCGGGGGGTATCACTGTGTTACAATCAATAACCATTACTTTTAGCATTGTTTTGGTGTCGCTTTATTAACTTGTAGTGGTCTTTTCTTTTCTGCACGGTTTTAACTATACATTCCCTGTGTGATTTTTGGATCATAGTGTAGTTTGTGATTTAAATCCACCCATTAGTGGCTATTATATGTGGTGTTGCATGTAGGTTAAATTGTATTTTCTTTTGGCATCTTTCCAACAATATATCTTTATATTTACAATTTGTCTCAGTGTCCTTCGAATTTACCGGATGTCCAAAGATTCTACAGTCTTTTGCGTGTATCCATTGCGTTATCATTGGCCAGTTATTAATAATATTAATATATTTGTTTGCCTATTGTAGTTGAGCAGGGCAGGATATATAATATTATTAATTATTATTATTATTTTAGTTATTCAAGGAGATATTGGTATTAACTGTTTACAACAGGACAGTGATGCAGATTGTAAAGGACTGAATGCGCAGTGTTGCGGTGACTGTTGGCAAGATTGAAAGTTTCTTGCAAAGAGAAAGTAGACGTCCCAGAGAATTCAGCCATGGCCCAATGGCATCTCATCAGGCTGGGCTGTGTACAATGGCATAATGAGATACTGTAACAGAGGGTATAATCCACTTAGAAAAAGACAGTCAATATGGTTGAAAAAAGGCAAATATCTATAAAGTTCAATGATGGGACAGACTACTTTGGTTGTTAAGCTTAAAAGTGATTAGCCGTCCATTGAAAATAACAAAAGAGTAATGGCCTTTATTCCCAGGCAGCTGATTGGTCCTAGTCCGGTGATCAGCAACTTATAGATGCATCCCGCGCCGGCCCAAACTCGATTCACTGATGCACCCGTGTCCGTTTCACGCTCTTCGCAATCAGTCACAGGAGCACTACCATGACTTCCCCATGCATTACAATAGAGGGGGTGTGGCAGGCTTCAGAGCCTGACATGCCATTGATTCCGATCCCTGCTCGGGCCAGGGGGGGGGGGCACGGGATGTAATCCAATGATCAGGTGAGCTGATCGCCGGACTATGACTGATCATCAGAGCGGGACAAAATGTGAGAGCCCTATTGTTATTTTTATTGGGTGGATATTCCCTTTAAAATAGTGGGCTAAAAGAGACCTAAAAGTTCCCCATTTAAGGGTACAATGAGAAAAGCTTAACCTTAAGAACGGAAGATTGTTTTCATTGTTGGAACTGAACCTATAGCTCTAATGTTGCAAAGTAAGCATGCCTAGGTGCTTGTTGTTGTCTTGGTTTCCATCCATGTGGGGTTATGGAATTGGAAGGAGCCATTCTTCTAGACACCAGGATGGTTTCTGAACAGCAATAGTGATTCTTTTCAATGTACACTTAATCAGGGTAGCACCCTGCAATGGGTATGATCTCCAGGAGTCAAGGATTGTCACCTTTACATACACTACTGACTTGTCAAGCAGTGCTCACAATGGCCATCATGGCTGCTGTTATGTATTCTTGGCATACCTCGCTTTCCATGATTATCGCTTGAGGCTCACAATCGGAGTGTATTTTCCAGTATGCGGTGTCTCCTCAGTTGTATTCTAGCATGCGCCATCCTGTCCAGCATCTTGGAATAAGTCATCCACACGATCAAGCAATACAGTTCTAGCGAGGGCACTTTTGGGCTCCATGGCGTCTTCACAATTGACCATATCGGGTGTCACGTATAAACTGTATGGTAGAGCAGACAAGAAAGATATTTATAGGAAATATATAAAAATCAATTCCATTTTGTTGATCGAGCTAAAATAGACCAGATCTAATGGGCTAGACCCGATTCTGTGACCCTGGTCCCCACCCTAGTTGGGTGTGCTCATCATTCACTGGTGGGTCCAGGGTGGACAGGGTCCACACTACTTGTGTGCATGACGGAGGTGGTGTTTGCTTAATTTGACATTATTATAGCTGCCTACCTGTACAAACTGCAAAAAAGAAGGGGCTGCATCTCTGTGCATACAGCTTATATCAGCACTTAAAGCGGACCTTCACTCTGAATAAGAGTCTATCTTATATGTTTCCCACACCCTGTACATACAGATTGTCCACATTAAAAATCATCCTACCTGCATCTACTGCATGTTATGAGCCTTTAAACATCCAAGCTGGTGGCTTATGGAAGCCGCCATCTTATCAGGCAGCCTGCAAACAGGAAGTGCCTCCTGACTGTGCTGCTCTGCATTCTGGGACTGCGGACCGTTACCTGACCCCAGCTCTGCTCTGTCTGGGCAAAGCACATCTATAACCCCGCCCCCCTGTACTTTATCCTGCTCTCCTCTCATCAGTAAGTGTGATGCTTCTGAGTCAAGATGGCGGCGCCCGTATCCTAAATTCCTGAACAGAGCTGCAGCCCAGTGGGGGAAAGAATAATAAGTTAGTGACTAAAAACGTAAAATATATTAATTTTAGATGCTGGGGAATAGTTTTTTAAGAGTTTGGGCTTTTCATTAAATCACGCTGAAGGTCCGGTTTAAATGTGTTCATGGAAAACTCCTGCAATAGACAGACACACGGGTCATACACTGAATGTATTTGTCAATATAAAGGTGGGGCAGCATCACAAGGTTGTGCTCCATTAAGGTTGGGGCAGCATCACCAGGACTGCTTCCTATCGGGGGGGGGGGGCAGCATCACCAGGGCTGCTTCCTATCTGGGGGGGGCAACATCACCAGGACTGCTTCCTATCGGGGGGGGCAGCATCACCAGGGCTGCTTCCTATCTGGGGGGGGGGGCAGCATCACCAGGGCTGCGCACCATTGGGGGGGGCAACATCACCAGGGCTGCGCACCATTGGGGGGGGGGGCAACATCACCAGGGCTGCTTTTCATCTAGGGGCAGTCATCACCAGGGTTGCTCCTCACTTCGGGGGAGGGGGGGGGGTGGCGTCACCAGGGCTGCTCCCTTGCTTGCAATGTTATGCCCCGAGGAAGAGGTTCTTGTATCTCGCTATTTGGAAAACACAGAACTTTTTTTGGCTAGAAATTGTTCACCAGGGCTGCTCTTATATTTGGGAGGATGGGTGACACCGGGACTACTGTCAATTGGGGGGGGGGGGGGGGCACCAGGGTTGCTCTCCTTGGGGGGGGGGGTGGCATCATCAGGGCTGCTTTCTATGGGGGGCAACATCACCAGGTCTGCTCTCTATTGGGGGGCAATCATCGCCAGGGCTGATCTCTATTGGGGGAGCATCATCAGGGCTGCTCTCCCTGGGGGGGCAGCATCACCAAGCACCCTATTAGAAAGAAGCATCAATACATCACAGCCCTATTAGGTGGCCTCAGCTCCATGACAGCTCCCTATTTGGAGGCAACATCGCCATTTCAGCTCCCAATTTGGAGGCAGCATCGCCATGACAGCTCCCTATTTGGAGGCAGCATCGCCATGACAGCTCCCTATTTGGAGGCAGCATCGCCATGACAGCTCCCTAATAGGAAGAAGCATCGCCACTTCACCTCCCTATCAGGAGGAAGCATCGCCATGACAGCTCCCTATTAGGAGGCAGCAGCGCCATGACAGCTCCCTATTAGGAGGCAGCAGCGCCATGACAGCTCCCTATTAGGAGGCAGCAGCGCCATGACAGCTCCCTATTAGGAGGCAGCAGCGCCATGACAGCTCCCTATTAGGAGGCAGCAGCGCCATGACAGCTCCCTATTAGGAGGCAGCAGCGCCATGACAGCTCCCTATTAGGAGGCAGCAGCGCCATGACAGCTCCCTATTAGGAGGCAGCAGCGCCATGACAGCTCCCTATTAGGAGGCAGCAGCGCCATGACAGCTCCCTATTAGGAGGCAGCAGCGCCATGACAGCTCCCTATTAGGAGGCAGCAGCGCCATGACAGCTGCCTATTAGGAGGCAGCATCGCCATGACAGCTCCCTATTAGGAGGCAGCAGCGCCATGACAGCTCCCTATTAGGAGGCAGCAGCGCCATGACAGCTCCCTATTAGGAGGCAGCAGCGCCATGACAGCTCCCTATTAGGAGGCAACATCGCCATGACAGCTGCCTATTAGGAGGCAGCATCGCCATGACAGCTGCCTATTAGGAGGCAGCATCGCCATAACAGCTGCCTATTAGGAGGCAGCATCGCCATAACAGCTGCCTATTAGGAGGCAGCATCGCCATGACAGCTGCCTATTAGGAGGCAGCAGCGCCATGACAGCTCCCTATTAGGAGGCAACATCGCCATGACAGCTGCCTATTAGGAGGCAGCATCGCCATGACAGCTGCCTATTAGGAGGCAGCATCGCCATGACAGCTCCCTATTAGGAGGCAGCATCGCCATGACAGCTCCCTATTAGGAGGCAGCATCGCCATGACAGCTCCCTATTAAGAGGCAGCATCGCCATGACAGCTCCCTATTAGGAGGCAGCATCGCCATGACAGCTCCCTATTAAGAGGCAGCATCGCCATGACAGCTCCCTATTAAGAGGCAGCATCGCCATGACAGCTCCCTAATAGGAAGAAGCATTGCCACTTCACCTCCCTTTCAGGAGGCAGCAGCGCCATGACAGCTCCCTATTAGGAGGCAACATCGCCATGACAGCTGCCTATTAGGAGGCAGCATCGCCATGACAGCTCCCTATTAGGAGGCAGCATCGCCATGACAGCTCCCTAATAGGAAGAAGCATTGCCACTTCACCTCCCTTTCAGGAGGAAGCAGCGCCATGACAGCTCCCTATTAGGAGGCAGCAGCGCCATGACAGCTCCCTATTAGGAGGCAGCAGCGCCATGACAGCTCCCTATTAGGAGGCAGCAGCGCCATGACAGCTCCCTATTAGGAGGCAGCAGCGCCATGACAGCTCCCTATTAGGAGGCAGCAGCGCCATGACAGCTCCCCATTAGGAGGCAGCAGCGCCATGACAGCTCCCTATTAGGAGGCAGCAGCGCCATGACAGCTCCCTATTAGGAGGCAGCAGCGCCACGACAGCTCCCTATTAGGAGGCAGCAGCGCCACGACAGCTCCCTATTAGGAGGCAGCAGCGCCACGACAGCTCCCTATTAGGAGGCAGCAGCGCCACGACAGCTCCCTATTAGGAGGCAGCAGCGCCACGACAGCTCCCTATTAGGAGGCAGCAGCGCCACGACAGCTCCCTATTAGGAGGCAGCAGCGCCACGACAGCTCCCTATTAGGAGGCAGCAGCGCCACGACAGCTCCCTATTAGGAGGCAGCAGCGCCACGACAGCTCCCTATTAGGAGGCAGCAGCGCCACGACAGCTCCCTATTAGGAGGCAGCAGCGCCACGACAGCTCCCTATTAGGAGGCAGCAGCGCCACGACAGCTCCCTATTAGGAGGCAGCAGCGCCACGACAGCTCCCTATTAGGAGGCAGCAGCGCCACGACAGCTCCCTATTAGGAGGCAGCAGCGCCACGACAGCTCCCTATTAGGAGGCAGCAGCGCCACGACAGCTCCCTATTAGGAGGCAGCAGCGCCACGACAGCTCCCTATTAGGAGGCAGCAGCGCCACGACAGCTCCCTATTAGGAGGCAGCAGCGCCACGACAGCTCCCTATTAGGAGGCAGCAGCGCCACGACAGCTCCCTATTAGGAGGCAGCAGCGCCACGACAGCTCCCTATTAGGAGGCAGCAGCGCCACGACAGCTCCCTATTAGGAGGCAGCAGCGCCACGACAGCTCCCTATTAGGAGGCAGCAGCGCCACGACAGCTCCCTATTAGGAGGCAGCAGCGCCACGACAGCTCCCTATTAGGAGGCAGCAGCGCCACGACAGCTCCCTATTAGGAGGCAGCAGCGCCACGACAGCTCCCTATTAGGAGGCAGCAGCGCCACGACAGCTCCCTATTAGGAGGCAGCAGCGCCACGACAGCTCCCTATTAGGAGGCAGCAGCGCCACGACAGCTCCCTATTAGGAGGCAGCAGCGCCACGACAGCTCCCTATTAGGAGGCAGCAGCGCCACGACAGCTCCCTATTAGGAGGCAGCAGCGCCACGACAGCTCCCTATTAGGAGGCAGCAGCGCCACGACAGCTCCCTATTAGGAGGCAGCAGCGCCACGACAGCTCCCTATTAGGAGGCAGCAGCGCCACGACAGCTCCCTATTAGGAGGCAGCAGCGCCACGACAGCTCCCTATTAGGAGGCAGCAGCGCCACGACAGCTCCCTATTAGGAGGCAGCAGCGCCACGACAGCTCCCTATTAGGAGGCAGCAGCGCCACGACAGCTCCCTATTAGGAGGCAGCAGCGCCACGACAGCTCCCTATTAGGAGGCAGCAGCGCCACGACAGCTCCCTATTAGGAGGCAGCAGCGCCACGACAGCTCCCTATTAGGAGGCAGCAGCGCCACGACAGCTCCCTATTAGGAGGCAGCAGCGCCACGACAGCTCCCTATTAGGAGGCAGCAGCGCCACGACAGCTCCCTATTAGGAGGCAGCAGCGCCACGACAGCTCCCTATTAGGAGGCAGCAGCGCCACGACAGCTCCCTATTAGGAGGCAGCAGCGCCACGACAGCTCCCTATTAGGAGGCAGCAGCGCCACGACAGCTCCCTATGTGGAGGCAGCAGCGCCACGACAGCTCCCTATGTGGAGGCAGCAGCGCCACGACAGCTCCCTATGTGGAGGCAGCAGCGCCATGACAGCTCCCTATGTGGAGGCAGCAGCGCCATGACAGCTCCCTATTAGGAGGCAGCAGCGCCATGACAGCTCCCTATTAGGAGGCAGCAGCGCCATGACAGCTCCCTATTAGGAGGCAGCAGCGCCATGACAGCTCCCTATTAAGAGGCAGCATCGCCATGACAGCTCCCTATTAGGAGGCAGCAGCGCCATGACAGCTCCCTATTAGGAGGCAGCAGCGCCATGACAGCTCCCTATTAGGAGGCAGCATCGCCAAGGCCCAGCTCCAGGTGTATGTGGCACTTGGTCTTCTCAATGGGCCCCTTGCAGTGTGGTATGACACGCCATACATGGTGATACAGTTGCATGTATGGTAAATACTGCAAAAGAATAGAAAAAAAGGAATGACTAAGTATAGAATCAATGACAGAAGGAAAGAAGGAAAGAGAAATAAAGAATGAAATCATAGAAGGAATGACAGAAATAACATTAAAGCAGAAAAGAGAAAAGGAATGGCAAAACAAAAGAAAGTAGATAGAAAAAAATAATATAAGAAAAGACAAAGTATAGAAGGAATGACAGAAAGAAAGAGAAATAAAGAATAAAAGCATAGAATGAATGACAGAAACAAAGAAGGACTAAAGGGAAAAGAGAAGGAATGGGAGAAAAAAAAAAGAGATGGAAGGAAAGCACAAAACAATAGAAGGATTTATGGAAAAAATATATGACAAAAAACAATAGAGGGGAAAAAGAAATAAAAGGCAGAACAAATGTAAAAAAAGAATAGAAGGAAAAAAAAAAGAAGAAGAACAGAATGAAAGAAAGAATAGAATGGCTGACAGAAATAATAGAAGGAAAGAAGAAAATACCATTTTGTGAATACTCACCTGTAAAATGGGTATTATAAGTATGTCACACACCCCACTTCAAACATTAATAATTACACTAGGGTTAACGCACCTCTAGGTGGCAGCATTGCAGAGAACTTCTCCAAAAACTTCAACAGGGCCCTCCCGGTCTATACATACCTGGTACCTCCCAAGAACCTCCCAGTATTAGAACAGCAGTAAGACAAGGTACCAGAACCAAACAATGTAACCCTCAACGTAAAGAACCAAACTTCACCAAATAGAGAGCCAGGATATCAAAAAGGGCGGGTGAAGTGGGGTGTGTGACATACTTATAATACCCATTTTACAGGTGAGTATTCACAAAATGGTATTATTCTAAGTATGTCACACACCCCACTTCAAACATTAATAATTACACTAGGGACATCCAACAGCAGTGTCCAGAAAAGGGTGGGTATCCGAATCAGGCAATAACGCAGAAAAAACTCAGACCACTGCAGCCTGCAAAACCTTGCGGCCAAAAACAGCATCCGCTGAAGCCCGCACATCAACCTTATAGAACTTAGAAAAAGTATGAACAGAAGACCAAGTTGCAGCCTTACACACTTGTTCAACCGAAGCCTGGTGCTGAAAAGCCCAGGACGCACCAACCGCACGAGTAGAATGAGCAGTAACTCGGAAAGGACGAGCCTTCCCCTTAGCCGAATAAGCACCAACAATGGCCTGACGAATCCATTTGCTAATGGAGGACTTGGCCGGAGCCAAACCCTTCCTAGGCCCACAGGGCACAACGAAAAAGGCATCAGTCTTGCGAAAAGAAGACGTAGCACGTAGATAGTACCTGACACAACGTACAACATCCAAGCAGTGCAAGGCACTCTCCTTGGCATTCTTAGGCTTAGGACACAAAGAAGGTAGAACAATGTCCTGGTTAAGATGAAAAGCAGAGACCACTTTAGGGAGAAAATCTGACTTGTAACGAAAAACCACTTTGTCCTGATGATCCTCAAAATAAGGAGCCTGAATAGACAAAGCTGCCAGCTCTGAAACACGCCGAACCGAAGTGATGGCCACCAAAAAAGCAACCTTCTGAGTAAGAACGGACAAAGCGACATCCCGCAAAGGCTCAAAAGGAGGAGCCTTACGAGCGGAAAGAACCAAATTCAAATCCCAGACTGGGAGCAAAGGCTTCCTGGGAGGCCGCACATGCGAAACCCCCTGGAAAAAAGTCTTGACCAAGGAATGACTAGCAAAAGATTTCTGGAAAAAAATAGACAAAGCAGAAACCTGCCCCTTCAAGGTACTCAGCTGAAGACCGGAGTCCAGCCCCGACTGAAGAAACTCCAAAATCCTAGACACAGAAAAGACCCGGCAGAGCAAAGACCTAGCCTCACACCAATCAATATAAGATCTCCAATACCTGTAATAGATGGAAGAAGAAGATCTCTTCCTGGCACTAATAAGAGTCTGAATGACCGCATCCGAAAGACCCTCCTCCTTTAAGATGGAGGTTTCAGCAGCCAAGCCGTCAAAGCCAGCGTTTGTAAACTGGGGTAACATAGTTGACCCTGAGTGAGAAGATCTGGCCGAAGAGGCAGATCGAACTGATCCACGGCCAGACGAACGATGTCCGCGAACCACACCCGCCTTGGCCACCTTGGAGCCACGAGAATGGCGGGAAGTCCCTCCAGAACCAACTTTCGCAGAACCCTGCCTAGCATGGGAATCGGAGGAAACAGATAAAGAAACCCCAGGCCCCTCCAGCTCAGGGTCATGGCATCCACCGCCAGAGACAGAGGGTCCCGGGACAGTGACACGAATGTCGGAAGCTTGTGATTGTGACGAGAGGCAAACAGATCCACCTCCGGCGTCCCCCACCGGAGACAAAGTGACCGAAACACCTGGGGATGGAGAGACCACTCCCCCTGACGGGACGCACACCGGCTCAGAAAATCCGCCTCTGTGTTTTCCACTCCCGGAATGTAAACTGCCGAGATGCAAGGGACATGAGTCTCCGCCCAGACCAAAATCAGAGACACTTCCCTGTGGGCACCCAGACTGCGAGTCCCTCCTTGGTTATTGATGTAAGCAACCGCCGTCTGATTGTCTGAGCGAACCTGAACCGGCAGACCTTGTAAATGATGCGTCAAGTGAGACAGAACCAACCTGATGGCTCGCAATTCCAGAACATTGATGGGCAAGTGGGCCTCCTGAGGGTCCCACTGCCCCTGAAACCGAAGATCCTTCCAATAACCTCCCCAGCCTGACAAACTGGCATCCGTGGTGACAGTTTCCCAAAGTGGAGTCAGAAACGACCTGCCCTTCAGAAGGTTGTCCGAGACCAACCACCACAGAAGGGACTGCCGAACCCGAGGGGACAACCGGAAGGACCGATCCAACGACCCCGGACACCGGTTCCAAGACGCCAAAAGATGAAGTTGAAGAGTCCTCGTATGAAACTGAGCAAAGGGAACTGCCTCGAACGAGGCCACCATCAACCCCACCAGTCTCATCCCCAGACGAATGGACGGATGAGGATGGGAGAGGAGCAGCTGGACCAATTCCTGAATCATCAGAACCTTGGCCTGAGGAAGAAACACTCTGTGCTGGCAGGAGTCCAACGACATCCCCAGAAAAGTCACCACCCTGGCCGGAACCAGCGAGGACTTGGGGTAATTGATCACCCAGCCGAACCTCTCCAACATAGACACCACCGTGCTGGTGTCCCCCTCTGCTTGACTGAAGGAAGGAGCCATGATGAGAAGATCGTCCAGGTAAGGCACAATGCGAATCCCCTGAGCTCTGAGCAGGGCCATCACCCCCGCCAACACCTTGGTGAACACTCTCGGAGCAGAGGTGAGACCGAATGGAAGAGCCACAAACTGAAAATGCCGATCCCCCACCACGAAACGGAGGAACCGCTGATGAGCAGGAAAGATCGGCACGTGCAGGTACGCATCCTTGATGTCTATGGACGTCATAAAGTCCCCCTGCCGAAGCAAACCGATCGCAGACCGCAGGGTTTCCATGCGAAACTTCCGAGGACGAATAAACCTGTTGAGAAACTTCAAATCCAGAATAGGACGGAAGGACCCGTCCTTTTTGGGGACCGTAAAGAGATTGGAGTAAAACCCGCGCCCCACCTCTGAAGGAGGAACCGGGCAAATGACAGCTAAATCTAGAAGATTCCTTACTGCCGCCAGGAGCCCCTGCGCGGCCAAAGGATCCAAAGACACCCGAGACCTGAAGAACCTTGGAGGAGGACGGGACTCGAACTCCAACTTGTAACCGGCCGAAACCACCTCCCGGATCCATCTGTCCGGGACCTCCTGGTCCCACACCCGGGAGAAAAGTTGCAACCGTCCCCCCACCCGAACGGGTGAGGGCGCCCCCTCATTGCTGGGCGGGCTTGGCAGCCGGCTTGGGCTTGGCACCCCAGACGCGAGTGGGGCGGCCACGGCCTCTGCCCCTATTCCAACTGGCGCCCCTGGGGGCCGAGGAGCCCGCACCTCTACCGGCGCCGACTCCCCGAAAGGACGGATTGAACGAGACCATCCCCCGAAAGGAACGGCGAAATTTCTTGCGCTGAGGTAATTTACCTCCCTTGGCAACAGAATCCAGCCTCTCACCAAAAAGCCTCAAACCCAAAAAGGGCAGAGCCGTGAGCGATCTCTTAGAATTAAAATCGGCCGTCCACTGTCTCAACCACACACAGCGCCGGATAGCCACCAGCAAGGCAGTAGCCCTGCCACACATCAACATGGCATCCTCCTGAGCGGCCAGGATAAAAGACAAAAAAGCATCGCAGCGCTTAAGCCCAAGGGACTCATCACTGGTGGGCTCGAGATCCACCCCCAAGTCCCTGACAATAGACCTGACAGCAAAAGTCAAAAGAGCCGAGGCACAAACAGGCCTTAACACGGAACCCGCACATACAAAACCATGACGGGCAAGCTGATCAACCCGGCGATCCTCGCCGTCCCTGAGCGAAGTCGTGTCAGGGGAATGCACAACCGCCGTGTTGGACAGTCCCAGGACCGGAGTATCTACCTCAGGGGGAACAGACCAACGCTTCAACAATTCCGCCGGAAAGGGATATTTCCTATCCCAGCTAGACGGCACCCCAACAAGACGAGTAGGCTGCTCCCATTGCTTGAAAACAATTTCTTCAAAATGCTGTTGGCTGGGGAACTCCAGACGCTGCTTGGACACCCCAAAAAGCTGACCCTTGGGCCTAGGAGCAACCACCGGAGGCTCCAAATCCAAAACCTCAAACATCTGGCTCAGAATGGTAGAAGAATCGAGAGGCCATCAGCCTGATCCCCCTCAGAACCCAGCAACTGCTGAACATCAGAATCTTCTTCCTCAATGAGCTCACCTTCTTCACGGGGACGATCCGACCAATCCAGATCTCCCACAACTTCCTCATCTGAATCCGGCGGGGGCGGAGACAGATGCTTCCGCTTAGCTGAAACCTTCTGAGCGGCTATAACAGAAAACCGCTTCTCAAGGCTGATCAAGCGGGCACATACATCAGACTGCGAATCCCCGCCCAGGACAACGTCACACGGGGTCCGGAATAAGCGAGGGGGAGAGGGAGATGGCGCGGCCGAAGAAGTGCTAGGCACCGGAGTACTGGACTGCCGTGCAATGTTCTGCTGTGCACAAGGGATACACAAAATGACATCATCTCCCTGGAGCGGAGTCCCACAACCCCCGCACACCTTGGATTGTCCCGAAGAACCATTCCCGGTATCCGTGGCAGCCTCCATGTGGTGAAATTTATGGTATTCGCAGAACCCAGGGATTTATGCGGTACGCGACCCGGGATGCCCCTTAATAAACACTTGTCTAAGGACAGCAGAAAAAGACCACCCGCAAAATAGGGGGGTGAATAAGGTGGCACCCAACACTTGTCTAAGGATAGTCACAAGATCCTGACCCAGGGGAATAGCATAAGACCCTTATAGAAATATATATAACTATAACTATATATATATATATATATGTGTATATATATATATATTGCAATGAAAAAACACCCCCCACGAGCCAGGTATATATGACCGGGAGAGCCCTGCCAGATGGGATCCCAGGATCTGAAAAACACAAAGGGAGAGGGACAGGCGTCAATCCAGCACCATATCCAAAATCCACATAACATACAAAAACCCCCTCACACCACCCCCCCCCCCTCATTAACCAGAGCACAGGAAATGGTTAATGCCAACCAGCACCAAAAAGATGTGCCGGAGCGAGGAGGAAGGAGAAGGAGGAGGAAAGGATCCGAGGGGTCATCGCAAGAAAAACCAAAAACGCCTACCTTGAGAGGGAGAGAGAAAACCGCGCAGCCAGGCAACGCAGAAGATGGCGGCCCACACACAGCGCAGTGAGGGAGGAAGAGACAAGCTCCGGGAGCGCGGGAGCCGAGAAGGCCCCGCCCCTCCGGGACATCCAATCCGTGCGCGGTCCGCGCGCGACCCCGCCCCCAGGCAGCGTCAGCGTCTGCCGGTGGGGACCGCGAGCAGACCTCAATGACGGGACCGGCGGAGCCACCCGCCGGCTCCCAGTGCGCAATACACAGACCCACACACTGATCACAGTTCCCCCCTGAGCAGCCGGACAAGCAGGCTGCAAGCGCCGCGAGGCCCCGCCCCCCTGGCTCCTGAGGGGAGAAAGACACACAGACAGGGGGAAAGAGGCAGGCAAACTTACAGTGAAGTTAGTCAATGTAAAAATCACAAAGGGACTCACAATGTAGAGAGCAGCAGCACACTCACACAGCATGTCACCGTTTAAAGCCATTCAGTCTGCTGCACAGCATGTCACCGTCCCAAGCGCGCCCCACACCCCGGAAAGTGACACAATATCCCAGGGCAAGGCACATCCTGACCACTAACCTCCTATAAAATGGGGCATCCCACATCCGGATCACCACTCTGGGAATACCGCTATGCCCCGCAATGAAGGGTCGAGCGGAGGAGCTAATCTCCTAGGCACCAATGGTGCCGGCTACCTTTTTGCCCGGCCTACAGCCGAAGCTGGGAGGCTGCCATTAATATAGAATACTTTCAAACAAAAGCCGGGCAGAAATAGACCACGGGGGGGGGGGGCGGGGGGAAAGACTTCTTTCTTCTGTCTTGTCGCCACCTTGCAGAGAACAACACTGGGAGGTTCTTGGGAGGTACCAGGTATGTATAGACCGGGAGGGGCCTGTTGAAGTTTTTGGAGAAGTTCTCTGTAATGCTGCCACCTAGAGGTACGTTAACCCTAGTGTAATTATTAATGTTTGAAGTGGGGTGTGTGACATACTTAGAATAGAAAGACAGATAAGCAGTGGCAGAAAGAAAAGATTAAAGAAAGAAACAAAGAATACCAGGCAGTAAAGAGAGAAAGAAAGAGGAAAAGAAAGAAAATAATAAAAGGAAAGAAACAAAGGATAGAAGGACTGACAGAATGAAAGATTCTTGCCCTGGCTGACAGTCTTTAGCCCAGGTTACAGCACGAGTCCTGCATAGGGGCTTCCAAGTGTAGAAGGAATGAGGCGGGGCCTCCAAAGGTGCAGGGGCCCCAGCAACTGCCCAGGTATGCCTAGTGCTGACGCCTGCCCCGAGCATCACGACAGCTCCCTAGAATCAGCTTGGTTCATAGCTTCCTAACTAAATAGGGGGGGTCTCTATGTACACAGCTCCTACCTGCTCATGGGAGGGGGTGTTGGAAAGCTCTTAGGCTGATCCTGATACACAGAGGCTCCATACCCAGTGACAGGATTGGGGATGATAATAATGGCAGCATTGCTGAGCCAGAGAGGTGTTCAGAGGCTGCACACAGCATAGATGCTTGCAATCTAACAAATGATATTATAAGTGTAGCGGGCAATGGCGGTGCAGGCACGGGCATTATATACATTACATACATATGAGGGAGGTTCCCGCGCCGGCCTCACATCCCCGGAGCCGGTTTCACACTCAGGGCTCCTCACACAAATCCCTTCCACCTCCCTCCAATCTCAACGGCCATCAACTTCATCGAGTCCTGGGCAACGGAGTCTCGCACAGCATGCCGGGAAGTGTAGTGTATTAGAGGCCTTTACCTCCTCCCGGGAACAGAAGAAAAACTACATTTCCCAGAGCTCTCTGCGCTGAAAAAAAATCAAGAGCGCAGGGATTGTCAGTCCCTCCTTGGTCCTCAATCTCAGAAAGTGACGTCATTACAAGCAGCCATATTACCGAAGCCCACACGGCGTTGGGTTTTTGGAAATTGTTCCCAGCAATGGTGGACAGCTCATATCACTAATAAATATATAACATTTATGTAAAGCAATGTCTGTCTGTCTGCGTCTCTCTCTCTCCCCCCCCCCCCCACACATGCAAGTAATGATGTGCTGTTGTTGAGGAAAAGTAGCTGTTGAATGTTTTTAGCACACTATTTGTGGCTGTGAAGCTGTCAGTAAAGAGTGGGTCTGTTGGAGTGTATATGTATATGCTTATAGTCCATTATACATAGAGACCTTCCAACTGTTTGGGGTGAGAAATAGGGACAACTGTTAAATTAAGCCGTGCCCCTTATTTATTGATGTATAGGAGATAGAGTGTAACAGCTACAACAATAAACAGCATCATTTATTGATGCAGATCTGCATATTAGACCTCAAAGAGGGACAGAGAAAAACATCAAGGGACATGGGAACATGGACTCAATAGAGAGACAGTCCCTCCAAATCAGGGCGGTATGGATCAGAGCCGGATTAAGTGTGGTGGAGGCCCCTGGGCACAAAATCTGGTGGATGCCCCAGATATAGTATTTTTTTTCTTTAAAATAATAGTCCAGCCAAGTAACTGGTGGTTGTCTGGCACCTGTCTACTTACTGGAACGTCAGATAGAGTCCCTTGTGCGGGTGCGTGCTGCTTGGGAACTCCTGCTTTGCCCTTCTGGGTGGGGGGTAGTGTAGTCACCCGGCTGGTCCAGCAGAAAACAGTTCCCTGCATTGAGCTGCCAGCGGCTGTGCTTGGTGGCTTATGTGCAGTGACAACGCTGCACACACCCATCACTGTAGTTTGTTGCTCTAGACTCTCCGTCCTGCCCTGTGGTGGCTTTGGCTGCAGGTTTGCAAAAGCCAAAAAGGCTTGCCCAGGCGTGCAGGGGCCCCACTGCTACTGATAGCTTTGTTGCTGGCCCGAGGCCCATCAGACCACAGACTGAAAAGCCTCCTGGCCCAGACCATAACCCAAAGGTTGGTGGTGATCCCGGGGTGCACCCCCCATCAGTTTTCCCATAAAAACTCATCTTTCCATGCTCCAACGGTGCATGTGCTGGTTCTCGTCCAATGAGAGCCGTCTTCTGTGACTATGTCACTCATTGACTTGAATGGGGAACCTATCTGAATGGCTGGGACAGGAGCGTGCTCCCCATTCACAATGAGAGGCGTCTGCCAAATGACAAGAGCCTGCACACGAGTCGTTGGAGCATGGAAAGGTGGGTTTTACGGGAGAATTGGGGGGGGAGGGGGTTTACACAGCAGGGCACCCCAAATTGGGAAAACCCAGTGGTGGGTTTTGTTCCACTTTAATCTGGACCAATACTCCACAGTTTTGTTCAACTTCCAATCCTGCCAGACCTGCAAAGGGGGGCATCCCGATTTACTGCTGGATACCTGACAGTGAGATGTTCTATTGACCCTTGCTACCCGTGCAATTTTCTCATGTCCAGATGTCCAGCTGCATTGATTTATTCACAGACATTATATATATATATATATATATATATATATATATATATATATAATATTGAATGAGAACCTCTTCACAGACAGGCAAACACCAGGGGTCACTGCAGAACAAGAACTGCTTTCCACTTAAGGCATTCTAAATTGGGGTGCCCTCTTAGCAAGCATGCAAGTGGACCAAAATTCCCCTTTAAAAAGGAGCAACCTACGGTGTAGCGTATAAAGGGCTCTAGATCATGTGGTCTTCCCCTCTGGGAGGCATCCCAATTTGAACTGTCCCAAAATGTGAGCCCCCCCCCCCAGTTACCCTGTGCCCCTGCTCCTCAGCTACACACAGATTGAGGTGAAAGGAGAGGTGCCATGGGATCAGCAGAAAGGTGAATTTCTCTGGCAATCCAAGAAGGTTTCACACATCCCAAATCCCAAGTCTCCTTGATTTTGCCAGGTACCTTCGCTGGCAGCAATTGCATTGGTGCTCCATGTGATCATTGCTGACCAACTAAATATCTTCAGGTAGACATGATGTTTGCACTGTGGGGCATCCCAAACCCAAATGCTCTCTAAAGCCGGGGGGTGGGGGGGGGGCACATATACAAATACAGCTGCAAAGACTGTGCGTCAGGTTTGTATTAGCATTTGTGTCAGACTACACTTCTCAACATGGAAATTGCAACACCAAAAGATCAAGCCATAAACTCATATAGATTGAGGAAGTAGTCAGAGTTGCTTAAAGGAAACATCCACTTTCTATAGAATTTTTGAAAGTATATTTTTGCATGGCAAAATAATGTTTAAAAGGTTCTGAACTGATCTTGCAATTTTCTAATGTTAGTGAATGTGTGTTTTGTGGAAACAATTTAAAATCTGTTGCTATTGGCAACATACACCAAGTGCAGAATTAGTGCACATTGCCAATAGTAACAGATTGCAGATGGTTGCATAGAACACTGCTGCTGGGCATGTGTAAGGTTGAGTGAGCTCCCTCACCTCAGCAGTGTTCTGTGTGTACAGGACTCACTTCTCTTATCTTGGTGTACAGGTTCCTGTCCCTGTAATAAGTAGGTACAGGTACTTCCCATGGGAAAAGGTTGGTCGCATAGATCCCTTTAGTAAGGGGCTTACCTGCCATCAGCACTGCCAGCTCAGAAAGGTAAACTGGCTTCCATGTTGGCTTGCCCTCTTGTCAGGAACCCGTGTGCATAAGCCCTATCCCAACACCAATAGCCTGGAGGAACTGACTTTCCAGCATCATTAGTGAGCCCATCTATAAGAACAACTCTGCAGGGACCAACTAGAAGAAAAAAAGCTCCCAACAAACTCCCCCATAAAAAAGCTCAAAAAAGGCTTGAAAGCTCAAAAGCCCAGAAAGGACCGAAAGACAAAATGCCTTAAAGCAGACCTTCACCCTGAATAAGAGCCTATCTTATATGTTTCCCACACCCTGCACATACAGATTGCTCACATTAAAAATCATCCTACCTGCACCTACTGCATGTTATGAGCCTTTAAACATCCAAGATGGCGGCTCATGGGGCTTCAGGCAGCCTACAAACAGGAAGTGTCTTCTGACTGTGTCGCTCTGCATTCTGGGATTGCTGTCCTTTCCCTGACCCCAGCTCTGCTCTGTCTGTGGAAAGCACAGCTATAACCTGCCCTGTCCTGTACTTATCCCGTCTCCTCCCCTCATTGTGTGTTATGCTTCTGAGTCAAGATGGTGGTGCCCGTATCCTAGAGTCCTGAACAGAGTTGCAGCTGGGGAAAGAATAAAAAGTGACTAAAAACTTAAAGTATATTAATTTTAGATGCTGGGGAATAGTTTAAGGATTTGAGCTTTTCATTAACTCATGCAGAAGGCCCGGTTTAAGTAACCATGGGTGTCCATGTGAAGACGTGTAACCTCTGCCTATACTGTATGCAGCTCTCACCCCAATTCTCCTCTTCTACTTCTTCCTTCACTGACCAGGTTACCTATTGCTGTTAAAGGAGATTTACCAAAACACTGCTGGTCATCTGCTGTCAGCATTTAGGCACCGGACATGCCTCTGCCACTAATTATTAATGATCCTTTAGAATGGCCAGTATGGTGCTGGCAGCAGCAGACTCTTGGTGCTTCACCAGTCAGTGCTCCAAGCTGCTGAACTAGAAATGTGTTTTCGAGTCTCGCAGATGACTAGTAATAAAATGGCTGATTTGATCAGTTATTTCACCTAGGCCACAGGCTTTCATTTCTGTTTCTTCGTGCAAGACACATACACCCTGGTGATGAGAGAGGAGAATCCCACTTTGACCTTCACAAATGCAATATATGCTGCATCATCCCTGTATACAATATGGATGCTGTGAATCTAGTGTGCTCGATCACGGCCAGGCCTAGCGAGCTCAGCGAGTAAACTGGCAGAACATAGAGGCAGGGTAGCTGTAATATGCCTCTTGTTCTCCTCTGATGCAGTTTGGTTAAATGGTTTAGGATATTACGATTCTGCAGCAAGTATTTTTATAGCTTTTAGTTAGACTGTGACATGAAAATAAATTAGGGGTGTGAGAACTAACAAAAGAAAAACCTTGGCTATGTAAATATGTATGCAGGTTTGTTGATCATACCTGAAAGACAAGAGAGGACAAGGAAGGATGTGGGTTAATAAAGAGGGGCAGTTGGGAGGTATGAATAGATGGAGCAGATTATCTGTAGCAGAGGTGTGTTCTGGGTCCCTGTATGCTTCAGTGTCTTGTGCATTTTGCTTTTAATGTGCACTCTAGGAAACCCATTGGAGAATGTGACCATGGTAACAGGGAGCATCTGCTCAGCTGTGATCCTGAAAAGGCATAATTAAAGCAGACCTAAAGGAACCAAGAAATCCAGCTTAACCCCAGGTTTAAAATAAAGCAGCAAGTATTTTTTTTTAATTTTTTATCCAAACCAGGCTTAGCTGGAGGGTGGTGGGTTGAAGGGTAGATGTAGATTTAAAGCAACTATTTGGCCATCAATTCAAACACTTGTATTAGCAGCTCTTCCATTCAAGATAAATTCAGCAGCAGCCCCCCCAAGATCCTTGTAAAGCTTACCTCTTCCCTGATTCAACACCGCATGTGCGAGCCGTGGACCTTTAGCTAGGCACGCACCCGCCCTAGGCTTTTGTGGGAGTCAGGCACCAGCACACACCCTGTTAGAAGTTAGCAGGGAGGCTCTACTCCGCTTGACACAAAGAGCCTACGCATGCACCACAGGACCAGGGAAAGGTAAGTTTTATAGGGCGACCTGGGGGGTTTCTCACAGTGGGATATTAGGAATCGGGGTGCCCCAGGGGCAAGAATCAAAACCCAGGATGGTCAAAATCCTGGGTTTTGGTCCAATTTAAACCAGTCCTGGCAGATATGTATGGAGCTTATGATGAGATTGATCTAAGCCTATTGTATTACAGCAGACCTTCTGAAAACAATAACTGTAGATTGAGCAACTGCAATACTGTAAACCCAAGTAAACGACAGATTGTAACGTGCAAGTGGGCGTCCTCGAAGTCTATTGTCGTCAAAAATGTAAGCTGCTCCAAGAAAGCTAAAACAGAACTGAGATACCATGTGGCATGGAAAGACACAGGTAGCAACTCAACAAGGGTAGAATTGAACACAACACTTTATTTATTCGGCACTGTAACTAACATACCGTATTTTCGCCCTATAAGACACAAATTTTTTCCCCAAAAGTGAGGTGAAAAAGTCAGTGCGTCTTACTGGGCAAATGTTAAAAAAAAAAAAAAAAAAAAAAAAAAAGTGAAAAAACTATACTTACATTATGCGCCTGTTGTCTCAGGCAGTGGCGGCACTGGAAGAGCTCAGATCCCCGCTCTGACTTCTGCCTCTCGGGTGTCAGTGAGCGCTGACACGAACACCCGAGTGTGGCGGTATTCATGTAAGTATACTTTTTTTCTTTTTGCCACACTGCGTATATGGGGAATGGAATGGGGGGGGGGGGGGGGATGCCACACTGCCTATTGGAAATCGGGATGGGGTGCCACTCTGCCTATATGGCGAATGGGATGGGGTGCCACACTGCCTATATGGGGAATGGGATGGGGTGCCACACTGCCTATATGGCGAATGGGATGGGGTGCCACACTGCCTATATGGGGAATGGGATGGTGTGCCACACTGCCTATATGGGGAATGGGATGGGTGCCACACTGCCTATATGGGGAATGGGATGGGGTGCCACACTGCCTATATGGGGAATGGGATGGGGTGCCACACTGCCTATATGGGGAATGGGATGGGGGTGCCACACTGCCTATATGGGGAATGGGAGGGAGGATGCCACACTGCCTATTGGAAATCGGGATGGGGGTGCCACACTGCCTATATGGGGAATGGGATGAAGGAATGCCACACTGCCTATATGGGGAATGGGATAAGGGAGCCACACTACCTATATGGGGAATGGGATAAGGGAGCCACACTACCTATATGGGGAATGGGATAAGGGAGCCACACTACCTATATGGGGAATGGGATAAGGGAGCCACACTACCTATATGGGGAATGGGATAAGGGAGCCACACTGCCTATATGGGGAATGGGATAAGGGAGCCACACTACCTATATGGGGAATGGGATAAGGGAGCCACACTACCTATATGGGGAATGGGATAAGGGAGCCACACTACCTATATGGGGAATGGGATAAGGGAGCCACACTACCTATATGGGGAATGGGATAAGGGAGCCACACTACCTATATGGGGAATGGGATAAGGGAGCCACACTACCTATATGGGGAATGGGATAAGGGTGCCACACTGCCTGTATGGCATGGCGGGGATGCCACACTGCCTATGGGAATGGGAGGGGGAATGCCACACTGCCCATGGGGAATAGGCTGGGGGGGATGCCACTTCCAATAATGGGGTGTTTTAGCACAACATTTAGTTTAGAATATTTTTATTCTTATTTTCCTCCTCCAAATCCTAGGTGCGTCTTATGGGGCGAAAAAAAATACGGCAAGAAGTTGTTGGAATTTCATAGTTCAATAAAACAGAAGCCACGTGCACATTATCAAAGACTTTATTTTATATTCTAATGATTTAAAAAAACAGAAGCCAAAATAATAAAAACATTTCAAACATGATTATCATGTTATTTCACAAAGAATGTCATGGTGCTCAATCCCATACATGAGGTGTTTTCACAGATACAGGGATTAATACAGATTACACAAAAGACAAGACAGCCACCAAGCCCACCATGAGGACAATAAGGGGACCCCTTCCTTTAAGCATTCTTTAGAGTGGTAACCGGCTACATTCGATCCTAAATGCATCCTTAAAAGTAAGAAGAATGTAAATTCTTCTGCAATAGTGACTTCGGAAAGGAGTTCCCCTCAATGCCCCCAAATCAAGCCTTGCACCCAATTCACCCAGGTGGTGGTTTTCACGTTATGACTGCACAGGAATTTTTCAGAAAAGTTGCTGGAGGAATCAAGAATACGAACATGATGACAATACACTTCGCTCTGGACAAAGACTGAAACAGATATCTAAGAAGTACAACAATGGAATGCAACCTATATTGACCAATCAACACATTAGGAAATGAAAAGCAAAGTGTCTGATTTGCTCCCAAGGATTAAAACGTTAATGCATTTTCCACCAAAGGAAATAACATTACCATTTTGTGTATATCTGTGTGAATTGGGGCTTTAACTGAAAACAACCCATTTATGCTGCATAAGCAGCAGGTAGAACGAATATAGAACCCCATCTCCCAATCTCAAATAAAGAAGTTGGGTGGGTTCATAAGAGAAAAAACGTTCTATTATTTTCTTGTACCTGGCGTCGGCGGGAGTCTTCAGTGGAAATACGTTTTGTGCTATAAACAACCACGGGCCTTGGATGTAGAGAGCTTAACCTACTACCTGTCCAAATTGAAAGTGACACCTATATCCCCCTCTGGTCATCTCCTTAACCACAGGGTTATAATTGTCCTATTGAACATTTGAGCACATTTCTTCTCCATACATCAAGGGAAAAAGATCAGGTAAGGTGGCCACCCAAGGTGCTAGCAACTCATCCCCAGCAGTATCAGATGAGCCACATTCCGGTGAATGGCTCCAAAATGATTTGCATAGTTTGCCTGGACAAATGTGATCAGATATTTTGATTTTGTTTCTCTCCTGCCACCATGGTATTGGGCAAGCAGGTGAGTATTGTATAATTTGTGTTGGCCATAATACTGCTTTAAACCAACCAAAAGAGTCACTGGAGTCAGATTCAGGATGCCATGCTATGGGTTCACTGTAAAGCTTACCTCTTCCCTGATTCAGCGGCGCATGTGCAAGCCGTGGACACTGTCCGCTATACCCTTTGCTGTCTGTGCACCCGCCCCAGGCTTTTGTGGAAGGCACGCACCCTGTTAGAAGTTAGGTGCTCGGCTACATAAAGAGAGCCTACGCATGCGCCATAGGACCACAGAAAGGTAAGTTTTCATATTTTGTTTCCCTCCTGACCACTATGGTTCCCCTCTCCTGCATACCATAAGGTGGTGTGAAGATTCACAGGCGTGCCATTATCATATTAATAGCACTGTCTGTGTATTCAAAGCTCAGGAATGTATGAACAGGTATGTGTAAACCGGCCATGAAACTGCATTAAAGAAAGTTCTGTGCCAGGTAAGTACCTAAGCCCACCTTCTATTGCTTCATCTGAGCCCTGAAACGGCTACATACCCCAAGTGAAGGAGGTGCTGCCATTCGCTGCTCCCTGTCAGATAAAACTTTGCTGCATAAGAGTGCTACTCGCCTTTTCCAAGCACTTACTGGTGGTATGGGGGGTGTAGGGTAAGTTTATTTGGTTTCCCAGTGGACCAAGATTAGCCCTGGCACAGAGTTTCAAGGGAAGGATTAGACAAAAAACCTTTACTGAACCCCCACCCCCCAGTTTGTATACTTACCGATCTGGTGATCCCATATCTCATGAGCGGTTTGCAGTGGCATCATCACCTTTCCGTGGCTGAGGAGAATATCAACTGGGGACAAGTACCTGCCACGCTATTCGTTCAGAATCTATTGCCGGATGATGCAATCCATTCTGAATGACTGACATCACATAGAAATCTATTCTGATTGTAGGAGAGCCCACACATGCACCACGGGATCACATGAGAGGCAAGAATACCAGGTGAAACAGGGGTGTTTCACACAGAGGGGCAATAAAGCAGACCACGCCACGCCATTCGTTTAGAATCTATTTTCGGATGATGCAATCCATTCTGAATGACTGACATCACATAGAAATCTATTCTGATTGTAGGAGAGCCCACACATGCACCATGGGATCACGACAGGCAAGAAGGCCAGGTGAAACGGGTGTTTCACACAGAGGGCAATAAAGCAGACCAAAACTCAAGTGAGGGGGGGGGAAAAAACACGGGTTCTGGACTACTTTAAGTCACTTTGCATCTTAAATAGGTCACATAGTTATGCTCAATGGTAAATGTAAGTTGCTAAAGGCCAATTTACAGAGCCCTAGAAAGAAAACCAGAGACACGTGCCAAAAAGTTGTTAGGGATGGTCCAAGTCCAGTGACTATCCTGGGGTTTGGTCCTTGTCCCCGGGGCACCCCGATAAGGGGTGCCCTGCTGTGTGAAACCCCCCAGGTCACCCGAACAAATTCACCTTTTCGCGGTCCTATGATGCATGCGCGGCCACTCATCCAATCAGCACGCTCGAGCCCCTTTATCCAGGAGCTAATGCGAGCGGATCCGAGCATGCTGATGGCCACATCCCACTCTACCCTCTGACAGGGAGCATGCCCACGCCGGCCATTCACAAATGCCTGGTTGCGAGCACACATCCTGCTAGAGGGATAGGGGGATGTGGCCGCTGCCTGCGCATGTGCTGTTGGACCAGGAAAGAAGGCAAGTTCATGGGCGACCTGGGGGGTTTCACACAGCAGGGAATCCCGATTCTGGATGCCCCAGGGGGAGGGAATCAATCGGCCCAGAAATCTTATAGATTCCTGGGCCGATCTCTGGGGGTTTTGGTCCACTGTAAGCCCCACAATTAGGTGATTTTTTTTTTTTTTTACTGCACTTCCTCTAGTGTGGCCTCCTTCCACCAGTAGGGTAAATGCAGTCAAATTTGCCTAAAGTTTATTGCACAAATGTACAATATGGAAAGTACCATAGGGATGGTGGAATGATGGCAAATATACTTTGGTCATAATCCTTGGTCCTTATCAGCTTCTAAAACAATAAAAAAAATGTGGCTTATATGAAAGTAAATGTGCAACAAAAAGTGGAATCAACCGTCTACCTCACAGTTAAACAGAGCATTAAAGCGGACCTTGCAGAAAAATATCAATACATCCAATTGAAGGAACCTTGTGTTAGGTCTTGGGCTGTGGAACACTTTTACAATATATAATAATTCTATTCTGAATTGTTAAAAATACAAAATATCTGGTAATCAGGTACAGTATACTGGTCAAGTTATGTTAACAGCATCTGTCCCCCTCAGCCCAAGCCCTGGAGCCTAAGACTCCAATGGCCGAGGAGGTAATCAAGCTCTGTGCATTCCTGTGGCTTTTAATGAAAAGCTATTCTTATGCCTACAGACACACAGTGACCCTAGCAGTGTAAGGATGCTGCAAGGGAAGGAGGTAAGAGCTGAAAAGAATTCTCTAGGTAGTAAAAAAAAAATGCATGAGAATGTCACTGTTGCTGTAGCTAACTCACCAGCTAGGAAGACAATACAAGTCAATGGCCCCATAGAGGCAGGGATTAAAATGTTCTGGCCATTAATGCCTATAAGCCAACCACTAACACATTGGAAAGCTTCCAGGTTACTACGTATTAGGCATCTGCACAGGAAAAAAACGTACATAACACTGACCAGAGGATGTACTAAGGCTAGAAATTGAATATTTGATTTTCGCATCGGTCTTAATAGTAGTATTACGCAAGGTCCGCTTTAGGTAGTTTAGGCATTGTTGTGGTTACAGCCCATGATTACATTTCTTTCAGTGCAATAGGAGCCTCGATCGTTGTAAGGTCTCGTCTCCAACATCATTCCACCAGTTCCACATAGTTGGCAGGAAACATGCCAAAGTGACCATCGGGCCCATAGCCGCGCCACCATCCGTCATCAATCATCTCAATATGCGTGATAAGATCATCTGGGTCAAAGGAGATCTCCGTATCGTCAGCTGTAATGAAGCAAAATCAAAGGGGTCATCTACAGTACTACACCAGTAAACATCACAATATTATGCATAACAGATCCAACATACAAGGGCATGGGCTACATTTTGTCTTGCACTGCTCAATTAGAGCTGGCATTGCCTTTTATTGCTTTATATGGGAGTTACATAAACCCCGGTCACCAAAAGAGCTCACAATTTACGTGCCATTCACACATGCCCGGCACAAGTCCTGCTAAAGGTGTGGCAGACGGCAGCCACGTCTTGCGCTAGTGCCTTGGATCGAGGGGTCCTTGTTGGGTTTTTGGTTCCCTGGGAACACTAACCTAACTTACCCCCCTCATGCTATCAGTGACCCCAGCAAAAGAGAGATACTTACCTTTTCCTGGCAAAGATTCATCCAATGGGGGCAGGGAATAACTTCTTACAGGTTCGTGAGCTACAGCTTCCCCAGTAGGTGACATGCGTCACTGGAAAGTGTAGCTATTTCTAGTCTCCATCATAAAAACGCTCCATTGAAAATGTTGGCTCAGTAAGGATCTTTGAAGCAGACCAAAGCCCAGGATTTTCACTCACCTGAGTTGTGGTCTGAATTATAGGGGGATCCTGATTTGGAATGCCTGTGTTCGATTAGGTTAGTTTAGTGCCCGTGTAAACCAGAAGCCTCTTTGGCACATAAATTTGCCTGGAATTGTCCGTTTGCTTATCTAAATCCACACTCCCAAGACATATGCACAGGTTCTTGTCCAATCAGAAGTTCATGGCCGCCCTGGGGGCAAGCTGTAACTAACCTTGCATTCTTATTTTTGGTCTAAGGGCCGCAGTGTGGTATTGCCCCACTTCAAGGGGCCGCAATAAAAAAACATAAGCTACAAAAACAGTTTAAAGCAGGCAAGCTTTATTCTTAAAGTGGACCAAAACCCAGGATTTTCACTATCCCGGTTTTGGTCCTTCTCCCTGGCCTTGAATGGCCTTCTGTGCTCTTCATATATCTATAAGACATACTCATTTATAAGCAGTAAAATCAGTCTTCACAAAGTTAGGAAACCGAATATACAGATCTTGTACTCCATATATTTTATACATGGCAGTTCAAAGCCAGATCGTTACTATCTGGCGCATTTTAAATGTTGCTGAGCGAAAAGTCCTTACAAGACATTGAACACTCACCAGCTTGGTAGTCATACAGTGCCCGTGCACAAAGTCCGCGATCTTCATCCAATCCAGTGTCATATACCGGCTCCGGCTCCTGATGTAAAGAAAAGTATGAAAATGAAGAATTTGATATAGCAGGTAGGTAAGAGCAATAAGGCTCCTCGATAAGGGTTCATATATATCAGGGGTCCCTAACCTGTATTACCATGGGAGAGCCACATTCAGCACTGGAAGGTGGTTAGGAGCCGCCTTTAACAGATCATATAAACCATATAACTGATTAAGGACAGGAAATAACTGAAAACTGTTCTAAATAAAAATGCAGGACTTGAAAGCATAAAACATGGAAACTCAGATTGCACATGCCCCCCGTCCCCTTAAACACCCTACCCAAATAAACAACCTTGGTCCATGGCGATCCCCAATAATTTTCTAAAAAGGTTTCTAAAAATGAATAAGCAATTTAAATAGGATCCCCCTACAGCCCTGAGAAACAGAAGAAATACCTGCTCTTGTGAAAGTAGGCAATATCTGATCTTTTCAAAAAAAAAATTTGCAACAGGAGGATAAAATATCTTTGTACATTTTCATCCCAGAAAAGTATTTACTGGGTTTCATACCGGCAAAATGTAGCTAAGATAAGAGGTTATAAAGGAAAAACAACCATTATTGTCACTAACCTGGGGTGGATCTTGATATATATTTTCTTCTGAAGGATCCTGGTACAAATCCTCCTCTGTCTGAGCAGACAAATGTTCTGCAAAAAAAAAAAAACATATGACACGTGAGTTGGACGCCATGGGGTTAGTTATGAGCATGCTGCTAGTGAGACTCTCTGTACCTTTTACATTGACGGTTGGTGCTGAAGGTGGATGAGACACAGGGGAAACAGGAGACTCTGGAGGTGTCTGATGGGAACGATACACGGGGGATGCAGGAGGTTCCTGAGCCTGTTTTACAGGGGATGCAGGGGGTTCCTGAGCCTGTTTTACAGGGGGTGCAGGGGGTTCCTGAGCCTGTTTTACAGGGGGTGCAGGGGGTTCCTGAGCCTGTTTTACAGGAGAGGATGGTGGATTTTCAGGCTCAGAATGACTGGATGACTTCGATAAGAAGGGGCTGCGTAGCTTTCCTGGAGACACACAGAATGAAACAAAGAAACAGACAAAAAAATCAAAATAAAAAAAGGACTGTGTAATGCAACATAACATAATGTGATAAACAGCTAGAATGAAGCTGGAAAGACAACACAATACAGAGCCAATGGCACTTACCAGGCTGTGCGCTCACAGGAGCAGAATCAGGGAGAGAACGCTCCTTCCGCAAGAACATCTCCCTCGCATTAAGAGATCGCTGAGAAGCAGCTTCCTATGGAGAACATTAAAGCACACCTGTCATGAAAACAGTAACCCACTGCATTTTTGTCTAAAGCACCCCCCTCCCCCTTCCTTCTGGCAGATTTGTGTAGAGTGACCTATCTGCACAGGAACCTGTGGCTGAGAGGGTCATGCTAAACAAACCTAACGTGTCTGTTTTAGACCGTGAGCCTTTCTGTGAGAAAAAAAAAACCCACCCCTTTTCTTAGTGCGGTTTGCCCTTTTGGTGGACAGAAGGTTATATGCACACACATGCAGGGGCACATGCGGGCATCAGTCACGGTAAGCTACCACGGCCCCTCCATTCACTGCAATGGAGGGGGGCATGGCAGCGCAACATGACTGATGGAGGGGACGTTGCCATATCGGAGGGAGTCAGGAAGAGAAGCCTCACTAGAGCGGCGCATATGCATGTTTTTATGTGCAGCAATCTAAATTGGCCTGGGGGGGATGCATATGAGCACTGTTTGTTGTGTTGGTCTGGTTTGCCACCGGCCTAGAGTGTATAATATGGAAGCACAACCTGTGGCCCGCACTACCCTTAGTCGTTAGCACCCCCAGCGCAATTTTCATTGACTGCAGTGCAAGCAGCTGGCAACTAGAGGACAGTGTGTCAGAAAGTGAGGCACCTATGAATGTAGAGGTGGGTGACAAACATGCTAATGTTGCGTTTGTGCTGGGTGTGCCTGTGTAGACTCTTCGCAGCTCATATCTGACCACCTCGCCTCTTTCCACATTATCCGTTTAACTCCTTGCCTACTTCACTCACCTCTCCCATCTCTACTCACTTCACATCTGTCCACCACTTTTCTTACCATCTCACCTCTACTAGTTAAGGTTAACTATGTTAAAATTTCCTCTCCAGGCTTTGCTCCTGCCCATCTCACGTATTTCTATCTCACCCACCTCTGCTTTACCTCACCCTACCCTACCTCTGCTCACCTTTGCATAAACACAAACACATATGCAATGCTTTAAGCTTGCAGCTACCCCGCAGTAAACTTTAGAAAAGAGGAAGATTAAAAAAAAAAAAAAAGTATATTAGTTGAATGATTTTTTTTTCTGTTTATCAAATAAAAGCATTTAATTTTTACATGTGTTTTAATGATAGTTGTCCTTTAACGTTTTTGCTTCTGTTCCGTTTGTGACTGAAAAGTCAGCGCTTTTGGCTTCAGACGGCATTACTAATGAGTATCACATGTCCCATCATGTGTACATAATGGTTTATACTGGTCATGTCTGCTTTCATAATGAGCAGTCTCTGCTGCCCCCCGCAGCCACCAGTTACCCCATCTATTAAATAAATCCAAACCTTTTCAGGGATCAGGAAAACACCCATGAAGGGTACTGCTGCTTTAATTGGGAGTAATACAGGTCATTGCTTTATAGAAGTACAGTAACCAGCAGCTGCGTGCTACAGTGGTCTGCACAGGGGATATGCTTCAAATTATAGAGCTCTTTGTGGTTGCAAGGGCAGGACTTGATTTTGCTTATTGAAGCACAGAAACAAATTCCTGTGGGCAATAGGAGCTTATGATGTTGTGTCTTTCCCAGTCACAAACTAGCCTATCATACTTATATATACTTTAGGATTATAGGACAGAACTAACACTAACCTACAAAGCTCTTTCCAGCCAGGCCCCTCCCTACATTCCATTTCTGTTCCAGTGCAACCTCTGTTCGGCCTCTGACATACTTCTGTCGTCCTCTTTGGTCATCTCCTCGCACCCCCGCCTTCAAGATTTTTCCTGTGCCTCCCCACTTCTCTGGAATGCACTGCCCCACTAAGTCCGTCACTTTCCAACGCTCCAAGCTTTAAAAAGTGACCTTAAAAACTCACGTCTTCAGACAAGCATATAACCTGGCTGAAGCAACTATAACCTTTACCAGGCACATGCTCTACCACTTGTGATCCTGCCCCTTTGGTCCCCATCCTTTAGACTAAGCTCACAAGGGCAGAGCTCTTTCCTATTGTCTCCTATGCTCACAAAATTTGGTTTGAACCTCATAGCATCTAGTTTGTATTGGTCTTTGTACTATGTTTTACCTTGTCTGTAATTATACCTTGTAAAGCGCCACAGAAGATGATGGCGTTATATAAATAAATAAATAATAATAATGATTATTAACTAGAGCCTCTTTCCAAAATGGCAAGCTGAAGACTTTGATTCAGCACACTTTCCTAAAAAATATCCCCTAAGATGAAGGATCATATCCAGACTGAGAAAGGAGATGGGTAAAGATTTTAGAGGTGTGAGTTACACCTAAACCCTTCATTAGGACAATGTGGCAAATTATTTTTTCCCCACTAAGTGGGAGACCACCAGCCCTTGGTGCTTATAGACCAGGGGTACACAACCTTTTTTGGCCTAAGGGCCACATTTCACTTTAAGGGACCACAATAAAATGTAATTTTCACTTGAAGTTGCTGCTCACAAAACTTGTAGACACATGATATGACTTTAAAGGCATAGAAACCAGCACAGCTATGTGCTGTGGGAGTTACAGAAACAACCTCTTAACAGGGAATATGCTTTAAATTACAGAACATGTTGTGGGTACAAAAGAGAGGAATTTATTCTGCTCAGCGAGTTAAGGCCAAGCCGAAAAAAAAAGTTGCATCGACTTAGTGGACCACGTGGCACAGGCTGAGGCACAAGAAAGCGCTTAAAGCAGACAAAATGTCAAAAAAGCTAGTTCAGTAAATTGCTCCCCTGGTAATCAGTGACAAACTATTTGAGAGGACTAAACTCCATGCAGATGTCATAGAATAGCAGACATACTCTGTGCTGCAAAACTGCATGGCAGCAGCCATCTTGCCACATACATGAATCCAGCTTATCAAAAACCCAGTCCCACAGTCAAAATTGCCTCACATATCAGTGCAAAACGCCTTTATTTCTAGTAGAAAGCCATCGGCTAGTGTGCTGTAAATCCAGATTCTGCAGTGAACACTGTTACAGCTTTCCCCTCACACACAATCTCTCTAGCAGTGGGTTATTAAGTCTGTGTGTTTATATAACATAATACACAAGCTGCCTGCGTTTCTGGGGCATTTATCTCTCTGTTAGGTGTGGGCTGCTGCTGGCTCAGCTCTCCCCTCATGCTTATGTGTGACAAGATGGCCGCTCCCATGCAGTTCTGCAGCAAAGAATCAGTCTGTTATTCCAGAACATCTGCATGGAGTTAAGCCGTCTCAAAATAGTTTTTGCCAGAGGGGGGCTTTATGGGAGCAAATTCCCTGTATGGACACTGGGCAGTAATTTTAACTTGAACTGGAAGAATAATTTTCTGGCTTTAGCCATTTTTGTACAGCAAAAATGTCCAGAGTTCTGCCTCTAGGAGCCACTGGCATATCTAGAAATTACAGATACAGATTTAATAAAAGACAGCATTGTTGCTTATTATGGCACATCAGGACATGGGGGTCGATTCAGAGCCAGGTGAGAATTCTCACTCCTTTTTTCGGAGAGAAAACATTAATTGTTTATCTTGGGGCTGATGCAGAGCCAGGTGAAAATGTACACCCGGTAGACAATGAAAGTCAATGGCAGTTTCCTCTCCTAAAAAATAGTGAGAATTCTCAGCAGGCTCTGAATTGACCCCATAGTGAGATTATTTGATGGGAAAACAATGACAGACTTGCCCCGAGAATGTATCTTTTTTTTTTTATCGAAATTTAAAACAAATGATTTGTGTATACCAAAAATAATCGATCCAGAAATTCTTGGTATAGTCTCTTTAATAAGAGAAAGATTTTTTTTTCACAGGGATTGCACAATATCTTTTTATTTTTACTCACCCGTTCTTCTTTTTCTACCTCCAGCTGTGTCCTCCTGTACAAGAGCAGAGAATAATTAAAAAACAGGAGCTTGGGGCAAGGACACATGACACAATCCCAGAAGCCATAAGTGTTTGTATAACATTAATAAACAACTAACCTTTGAGCATCAATTTCCCCAGCCCTCTCTTTAAACCTCTTTTCCCTCTCTTCTGCCTCTTTCTGCTCCCGCTCTTTACGTTCCCTCTCCAGTCGCTCTCTTTCCATGGCAGATTTCCTTTGCTCCTCTTGTCTTCTCTCCTCCTCATCTTTCTGTAAACATAAAAGGTACAGGTTTAGACAAAGACTAAATGATCACCTTATCTGAAGGGATTGGTTAGCTGCATAAGCTCTGATAAGAGTGTCCAATCCCATATGCTGTACAGGGGGAAAAGTCTGGACCAGGTGAGATTTTACAGGTCTTAAAGTGGACCAAAACCAATATTTTTGACTATCCTGGGTTTTGGTCCTTTTTCTGGGCGCACCCGCTGAGTGAAACCCCTCAGGGCGCCGCAGCCAACTCACATCTTCCCGGTCCCACGGCACGTCTAAAAGCAGCAGCTCTTGACGGCTGCATCCTCCGCCTCCCTCTAACAGGGAGCGTGCCCGCGCCGGTCCTTCACAAATGCCTGGTGCGGGTAGGCGCACTTCTAGAGGAAGCGGAGGATGCAGCCTCCAGAGCTGCTCGTAGACACGCCTTGGGACCGAGTGAGTTGGCTGCGGCGATCTGGGGGGTTTCACACAGGGCCAGCTGCAGAGGTTTATTGGTCCAAGGAGTTCTTTCTGGGAACTACTAAAAAAATGACTACTTTTAAGCTAACAGTTGGGCGCCCCTCATTCGGATCGACCAGCAGTTACCAATGGGACAGTTTATTTGGCGATTGGGATTGTCACTCAAAAGTTCTTCTCCCTCAAGCAGTGTTTTTGCCTCGATCACAAGCACGATCATGGCACAGGCGATCGCGTTGCAATAAACGCTATCATAGTGCATCACCTAGGTGTGAGGCCAGCCTTGAACTTTATTTCCTCCATATTTGCCATTGATGCATGAAACTGTAATTTTTTCTTCTGGTTCTCCTAATAGGTACAATTTTAGAGAATACGTTCAACTTCAAGCTTTAATTTTCTTCTAGCCTTCTGTTCAACTCTATTAGCTAACCAGGGCTCCTCCTTCAAATAAAGAACCACATGGGAGCTGGTCTTAAAGTTATACTAAAGGCGAGCGCCTGATTATTGTTCCATAGTCTCGGGCTACATATTGCACTTCAATCCATTTTCAAAAAAGACCCTGTGATTCCTAAGATATCTTTAAAAGTATTAGAGCATTGGAGATTCAAAGAAAAAATGAAGACAAACAGTGAGTGTAGCAACAGTGATGTGATGTAAGCACACTGTGATAAAAGTGAGATGAAAGAGGACAAGATTTCAGACCTGCAGCCAATCAGGACGTCTGGGCAAAGAGTGGGGGGTGCTTCTATTCTTGGTCCACCAAATTCTTTTTTTTTCCTTTTACCAGGAGCTGATGGTTGCATTGTTTTTTTGGAAGATCAGTACAACCTCATCAACATACTGCCACACTCCCCTTGTTATTACTCAGCTAGATATAACTGTACTAAATTTACAAGGTTTTTGTTTTTTCCTTACTTTCCTAATGTACATGTTTTTGGAAATGAATAAAAATCAGAATAAAAATGAACAATCAAAAAATACAATTCTGTGAAATACTCACCTGTAGAATTGGTATTATACGTATACAGTACGTCCTGCTCCAAATACTTACACTTGGGTAATCCTCCGCCAGATGGCGCTGTGCACTGCAGACATGCAAAAACAGGCTCCTCCCGACCCTTCATATACCCAGGGACCTCCCACAAATCCCCAGCATTGAAAAACAGTGACAAAGAAGCCGGGAGAAACTAACCACCAAAAACTGGTATAACAACAATGATAACAATCACCATACAGGGGATCCAGAATAATGCAAAACCAGGGTGGGGTGGAGCAGGACGTACTGTATACGTATAATACCAATTCTACAGGTGAGTATTTCACAGAATTGTATTATTCTAAGTATACAGTACGTCCTGCTCCAGATATAATACTTACACTTGGGACATCCAATAGCAGTGTCCATAAAACAGGGTGGGATCCCCAACAAGCAAGGCACAGACAGGTAAGGCACTGTCACCTGCAAACCTTGCTACCAAGAGCGACATGAGCAGAGCTCTAACGTCAACCTCATAAAAACCTTTGAAAAAGGTATGAACAGAAAACAAGCAGCGGTCTAGCAGACTTGTTCAACAGAAACCTGGCGCCGAAAGGCCCAAAGATATCGAAGCACAAGTAGAATCAGAAGTAAGGCGAGAATAAGATTCTTCCCCTAAAAAGAATAGGCCAGAGTAACAGCCTGACAAGTCCAAAAGCTAACAGTAGCCTTGGCAGAAGCCAAAACCTTACCTAGGACCAGAAGGGACAACCCATCCTAGTAAAGACCAGGCCAAAGGCCGCATAACCCCTGGAATCAGATGAAAACAGTCACATACAGGATGGAGACGCCCGCAAGCCCCAAGGAGCATCAGTCCCCCTAAGGGACGAGAGACAATCCAGGAAAAAACTTCCAAAACCTGTTGAGGGAATGCAGACCCCCTTTTCTCAGCGTTACTAGGAATAAGGCACAGAAAAAAGACAAGATGTCTAGAATACCTGAGAATAAGACACCACCCTAGGCAGAAGGTCCGGCGTAAAGCGGAACACCACCTTATCTAGGCGTATACCAAAGGACGAAGGCTAGCAAAACAGAGCCGCCCGCGCAGGCACGCGTCAGACTGAAGCAACAGTCGCCAGAAGGACAACCTTGAGGTAAAACAGTCAGACAACATCCGGAATAGGTCCAAAGGGAACACCCCGCAAGGCAAACAGAATAAAACTCAATCCCAACGAGGACCAAAGAATTACGTGGGGAAAGCACATGAGTAATCCCCAAGGAATGCTTAACCCAGGAAAAAGTGAGCAAAAGACCTCAACAGGAAGGCGGACAGGGCAGAACCTGAACCTTCAGAGTACAGAGATGGAGAGCCAACTCCAACCCATGCTGTAATAACTCTATAACCCTGGGAACAGAGAACGCCCAACAGAGGAGAGACCTAGACTCACACCAATCAATATGGGTACGCCATACCCTATAATAGACGGAAGAAAAAGAAGAAGCTTGCTCCTAGACTTCCAATAGTCACAGTCACCGAGAAGATAAGCCCGTCTCCATCAAGATGGATGAATCAGCCGTCAGGCCGTCTAGGCCAGAGCCTGTAGATTGGGATGACATAAAAGGGGCCCTGAGTGAGCAGATCAGCACTCCTGACAGAACGTGCAGGTCCGCTGTCCTCAGTACCACGTCTGCGAACCACACTCCATTAGGCCACCCAGGGGCCACCAGTATCACTGGTCCCCCCTTCCAGAGTAATCTTGCGCAGAACCCCGCCTAGCAGGGTGAATGAAGATAAGACATTAGCATAGAATGTCCAGTCATAACGTAACTAAGCCTCATGACAACAGTCAGGAACTGTAGGACAGGGAAACGAGGGCCGAGAACTTGTGATAGTGACGGGGCCCAAACAGATCCACACTAGTTGGATCTCATAGAGACACAAGGATTAGCACATCCTGTCTCATAAGGACATCCACTGGAGGGAATACCACTGACATGCAGGGAACGTTGTCCTCCACCCAGATCAGGATCAAATACCTTCCAGGAGGATCATCCTGCTCCAAGTCCCACACAGATAATTAATACAGGTCACCGTCGTCAGACAGACCAAGAGCCCCCAAATAGACAGGTCCGGAAGAGGAATAGTCCAGCAAGATAGAGCCAACCTGAGGGCTCACTGTTTCAAAAATCGATAGGTGTATGGACCCCCTAAGGGTCCTACCTCGGAACCACAGGGGATTTTAGAAGAAACCCCCCCCCCCCCCCCCCATCATCCTGCTAAATTTGGTAACCATGGTGACCAGCTACAGGAAGATGCCAGGAAGGGGGTGCCCCCTGACTGGTTCCTTGAGAACAACCGTCTCAAGAAGAACCACTGTACCATGGGGGAAGGTACACAGACCCAGCTCCAGGGAAGCTGGAAACCTGTCCAGCCTTAACAATAGAAGTTGCTGAAGAGCCCAAGGGCACTGAGTATAAGGGACATCCACTGAGCAGCCACCAACAGGCCCACCAGCTGCAATCCTGCCTGGTGAAGAAACTGGGACAGCAATGAGGGACAGAGCCCATATAACCAGATTGTCCACTTTATAGCCAAGGAAGAAGGTTCTCGCCTGAACCGAATCCAAATTCAACCCTAGGAATGGAGATACCAAATAAGGGGACAATGAGGAATTGAGGTGATTGAGCACCCATCCAAGGACTCCCAAAGGACACCACCAGCCGAGTAACCAACTCGGCCTGACGTAAAGATTGGGAAGCAAAGAAGGACGACCGGGTAGATCCTCGCGCGGACGCCCCCTGGTCTCATCAGAGACATCACCCCCGTCAGCGCCTTGGCGAGCACTCTGGGAGCAGAAGAGAGGCCAGATAACAAGGCCACAATCAGCAGTGTTGGACCTCCAACACTAACCTGTAAGAGCCTCGGTGTCCATGAAGACACAGTGGTAATGACATAAGGATCTTAGATCTCCACAGACGGCAAGAGGCCCCTGGGCGCAGGGCGCTGGCGGCCCAAGTCAGAGAAAACATGCAGAAACTGCCTGTGAATGTAAATTTGCCGAACCTATGGAAGGCCAGAATGGGACAGACTGCCTTATCCTTTCGGGGGAATGTGGAAAGGTTGGTGTAGAGGCCCCTGCCTCTGCCTGTTAAGGGCAACCTGCAAGTGACCCCAGACCTTGCAGACCGTGCATGGCCTGCACCAACACCGGAAGAGAGACAGGTACCAGAAGCACCCTGACAATCTCGGGAAGGGACCGCCCAGCAAACTCTATCCTGCATCCAGAGGAAACTACCTCTGGAATCCACCAGAACAAGGCATGACACCTCCTGATAGGAGCAAGGTGCTGCGGTCATCCCCCCACCCAGATGGGCGAGGGCGTCCCATCGTGCTTGGGGGGTTTTGGTGAAAGATTTGGACTTAGTTCTGCTGGAGGGGCCAGGGCGTTGTCTGCCACTCCTGGGGCAGGAATCTACACCAAATAGCTGGAAGGACACCCCTGGTTCGTGTTTGACACTAACGTGAGGGGGGGGGAGCCCCTGCCCCGAGGAGGCCGAGACAGCCTTCTGCGTAGGGGTGTTTTGCCCTTTTTTCCAAAAAGGTCCAGACGGGCCCCAAATAGGCGTCGCCCTCTAAAGGGAAGTCCAGTAAGGTTACGATAAGTAGGGGCTGCAATAAAGGGGGGTTAAGAACCCCTATGATTGGTGCATCCACCACGGGAGGTGATGACCAACAGTTAACCACATCAGGGGGAAAAGGGTATTTCCAATCCCAGTCCCCTGGAAGTTTACTAGGGGATTCCCATTCTTTGAGTACAAGAGCCTGGAAATGATCCTGCTCCAGAAATTCCAAGCGCGGCGTCGCTGTATGGAAACTCTCCCTTCTAGGCTTGGGAGCCTCACCAGGGAGAGAGATAGACAAGACCTCAAAGATCTTTATCAGTAATTCATCAGTGTCACACAGGCCCCAGGAACTCGGGCCAGTATCATCATGACTCCTCGGCCTCTCGAGTCAGAGAACAGCTCACCTTCATCAGAAGGAGCAAAACCCCGCGGAGTAGTGAGCTCCTCAGTTCCAGTAGGAAAGGGTGAAACCGGAGGCGTCAGGGACCGCTTCTTACCAGGGCCCAAGCGCTCTGCCAACCTCTAAATAACCTGATCAGCCGTAGGCAGACTGCGCGGCACGAATTGCTGGTCATCCCCGCTCGAGTGCGACTCAGCAGGAGTGAGATTTAAGCACGGGGAGACAGGTGTATTGAACCGAGGTGCAGCCACTGGCAACCCTGATTGCAGGGCAAGTACTTGTTCAGCACAGGGTCCGCAGACCCGTGCTCTGTCAGCATCAGCATGGGGCTGTCCACACGCTGCAGAAAAAATATTTAATAAAGAATCGCCCGCGAGGGCACTTACAGACCAAAGGAGGAGGGGGACCGCAACCACGCGCGCGAAGATCATCAAAATGGCGCCCAGCGAACCTCGAAGGGCGGGCCCAATCTTTGCCCGTGACGCGGAGCGCGCCAAGTCAAGTCCCCGCCCACCACGAAGAGCGTGAAGCCCTGAGGCAGCAGTCAAACACGCAAAGGATAAGATAAACTTAGTATAAGCCTTTGGAAATGGAGACGCCGTAGCGTCTGGACGACGCCGCCGCCCGGCGCAGCAAACTTTAGTAAAAGAAAAGACGCGCACGGCGGCTGCCAAAAACTATAAAGAGGAAGCAGCGCGGCTCTGACACCCAGTTGCAAGTCAAGGGCAATACTACGGCCAATTTCGTGACAATACAGTACACTGAGACCGCCACACACATACCCCCCCTTTCTTTTCCCCCTAACTACTGGGGGAAACGAGGGAGGATGGCGACCCGCTACACGGGGCAATAATGCGGGAGGGGCATCCACTAGAGGCTCACCATCAGCCTAAACAGCCTACCCTTTGGTGGGGGACTGCGGTGGAGCATGGCTCCATAAGCACACATGGTGCTGCCTACCTTCACCCGACCAGCGCAGCCCAGGCTGGGAAGCACATCACACGAAGGACGGGTGGGAATAGTCCAACAGGGCCGCAGGCTGTAATAGCCCCGCTCACCTGCGAGAGAGTGATACTTCATGTCTTCGCAGTCAGCACTGCAGAGAAATCTGGGGATTTGTGGGAGGGCCCTGGGTATATGAAGGGCCGGGAGGAGCCTGTTTTTGCATGTCTGCAGTGCACAACGCAATCTGGCGGAGGATTACCCAAGTGTAAGTATTATATCTGGAGCAGGACGTACTGTATACTTAGAATATCAGATTAAACAAATAAAGCATATTGAACACATGCTGAATTGCACAAAAAGATAGCCATGGCCCATACAGTAAAAGCCACCTTTCATTGCCCAGTCTGCATCAGTCCAAACAAAGCTTATAGGCTCCAGTTAGACTTGATGCTTTGTACCTGGAGAAGTGCGATAGTTCTGATCAATATTCACCATAAGTCACAGCCCAACCGGACATTTCACTAAAGCGTGTATAGGATAGGATGCCCCTTTCTACTTTACTTCTAGGTATGCATGGGTAGACTGCTCACCAACTAGGTGTCTCTGCTAGGAGTCTTCCTGTTATCCATGGCCCTTACACAAAATTATAAAGGGTAACTCAATACAGGTTCTCACCTCTGCCCGTGCCCAAAAGTTTTCTTTTCCTACACGTTTAATTTCAGACATGGCATTAGTTTTCTGGTAAACGGAGCCCTGTAGTGAAAAAAAAGACAATATAGTCACAGCTTAACACACTATTTTTGTACCACACCTTTATGGAAATTAAAAAAAGCCCTGGGAATAAATGGAGTGGACCATTTAGATCATGCATTTGAAAAAGTATATTTATTTTCTGGAAAAAAAAAAGCTTTACTTACCTGACTGCCTGCTGGTGTGACCCGATTAAAGCCTGCAGGCTAAAGCAGAAGCAGTTTCTCCACCATGAGCCCTGTTCCAAAAAACAGGTTTCCCACCTTTCCTTGATGAGCACCTCTTTAGTCCCCCACAGCTGACAGGTCTGAGTCTGGTGAACAGCTACTACTCATCTAATTGCTGAATTCCATCCAATGACGCCCGGGACCAAACTCTGTTGACCACCAATTTTGTGCCTGACTCGTGTCCTCAGCCACCAGTAACAGGGCCGTGGCCACGCCCTCTCTATTCACTACAATGGAGTGGGCGAGTCAGGCCTTGGCACAAACCCCTCCCCCATTGCAATGAATGGAGAGGGGCTGGTAGCACTCCTGTGACAGATGGCGGGATTGTGAGACGGACACGCCATCAATCACATGGGAATGATTTGCCCCATTATACATGTCCGCAGTGTACCTGTCTTTTCCTAACATACAAACATACCTATGACAGGTGTTTGGAAAGGACAAGAACCACATTTTAAACTGGTGTTGCATTGAATAATTTAATTAGAAATAGTTTAGCGTGTTTCTGCCACTTTTTCTAACTAGAAGTAGCAGCAACACTCTATATAGCTATAAGCGGAGGACTTGCTTCCTATACTCCCAGCAACATCAATGTATTTGGTAGCTTTATTTACTGAATTTATTTTTAACAACACAGAAAGTTGAGGGCAAAGGAGACCATAAGCTCCATCTAGTCTGTCCTTATGTGTATACTGTATGTTCTATTTATCTTAGGATAGATATGTGCTTATCCCAGGAGTGTGTAAATTCACTTACTGTCAATTTTCCAACTACCTCTGCTGGAAGTTTGTTCCAAGCATCTACTACTTTTTCTGTAAGATAATATTTTCTAACATTGCTCCTGATTTCCCCCCCCCCCCCCAACTAGCTTCAGGTTGTGCCCCCTTGTTCTATCATTAAGTTTCTTTTTAAAAACACTTCCCTCTGAACCTTATTCAATCCTTTCACATATTTAGAGGTTTAATCATGCCCCCTCGCTCCCTTCTTTCCTCCAGACTGTACTAAGTTCTTTAAGTCTCTCCTGATAAGTTTTAAGTGTAAGTCCTTCTACCATTTTTGTTGCCCGCCTTTGGACCCGTTCTATTTGAATAATGTATTTTTGCAGGTAAGGTCTCCAGAACTGCACACAGTATTCTAGCTGTGGCCTCACCAGGGCTCTATACAGTGGCATAATCTCCATCTTCCTACTGGTGATGCCTCGAGCTATGCAGCCAAGTATCCTGCTTGCTTTTTCTAACACGGCCACCGATACTCACCACTGGACCCTGAGGAGCATCACCACCTCTCCCACTCTCTTTATGAAAGTTGTAGTTGGCTCCAGAAGCCTTGGCTACCTTCTCCATGATAGAATCTGGTTCTACATCCTCATCTGCACGGGCATTAACTGTAACGTGCGCTCCCTGAAAAAAAAAGGAGAAAAGGGCAGATAAACAATGGGAAATCAAAGGAGCATGGCGAGGCATATGGAGAAATATATGTTAAGGTCCATCTCTGACCCAGCTTATCACAGTAATGTATTTGGACAAAACAAATCACACGCCTTCTTGGGGGTGGATGTCGGCCAGGGATGAGGGGGCGCCCGTGTGGGAGCGGACCTGAGGGGCGTCTCCCCGATGCCCCCGGCAGCGGACTATGGGAGTTGGATCCCTTCGGTCTCACTGCCCCGTTCCCCCTGCCTATTAACCCCCCTTCTCCCCCTTTTTTTTCTCTCTCTCTCTCTCGCGTTCTCCTTTTGTCCAACAGGTGCCCCCTCTCTCCAGCACACCTCTTCCCGCTCCCCCTTGCCCCGGCCTGTGTCTGGGATAGGGCCGCTCCTGGAGACCATACGCTCCAGCCTCCTGTTGGACCAGTTTGCTTGCTCTCCGGAGACGTGGAGGCCCGTTATTGGGGGTAGGGTGATGCAACCACTGATGTTAGGTGAATGTGCTCGCTGTAGTGTGGGGGTGACTCGCCGTGGGCGGGGCAGGACGGGAGAGCGAGGTATATCATGGCTACGCATGGTGGCGGGGGTGGTAGGGGAATCTGAAATGTCTGTTTTTATGACTATACCCTATGTATGTGTACACATTCACGGTTTATTTTTTCCTCATCTGAAAACTTTAATAAAAATGAGAATAAACTATTTTTCAATAAACCTTTGTGTTGTCAGATTGGTAACCCGACCGCAGTTTTTCGAACTTAATCCCTGCAGTTACTATTTGCTAAGCATAATAAAAATAATATTTACATAGCTCCAACATATTTCCCGGCGATATACAATCAGAGGGTTCATGGATCAAGCGGTGCTCTAATACACGGAGCATACAGACACCTATTCACCTAATCTGTATTTTTTTTTTTTTTTTTTTTATTACAACTTAGACTAATATTTTTTGTGCTATAATAATGTATTACTGTATTTATACAGTTCCACCTTCTTTCACAGACAGGGTAAAGCATACAGTATATATATTACAAAGTTTAAATGGGAATGTTCTGAAAACAGGGTACAATGAATATAAGGGGTGAAGAAAAAGGGGGAGAATCAAAAGTGGTATGTCTCCAGTCTGTGGGCAAGCACCCTGTGTAGGTTATAAGATTTACTTAAACCACACCAACACCTGTTTTTTCTCTAACGGGTGTTGGTCCCACTGACAGCACATAAAAACAAGCTGGGATGGGCATCCAGAATGCAGGATCCGTCCCCTGCACATAACCTCTCCCCCCAGAATGCCCAATATGCTTACCTTCACCTCGAGCCTGCACCAGAAAAGGAGTCCCGCGGTTGGGCTCCAGCACGCACGTGAGTGCGTGAGTGCTGGCGAGTGAATGATGCCGCCCCTGACAGCCAGCATGGAGCAAGAAGAAAGCAACCCTATACCTTGCAAAAATCAGGTCATATGCTTGTTTGAAGAGGAGAGTTTTGAATTCGATTGGGTTTGGGTTGTTGGGGAGTGGGGGGGCATTTCACAGATGAGGCCCTAGAGAAGTTCTGAAGGTGGGTGTGAGAGGAAGTGACCAGGGTGGACAGGAGGTTGCATCTGGGTTGGCATCACTGGATTAAAAAAAAAATATGTAGGCTGGTCCCAGGCTGGAGAGAGCTTTTCAAGTTAGTAAGTATTTTAAGCATAACTCTCTGTGAAACTGGCAGCTACTGGAGGGACTGACAGAGAGGAGCAGCACTGGAAAAAGAAAGAGGAGAGGTGGATGAGACGAGCAGCAAAGTTCAGTCTAGTTGACTGTTTGGTTGCCATAGGGAAGGGAGAGAAATTGGATGGTGGAAAATAAGCTGTTCTGTTCTTCTCACTCGGAGTGAGAGGGAGATCCTATAGTCAGGCCGTCATGTTTATTACTATTAATCTTCCCACATTAAAACTGAAATAACCCTTAGCTTTAAGGAACTGTTAAGCATGACTGAGGTCTGAAATATGGACGCAGTTAAACTATTTTTGGTATAAAGTTTTGGGAAAATGTGCAACAGCTTACAGCTTGTCTCTGTATGTGATCTGCATCTATACTGCAAGGTTAATGCAGTTTACATTTATAACAGTAGATGGTGCCATTACATAAATCTATGTGTAGTCTCTCTTGTACATTCTCTGCTGCATGTGGCGTTTCCTGTACATTGAGCTGATCTCTAGGACTTATTTTTCCTGTCCATGTTATCCACCACGGAAAGTGACCTTCTCTTACTGCGCTCAGTAAAGCCAGTTTCTGTTACACCACAAATGTCTATCTGGATCTGACTCCGCTGCACCCAGCACTCACAATCTGCAACAGAAAGCAGGTACAAACTTTGCAGATCAGGTCAATTATGGATACTAGCCAGGGCCAAAACTGGGAGGGCTAAGAATTAGACCCCCAAAAGTTATATAGCTTTTATTGCCAATCTACATAGAACATGACATTAACCTATGCCCTTTGTTATTAGCAAAGAGTAATGATACATTTAGGGACTCTAATCAAGCCATCCCCTCACAGCTGTCTTCTAATAAAAGGGGCAAACTGCTTTGAGAGTTCAGGTTTACAATGGATCAACTGGTTGCCTTATACCTCTGGCACCACCCTCCTACTAGGGTAAGAGAAATAAGAGATACCAGAATTGTGGTGTATGAAACAGGTTTGCACAATTTGCTAAAAACTTCACATAGGATTTAAAATGGAACAAAACCCAGGATTTTGACTATCCCAGGTTTTTTTCTGTGCTCCTGGGGCATCCTGAATTGCCCCGCTGTGTGAAACCCCCGAGATCGCCTAGTACAACGGTGCATGCTCTTGTCCAATCAGTGCCGCTTGCGGTGACTGACATACAGATTACCCACATTAAAAATCATCCTACCTGCAACTATTGCGTTTTTCTAGCATTTACACATCCAAGATGGCGGCCCATGGAGTCTCAAGTGTCTTCTGACTGTGCCACTCTGCATTCTGGGATTGTTGGCCTTTTCCTGAGCCCAGCTCTGCTCTGTTTGTGCAAATCACAGCAATAACACGCTCCCCCCCGTCTGTACTTTTCACTCCTTTCCATTGCTCAATATGTGATGCTTCTGAGGCAAGATGGCAGCACCCGAGTTGAAGACCAGTGGGGGAAAAAATAAAGTAAGCAACTAAAAATTACAAATATATTAATTTTAGATGCTGTGGAATAGTTTAAGGGTTTGGGCTTTTCATTAAATGATGCTGAAGGAGGAATTTTGGGGAACGGTCAGAAGACTGGCGGGTAGTTTGGTAGATGATGAGGTGCCGGAGGATCCAGCCCTTTGCCTAATTCACATATCGAAAGTCCCAGTGAAAAGATACCGGGGTTTCCTATTTTGCCACCTATTAAACGCAGCAAAGGCCTGCATCCCTCAAATGTGTAAGAAGGAGGAACCGCCCTCACTTGCAATGTGGGTCTTAAAAGTAAATGAGATGATGCGGTTTGAGAACCTCATGGCCTCAAGAGACAATAGTCATGAGAAATTCATGGGGACGTGGTATAAGTGGATGGTGTACACAGAGTCGGACGAGTATAAAGCTATACATGACAAGGCAAAAGAGAACGACGATAACAAGGGTGGGATGAAGAAAGCCGTGCTGTACACCGTAAAAACAATTCTACAGGTGAGTAATCACAGAATTGTATTTTTCCAGGTGTACAGCACGGCTTGCTTCATTTCAATTCTTTACATGTGGGACATCCAACAGCAGTGTCCAAAAAAGAAGGGTGGGATCCCCAGGGAGCAATGGCAGGCAGTTCAAGCCACTACCGCCTGAAGCACCTTGCGGCCAAAAACAGCGTCAGCTGAGGCCTTAACATCAACTTTGTAAAACTTGGGAAAAGTATGAACCGAAGACCAGGTAGCGGCCTTACAAACCTGTTCAACTGAAGCCTGGTGCTGGAAGGCCCAAGAGGCACCAATAGCCCTAGTGGAGTGAGCTGTAACACGGAAAGGGGGTTCCTTTCCTTGGCAGAGTATGCTTGCACTACTGCCTGTCTAATCCACTTACTAATAGTGGATTTGGCTGGAGGCAAGCCCTTCCTAGGTCCGGAAGGAAGGACAAAAAGAGAATCAGACTTCCGAAATGACTCAGTGGCGACCAAATAATAGTGCCCTGACCACATCCAGAGGATGAAGGTTACATTCCTTGGAATTAGCAGGGGCAGGACAATAGGAAGGTAAGACAATGTCCTCATTGAGATGAAAGGCAGAAACAACCTTGGGCAAGAATTCCGACCTAAGACGGAACACCACCTTATCCTGATGCCGCTCAAAATAAGGAGGTTTCCTGGAAAGTGCCGCCAGCTCAGAAACGCGACGCACCGAAGTGATAGCAACCAAAAATGCCACCTTAATAGTCAGAATAGAAAAAGCAGCATCGCACAGGGGCTCGAGGGGGGGCCCTGAAGAGCAGAAAGCACCAAGTTCAAATCCCACACCGGTAGCAGAGGCTTACAGAGTGGACGTACATGAGCGACTCCCTGGAAAAAAGTTTTGACAAGCCTACGATTAGCGAAAGATCTTTGGAAAAAAATTGCCAAGGCAGAAACTTGTCCCTTGAGGGTACTCAGTTGTAGACCCGATTCTAGACCGTGTTGAAGAAACTCCAGAATCCTGGAAAGGGAGAAGGTGCAGCAAGGGAAGGCCTTAGGCTCACGCCAGGCAATGTAAGCGTGCCAAACCCTGTAATAAATCATAGAAGAGGATTTTTTCCGAGCCTGAATCATAGTGCTGACGACCGAAGCCGGCAAACCCTTATTCATCAGGATGGAGGTTTCAGCAGCCAAGCCGTCAAAGCCAGCGTTTGTAAATTGGGGTGGCGCAGCTGTACCTGAGTGAGGAGCTCTGGAACGTCGGGCAGGACGTACTGATCCACCGCCATCTGGACGATGTCTGCAAACCATACCCTCCTTGGCCAGCGGGGGGCCACTAGGATGGTCGGTACCCCCTTCTGGGCTATCTTGCGCAGCACACGACCCAACAGAGGGAAGGGAGAAAAGACAAAGGAGTTGAAACTCCTTCCAAGAAAATGCCAGCGCGGCCGTGGCGAAGGTCAGAAGATCTCTTGACAGGGATACGAATCTCAGAAGCTTGTGACGGGACGCAAACAGGTCCCCGTCTGGCTGACCCCAGCGCCGACACAGGGCATGAAAGATCTTGTTGTCGAGAGACCATTGCCCTAGGCGAGACGTCCCTCTGCTCAGGGCATCTGCCTCCTGGTTCTCCACCCCGGGGATATAAACCGCCGAGATGAAGGGAACCGTCTCCTCCGCCCAAGACAATATCAGGGACACTTCCTTGAGTGCTTGTTTGCTCCGAGTCCGTCCCTGATGATTGATGTAGGCGACTGCCTTCTGATTGTCCAAGCGGACCTGGACCGCACGACCCCGAAGGTGGGGAGTCAACTGGAAGAGAACCAACCTGATCGCTCTCAACTCCAAGAGATTGATAGGCGCGTGGGCCTCGAGGGCCCCACTGGCCCCGGAACTTCAGCGATTGCCAAACCCCTCCCCAACTGGTCGGACTGGCGTCTGTGGTGACAATCTCCCAGCACGGAGGCAAAAAGGACCTGCCCACTAGAAGATTCCTCGAGTCCAGCCACCACGAGAGGGACTGTGAGGCCAGAGGATAGAGCAAATTCCTGCTCCATGGACTCCTGACTCCGATCCCAGACGGTCAAGAGATTCAACTGAAGGGGTCGCATGTGGAACTGAGCGAAAGGCACAGCCTCGAAGCAAGACCCCATGAGACCCACCAACTGCATCCCCAGACAGATGGAGGGATGAGGACAAGCCAACAAGGCCCGCGCCTGCATCTGAAAGCCCTCTATCTTCTGCTGAGGAAGAAACACCTTGACCGGAGAAGTATCCAGCGTCATTCCCAGGACGGATCTTACCGATGAAGGAGAGAGAGAGAAGACTTGGGAAAATTGATCACCCAACCGAAGGACTCGAGGGTGGACACTACCATCCGAGTATCCCTCTCTGCCTGATGCAAAAATGGAGCTGCAATCAAAGGGTCGTCCAAGTAAGGAAGAACGTGAATGCCCTGGCTCCTCAGAAGGGCCATGACACCCGCCAGCACCTTGGTGAACACCCGGGGGGCAGAGGTGATGCCGAACGGCAAGGCCACAAAACTGGTAGTGTTGATCCCCCCAGAGCAAACCTCAGGAACCTCTGGTGTCCCAGGAAGACAGGAACGTGCAGATAGGCATCCTTGATGTCCACAGTGGTCATGAAATCTCCTGGCCGAAGAGAGCTCACTGCGGACCGTTAGGTCTCCATGCGGAAGTGTTTGAACTTGACAAATCTGTTGAGACCCTTTAGATCCAGGATGGGTCTCAGGGGACCGTCCTTCTTGGGTACCGTGAAGAGGTTGGAGTAGAACCCCAGCCTCCGTTCTTGAAGAGGCACATGGCAAGCCACTCCTGATGACAGAAGATGTTGAACGGCCAGCCTCAGGCCCTGCACCGTCACAGGATTTTGGGAGATCAGGGGCTGAATGAATCTTGGGGGCGGCCAAGCAGCTAGCTCTATCTTGTATCCGGAGGACACCACCTCCTGAATCCACCGGTCCGAGACGTGTTGCCTCCAGACGTGAGCAAAGAGCCGAAGCCGCCCCCCACTAGGCTAGGTGAGGGCGTCCCCTCATGCAAGAGGTGCCTTGGAAGGGGGCTTAGGCTTGGATCCCCAGGCAAGGCCTCGTGCTCTACCTCGCCCCCATGAGTCTCTGCGGCCACCAGAAAAGGAAGATCCTCGTCCTTCCCGAGAGGGACGAAAGGAAGAAGAGCCCCGAAAAGGTGGTACCTGCTTCCGACATTGAGGAAGTCTCCCGTCCTTAGCCAGGAGGACCAACCATTCCCCGAACAGCCGAAGTCCCAGAAAGGGAATACCTGTGAGAGCTTTTTTGGCGGCAGCATCCGCTGCCCACTGTCGTAACCAGATAGAGCGACGCAGCGCGACCATCACAGCCGAAGCCCTACCACCAAAACAGACGGCGTCATCCATGGCCGATATAACAAAGGCAAGGAAGTCCATACAAGCCAAAAGCTCCCCATACTCCTCCACTCGCTTGTGAGATTTGGCAATATCCACGAGAGGCTTTATCTTCTTCTTAATGGCCATGGAAACAATGGCCGCAGCACAGACAGGGTGCAGACCGGTTACCACAGAAGCGCCTGTCAACATGATCACGAAAGGAGGAAGTCTCAGGAGACGGCATAACGGAGGTATTGGAGAGCCCCAGAACAGGAGCATCCATTTCCGGAGGATGGGACCATAGGCGAACCAAATCCTCCGAAAAGGGATACCGTCTGTCCAGACCCCTAGGCACCGACGGCAACCTATTAGGCTTCTCCCATTCCTTAAAAACCACATTAGAGAAGTGGCCTTGTTCAGGAAAGACAAGGCGCTGTCTCTCCGGCTGAAAAAGGTCCCTCTGTTTCTTCTTGGCCGCCTTAGGAGGAACAATGTGCAGAGTATCAAGTACCGCCGACAACAGCTGCTCAGTATCATCCTGGGGCCACTCGTCCTCATCAGATGAAGACCCGTGGCGACTGTCAAGGTCCCCCCCAACTACCCCCAAAGGAGTCAGACCCCTGGAGCAACTCACCCCCCTTAACGGAATCTCAGCCATGGCCCGAATGGCCCGAGCCAGCTCCAAATGCCACTTCTTAATCTTGGCCTTGCCAGTGGCCAAACACGCCAACTGACGCTCAATGCTAGTCAGTCTGAGCTCAAAATTACTACGCGAGTCCCTGCTGGCCTCCCCTTCACTAGGGGCCAGAAGCAGGCGCGGGGGAGTTGGCGAGGCCGGAGGAGCAATGGGACTGGGGCCAGCAACACTCGCATGTACCACACACAAGACAAAGCTTAGCAAGTCCCGAGGGGGTTCCCAAGCCTGCTACTCCCAGAAGCCTCCATTATGGTGATTATGATAAGAAAGATGGGTCTCAAGGCACTAAGACGGCCCAGAACCGTACAGAAAAAAACCCAATTTGACTCTCAGCACCCTAACCCACAGGGCAAGAAAGGGTGGAGGGGGGGGGGGGGTATGGACCGGGAGGAACCACCGGAAAGACCGGACTCACAGACCAAAAGGGAGCCAGTTGAAGAGCCTGTGCAGCCTGTCAGCAGACCAAGGAGCGACGGCGTGAGGTAAAAACTGGAACATTACCTCAGGAATCTCTGTGAGAAGAGTGGCGCCGGCCTGCCCAAGCAGCACCTCAAGGGGCGCCCCCCGACGCCATAGAGTAAAGAAGGCAAGAGGAGCAGGAGCAGGGAAGGTAAGTATATTGTGAGGTAAAAAACGTGAGAAAAACACACACACCATAAAATGCACAAAAACTAAAGCATGTGGGACACATAATGAAAAGGGAAAAAAAAAAGGGTGGTTTCTCCCCTTCCCCCGCCTATAGGCTCACCATAGCCTATGGCCTGCTTACTCTGAGGAAGAGTCTGCGGCCCAGAGCGTAGCTCTGCCAAACGCCTGACCCTCGGCGTTACCCTACCTGCACCTGATCCGCAGCCATGGCTGGGAGGCAAGAAGGGTCCCGGAAGCAGGTGGGAATAGGGCTTGTAGCGGTCGACGGGCTAGTAATGCCCCGCTTATCTGCGAAGTCCATGGAGAGAAAGAAAAAGACCATCTTCGCAGTCAGACTGCAGGAGAAGACTGGGGTCTTCTGGGTAATTCTGGCCCTTTTATGGGCCGGGAGGGGCCACAAGTCTTCCTGCAGTCGATTGCGCCACCTGTTGCGGATTACCCACATGTAAAGAATTTAAATGAAGCAAGCCATGCTGTACACCTGGAAAAGGCAGGAGCCCGGCCAGGGTCACAAACACTACTCACCCTTAAAGGAGCAGTATCGCGAATTTTTCTTGGTGACTTAGATTTAAATGGTACTTTGAAAGTAGGTAAGTGTTGTAGTAAGAATTACAAATTTAGAAAAAAATGATGTGTGTGTTGTGCAGCTGGAGACTAATAGCTCATGTTTATGTCTGCTGAGTGTCGGGGCCCGACACTCTGGCCTGTTCCACACTGAGGAGAGGGGGAAACAATGTAACAAAGAAATCAGTTGCTCAGTGCTGGCAGCCGTCCAGCATAAGATATTGCCTGGCCAGAACTCATATATCTAAAACAGAGAGAAAAGCTCTAGAAGTAATTTAGCTCATTGGTAAATTCAATGTCAGTTTGAACCAGAGAGTCATTGGTTTTTTTGGGGGGGGGTTATTTTATTTCAGAATTTGATTTTTATGTTTTTTTGCTCTAAACATTTTTTATTTTGACAGTTTTCCCTTCATGTTGGCTCTGCTGCAGAATCTTTCAGTTTACCATTTTCTCTTTCATATTCTTACAACACATTTTTCCATATGATCTTTCTTTCAGCTTGTGCGTTTTGAGCAAAGCCCAACCCAGGATTTTCATGTTTTGTGCCCCTGTGGGCATCCCGACTTGGGATGCCCTGATATGTGAATTCCCTATTTTCGCCTGTGAAAACATAACTTTCCCTGTCCCACAGCGCATGAGCGGGCTCTCATCCAATTAGCGCTGTTTGCTTGACTGGCTCTGTTTGCACGCAGATGGGGAGCCTGAGCAGTAACCTTCCTGGCCGCCCGGCCTGTATAAGTGACTATCTGCGTGAGCGCGACAGAAAAATGGGGGGGGGATCTGTGGTTATCCAGGTGTCGTTTCACACAGTGGGGCATCCCGATTTAGGATGTCCAAGGGGGGAAGGTCAATGGCCGGGTCTTATATACTTCAGGGTCAGCCACTCAGGGTTTTGTTCCACTTTAATACCTTTAGATTTTCCTGCACAGTTATTCAAAGAAGAATTTCAGTCATTTTCAGTCAGTTTAGTTTATTTTGTATAGATTTTACACATTTGAGTCACCTGGTCTCATAACAAAAGCAGCACCTCACACACACAGCCATTACCACTGATTACAGTGTCAGCCTCTGAGGTAAAGTGTTGCTAGACCAGTGGGCTAAATGAAGCAGCTCACTAAATACAACCCAGCAGATCCCCCTATTCAGCAAATAGACTGAGCCATTGTCATTATACAATTTAAAAGAAAGGCAGATATTTTTTCCTTTTTCTATCACCACATTATTTATATTATTTTATTTTATTATTTTATGTGTGGCTATTTAATTACTTATATTTTTTAATGCAAATTTGGCGATACTGCTCCTTTAATGAGCAAGTTGATATCTGTGATATCAATCGGTCTGTACTCAGAAAAACCTGAAAGGTTTGTTTGTATTTAATGTTAAATGCTTGTATTTGTTGGCAATGCATGAATAAAGAATTTACAAAAAAAAAAAAAAAAATTATGCTGAAGGTCTGGTTTAATCACAATTATTACTCTGCTGACCTGTCATTGATGGACACACTACTAGTTAGGACTAGGCTTCCTAGATATCTGGGGCAAACTACTGACACCACTTCCTGTATTGGCAACTGCTCATGGAGTTCTTTCAAAAGTATAGTTGCTTTAGCAATATCAGGCGTGCAGCCCCCGGGGACCCCCAGGGCCTACTACAGACCTCCATCCATTCTTGGTATATTCCTCAATAGCAGAATAGAATTTGGATCCATGGTGTGGTGGAGAGATATTGTCTATTAGATATGGAATAAAATTGTCTTCTATAAACTGTAGTAAATAAAATGTGGATCATTGTTTTATTGCAACCAACAACAGAGATGGAAATAAACGTAACCAAAAATAAAGACTGTACAGCAACTAATTTAAGATAGTGACTGTAAAAAAATACAATTCTGTGAAATACTCACCTGTAGAATTGATATTATTTGTATTCAGTACGTCCTGCTCCAGATATAATACTTACACTTGGGTTATCCTCCGCCAGATGGCTCTGCACTGCAGAGATATGCAAAACAGGCTCCTCCCGGCCCTTCAAATACCCAGGGACCTCCCACAAATCCCCAGCATTGAAAAGTAGTGAACAAGAAGCCGGGAGAATTAAACCACCCAAAACAAATGAAATGATAACAATGATAACAATCACCATACAGTGGATCCAGAATAATGCAAAAACCAGGGTGGGGTGGAGCAGGACGTACTGTATACAAATAATATCAATTCTACAGGTGAGTATTTCACAGAATTGTATTATTCTTAGTATACAGTACGTCCTGCTCCAGATATAATACTTACACTTAGGACAGCCAATAGCAGTGTCCATAAAGTAGGGTGGGATCCCCCAACAAAAGGTGACAGCAGACAGCCTTGCAAACTTGTTCAACAGAAGCCTGGTGCTGGAAGGCCAAGAGGCACCAATAGCACGAGTAGAATGAGCAGTAAGGCGGAAGGGAGGATTCTTCCCCTTAGCAGAATAGGCCTGAATCACAGCCTGACGAATCCATTTGCTAATAGTAGACTTGGCCGGAGCCAAACCCTTCCTAGGACCAGAAGGGACCACAAAAAGAGCGTCAGTCTTCATGAAAGCCGCAGTGACTACCAGGTAATACTTCAGACACCTGACCACATCCAAGGAATGCAGAACCCTTTCCTTAGCGTTGCTAGGATTAGGACACAAAGAAGGAAGAACAATATCTTGATTCAAATGAAAGGCAGACACCACCTTAGGCAGAAAGTCTGGCTTAAAGCGGAACACCACCTTGTCCTGGTGTCTCTCATAGTATGGGGGCTGAATAGACAGAGACGCCAGCTCAGACACACGCCTGACCGAAGTAATAGCCACCAGAAAGACAACCTCGAGGGTAAGTTCAGCCAGAGCAGCATCCTGAATAGGCTCAAAGGGAGCACCCTGCAAAGCAGACAAAACCAAGTTCAAATCCCAAACAGGGACCATAGGTTTAGGTGGGGGACGCACATGAGTGACTCCCTGAAAGAAGGTCTTAACCAAGGGATGCTGAGCAAAAGACTTCTGAAAGAAGACAGATAGGGCAGAAACCGGACCCTTCAGAGTACTGCGTTTTAGACCCAACTCCAATCCATGCTGTAAAAACTCCAGAACCCTAGGGACTAAGAACTCCCTACAGGGAAGAGACCTAGACTCACACCAATCAATGTAGGAACACCATACCCTATAATAGATGGCAGAAGAAGTCTTCTTCCTAGCCTGTACCATGGTATCCACCACCGAGGCAGACAAGCCTTTCTCCATCAAGATGGAGGTTTCAGCAGCCAGGCCGTCAAAGCCAGAGTTTGTAAACTGGGATGGCGTAAGGAGCCCTGAGTGAGCAGATCTGGCGCCTCTGGCAGGACGTACTGGTCTACTGCCATTTGTACCACGTCTGCAAACCACACTCTTTTTGGCCACCTTGGGGCCACCAGAATCACTGGCACCCTTTCCAGAGCAATCTTGAGCAGGACCCTGCCCAGCAGGGGAAACGGGGGAAAGACATACAGGAGGCGAAATTCCTTCCATGACATTGACAGAGCGTCCGTGGCCAAGGCCAGAGGATCCTGAGACAGGGAGACAAAGGCCGGGAGCTTGTGATTGTGACGGGATGCAAACGGATCCACATCCGGTAGGCCCCACCGGTAACACAGGGACTGGAATACCCTGTTGCAGAGAGACCACTCCCCCTGACGGGAAGTCCCCCTGCTCAGAGAGTCTGCCAGAAGATTCTCTACCCCCGGGATATAAACAGCCGAAATGCATTGAACATTGGCCTCCGCCCATGTCAGAATCCGCGACACTTCCTGGAGGGCACCCTTGCTCCGGGTCCCTCCCCGATGGTTGATGTAGGCAACCGCCGTCCTGTTGTCTGAGCGCACCTGTACAGACAGTCCCTGCAGGTGATCGGTCAACTGCTCCTGTACCAACCTGACCGCCCGTAGTTCCAGAATGTTGATGGGTAAATGGGCCTCCTGAGGGCCCCACCTCCCCTGGAACCTCAGGGACTTCCAGAATCCCCCCCCAACCTGACAGACTGGCATCCGTGGTGACCGTCTCCCAGGAGGGGGCTAGAAAGGACCTGCCCTTTAGCAAGTTCTTGTGGTCCAGCCACCACGAGAGGGACCTTCTGACCAATGGGGGAAGCACACAAACCCCGTCCAAAGACGCGGGGTCCTTGTCCCATACTGATAGAAGGTGAAGCTGCAGAGGCCTCAAATGGAACTGAGCAAAGGGCACCGCCTCGAAGCTCGCCACCATCAGGCCCACCAGCTGCATTCCCTGCCTGAGGGAGGGCTAGGGGCACGAGAGCAGGGACCGCACCTGCGCAGTCAGAGCTTCCACCTTCTGTTGGGGAAGGAATATTCGTGACTGAACCGTATCCAGGATCATCCCCAGGAATGGGGTCACCGACGAAGGGGACAGAGAGGACTTGGGATGATTGATCACCCAGCCGAAGGACTCCAAGGTGGACACCACCAGCTCAGTGTCCAGCTCCACCTGCTGTAGAGACCGTGAGGTGATGAGGATGTCGTCCAGGTAGGGCAGCACTCGAATGCCCCCTGACCTTATCAAACACATCACCCCCTCCAACACCTTGGTGAACACTCTGGGAGCTGAAGTGAGGCCAAATGGTAGGGCCACAAATTGGTAATGTTGATCTTTCAACGCGAATCTGAGAAACGTTTGATGTCCCGGGAACACAGGGATGTGAAGGTAAGCATCTTTGATGTCCACAGATGTCATAAAATCCCCTGGGCGCAGAGAGCCAACAGCCGAGTGCAGAGTTTCCTTGTGAAAGCGCTTGTTCTTGACAAATTTGTTGAGGATCTTTAAATCCAGAATGGGCCTGACTGACCCATCTCTTTTGGGCACTGTGAAAAGGTTGGAGTAGAACCCCTCCCCCAATTCTCTCAAGGGGACCCTGCAAATAACTCCCAGATCCAGAAGTCCTTGCACGGCCTGCATCAGGACCTGAGCCGATACCGGGTCCTGGGGGATCCGGGACCTGATGAATCTTGAGGGGGGCCGCACAGTAAACTCTATCTTGTAACCAGAGGAGACTACCTCCTGAATCCACCGGTCTGAGACTTGGCGCCTCCAGATGTGCGCGAAGTGCTGTAGCCGCCCCCCCCCCCCACCCTGCCGGGCGAGGGCGCCCCATCATGCCTGAGGAGTCTTGGGAGGGGCTTTGGGTTTGGTCCCCCAGGAGGAGCCACGACATCGCTCCTATGCCAGGAGTCTGCGCGAGTGCCCGCAAAGGACACCCCTTTCCCCTGCTTAGCGCCTCTGTAGGGGACTGAAAGGGGGCCCTGGCTACGAAAGAGCCGAGGCTGCCACCTGTGCTGTGGTAACTTACCTCCTTTAGCAAAGGCCTAGGCGGTCCCCAAACAGGCGCAGCCGCTTAAATGGAAGCCCAGTAAGGGCCCTCTTAGCAGCATTGTCGGCAGCCCACTTGCGCAGCCATACCGTGCGGCGTATAGCCACCGCCAAGGCGGAAGATCTGGCACACATCCTAATAGCATCATCTGATGCAGACAGGATAAAGTTCACAAACACATCACAGTTAGACAGTGCATTAATTAGTATCAGTAGGCAACTCGTCTGGGCCGTCAAGTGCATTCCTGACCATGGTCCTGAGCGCCACAGCAGTAGTGGCCAAAGCGCAGACCGGGCGCAGCGCCGCCCCTCCAAATGCAAAGGCATGGCATGCCAATTGGTCAATGCGCCGGTCCTCAGAATCCCGCAGCATAGTAGTGTAGGGAGTGCATAATAGAGGTGTTAGACAGCCCTAGAATAGGAGCATCGACCTCGGGAGGCGATGACCAGCACTTGACCATATCAGCAGGAAATGGATACTTCCTGTCCAAACTCTTAGGGATCCCCGGAAGCCTACTGGAATGCTCCCACTCCTTAAATACGAGGTTATTGAAATGGGTTTGCTCAGGAAATTCCAATCGAGCCTTAGCAGTATGAAATAGCTCACCCCTTTGCCTGGGAGCCGCAACAGGGGGGGGGAGATGGACAAAACCTCAAAAATCAGAACCAGCATTTTATCAGTATCATCCGGGGTCCAGTGATCAGAACCAGAATCGTCATGACCCCTTGACTTCTCGTCAAGTCAGAGAACAGCTCCCCTTCGTCCGAAGGGGTATGGCCATATAGATGCAAAAACTCATCAGACTCCGTAGGGAAAGGAGCTCTGAGACAGTAGTCAACGCAGTCAAGAGACGCGAGAGTATGACACACAAAAAAAAGATTTGCCAATAAAGACGCCGAAGCGTCTGAGGCGCCGCCGCCCGGCGCATGCACATCCGATAAGGGCAAAAGACTCGCGCGACGGCGGCCGATACACAATAAAATGCAAACAGCGCGGCTCCGACACCAGGTATATAAGTCAAGGACAATACTGAGGCCATAAACGTGTAACTAAATAAACTGAGACCACCACACACACACCCCCCCCCCTTTCTTTCCCCCCGAGCTACGGGGGGAACGAGGGAGGATGGCGACCCTTTGCACAGGGTCCACCGCTACACGGGGTATGGGGCAATAATGCGGGAGGGGCATCCCCTAGAGGCTCACCATCAGCCTAAACCGCCTACCCTTTGGTGGGGGACTGCAGTGGAGCATGGCTCCATAAGCACGCATGGTGCCGTCTACCTTCACCCGACCAGCGCAGCCCAGGCTGGGAGGCACATCACAAGGAGGACGGGTGGGAATAGTCCGACAGGGCCGCAGGCTTTAATAGCCCCGCTCACCTGCGAGAGAGTTGATACTTCATGTCTTCGCAGTCGGCACTGCAGAGAAATCTGGGGATTTGTGGGAGGTCCCTGGGTATTTGAAGGGCCGGGAGGAGCCTGTTTTGCATGTCTCTGCAGTGCAGCGCCATCTGGAGGAGGATAACCCAAGTGTAAGTATTATATCTGGAGCAGGACGTACTGTATACTAAGAATAAAAAAAGTTCTGGACCCCAACTCAGCAAGGATAAAGGATTCTTCTGTGCCAAGAAAATATGCAGGACCGAGGAACATCTTGAGCTTATGTGGAGAAATATGCATCTCCGAGGAAGAGACGGAGAAGGGCCGAGTGCTGATAAATGAATAAAGAATGTGGAAAAAAAGATCTAAGCCGTTGTGAAGAGTGACTAAGGCCACAGACAAATTATATGCTGGAACTAATTCAGAAACCTTACTTAAAAAAAAGTCAATGCTCTGGTAGAACAAAGAATATATGGAATGTATTAGGATGTCATCGTATTTCAGTATGGTATAGCCTTACATTACCTCAGAATTCCTTTTCGGGACAAGGCGGCTTTCACCATCCTCACTGTATCCACTATAAGGCTACTAACAGGGATTTGTATATTTTGCCTTCACAAATCAGCCGTCTTCATTGTTCAGCCCCAATGAACACCACTAAATTCATATACCCTCCAATCCCAAATGATCAACTCTTTAAACCACACCAACGCCCATTGCCTGATTGCCAGCACAGCCCACTCCTTCCTGCCTAACCTATGCCCACTTCTTTTCATCTCACCCCTTCCCACTTCTCTGGAGGAGAAAAGGGTTCTCTTTCCAATTGTCTCCTGGTCTTATAATATTTGCGCTGAACTTTGTAGCATCTAGTTTGTAAGGATCTCTGTATGTTTTACCTTGTTTGTATTTATACCTTGGTACACTGCTATAGATCAATAATAATAATACTATGCATCAAGGCTACCCCTCTCTCACACAATAGATTGTTTACATTATTTTGCAGCATTACGGAATCTTGAGAAGAATATTTAAACTGGACCCTCAATCTGAGCTAATCTTATACGTTTCCTCCACCCTGTACATATATATTGCCCACATTAAAATCCTACCGACATCTACTGTATTTTCTGAGCCTTTAAACATCCAAGATGGTGGCCCATTGAGTCTCAGGTTGCTTGCAAACAGGAAGTGTCTTCTGTGCTGCTCTGCATTTGGGATTGCTGTCATTTTCCTGACCCCAGCTCAGCTCTGTCTGTGCAGAGCACAGTTATAACCCACCTCCCTGCATTTTTGCCCCCTCCCCTATCCTCAGTATGTGATGCTTCTGAGGCAAGATGGTGGTGCTCCTATCCTAGAGTCCCGAACTACATAAAATGGGTGTTGGTCCGCTGTGCATTCTGATTGCTGCCCCCCAGTAACTCACTGCAAACCTTGTAAATGCTCCATTAAACTGTGCCCTAGGCTCCTCCTAGCAAAATGCGGCTGCGTGATTATCCAACAGTGGTCACATATTCTGCTCTCGGGCGCTAAATTGGAAGATGGTGTAGCGCAGTTCAAGGTGAGATTTACAGGATTTGCAGGGGTTAAAGTGGACCAAAACCCACCGCGATTGGCCCAGGAATCTTATAGATTGATGCTCTTCCACTGGGGCATCCAAAATTTGCATGCCTCGCTGGGTGAAACCCCCCAGGTCGCCCCATACACTTACCTTGCTTCCCAAGCCAATGGAGCATGTGCGAGCCGCGGCCGCATCCCTACTATCCCTTTAGCAGGGTGCATGCAAGCACCAGGCATTTGTGAATGGCCGGCACGGTCATGCTCCCTGTTAGAAGGATGTGGGGGATGCGGATGTCAGCGCGCTCAGAGCCGCTGGCCTTAGATGAAGCTTAGACGCCGACTGGACAAGCGGCCGCGCATGCGCCGTAGGACCGGGAAGAGGTGAGTTGGCTTCGGCAATCTGGGGAGTTTCACGCAGCAGGGCACCCCCGGGGGGGGGGCTGGGTGAAAGGACCATAAAACAGGATATTCAACATCCTGGGTTTTGGTCCACTTTAATGGGGGCAGGGGTACCAGCAATTGATATGCGAAATCAATATTATATAAAATGGGTGTTGGTCCAGTCAGGGCCGGGTCCATATATATGTGGCCCCTGGGCGGCAGAGTCTCAGTGGGCCTCTTGTGGTCTCGTATGACACCACATACATGGTATAGTAGGTAGGTAAAAATGTATGTATGGTGAATATTGACAAAGAATAGAAAAAAAAATTATAAATGGAAGTATATAGGTAATGGCAGAAAAAAATATAACTAAAGAATGACATAATAAAAGGAAAGAAAGGATATAAGAAATGACAGAAAACATGAATGACAAGATATAAGGAGAGAAAGAAAATTACAAAAATGATAGATTAAAGACAAAAACAGAGAATGGATGGAAAGCAAACAACAAATCAAAAGCATATAATGAATAGAAGACACAAAGAAAATAAATGACAGAAAAAAGCAAGGATAGATGGAATGGCAGAAAGAAAAGGAAGAACAGAAAGATTAAAAAGAATGGGAAGAAAAAAGGGATGGCAGAACAAACAGATGAAAGAAAGAAACAAAGAATAAATGGAAAGAAAGTAGAAGATAGCATAGAAGGAATGAAACAAAGAATAGACAAAAATAATAGAAGAAAAAAAACAAAAGTCAGAAATAATAGATGGAAAAAAAAAAAAGAAAATGACAAAAAGACTCTCCCAATGGCCAATCTGCTCCTGGCTGACAGTCCTTAGTCCAGGTTTCTGCAAGGCCCTGCATCCTACATAGGGTCTGCCCAGGGTAGAGGGAATGAGGTCCTGGCACTTGGCCCCGGTAAGTCCGGTTTAATATAGAAGCAGTTCTACCTATTTGAATTGTTGATTTTCGTAGCAGTCCTGCCCTGCAATATCTAATTTACCAGAAGGGCGTAGCTGGTCTCTAATGATAACAAAGTTGTCAAATAAAATCTCAATATCACATGCACCCTACTTTTCGCTTATTTTAAATTGTCAAACAAAAAGCTCACACATCTAACACATGTGCAGACTTTACAAATAAAGGGTAAATACTGCAAAAACACTATAGTTCAGGGATCCCAAACCTGTGGCTTACAGATCCCAGCTCTGTGGTTTCGATCCACTTTAAAGCAGACCTTCACCCTGAATAAGAGTCTATCTTATATGTTTCCCACACCCTGTACATACAGATTTCTCACATTAAAAGTCATCCTACCTGCATCTTCTGCATGTTACGAGCCTTTAAATATCCAAGATGGCGGCTCATGTAACATCAGGCAGCCTGCAAACAGGAAGTGCCTTCTGACTGTGCTGCTCTGCATTATGAGATTGCTGACCTTTTCCTGACCCAAGCTCTGCTCTGTCTGAGCAAAGCACAGCTATAACCTGCCCCCTGTACTTTATCCCACTCTCCTCTCCTCAGTAAGTGTGATGCTTCTGAGTCAAGATGGCGGCGCCCGTATCCTAAAGTCCTGAACAGGGTTGCAGCCCAGTGGGGGAAGATCAATAAGTAAGTGACTAAAAACCTAAAATATATTAAATTTTATATGCTGGGGAATAGTTTTATAAGGGTTTGGGCTTTTCAATAAATCATGGTGAAGGTCCGGATTAAGGCTTCTTTTCCACTAGGGTGATTGCAAATGGCTGGCGATCGCCCTGCAATCACTGTGAAAGTGATGCCCATAGACAATAGAGGCTCTTTCATGCAGTGTTTTAGCCGCGATAACACTTGCAGTCACTCACAAATCAGGATCTGAAGAACTATCGCTAGTAGAACGCGCCTGCACACAGGCTATGACTTTACTGGTTTCTGTGGAAATCACTGTCACCAACGCGCTACCCTGGTGTGAAAGGAGCCAAAAATGTTTAAGGTGGACCAAAACACAGGGTAATAGGCCAGGGAATTGTATATATCAATTCCCTCCACCTGGGGCATCCAAAATCGGGATGCCCCGCTATGTGAAACCCCCCAGGTCGCACCATACACTTTACCTTCTTTTCCGCTCCAACGGTGCATGTGCAAATGGCAGCTGCATTGCCACTATCCCTTTAGCAGGGCGCGTGCCCGCGCCAGGCATTTGTGAATGGTCGGCGCGGGCATGCTCCCTGTTAGAGGGTAGCGGGGAATGCGGCCATCAGCCAAGCGTGCTGATTGGATGAGTGGGTGCCGTAGGACCGGGAAGAGGTGAGCTTCTTTCGCCAATCTGGGGGGTTTCACACAGCGGGGCACCCCCGATCGGAGTGGCCCGGGGGCAAGGACCAAAACCCAGGATAGTCAAAATCCTGGGTTTTGGTCCACTTTAAGCGGACCAATCATCATTGCCGGCCCCGGAGTCTAAGAGGCTCCAGAGCCAGCTGGCTAAGTGCCCCTGAAGCATCCCATCTTGCAGGCCCACAATCCCCTTCCAGTGGTCACAGCCGCAGCCTTAGCATCCCTGCAGCCGAGATGCATGGCATATTGCAGGGAAACCGGAGATACACAAGCGCCCGCTCCCGATGACGGCGCTCGATTTACGACAATGCTTTATGCACAGTATAAACCACTGATTAGACGAGAGTCAGCAAATGTGTTGTAGGACCGGCAGAACGGTGAGTGTGGCCAATCTGAGGGGCATCCCAATGTAAACAGCCCTGTCACCAGGACAGTGAAAATCTTGGTCACAGGCCACTTTAAGTTTGATGCTTTCAATTAATTCACGGTATTGTTCGGAATGGTCAGCAGTTATTTCCTTATACTCACTACTGGTACCCCACAGATGATCAGAGGAGCCTCCATGACAGCAGGTTGTCTCCCCCCCATCCATCACTGACACTGGCACGTCCCCTCCAGTGACTGCAATGTAAGGGGCATGTCAGGTCTTGACACAGCGCATCCATTGTAGTCAATAGAGTGAGTGCGTTCTGGATGCCGTGACTGATGGTAGGCCGCCATTGTGAAGGTGTCTGGGAGAATCAGTTAAAGAGCCACTTCAGCCCCCTTGTTAAAAATAACATACCCCACACCCTTCCTCCTCTCAGCTGTGGCACCACCGACTTTGCCGGCTGGATTCGGGGTGAAGGTGAGGGTCTTTTTTTTTTTTCTTTTATTACATGTGCATTATCTGTAATAGGAGGTGACAGAGTGGGGGGTATGTCATTTTTTAACATAGGGGCTGGAGTGTCCCTTTAAGGTACACAGCCCTGGACTAGCAGTGATCATCTGCTTGAGACAAAAGGGGAACATAGCTTTTTTTATTTTTATTGCCTGGGCAATTATTTTAGCAGTCAACTATTCTTTTACAATAAAACATCACATGAGAAACAAAAATGCATTTGTTTTTACCTTTAGGAAGTTAGCCATGGTACTAACGTGATTGGCACATACTCCTTTCCTAGCATCGTTCACGCCTTCCCCAGTCTATTCAAGAAAGAACACAAGTGACAAAATGATTATCGTGGTCAGAGTATGGGGCATATGTGGTGCCATAGGACAGGGCTTCCTTACTCACCCAATTAATGAGGACATATTTGGGAAGGCCAGAGTTGGGGTCCTGCACTCGGCAGAAGGCGTACATGACTTTCCCACTGCTCAGCTCATCCACCAGCTCCTCCAGGCCACCGTCTGCAGAAATAGTTGGAGAGGAAAAAACATGAGGAGGGGGCACAAGGTATCCAAGATGGGAGACTACATTAGCAATAGAGAGTGGGGAATGTGTTATAGTATCGGCAACACGAAACAGAGCTGCTCTTGATACAGACGGACGTGGTTAGAGCTCGAAATAGACAGACCACATACCTCCAGTCCCCGCCAGTCTGATGTCATTGCTGTTTCCTTCATAAGTGTACAGGGCCCTGAAATAACAATGCAATTACATTAACCATAGGTCTTCTAAAATTATTTTTATATAAAGAAAACTTACAGTGAAAAAAAAAATGACCACGTCTGACCCCCCGGAACAGGAGCACATACATAAACCTCTCATTGTTACGATTTCAGCTTTTATTTTTAATAAAATATATATTTTCACCCACGTGATCTGGTCATGCAATAATAAAAAAAATAAACGTATGTGTTGTTAGGCTATGGCCGCCCAAGCTTCCACTTCCCTGCCAGCGACCATGCGGGTTTGTGCATTGGGCAGTTAGATGGGGCACCAAGTTTCAAGACTTCCCAGGAATCATTAAAGAGGAACAAAACAGGATTTTCATCATCGCAGGTTTTCCTCCTCCTCCCTGTGCATCATGATTTGGGATGCCCTGCTGTGTGAAACACCGCTGGTTGGCCAATATGTTTTTCTTGCTGGTGACCCCAGGGCACATGTAAGGGCCCGCCAGGTTTTCTAGCTGTGCTCATGAAAAAGAGGCTAGGAAACCAGAATAGTAGTATAGCTGCTGGACGCTTGCCCTCCGAGGCTCCAGAGCCAAGCCATAAGGCCATTGTTCCACTTTAAAGCACATATCAGTCTTGAGTGTGGGGGCGTTAGAGTAGCTAAAAGTTCTTTTTGACCTTATGTCTGCTTTAAAGAGAAACAAAATCTGGTATTTTCACTCTCCCAGGGGGCATCCTGATTTGTGATGCCCCCCTGTGTATTCTTACCTTGCAGGTGATCCCATGGTGCATGAACTGGCTCTCCTCCAATCAGCTTTCTATGCCATACATACTGATAAGCAGCATAGAAAGCTGATTGGAGGAGGAGGGGGCAGGTATCTCCACAGTAGTTGCCCTCCAGCTGTGCATGCTTGTGCCAATCATTCAGATAGGCCTCAGCCAGGGATGTCACTGACGCCATTAAAGGAAAGATTCCACACAACAGGGCATCCCATATCTGGTTGCCCAAAAAGTAGGAGGACCACCGGTCCTAGAATCTTAAAAGACTCTAGGTATGTGGTTGCGCCTCTTAAAGTGGACCAATCACCCCCTGTGGAGGCATTAGAATCTGAAAGATTCCAGGGCTGGCAGCCAGCCTGCCTCCGTGGCATCCTATACCGGTTGCCCCACTGTGTGAAACATGCAATCTTACCTGATCTCAGTGGCTCCTGCAACGCCGTTTTCGCTGGCGGTCACATCCAGCTTCTCTGTAGCTGTGCGCACTCCCCGTGCCTAGCGATCCAGGTAGGGAGGGCGCACTCCACAGGAAGCCGTGGATGCAGCCGCAAGCATCATATGTGTTGCCACAAAATTCAAATCAGCCACTTTATGCCGCACAATTAGTATGCACCGGATAAAGCACCGATTGGACGGGATGCCCCCTGAGCAGGGAACAATCACCAGGATAGTCAAAATCCTGGATATTGGTCCACAGTGGACCAAAACCCAGGATTTTGACTAGAAACACAGAAGGGTGACGGCAGAAGGAGACCATATGCTCCATCTAGTCTGTCCTTATGTGTATACTGTATGTGCTCTTTATCTTAGGATAGATGTTTTCTTACGCCAGGCATGTTTAAATTCACCGACTGTCCATTTTTCAACTACCTCTGCTGGAAGTTTGTTCCAAGCATCTACTACTCTTTCTGTAAAATAATATTTTCTAACATTGCTCCTGATCTTCCTCCCTGACTAGCTTCAGGTTGTGCCCCCTTGTTCTATCATTAAGCTTCTTCTTAAAAACACTTCCCTCCTGAACCTTATTCAATCTTTTCCCATAGTTAAAGGTCTCAATCATGTCCCCCCTCTCCCTTCTTTCCTCCAAACTTTACAAATTAAGTTCTTTAAGTATCTCCTGATAAGTTTAAGTCCACACTATGCTGGGTTTTGGTCCTCTCCACTGTGTGAACCCCCCCCCCCCCCCCCCGATCGCTGATTCCAACTCACCTCTTCCCGGTCCTAAGGCGCATGTCTGGCCGCTCGTCCAATCAGCGTGCTCGGAGTTGCTGACATCACGTCGTCTAAGCTTCGTCTAAGGCTCCGAGCGCACTGGCGACCGCATCCCCCGCTTCCCTCTAACAGGGAGCGTGCATGCGCTGGCCATTCACAAATGCGGGCACACGCCCTGCTAGAGGGATAACGGGGATGCAGCTTGCGCATGCGCCATTGGAATGGGAAACAAGGTAAGTGTATAGGGCATCCCGATCTTATATGCCCCGCGGGGGAGGGAATCGATCAGCCCGGGAATCTTATAGCTTCCTGGGCCTATCGCGTGGGCTTTGGTCCACTTTAAGCAAACCTAGTGCTGAATGTCTTGAAGCTGTATAAATACCTTATTGCTGCTGGTTTGCTTTTTCACCTAAACTTCAAAAGAGATTTTTGTTTTTAAAAGCAGCAGTAACCTTTACCCTAGAAAAAAGTCTCTGAAATCTCCTGCTCTGCTTTCCCTTGTAGGCACCCCTAATGGTCCATGAGGCCCTTTATCATCTGGTAGAGGTATTGACCTGCAGCCAAATGCTGTCATGGCACCCAGCAAGCATGGCTGGCTCTGCAGCACTGGAGGGATGGGGGCGGGTAAATGGTGCCCACGCTTTATATCTTCGGTTTGACAACCAGTTGGAGCCACAGCACTGCTGTTTCACAAAGGATCTCAGGCTGCAATTGCATGTGACCTAGCAAAGGAAGGAAGCACTTGAAAAGGACTACAGATGAATTACTCAAGCTAAAAAGTGGTCAGCCGCACCTTACGTTGTGTCACTGCCAGGCTAATACACCAATATAGGGCTGTGCTATCTCCAGCTTCCATAAGAATGGAACATAATGGGTTAACAGAACCATCCTACGCATCCCCATTTATTTCCTCCTAGTTAAAAGAAACCCCAGACTTCCTCAGAAAAACACAGACATAGCGACTCAGCAGCTGCCGACCAGAGACTGCAGCGTCCCTAAGACTGTCAGGGCTAAACATTCATTTATGAAGGGTGCCTTCAGGGCGGGGGGGGGGGGGGGGGGGGGCAGCGGCTTCCCCTGGAATTTTTTAGATTCCAGGGCCGGCCCAGGTGGGTTTTGTTCTGCTTCAAACTTATTAAATATATTAATCTTAATCTTGGCCTGCAATCTTTATCCTGATCGGCTGGCAGGCCCTCTCCATTGTAGTGAAAGGAGTAGGTGCAGCCACTTGGTTCTGGATCATCAGGGACAGAATAGTCAATGCTGGTAAGTTTCAAACTACTGGTATAGGGTGAAATAGCTTACCTGTACCAGGAATCCAGCGCTTCAGGGCCCAGCCTCGTCTTCCACTCTCCCGGCCCGCATTCAAGTGACTATTATCTTCGATATTTAAGTCCAGTCTCACTGGCCTCTGCTGCCAGTTATCCATGAACCCCCCCCCCCCCCCCCTGCTGACATGTTGGCATACGTCAATAAAAAAACCCCTCCCCACCGATGATCAGTGGCAGTCGCAGGGAAACTGACCACCTAGTCAGCCAATCTGTGCAGCACCAATTGGCTGACTAGGCACAGCGTGGCAGTTCAGAACACGAAAGCAGCCAACCAACGTCTGTAAAGATTTTTTTTTTTTGCCTTGTGGGGGTGAGGAGGAATTATTGCACTGGGGTCCAGTAGGACTGGACTGGACTTCTGGTTTAAACCCCCTTTTTCGGGCACTGCAGTCATCGATACATAACTAAATATTAAAGTGAACCTGCCACCAGAACGGGTGGGATGTCGAACAATTCAGTGTATGGCAGCACATAGGCCTCCATAAGGAGTAATAGGCTGGTTTGACTTGCATTGAGCTTGATCTATACCACAGCACCTTGTGACATTTCCTGCTACTTCAATGGGGTTTCCCAGAAGTGGGGCATCGAAAACAATGTAGGTAGGGGGTATTAGTTTTGTTTTTACCTCATTGTGTGAGAGAAACTCACTCGGAGTGCAAAAAGTTTTATTTATTTATTTATTTATTTATTTAACATTCCAGACTTGTGCTAAACTCACCTATCCCATTCTGGAGTGAAGTGCCTAAATAAACGCATACCTATGTAAGTCACCAATCATGGGGGGACATTAAATAATTACATCCAGCCTAGTCTGGGTCTACCGTTTTGTGCACATTTTAGCCTGAGAAAAGCAGCCTGTACGCAGCCACAACACCTCAGTGAAAGACAGTTTGTTCCCTATGGTGTGGTGCTATATAAATGCTGAATCAAAGCGCACACAGGGCAGGCCTATGACCTCACACACAGATATATAATTAAACGGGTGGGACCGGATCTTCCCCGGCAGCACACTCTGCATTAGGAAAGGTTGCATTATCCCACACACAGTCAAATAACCATGTTGTTTTCATAGACCCTTCTAATTCTGCCTTTTTTTGTTGGGATCGCGTCTCACCCCACACTGAATATTCCAGCTGAAGCAGAGTCATCTGGAGCTGGCAGAGCTGCATTTCATGTCTGATGAAGCGCTCACATAGAACGGTTAGGCTGGACTAGCATGGTAGGATGGGCTGGTACCAGCATTTGGTATATGGCTTTCACTAGTGCAATAGAAATTCCCACGGCACCAGCGCCAGACATAATCGAGTGGCTGACAGTGGAGACATGCCGGACAATGAAGTAGAACAAAAACCAGGCTACCGGCCTTCCCCTGGGGCATCCCAAATTGGGATCACTGTGTAGAGCCCCCTCAGGGTCCTAGGCTGGGAACGGGAGCGCCCCCCAATCTAAAGGGAACTTGCGTGTAAACCGAGCCATATTGCTGCTCATTAATATGCATGGCAAATGGCACTGATTGGGCGAGAGCCCACCAGGGAAAGATTCGTTCTTATGGCCAATCTTGGGGGGAGATTGGAGTTCACACAAAGAGGTATCCTAAATCGGGAGGGCAAGGAACAAAACCTGGGATAGTCAAAATCCCAGGCTTTGCCACTTTAAAGTGGACCAAAACCGGGGATTTTCACTATCCCGGGTTTCGGTCCGTGTCCCGCTATCTGAAACACTGCAGCTCTCCCTGGGAACTTAACTGTCCTCAGTCCAATGGCGCATGAGCGACCCCTCGTCCAATCAGCTTTTCCGGCCACACATAGTAATGAATGGCAGGAGAAGATGAATAGACTCCCCAGCCACACACATCAGTGGCACGCAACATCACTCACATGGTTCGGGCGCACACAGTTTCATTCGGTAGCGGCGGGTGTGGGAGCAAATAGCAAAAAGGGGATGCGAGTGATGCCAGTGCAGGACGTGCATGTGCTGTGGGCTCGTTGGAAAGGTAAGATCTGCAGGCGAACCGGGGGTTTCACACATATGGCCCTGCGTTGCGGCTGCATCAACTGTTTTCCTGCAGTTTCCTTTCAGCTACAGGGGCCACAGGGATGCGGGTGCAGCCGTCGAGCATGATGTGGGAATGACATAGTCACAGGAAACAGCTCTGATTGGGCGAGAGCCTGAGCATGCACCGTTGGACCGGAAAGAGGCAAGTTATTATGGGCAAGGGGGGGGGTTCACACAGTGGCCGGCCTTGGAATCTTTTAGTCTTGTAGTCTTTACCAGATGCTTAGGAAACAAGCTTCTGTACTTTTGCTCACGGGCCAAGTCTGATGGCCCTGCAGGCCAGAGTTTGACACCTGTGGCATGAAGGTTCCAGAGCAGGCTTCCTATGACCCGGAGAAGGGTTCAGCCACCTATAACATCTATATACAGCTCCCTGCTCCAGTAAGAGGGACACACACCTTACTCAGCCCAGTGTACCAGGGAATGCATCCCCTATGCACCCCCCCCCCCCCCCCCCAAGGGGAGCAGGCACCCCATGACACACACAAGTCCGCTATAACAAAGAAAGAAGCAAACACTCCCCAATTGCCCCCCCCCCAATCAATGAGAGGAGCAGCCTCCCACAGCCCCCACATCAAAAATAGGGAGAGGGCACCCTCTGTGGACCCCTTTATAGAGGAGCAGGCACCATATGTCACCCACTATAGGAGGGGAATCCCCTATACAATGAAGAAGGGATCTCATAGGTTACCCCCAGCACTAAACAATGGGACACCCTTATGTACCAGAGTGAGGAGGGGCCCTGCTGGTGACACCCTATTTACCAGAGAGAGGAGGACACCCTATGTACCAAGGCGAGGAAGGGCCCCTTTGGTGACACCCACTATACCAGGGTGAGGAGGGGCCTCTCTGGTGACACCGTATGTGCCAAGAAGAGGAGGAGGTATGTGGTATGTGCCTCTGGTGACACCCTGTGTACCAGTGTCAGGAGGGGCACCCTATGTACCAGGGTGTGGACGGGCCCCTCTGGTGACACCCTATGTACCAGGGTGAGGAGGGGCCCCTCTGGTGACACCCTATGTACCAGGGTGAGGACGGGACACCCTATGTACCAGGGTGAGGACGGGCCCCTCTGGTGACACCATGTGTAGCAGTGTGAGGAAGGGCCCCTCTGGTGACACCCTATGTACCAGGGTGAGGAGGGGCCCCTCTGGTGACACCCTATGTACCAGGGTGAGGACGGCCCCCTCTGGTGACACCATGTGTAGTAGTATGAGGAGGGGCCCCTCTGGTGACACCTTATGTACCTTGGTGAGGTGACACCCTATGTACCTGGGTGAGGAGGGGCCCCTCTGGTGACACCCTATGTACCAGGGTGAGGACGGCCCCCTCTGGTGACACCATGTGTAGTAGTATGAGGAGGGGCCCCTCTGGTGACACCTTATGTACCTTGGTGAGGTGACACCCTATGTACCTGGGTGAGGAGGGGCCCCTCTGGTGACACCCTATGTACCAGGGTGAGGAGGTGACACCCTGGTAACACCCTATGTAGGCTTGTATACGGCAATAAGAGGAGGGCCAATGAGCAGAGCCCATACACGTATCTCCAGTATAAAGCAGGAGGGACACGGGGCGCCCCGGGCAGGGCTCTGCCACTCACTTACCAGTCGGTCTTGCTCTTGCCGTTCACCACATCCCTATAGGCGGCCTGCAGAGCGGCTCCGTTCTTGCTGAGGTTCACTGCCATGGTGCCTGTGTCCCCCTGCGCTGTCACCGCCGCACCTCCAGCCCAGCACTTCCTCTATCGCCGCCTCCGCCGCGCCCTCTGCTGGCCGAACCCGCTCCTGCAGCGCTCCGTATTGCTTCACCTATAGAGCCGTGTGCGCTCTTCCTGTCACGTGTTGCGCCCATTGTGTGCGGGCTGCGGCTGTGTCTGGCGAGGAAGGTCACCGAGCTGCTGTGTGACCCGGGAACCCGCTGTGGCTACCTAGCAATTCCTCTCCCCTGTGTGGGAAAGGCCAGAGACTGCATTATAACGCTTTGCTTAGCCCTCGCCTCACAAGAGCAGGACCCGCACTCCTAATGTATGCATAGCTCCCAACTTTCCAGGGTAGCAAAGAGGGACAATTGTTAAATTAAGCCACACCCCCTCATTGACGGATGGATGGGATATAGGTTGTAACAGTTACATTTTCACTATCCTGGGTGTTGGTCCACTTCCGCGGGGCACCCCGCTGTGTGAAAGCCCCTAAAATCTTACCTTTTAGGCGACAGACAAGCGACGGATAAGCCGCCGCCTCTCGCGCGTCCCTCTTACAGGGCGTGCGCCTGCGCCGGCCATTCACAAACAGCCGGTGCAGGAGCGCGCCCTGGTAGAGGGACGCGCGGGAGGAGGCGGCGGCGTATCCGTCGCTTGTCTGTCACCTAAAAGGTAAGATTTTAGGGGCTTTCTGTGGGGTTTCACACAGCGGGGAATCCCGATTTCAGATGCCCCGCGGGGAGGGAGCTGATCGGCCTGGGAATCTTATAGATTCCCGGGCCGATCAGGGGTGGGTGTTGGTCCACTTTAAAAAGGAATTGAATTATTTATTGATGCAGATCTGTATGTTACACCTCAAAGAACAACGAAGGACGGGGACTTGAGCTCAAAAGAGGGACAGTCTCCCCAAATCAGGGACAGTTGGGAGGTATGATGTATGTGCCAGGGACACCGTGTGCGTTTTTGAATTGTAATAGCCAATGTTTTTTTATTGTTATTTATTTGTATTATCGTCTGTAATTTGTACCTTGTACAGCTCCATAAAAGGTGATGGTGCTCTATAAATAAACAATTACAATGTAATGGAGCTGTGTCTCATAACTGCCAAGTGTCCCTGATTTGGAGGGACTGTCCATCTTTTGAGTTCATGTCCCGCTTTGGTGTTATTTGTCCCTCATTGCGGTGTAACATGTAGATCTGCATCAATAAATGACTCATTTGCCTATTTAAAGTGGACCAACGCGCTCCCGGATCCGATCCCTCCCCGCGGGGCATCCAAAATCATGATGCCCCGCTGTGCGAAACCCCCCAGATCGCCCAGGAACCTTACCTTGATCCCGATCTAACGACGCATGCGCGGGCCGCATCTCGCGCTTCTCTCTAGCAGTGTGCCATTTGTGAATGGCCGATGCGGGCGCGCTCCCTGTTAGAGGGAAGTACAAGATGCGGCCGCCAGCGTGCTCGGAGCCGCTGTGGTTGTACGTCGCTTGGGCGCGCATACCACGGCGGCTCCGAGCGCGCTGATTGGACGAGTGGCGCGCATGCGCCGTAGGAGCGGGGTGAGGTGAGTTTTTACGAGCGATTGGGGGGGTTTCACATAGCGGGGTGCCCCGGGGAAGTGGACCTAGACCCAGGATAGTCAAAATCCTGGGTGTTGATCTACTTTAAAGTGTTTCTATTGTAACTGTTACAATACGAGAACCCTGCAGATATTCCTGTTAGAAAAGTGGGACAAAAGACAGAGTTCATCAGATCAACTAGTTCAGTTGAGCCCAATGGTATTTAAAGGTCTAAAAGGGTAGATAGATTCAGAGAACCTAGGAAAAGGAAAAGAATTGTAGACAGACCAACCCAGTAATATTCAAAACAGATGCAAGCAACTGGGGTTGGGGAGCCCATTTAGGAAGCCACCAGTTTCAGGGGAGGTGGTAAAAAAATGGTGGCAGCCAGGTCCTCAAATTTCAGGGAGCTTTTGGCAGTCAAGCTCACACTAGATCACGTTTGACCATCAATACTAAGCAAGGAAGTTCAGATAAGATCAGACAACGCCTCGATAGTGGCCTATCTAAATCACCAAGGGAGAACCAGGTCATTAAAATTAAGCACCAGTATCAGATCCGGTCATTGCCAGCGGTTCATCTGAAAGGCACCCTAAATACTCTTGCAGACTTGCTAAGTCGTGTAAAGATCCAGCAGACCGAATGGTGTCTAAATCAGGAGGTCTGTCAGCAGTTTGTAAGTGTTTGGGGTCACCCATAGGTAGACTTGTTTGCCAGTGCCAGGAATACAAACATTTTTTTCCCTGACAAGAGAGGAGGGTGCGTAAGCAATAGATGCTCTGGCTCAGCCATGAAATTTTCATCTTGCTTATGCCTTCCCCCCTTTCAGAATTCTGCTCCAAGTGGTTCGGACAATTGGGCAGGAAGAAGTGATGGTGATCCTCATCGCTCCATTCTGGCCCAAGAGAGCTTGGTTCGCAGAATTAATGAAGATGGCAAGGAAAGGTCCCTGGAGGCCTCTAGACATTCCAAACATTATTTTTCAGGACGCCATTCTGCATCAGAATCCGCCGAGACTACTTCTAACAGCCTGATTTAATAAATGTCCCACCCTGAAAAGTTGGTAGGTATGGTGCATGTGTCTGCTCTTCTCTGGGTCTGGTAGAAGAAAAGGAAGGGCTGTGTCCTCCTGAAAGTGGACCAAAACCCTCAGAATGATTCCCACCAGACTTCCTGTGGCAATGCCGCTGGCTTGGCAGTAGCTTACCGTAGCCTCACCCAGTTGGCTGATTTGAGATTGCTGATTGGCTGATCTCAAATGTGCTGGCTGATGTAAACAAGCCTGCCAGCTACATCCCTGGCTTCCTGCTAGTCTGAGGCACGTTCCTGCACCCATCTAAATGGCTGGCCGCTGGAACCAATATTGGATACGCCCTGGTCGTTCCCCTGAAAGTAAGACCTACCCCAACATTTTTAGGATTTTGGAGGATGCTAAAAATATAAGCCCTAGTTATACCATAATTCTCCCCCTATAAGACGCACCTGACCATAAGACGCGCCTAGGATTTGGAGGAGGAAAATAAGAAAAAAAGATTCTTAACCAAATGTTGTGCTAAAACACCCCATTACAGTGTGGCATTCCCTCATCCTATTCCCATAGGCAGTGTGGCATTCACCCATCCCATTTCCATAGGCAGTGTGGCATTCACCCATCTCATTTCCATAGGCAGTGTGGCATGCCCCCATCCCATATGCAGTGTGGCATTCTATCCCATTCCCCATAGGCAGTGTGGCATGCCCCCATCCCATTCCCATAGGCAGTGTGGCATTCTCCTATCCCATTCCCATATGCAGTGTGGCATTCACCAATCCCATTCCCATAGGCAGTGTGGCATTCCCCCATCCCATTCCCATAGGCAGTGTGGCATTCCCCCATCCCATTTCCATAGGCAGTGTGGCATGCCCCCATCCCATTTCCATAGGCAGTGTGGCATTCCCCCATCCCATTTCCATAGGCAGTGTGGCATGCCCTCATCCCATTCCCATAGTCAGTGTGGCATGCCCCCATCCCATTCCCATAGTCAGTGTGGCATGCCCCCATCCCATTCCCATAGGCAGTGTGGCATGCCCCCATCCCATTCCCATAGGCAGTGTGGCATGCCCCCATCCCATTCCCATAGGCAGTGTGGCATGCACATCGGCCTTGATGAAAGAGCAGAGAGAGGGCAGGGTAACTGAACCCCGCCCACTGCTCCCAGCGCAGCCGACACCGCCACTGCTTCTCGGGCCGGAGCACGAAAAATAGGGCAAAAAATACAGTGGTCCATAAAAAAGCAGATTTACATAGTGTCCAGGCATTATATGTAAAACTAGTAAAATCAAGCAGCAATAGGAGAAGTAAGTGCCAGGTAGTCCTGCTGGCATCACTCTACTCCCATGCGGATATCAGAACGGTGTGGCTGCCTCTGGTCACCACGGGGAGACAATGTGTAACACAGATCAGTGGTCCCCAACCTTTTTAGCACCAGAAAACTCTTACATGGTAGGCATGTTGCAGGACTTGGTTGGGGGGGGGGCAGGTGTTGGTCAGGAAACACTGGCTTTATACATTATACAGATAGCTAAGGGCCTAATAGAGCAGAGCAGGCCGTTGCTAGCTCTATCTGGGGGCTTGCCTGTGCTGGCCAATCACAAACGCCCAGAGCGGGCGCGTGCCTGCACCGTAAATAGGGAGAGGGGTGTTGCTCCTTTTTAATACTGTCCTATCACTGCCCCCATCATCCCATCCAGTCTGCATCAATTCCCACCCCTTGGAAGTATCCCACAGCTGCCACAACTTTATCATCCATATCCCTCTATAGAGAAGTGGAAAGTGGTGCAGACAGTGTGCCACCCCTACTGCATGTACCACATACCTCAGCTAGCTCAAGTTCCTGCGTCGGCGGCAGTGCGGCACAGGCCCTGGTGGTGCAGGTAATGCTATTAAACTGGTTTAGGGGACCATGGGACCTCTGACCAGTTCAAAAGTAAAGTGAAAGGTTACACAAAACACATTAAAAATAATTGATATTTTTAATTAACTGATATTTACCTTTCCCCGTCCTTTAAGTGAAAGGTTACACAAAACACATTAAAAATAATTGATATTTTGAATTAACTGATATTTACCTTTCCCCGTCCTTTGTAGCAATGACATACTAAAAATGATGCAACTGAGGCATCTGACAGATCTGGATGAAAGGGGCGCAGGTCCCCCTTCTTTCATCCCAGCTTTCCAGCCATGGACTGGATGAAGGGCAGGGGGAGACTATTTTATACAGAGAGGCAGAGCCTGGGGAAACCCCTCCCCTCCTGTGATATATGTAGTCTCTGTATAAAAGGGCGCTCCCACTGCCCCACACGCAGTTTCTGTCTGGCATGGCAGGGGACAGAAGAAAGAAGACGGGGAGCAGTAAGTAGTGAAATTAAGATTAATAAATGTTTTTTTGTGTGTTTTTTTTTCTTACGCCTGGGATGAACTAGTAAGGGGTCAAGGGGGTGGTACCCTACTCCCCTACCCGCACCCCCATTTTGGATACCAGAGGTGCAGGAGAGCCCCCAACCCATACCGAAGGGCATAAGGGCTGGCATACACGCAGGTCCAGGAGAGTCCTGGGTTACCAACCCTAATGTCTGGTGCCTGGGCTAGTTGGCTTATGGGGGCACGCTCGTTTGTTTTTCATTTAATAATATAGTAAAAAAATGCCAGCTAACATTCTTATTGATAAAAAACCATGGCGGCTATAGTGACATGGCTTTGAGCAATGAAATAATTTATAACTCGCATAGCAGCAATTCGGTAAACTGGCTTGCAGATTGTAAAATGCAAGTAAGAATTCTCCCACAGCTTTCTCGCATGCTTCACGCACATGCAGATTTGGCTTGCACATGTCCCTGAATCATGTGAGAGAGAGCGAGAATTCCTACGAGTGAGTTAGATTTGGCTGGAAAACACGATATATTCTTGACCGACACTGAATCAAGTCTGCCCTTATGTGTATACTGTATCTACTATTTTGGGCCCAACAGGTTGTTAATTTTTAGATGAGAAATGATCTGTTTTTTTAGAGAGTTTCCATTAGTTTGACCACTCTAGATGTTAAAGTGGACTGTCACCCAGGGGTGATCGGCCCGGGAATCTATAAGAATCCCTGGCCGATCACCTCCCTCACCGCGGGTCATCCGGGACCCCCCCCAAAACCCCCGAAAAACCTAACTCATCGGCGGCGGCCGCCGCCGCCTCCCGCGCGCCCCTCTAGGCGTGCGCACCCCCGCACCGGCCATTTGTGAATGGCCGGCACGGGCGCGCGCACTGTCAGAGGGGCGCGCGGGAGGCGGCGGTGGACGCGCTGTCTTGTCCGCAGCTGTCACCCGCTTGTCCGTGGCTACGTGGGAGCGTAACTGAAGTGGACCAAAACCCAGGATAGTCAAAATCCTGGGTGTTGGTCCACTTTAAACTAACTGGCCTGTAAATACTGGTTTCTTCTATACTCCCTTATGAGTTTGGTATGACATTGGTCATTCTCCAATCATCTGGAACCTCAGCAGTTGAAAGGGAATGGTTAAGTAAATCAGTCAATCAGAGGAGCTGCAATCACGAATCTGAGTTCCCTTAGAACTCTGGGGTGGATTCCATCTGGACCCGTTGCCTTACTTACCTTTAGATGTGCGGTGCCAGCTCAGCTAAGAGATCAGCCTCCAAAAACTCCGTAGCTGGGCCCTCAAAGGATGCTATGGCCATGCCTGCTATGGGTTTGAAAGCCGCTATCTGAAAATACTGAACAGAAGTAGCTATTCAGATGATCTGCTACAGCCTTATCTCCATCAATATAATTATTTTCCCTATTTCTAATTATTGAGACTGCACTGTTTGTCTTTTTTCTGTCACCAATATATCGGAAAAAGGCTTTTATTTGCTGCCCTCACAGATTTTGCCATTTCTTCTTCTTTTGCCCTTTATCAGCATTTATAATCAGTTTTGCTTCCCTCTGTTTAATTTGATACATCTCTCTGTCAGCTACACTTCCACTTTCTTTATACTTCTTATAGGCAGACTTCTTTTCTTTTACTATAGTGCTGACTTCCCTAGTAAACCATAGCAGTTTCTTCTTTATTTTATTATTGCTAGTTTGTTTCATGTATTGCTTAGTTGCCTTTTTTTTTAAATAGTGACCACTGGGCACTCACTTCTGCTACTCTGTTCCATTAACCTAATTCCCTTTCTAAATAGTCCACCATTTAATTTAAGTTTGTTTTCCTAATGTCTAGTTTTTATCCTGAACCATAAGTATTGATGGTCACTGGAACCCAGTTTTTCTTCTACCCTGATGTCCCCATTGGTCAGAACTAAGTCCATAATGTTATCTCCTCTCGTTGGTGAAGTCACAAGTTGTTTTAGAGATGCTCCCTTAAGGGCCTCTAATACATTCCTGCTCTCTGCCTCTAATACATTTGATGCACTTGGGATATTCCAGTCCACATCAGGCATGTTGAAGTCACTCTTAATTACAATGTCCTTCTTCACTGCCATTCCACGGATTTCATTTTTTTACAGGTTATCTAAATCCTCAGATTGTCCAGGTGGCCTATATATCACACCAAGTCTGACCACAGCTCCCTCCTTAGTCTACATGGTAACCCAGAGAGTTAGTTCATTATTTGTATGCTGAATTATTGTTGATTGAAGAGTATTCTTGACATAAGTGGCTGCTCCACCGTCCTTTCTATCTAATCTGTTTTTTCTGTACAATGTGTATCCAGGTATATCTTCCAGTCATTGTGATTCAGGAACCAAGTCTCTGTTATTGCAATAAGATCTAATTCATCTCTGGATATGGTAGCCATTAACTCACAGAGCTTGTTGCCTAAGCTGTGAGCATTGGTATACATTGTGGTAATGTGTATGGAAATGTCATAAATGGTGTGTATTTTTCCCCTGCTATGCTGTATCAGGCACGATCGATGCCGGGTTTTCAGGACCCACATTTCCCAGTCCTCTACAGGTTTGTTCCCTGATCTCAGGCCTTGCACGGGTGATGAGGCTGATTGCAGGGGAAGCCTGAATAAAAGGAACCGCTGAGCCTGTCAGGTTGCTGTTGACCAGCCTGGAGGAAGGAGCCCAGGCTGTACTGCTCAGTGGTAAATGAGAGACTGGATTTAAGCCAAAGGACTTGGCTTTTGTGACCACAAAACTTGGACTTGTGTGTGAGCGTGGTTGTGTATGCCCTGTAAAGTGGAACCTGATACCCCGGACTTGCAGCTTGCTGGAGTATCAACCCCGGGACTTGCATTGTGTTGGTGAAGTAACTATTTGATGCTGCAACCTCTGAAGTAAGAGACATTTCTTTTCTGCTGAACATTTTGGTTTTCAATAAAACTGGTCTTTAATTTTGAAGAACTGTTGTCCGTGTCACTGCTGTTCGCCCCAATCGCTCACAACATGTATACATTGGTGCACATCATGTGGAGGTTGTTTGTATTGCATTCTAGTTTGTTCTTGATCTTTTTCACCTCTATCCTACCACTGACCAGGTTTCCTGAAGTGCCAACACTCTGCTTCATTCTAGTGGTTCAGGACAGAAATCATCCTTAAACGTTAAATCTCTGTCCCCTTCATCTAGTTTAAATCATTATCAAAAAATGTTCCTCTCCAGGTTCTTCTGTGCCTTTCTGTGAAGGATGCAAACCATCCCTCTTGTACAACCCCTTGTTTGACCACCTTCTAACATCATGACTAATACATCCAATGCCTTTGTCTTCACACCATTGATGTAACACCACAAATTGAACAAAATGTTGAGTGACTTTTTTCACTGATTACTGTAGCGATAGCCCTTATCGCCGGAGGGCTTCACCGCCCGAGACGTCCTTTCCCAATGGTGAGAGGTGCTGCTGGAATTCCAGAGTCGTCCGTGAGGAAACAGGAACAGCCCTTACAAGGGCTAGTGAATTGTAATATAGCGTTTCCCCCAATAAGAGACAGAACTCAGTATTGAGGGTGAAGATGAACTCTTTTTATTAGTGCCACTCTAGGCCTTATATACACAAGTCTCCATGCAATGACAACCACACTGACCAATAGCAGCAGGGCACACAATCCCTCAACTCTGCCGGTGACGCAATCAGTAGAACAATAGCAGGCTGTAATACAATCAATCAGGACAATGCCATTGACTGTGACGTAATCAACAATACACAATGGCAGTCTTGTAATACCATCCAAAATACAATGACATTGCCTGTAACAGTATCAAAATACAATTACATTGTCTGGAACCTAATTAAGAAAAGGCCAGTGAATGACCCGGTGGGCAATCGAATAGTGATGACATCCAAAAGGCAGAGCGTCTGTCACAATGCCCCCTTTTTGTGGAACACCCGGCAGACCCGGATTGACCCTGTTCGGGTTAACGTGGGGCTGTCCGGACTCTTGTTATGGGCAGAGTTCGGTTTGCCAGGATAATCCATCTGCATTACTGGTTTGTCTACAGGGCCTGTATACACACACACACACACAGTTGTACTCACAGGGTGCTGGTCTTGTCGTTTCCCCCCAATAAGAGACAGAACTCAGTACTGAGGGTGAAGATGATACCCACACACACACACATGCAGTTGTACTCACAGGGTGCTGGTCTTGTACACACACAGTTGTACTCACAGGGTGCTGGTCTGGTACACACACAGTTGTACTCACAGGGTGCTGGTCTTGTCATTTCCCCCCAATAAGAGACAGAACTCAGTATTGAGGGTGAAGATGATACACCCACACACACATACAGTTGTACTCACAGGGTGCTGGTCTTGTACACACATACAGTTGTACTCACAGGGTGCTGGTCTTGTACACACACAGTTGTACTCACAGGGTGCTGGTCTTGTACACACACATGTACTCACAGGGTGCTGGTCTTGTACACACATACAGTTGTACTCACAGGGTGCTGGTCTTGTACACACACACACATACAGTTGTACTCACAGGGTGCTGGTCTTGTACACACACATGTACTCACAGGGTGCTGGTCTTGTACACACACATGTACTCACAGGGTGCTGGTCTTGTACACACTCTCTTAGCTCTGGTTGCAAGGCATTGAGAAAATGTTCTAGTAAAAACAACTGTAGGCTTCCGGGGTGACAGCGTGCCGGGCTAACAAAGCCTCCTTTACCAGATGGTAGTGTGGTATGTCCGCATCAGGGATGGCCCGGAAAGCATCGGAAGCTTTCCCCGATAGTTTCCCTGATAATATGGTGACCCATTCCTCCGTGGGTACCCGGTGTAAAGCGCACTGCCGTTCAAAATCGGCCAAAAATCCATCACTCATCGTCACTTTCCTGGAAGGACTTAAATGCTGCAAATGGAATCTTTTCCCCCCAGTGTAACTGAGGCTCAGAGACACAGGGGCGCTGAGAGGCTGCTGGGTTGCGAGTCGTCGATCTTCCCTTCGCTTACTGGCCTCTGCCTCCGCTGCGGCGAAGACTTGGTCGATCAGTTCCTGTGATGGATTCGGGCCATAGACCTACAATCTGTTCCGAACCGCTTGAATGAGAGCAGCGTCTTCATCGATCTCTATATTGGTTTCGGTCCTCACTGCTGCACGATCCATTTCGATCAGCTCGGCTATCAGTTCCCGACGTGGGCGGTTGCTAGCTGACCTTCCCCGGCTCTCGAGTAGATCCTTCAGGGTCAGCCTTTTCAACTTGTCCTACTGACTCTCCATCAGGGTAGCACTCTCTCTGGGTAGAAAAGGACCATCCGACCGCTTGCCACCAATTGTAGCGATAGCCCTTATCGCCGGAGGGCTTCACCGCCCGAGACGTCCTTTCCCAATGGTGAGAGGTGCTGCTGGAATCCCAGAGTCGTCCGTGAGGAAACAGGAACAGCCCTTACAAGGTCTAGTGAATTGTAATATAGCGTTTCCCCCAATAAGAGACAGAAATCTGTATTGAGGGTGAAGATGAACTCTTTTTATTAGTGCCACTCTAGGCCTTATATACACAAGTCTCCATGCAATGACAACCACACTGACCAATAGCAGCAGGGCACACAATCCCTCAACTCTGCCGGTGACGCAATCAGTAGAACAATAGCAGGCTGTAATACAATCAATCAGGACAATGCCATTGACTGTGACGTAATCAACAATACACAATGGCAGTCTTGTAATACCATCCAAAATACAATGACATTGCCTGTAACAGTATCAAAATACAATTACATTGTCTGGAACCTAATTAAGAAAAGGCCAGTGAATGACCCGGTGGGCAATCGAATAGTGATGACATTCAAAAGGCAGAGCGTCTGTCACAATTACAAACTGGCAAAACTTCAGAAAATGTGATAGAACCTGTTACTTTGCAAAGTCCCTGACTTTGTGCAATAAACAAATCTTTTTGGGATCATTCATTTGTGCCAAGATGTATCACAATGTCCACTCTGTTATATTTATTGATGCAGATCTGCATGTTAAACCAAAAGGGGGGCATGGACTCAAAATAGGGACAGTCCCTCTAAATGAGGGACAGTTGATAAGTATGATACAAGGACTTTACACGATGCTGGCAGTCTTTTTCCTGCAACCTTTAAAATAAAAACACCTGGTCTACACAGGCATCTCCAGGCACACCCAAGACAAACACACCAGTAGCACATGTGTGTCACCCAGTTCTACAGAAAAGTTCACTGGAGCAGCAGCCTGCTTTGGTAATTAGCTATTGGCTGACCAATAGAGGGCACTGCAGCAATGGAAAGCTCAGCACTCAAACTCTCTAGGACAGGGATTGCAAACTCATTCTCACCACAGGCATTCTGGTTGCCTTCAAAGGGCCACTTAATAAAAAGCACAAAGCAAAATGCAAACAGGACTATTCAAATCTATGGTTACAGGAGAGGTGCAGATGCTAAATTATTTTGTTCAGGATAGCCACAGATTTATTTTGCCCAGGGCAGATGCTGAATAATTTTCCCCCAATATAGCCACAGAATTACTTTGACCAGGACTATATTATTTTGCCCAGGACTGATACAGGCATTGACTCACTAAGGCCTTGATTCACTAAGAGTTGAAAAAAATCTCATGGTAGTAAAAAAAATTCAGAGAATTTCACTTTTAGTGAATCGCCAGATTACTCTGTAGTAAAAAGTGGCATTGACTTTCATTGTCTTCCTATTTGGTGATTCACTAAAAGTGAAACTCGCAGGATTTTTTCTCATGGAATAATTTTTTTTACTACCATGAGAATAGAGGCCACAGACGCTGAATTATTTTGGTCAGGGCCCATCCCACCTAGCAATAACCTCTGCAAGAGATGTAGCCTCTGGACAGAGAACAGTTGAAGACACTCTCTTCTCCCCCAGCACCGTGCCTCAGGGGATTACAGGAGATGCTGCACAGTGGAGGGCAGCGTACCAGCGCAATACTCAACAGTGCCACACAAGACAAACTGCCAATGCCAGGAGCCTTGGAGTGACCAGGCTGGCTAGAAGGGGCATAGACCAGCTTCACCATCTGAAACTTGTCAGAGGGCCACATTAAAAGCCTTGGAGGACTGCATCTGGCCCCTGGGCCTTGAGTTTAACATATGTGCTCTTCTGAGATTTCAGCCACCAAAGGGACTCATGTGACTATTGACGTCCAAGCACAGGGCCCAACTTTGCAGAGTATAGTGTTGCTTGGGGTCTATGCGTTGGGGGCAGGAGCAATTAAAGAAAATGGGTGTTGGATGCCTTTTATGAGTCTTCAGAGGACGCAAGCATTTGCAAGCAAACAGGGCCCAGTCTTGGACCCAGACGCAACCTGGCGCTATCCTTTCTTAAATAACCCCCTTAGTTTCAACATCTAGGTTGATGTCTTTTAAGACTTTGATCCTTATAGGAGGATTATGAGGAGAAGATAATAAACCAGGTTTTGAGGGTTAGAGATGTTTTGAAAATATAGCTGTTTACTATGTTTATATAGTTTTGAAATGCATTGGTTGATTTGGGCTCTGTTCTCACCTCTGCGCTTTCTCTACGTTTCTGCGCTGCAGCGTAATTACTCAGAGGAAACACTGCACATTATTCTAGATAAGAAAGTTCATAAACAAAAAGACTCAGGCCCATGTAACCGCTGGCGTCCAAGCACAGGGCCCGACTTTGCAGAGAGTAGTGTTGCTTGGGGTCTATGCGTTGGGGGGCATAAGCAATTAAAAAAAAATGGGTGTTGGATGCCTTTTTAAGAGTCTTCAGAGGATGCAGTCTAATACCTGTTCCAATATTTGCAAGCAAACAGGACCCAGTCTTGTATGAGTATGAGACGGTCTTCTCTCTGTGAAACAGGATGAGGAGGTATGCAAATGTTTTTTACCCCCATGGAGGTTCTCTGTCCCCTTTGTGTTACACAATTTTGCAAGCAGGGGTGCAGCAAAATGCACATAGCAAGAGCTATGTTGGAGCTGCAGGCTTGCACACTGTGACGTAGTCAATGGAGCGGAGAAACCCAGAGGGTGTGGTCTAGGAAAGCACACAATCTGTTAGGCTCCTTTGACATTGGAGCGAGGCATAGCGATAACCGCTTTAGCAATTTTGTAGTGATTGCTATTTGCTTTGAGCGATTGCGGCTAAAACGCCATCGCTCAAAGTCCTTCCTCAAAGAAACTTTTAAAGATGTCATCAAAAGTGGAATTACTCTTTAATATATCTATTTTTATATAGGTCCACCCACCTAAAAAAGCTAAAGGGTGTTCATCTTTCCGCCGTGCACATCAGCCATTCAGGCCTCGGCACCCCCCCCCCTATTGCCGTGAATAGAAAGCGCGTGGCCGTGCCCCTGTAACTGATGGCAGAGGGGCGCTATCCTGACACAGAAGTGCCAGTGAATGGAGTTCTGATCCAGCAGTGGGGATGTGATCCAGTAAGTGAGTTCCTGATCGACAATATAGGAAAGATCAGCTGTGGGAGATAAAAGGTGTGTACCCTTTTTTTTTTTTTAGGTGGGTAGGCAATCCCTTTAATCCAAAAGCATTGTTATCCAGTCACAATCAGACCTTGACTTGTTATAGTATCATTTTCAGGATACCATTTAGGCAACACATAGTATGGGGAAGCATAGTGTTGCACTAAAAAATAGTATAAGTGCTTCCTCTATTTGCAAACACTATTATGATGCAATGCAAACGTGCAACTCAGACTTATTGTGACTGATGCTTGTTGCAGCTCACTTCTTATTGGAGGGTTCTGTAATAGTGGTTCCATCACAGCTTGAAAAAACATTGGCAAGTGCTTGACATGATCATCTATATTTGTAGTGCAAAGTCAAAATCAATTAAACTGCACCATGGGATCGCCAGAAAGGTGAGTTTTCTTGCCCATCAGCAGTGATACACACACAGCAGGACATCCCAAATCGGGATTTTCCCTGCCAGAGAAGGAACAACACCCGGGAGAGCAAACATTTCTGGTGTTGTTCCACTTTAAAGTTTCGGGTTTTGGTCCGTCTCCCTGGGGCACCCTGGTTTGGAATGCCCCACTGTGTAAAACCCTGCTGCTTGCCTAGTAAACTCATCTTTCCTGGATCCAATGGTGCATGCGTGGCCACTCTTCCAATAAGCTTTGGGCATGGGGCCACACAGCCATTCAGTTGGGGCGGGCGTGGCAGTGCACAGCCAAAAGAGAATTTGAGTGATGCTGCTGACGCCCGTGCCTGCACCCTGTGCTCGTTGGACAGGTAAGGAAATGAGGTAAGTGGAGGTTTCGCAATCTGGGATGCCTCCGGGAGAGGGAATCACTCGGTCCTGGGGTCTCATAGATTCTACAGACAGTTTTGGTCCACTTTAAAGGAAACCTACCCCTGCAGGTCTCAGTCTTGCTCTATGAATTGTCTGAATGTTAATCATTAAGCTCCTCTAATGACTGGCTAAACAATGACATGAAACTTGCTCTTCCTTCTCTTCACATGTATTGCAGGCAGCCAGCTCAGTAAGTTGGAAACTGGTAGAACTGGATTACTAATAGACAACTCGTATGGCAGCTTCCAGGTTTATTTTAGGACATCTTTCCTAAACATCTTTCCATCTTTCCCACCTTTCTATTTGGAACCAATGACATGACTAATAAAATGAGGCCTCATTATTCTGCGCTATCCTGGGCTAATCTAGGGGCGTCAAGCGCAAATACGAAAAAAAGAAAAGACTTGCACAAAGTGTCGGGCCAAGCTTGATATCTATGGAAAAAGGTCTATAATTGAGGATGTTTTTCCTTCTCATTAGAGAACTATGACCCTATTCTTATGGAAACAAACTTAGGTTGTGCCTAAACATTGAATCTGTGTGGGGGAGGGGGGTGGCATCACCAATCAGGAAAACCATTTGCTTTAAAGTGGACCAACACCCAGGAGGATCCAGTCCCTCCCCGGGCCGTGGGGCATCCAAGATCAGGATGCCGCGCTGTGTGAAACCCCCTAGGATGCGAGCAAACCTTACCTGACTCCCGGTCCAATGGCGCATGCGCGAGCCGCATCTCACGCTTCTGTCTAGCAGGGCGCGCTCCCTGTTACAGGGAAGCGCGAGATGCTGCCGCCAATGTGCTCGGAGCCGCTGTGGTAAGCCGTTGCTTTGACGCGCATACCACAGCGGCTCCGAGCGCACTGATTGGACCAGCGGCCGTACATGCAGTGAGTTTTAACCTGAAATCTGGGGGGTTTCACATAGTGGGGCACCCTCGATCAGGGTGCCCCAGGGAAGTGGACCAAAACCCAGGATAGTCAAAATCCTGGGTGTTGGTCCACTTTAAAGGGAGATTGATGCTTTAAAGGGGACCTTTAATAAGTGCACTTCTTCCCCTAGTGATACCATTTATACATGGGCAGGGCAGAAGTGACAGGAACACTGCACCAGCAGGAGGTGGCGGCTGCTGTAGTCAGTTAAAGGCGCTCTATCGCGAAATTGTGTAGTATTAAAAAGCCATATAAACATGTGGGCTAATGAGAGGAGGGGTCACTTATACACATGAACTGAATTAAACTCCTGCCAAACTTGTGGTCTATTCTCACATGGTAGGAATAAAATCTAGGAGTACCAGGTTAAGTGTATCAGGGGTGACAGAACCAGTCACCCCTAATTTCCTCTTCTTTCCATTAAAATAAAAGAAACAAGCCTGGCTGGATATTTCTTGATGCCGGATGTATAAGTGACCCCTCCTCCCGCCTTCCAGCATATTTATATGGATTTTTATCATTGGGCCATTTTTAGCGATAGTGCTCTTTTAAACCGGACCTTCACCATGATTTATTGAAAAGCCCAAACCCTAAAAATACAATTCCCCAACATCTAAAATTAATATATTTTACGTTTTTTAGTCACTTATTATTCTTTCCCCCACTGGGCTGCAAATCCGTTAAGGACTTTAGGATAGGGGCGCCGCCATCTTGACTCAGAAGCATCACACTTACTGAAAAGAGGAGAGTGGGATAAAGGAGGGTGGGTTATAGCTGTGCTTTGCTCAGACAGAGCAGAGCTGGGGTCAGGAAAAGGTCAGCAGTCCCAGAGTGCAGAGCAGCACAGTCAGAAGGCACTTCCTGTTTGCAGGCTGCCTGATGTTCGATGAGCCGCCATCTTGGATGTTTAAAAGCTCATAACATGCAGTAGATGAAGGTAGGATGATTTTTAATGTGAGCAATGTGTATGTGCAGGGTGTGGAAAACATATAATATAGACTCTTATTCAGAGTGAAGGACCGCTTTAAATGTGTTCTTCACTAACATCCTCTGGGAGTTGTGTTTGGGTGCAAAAATGCACGGAATAGGGTGCAGGTTAAAACCTCAACGGACTGCGGACCCCCTCCTGTTTTACATTTTGGCACTCACCTCACCAGGGCATCCATCTTCCCTTGGGTTCTGGCCAACATCCTGACGGGCAGCGCCATTTTGCATCCCATCAGGCACTGCGTACATCCCCCGAGTGCCCATGAATGGGATGCAAGGGAGCCATCCGAAAAGCTGTGAGACATTGACTTTTGAATAGCTTGGCTAAAGCTGGGCCACACTGATATCTTCCTGGAACTTCTAAAGAGGAACATTAGACCTTCAGTTGAATATGGCCGACCCCCCCCCACATTGGGCCCTGCTTACCTTATGGATGTCACTGCTGCCTGATGCACCAATAGCCGGCTGCTTCAGGGCTCATTTTTGTCCCCCGCCGCCGCCGCCTCTGCTTGAACCGGGCCCTGAAGCAGGCGGATATCACTGCATCAGGCGGCAGTGACATCCAAAACATAAGCAGGGCCCGATGGAGGGAGGGGGGGGGGGATCGGCCACATTCAACTTAAGGTCTAATGTTCCTCTGTAAATGTTCCAAGAGGATATCAGTGTGGTCCAGGCTTCTCCTCAGAACAGTTAAAAGGGGACCTCCATCCCAAGTGGGCCACCCCTTCTATCTCCCCCAGTAAAAGCATCCCAATCAGTTTTCTATGCCACACTGCACATACCCACATGCAATGCCTTGTTGCTGGCCTCTGGTTCGCTACCCAACATGACCACCATAGGACCAATTTGGTTTGCACGGCCGCCAATGGATATGAGCTGATGAACCATTGGTGAGCTGCTCTGGAATACTTATGAGTGTTGGCTGACCAGCGGTAGTTTTTAGAGGCACTAGGACCAGTTTCTAACATAGCCCACGGGCTGAGGAGGGGAACGGGGGGCACACAGAGTTCAGAGGAGCCATTCACGCAGCTGTCTTCAGTGTCATGGCAGAGAAACTGGAAGGAGAATGCTCTACATGCACCAGATTCAACAGCAATGACATTAGGAAGGCTGTAGCCCACAGCACACCATGGGTTTGAGAACGTGGGCTGGTAGGTAGGTAATGTTTTTGTGGAGAATGGACAGTTCCTTTAAGCACCTAACAGTCCTAACACTAAAAATACAACTCTGTGAAGTACTCACCTGTAGAGTTGGTATTATGCGCATACAGCACGTCCTGCTCCCGAATAGTAATAACATGTGGGTAATCCTCCGCCTCAGGCGCCGTGCACTGCAGACATGTAGAAAACAAGCTCCTCCCGGCCCTACATATACCGAGGGACCTCCCACAAATCCCCAGCATTGAAAGGTAGTGAGAAGAGAAGCCGGGAGGAACAAACCACCCAGAATAACTGGTAACAATATCTTAATGGTAACCATCACCATACAGGGGATCCATACAGGGGATCCAGAATAAGTGAAACCAGGGTGGGGTGGAGCAGGACGTGCTGTATGCGTATAATACCAACTCTACAGGTGAGTACTTCACAGAGTTGTATTATTCTAAGCATACAGCACATCCTGCTCCTGAATAGTAATAACATGTGGGACATCCAATAGCAGTGTCCATAAGCAGGGTGGGATCCCCAGAAAAAAACAAGGCACAGCGGACAGTAAAGGCGCAGTCACCTGCAAAACTTGCAACAGGCATGACATGAGCAAAGGCTCTAACGTCAGTCTCATAACAGGACCATGAAGGTATGAACAGAGACAGGCCATAAGACTAGTAACTGAATTAACAGAGAAAGAACCCTGGGTCTGAAGGGCCAGTGGTACCCAAGCACCCAGATAAGACTCGCTCCCCTGAAAGGAACATAGGTCAGTGTAATGACCCAGTCAGCTCACAGGCAAGGAAGCCTTGTGGCAACACTTGTAACACCCCCTGAGGGAAACAGAAAACAGGTCGCCCGACCAAGGCGGGAATACAGACTTCAATTGTCAGGAAGCCAAGGCTTCCTCAGGATCAGGGGACATCCAGAAGGATTAATCCAAAGGCGCAATGGCGCTGGAAATAGATAGCAGGCACATACATAAAGAGGTGCCCGTAGACTCCAAGAACAGCAGTCCCCCTAAAGGCCAAGAAGGCCCACGTGGGGAGAAGTGCAATACCTGTAGAGGGATGTAGGCCCTCATATTAGCAATATTAAGAATAAGCCCGTGGCTAGCCTAAGGGACTGAAGCAAAGATCCTATAGACCACCTGGACCGGAGGCCCAGCGTAAGAGGAACACCCCCAGGCATGGGGTGCCTGTAGCCGTATATATCTGTAGATATATATATATTGTAGACATGTCACTGGAGAAGTGGTCGAGGGGGTGTACATTTCACCTAGGTTACTACGCTGGGTGAGATGGTAAGTCCAGGATTGATTTGTTTCCCAGCAGTGGTATGCTGCTGAGGTGTTGTTCAATTTTGCCGGGCCTGGATTTATATGGAATGGCAGGTAGGTTTGGTAGAGGGACCTGTCATTCCACACCCCTCCGATCCTGTTTGGGTTTTGAATCAGGTGAGCTCTGATCCTAATCAGCCTGGGAGGTAAAAGCTCTGCAGAGACTGCAGGCTATGGCTCTCAGCCTGAAATGAACAGCCTGTGTGTGTGTGTGAAGGAAGCTGCGAACGCAGCCACTGCTGGAGCTAAAAACTCACCCTGCGATGTCCAGGCGAACGCTGTATTTTGAAAGTGTCAGCTAGGTGAGAAGAACCTGCTAGTAAGCGCCCAGACGGGCTAGGTCTTTATTTTGTTTTGTACACTAAAGAAGCACGCTGCTGCTGTATGTTTTGTTTACTGGACTGTTTATGCCATGAATAAACGTCAAGACCTGCTTTTATAACACCTAAGTCTGTCGTGAACTGTGTCCAAACACACCATCCCCCGGGAAGATCCCTACAATTGGTGCTGCGGAGCGGGCAAAACGGTTGCTAGGGGCAACGGTGTGGACAGACTTGGCTACAGCTGCTTATGTCTTGGGTGAAAGCTGCAACTACACTCCAAGAACAGTCGGGCAACATGGAGGAGATGCTGAAGCAGTTTATGCAAGTGAGTTTGCAACAACAACAGGCTCAGATAGAGGCCAATAGACGACATGAACAGACCATGGCTGCCCAACAACAACTTATTGAACACCTGATAGCAAAACAGGAGGCGCCTGTGGTTGCTAATCCCCACACAGTGGTGCGAGCCGCTCCAGAGACTTTTGATGTGAAAAGAGCTGTGCAGCGAGCGCTGCAAAAGATGACTGCTGAGGACGATGTTGAGGCCTACCTAACTGTGTTTGAGCGTGTGGCTGAGCGAGAGAAGTTACCAGTCGCTGAGTGGGCAGAGGTAATTGCGCCCTATTTAACAGGGGAACCTCAAAAGGCCTACTATGACCTCAGTGAGCAAGAGGTTAAGGACTATACTCGGCTAAAAGCGGAGATACTTGCCCGACTAGGCGTTACTACTGCGGTCCGTGCCAGGAGGGTACGCAACTGGAGCTACAGTTTGGACAAATCGGCGAGGTCCCAGATGTATGACCTGATCCATTTGGCGAGAAAGTGGTTGGAGCCAGACACTTCTACTCCTGCACAGATCCTAGAGAGGGTTGTGATGGATCGCTACCTCCGAGCACTTCCTGCTGACCTGCAACGCTGGGTGGGACAAGGTGACCCTAAGAATGCAAACGAACTTGTCAACCTTGTGGAGAGATTCCAGGCGACTGAGGACTACCTCCGTGATGTTTCTGCAGCCCCCTCACCTCCCCGGAGTGCCAGATCTGTGCCTTCAGCTGGTAAGAGACTTCCATCTATTGGGGGAGTGTGGAGGGGTGCTGAGGGAGGAAGAAGGGCTCAAGTGGTGTCTCAGGGGCAAAAGACTGGAGATGGTCCCGGGTGGCTAAGTAGCCCTAAAAAGGACTCCTTGCCAAGGAGAACAGGCTCTATCCAGTGCTGGAGATGCCATGAGACGGGACACGTGTCTGCCCATTGCCCTCTTACCACTGAGCCCATGGACTGTGAGGTTAGTCGGCATCAGTCGCTATTTGCGGAACCATCTTGTGTTGCAGTTCCTGGACTAGAGACTGAACCGCAAATCTGCGACATTACAATTAATGACTTTCCTGTTAAGGCGTTGCTGGACTCAGGAAGCCTCGTAACCTTGGTGCATGCCAGCCTGGTGGCTGGGGACTTTGAGTGTAAAAAGCATATGAGTGTTGTTTGTATACATGGGGATACAAAAGTGTACCCTATAGTGCTGGCTGAAGTCGGGACTGAACAAGGCACCGTACAATATGAAGTGGGTGTGGTTAAAAATCTCATGCACAACGTAATACTGGGGCGCGATTTTCCACTATTCTGGGCTCTCTGGGGAAAAAGAAAATCCCCCGAAAGGAGTGAGGATACTCCTAAGGTTGTTGCGTTACCCCCTGTAAATGATAAAAGTGTGCAGGATGAAAATAATGGTTTTCCTTTGCAGGTCCTGGCTGGAGAGGAGGAGGCTCCTCCCACTGAGCAAAATATACCCGACTTAGAGGTGTCTATGGATAATTTTGGGACTGCACAGTTACAGGACCCCACTCTCAAAAATGCGAGAGAGCAGGTTGCTGTCATGAATGGGGTACCTCAGGAACCAGATGCTGAGAAAAGATTTCCACATTTTTCTGTGACTAATGATCTTTTCTATAGAGTCACTAAGGTTAAGGATGAGATTGTGGAACAGCTTCTGGTGCCTAAGCCGTACCGGCGTCAGGTGCTGGACATGGCACATAACCATGTTCTTGGGGGACACTTGGGGACTGACAAAACGCAGGAGAGGGTTCTCCAGAGGTTCTACTGGCCGGCCATATATGGTGATATTAAAAAGTACTGCGAGTCGTGCCCCACATGTCAGCTTAGTGCCCCAGTGTCACATTTTCGCAGTCCTTTGGTTTCGCTCCCTATTATAGAGGTGCCTTTTGAGCGTATAGCCATGGATTTAGTGGGTCCCATTGTAAAATCCGCTAGAGGACACCAATATATTCTGGTGGTCATGGATTATGCGACCCGCTATCCTGAAGCTGTGCCCTTAAGAAACACCGCATCTAAAACAATTGCACGCGAGTTGTTTTATATGTTCTCTAGGACTGGAATCCCCAAAGAAATCCTAACTGACCAAGGTACACCCTTTATGTCAAAGGTGATGAAGGAGTTATGCAAACTATTTAAAATCTCACCCATCCGTACCTCTGTATACCACCCCCAGACGGACGGATTGGTGGAGAGATTTAACAAAACTTTGAAACATATGCTGAAAAAAGTGGTGGAAAAAGATGGCCGTGACTGGGATCATTTGTTACCCTACCTCATGTTTGCTATTAGGGAAGTGCCCCAAGCGTCCACAGGGTTCTCACCATTCGAGTTGGTCTATGGTCGTCACCCTAGGGGTCTTCTGGACATTGCAAAAGAGACATGGGAGAGCGAGTCCACCCCATACAAGAGCGTTATTGAGCATGTAGCACAAATGCAGGACCGTATAGCCGCTGTAATGCCCCTAGTAAGGGAACACCTCCAGAGGGCGCAAGAGGCCCAAAGTAGAATTTACAACCGGTCTGCAAGAATCAGGACATTTAACCCAGGCGATAGGGTCCTTATACTAGTTCCCACTGTTGAGAGTAAATTCCTGGCGAAGTGGCAAGGTCCCTATGAAATTGTGGAAAAGGTCAGTGAGGTGAACTACAAGGTGCACCAACCAGGTAGAAGGAAGCCTTTCCAAGTTTACCACGTAAACTTGATTAAGCCCTGGAAAGACAGGGAATCCTTGGGGGCGACAAATACTGTTAGTAATTTGTCACAACCAATCCCTCCAGTCAAGGTTGGTGATACCCTATCAGTGTCACAGAAACAGGAGGCTCAGGAATTTTTACAGAAAAACAAAGACAAGTTTTCTGACCTCCCAGGGCGTACACACCTCATCTATCATCACATTGAAACTGAGCCTAGAAGCAGAGTAAACCTCAAGCCCTATAGGATCCCGGAAGCCCGTAGGGAAGCCGTATCTGCCGAGGTAAAGCGTATGCTTGATCTGGGAGTAATTGAGGTGTCACAGAGTGAATGGTCCAGCCCGATTGTATTAATCCCAAAGCCTAATGGAACTTGGAGGTTCTGTAACGATTTCAGAAAGTTGAATGAGATCTCAAAATTCGATGCCTATCCTATGCCCAGGGTAGATGAGTTGATTGAGAAGTTGGGTAATGCCAGATACATAACCACCCTCGATCTCACAAAGGGCTATTGGCAGATTCCACTTACTAATGAGGCTAAAGAGAAAACTGCATTCTCCACCCCTGATGGGCTATTCCAGTATGTAGTGATGCCGTTCGGGTTACATGGAGCACCTGCGACTTTCCAGAGGTTGATGGACTTGATTTTGCGACCACATCGTGATTACTCAGCTGCCTACCTCGATGATGTGGTCATTTTTAGCCCTGATTGGGAAAGTCACCTCTGTAAGGTACAGGCTGTATTGGATACCATAAGTGATGCGGGGTTGACCATAAATGCCGAGAAGTGTGCAATAGCCCTAGAAGAGGCCAAGTATCTGGGCTACATTATTGGAAGAGGGTTGATTAAGCCACAGCTTAATAAAGTGGAGGCAATACAGAATTGGCCTAGACCCCTGACAAAGAAACAGGTCAGAGCTTTCCTTGGTATTACGGGCTATTACCGTAGGTTTGTGCCGAACTTCGCCTCAGTTGCTGCTCCCCTAACTGACTTGACCAAGGGCGGAAAGAGAGCCATGATCACGTGGACTCCAGAGGCCGAGAAGGCTTTCCAAAGCCTTAAGTCTGCCTTGTGCCAACAACCTGTGTTAGTTACCCCCGATTTCAGGCGAGAATTTCTGGTCCAGACAGATGCTTCTAACACAGGCTTAGGTGCAGTACTCTCACAAGTAGTAAATGGTGAGGAGCATCCGGTGATGTACTTGAGTAGAAAGCTAACCCCGGCCGAAAAAAATTATGCCATTGTGGAGCGAGAGTGTTTGGCAGTGAAGTGGGCCCTCGAATCCCTAAAATATTACTTACTAGGCAGGAAATTCAAGTTAGTGACAGACCATGCCCCCCTAACATGGATGAAGTTAAACAAGGAGAGAAACGCAAGAGTGACTAGATGGTTTCTGTCCCTACAAAACTTTAATTTCACTGTGGAACACAGGCCAGGGAAATTACAAGCAAATGCTGACGCATTGTCGAGGGTACATTGTCTGTGGGGACAAAATGCTCAGCCCTCCGGTCTGAAAAAGAGGGGGGGGATATGTAGACATGTCACTGGAGAAGTGGTCGAGGGGGTGTACATTTCACCTAGGTTACTACGCTGGGTGAGATGGTAAGTCCAGGATTGATTTGTTTCCCAGCAGTGGTATGCTGCTGAGGTGTTGTTCAATTTTGCCGGGCCTGGATTTATATGGAATGGCAGGTAGGTTTGGTAGAGGGACCTGTCATTCCACACCCCTCCGATCCTGTTTGGGTTTTGAATCAGGTGAGCTCTGATCCTAATCAGCCTGGGAGGTAAAAGCTCTGCAGAGACTGCAGGCTATTGCTCTGAGCCAGAAATGAACAGCCTGTGTGTGTGTGTGAAGGAAGCTGCGAACGCAGCCACTGCTGGAGCTAAAAACTCACCCTGCGATGTCCAGGCGAACGCTGTATTTTGAAAGTGTCAGCTAGGTGAGAAGAACCTGCTAGTAAGCGCCCAGACGGGCTAGGTCTTTATTTTGTTTTGTACACTAAAGAAGCACGCTGCTGCTGTATGTTTTGTTTACTGGACTGTTTATGCCATGAATAAACGTCAAGACCTGCTTTTATAACACCTAAGTCTGTCGTGAACTGTGTCCAAACACACCATCCCCCGGGAAGATCCCTACAATATATATATCCCCGAGCCAGGGTTAAGTAACCAGATCCATCGTCTCAGGCACATACCTGACGGAGTCAGGAGGCCCCAGAGAAGCGAGCTGGACTACAGGGCAGCTGAGACAGCATCCAAGCAGGGTCCCCAGGAAGTCCGCAGGGTACAAACTGAAAATTGATCCCAACAGGGACCATGGAACTACTGGGGAGACGCGGCTAAGCAATCCCCAACATAATTCCCTACAAGGGCGACAGAACCAGACTCCTGCAGGAAGGCCAGGACAAACCTACACCTTCAGAGTCCCCAGATGGGGAGCCAACCCCAACTTATGCTGTAATGACTTTAAAGGTCCTGGGAACCGAGAACATCTAACAGGGAAGAGACTAAGGCTCATGCCAATCAATATAGGATGCCACAAAGCCCCCATAGACGGAGGAAGGGGAAGCTGGGGAGCTAGCTCCCAGCCCCCGCTCATACTAAGTCACCCAGAAGATAAGGGCCTTCACCAAGGGGTGAATGAATCAGCTGTCAAACCCCAAACAGGAGACCCTATATTGGAAACAGAAAGAGGCCTGATAAGGGCAGAACCGCACTCCAGAAGGAGATATTACAATTCAGCAGCCTTCAGCAGAGGCATCTGCGAACCACTACTCCCAAGGCCGCCCAGGCCATAGATCCCCATGGGACTCTCTATCAGGCCAACCGTGCCCAGGACCCACAAGTGGGGTGATGAAGCGAAGGCATATTAATAACAAGGCTATGCCTAAATACTCAGCCCCCCTGACCGGAGTCAGAATATTCTGGGACAGTAGGAACAAGGGCAGAGCCCCTGTGTCAGGAGGGAGACCCCACAGAGCCACGCTAGGCTCCCCGGGCAACACCGGGATAGTATAACCCGCCGCTAAGGGCATCCATTGAGAAGCAGGGGGAGTAGACCCCCGCCCAAGGCAGGATCAGGGACCCTCCAGGGGTAGCAACCTGCCACAATCTTTAGACCAGTATTAAAAACAGGCCACTGTCATTCAACAGACCAGGAATCCCCCAATAAACCGACCGATCCTGAAGGAGGAGAATGCCAGCCATAGAGTCACTGGGGGCCCACCGTTTCAATAACCCCAGCAGGCAAGATGGACCCTCTAGGGGGCCCTACCTAGAAACCACGGGGATTGTGGAAGAATTTTCCCTTCCCCCGTCAAACCTGCGAGACTTGGTACCCAGGGTGAGCATTCGCTAGAAGATGCTAGTAAGGAAGGGGAGTGCCACCCTGACGGGGCCCTTGCATATGGGAAGCTCAAAAGGAACCACCTTACCAAGGAGGCATGAGCACAGACCAAGCACCAGGGGTGCTGGGACATATGTAGGTTCAGTAACCTACTGCGCCGAAGAGCCCAAGGGCTCGGTATATACGTGACATCATCTTGATGTGCCGCCAAAGGGCCCACCAGCTGCCATCCTGCCTGGTGAAGGTAAGGCGTCAGTAAAGGGGGGCAGAGCCCCCGTAACCAGGGGTCCCCTATTGCCAGAGAAGAAGGCTGCAAGCCTGAACCGATCCCCAGGGATGGGGGATAGCGGGTAAGGGACCATGAGGGAATGAGGTGACTGAGTAACCATCCAGTAGCTCCCAGGGGACACTGCCGGCCAACCGATCCACTTCGGAGTCTGGGAAGTAAGGAAAACGACCCGGTAGGTCCCCCTCAGGCGTGTCCCCAGTCGCGCCAGGAGAGTAGCCTGGGAACGAGAGAGAGAGGCCCCAAGTAATGCCTCAATCCGCAGGGTTGATCCTGCGACACTGTCTAGAAATAGTCTTGGTGTCCAGCAGACCCGGGGGAGACTAAGAAAATCTAGTACTTCGCAAGAGTACCCGCCCCCCGCGCAGGGGGCCCGTGACCTAAGACAGAGTTGTCATATTGGACTACCTGTGAAGGTAGAATTGCTAAGCCTGCCATAGGCCAACGCGGTCCAGACTACCTCATACTGTGGAAGGGGGAGGAAAGATAATATAGAGGCCATAGCCCCATGCCGTTAAGGGCAATCAGCAAGTGCGCCCAACACTGTAGGCCCAGTCCGGCCTGCGCCAGTTTCAGAAGGCAAAACAGGGACTGGAAGCACCCTGACAATCACTGAGGGGGACCTCCCAGCAAAAACCCATCCTGTGTCCAGGGGGATTACATCCCGGAACCACCAGAAGGAGAAGGCATCTTCCTGGATGTGAGACAGCTGCGGCAGTCGTCCCCTCGCCCAGGCGCCCCTTCATGCTTGAGAGGTTTTGGCAGATTTGGATTTGGCCCTGCCAGAAGGCCCAGGGCGCTGCCTGCCCGCCCCATGTTGGAAATCCACACCGAACAGCTGGAAACACACCTCGGATTTGCGTTTGACACTAACGTAGGGAGGTGGAGGGGTGACCCTGCCTCGTGGAGGCCGGAGCGGCCTTCTGCGCAAGGGTGCTATAGCCTTTTTTCCAAAAAGGTCCAAGCGGGCCCCAAATAACCGCCGGCCTCTGAAGGGGAGGCAAGTGAGAGCCTTTTTCGTAGCTCCGTCAGCACCCCACTGTCGCAGCCAGACCAGGCGGCGAATAGCAACCGCAAGGGCTGAGTTTCTAGCACACATCTTAATGGTGTCATCCAGTGCCGATAGAATTAACTTCACAAACGCTTCACAGTCTGATAGCGCATTACACACCTCCCAAGGGAGGTCCTCAGGGCGGTGATCTAGTATTTTTCTGACAAGAGTCTTGGCGGCCACCACAGTGATGGCCGCGGCACAAACCGGGCGCAGGGCCGTCCCAGCACACGAGAAGGCGTGTGAAGCCAGTCTGTCAGTGCGCCGGTCCTTGGCATCTCGAAGGGTACGCAGTCATAAAAGGGGGGTTTGTGACCCCTATAACCGGTGCGTCCACCACCAGGGAAGCTGACCATAATTAACCAGGAGGGAAAGGGTACTTCCATTCCCAGGCCCCTGGAATCCCTTTAAGCTTACAAGGCGATTCCCATTCTTGGGATATAAGATTCTGGAAATGTTCCTGTTCCAGGAACTCCAAGCGCGGCGGCGCTGTATGGAAACTTTCCCTTTTTGGCTTGGGGATCTCCCCAGGTGGGGAGATTGACAAAACCTCAAAAATCTTGATAAGGATTTCATCTGTGTCACACAGACCCCAGGACCCGGGCTCAGAATCATCACAGCCCCCGGGCATCCCATGTGAGGAGCCCGAGTCTGAGAATAGCTCACCTTCCTTAGAAGGGTCAGGGTCCTGCATATCAGCAGAGTCATCGGTATCGTCAGGAACCGGGGAGCCAGGAGGCGTCAGGGACCGCTTTTTACCAGGGCCCATACGCTCCACCAATCCAGAAAGCACCTGCTCCGCCGTGGGCAACGCTCGCACTGATTGCAGGTCATCCCCGCTGGAGTGGGACTCGTCATGAGTGATATTTGGGAGCGGGGAGACGGGAGTAAGGAAGGGAGGATCCTCTGTTAGCAAACCTGCCTGTTCTGCACACTGTCCGCAGACCTGTGCCCTGTCAGCCTCAGCCAAGGGCTGGCCGCACACTGCACACAGCCGGTCATGTCCCGGAGGGACCCCGGTTCCATAATTCTGAAATGCCTCCATATGGTGATTATTAAGCAGTATGACGCAGGGATTTATGCAATAGGCAACCCTGGATGCCCCAAACCCGCTAGTAATGTGGGAGAATTTGTAAAGAGGACCAAGGTCTAAGGCGAATTAGCACTAGGGCTGCCACACCCCCCCCCCTTCTTTTTCCCCCAAGTTACGGGAGGAAGCGAGGGGGAAGCTGACGGTGTCCATGGACTAATTCTGTGAGGGGCATGGGCAAAATTGCGAGAGGGGCATCCTCTAGAGGCTCACCATCGGCCTGACCGCCTACCCTATGGGGATTGCGGTGGAGCATGGCTCCGTTCAGCACACCAGGTGCTACCTACCTTCACCCGACCCGCGCAGCCTAGGCTGGGAGGCATATTTCTTCTGAAGAGGACGGGTGGAAATAGCCCCACAGGACCTTGGGCCGTAAGGCCCGCTTGCCTGCGAGAGCATGATACTTCATGTCTTCGCAGTTCCAGCACTGCAGAGAAATCTGGGGATTTGTGGGAGGTCCTTCGGTATATGTAGGGCCGGGAGGAGCTTGTTTTCTACATGTCTGCAGTGCACGGCGCCTGAGGCGTAGGATTACCCACATGTTATTACTATTCGGGAGCAGGACGTGCTGTATGCTTAGAATACAGTGTTTTTTTAGCAGCAGTGCACAGAAAGGGTCAGCTGTCTGCTCAGAAAAAGCTGCAAGGTCTTTTTTTCTCTCCCCAAGCAGAACATGGGCAAAAGTGTTAGATTAATGGGAGTATAGGCTGATTGTTGTTTTATTTTAAATTTCAGAAAGGGTTTAAAGATAACCTGTCTTGCATAATGATCCTTTTAAATTTGCTCTCCTTGGTATGTAGTACGGCTGCTTAAAGCGGACCTCCAGTCAAGAAAATATAGTAATTTGCTCCCCTAAAGCCCCGCCTTTGGCAATCAGTGGCATATGCTGTTTGAGAGGGCTTAAACCCATGCAGATGTTGTGGAATAGTTGCGCTCCTAGAATTACATGGGAGCAGTCATCTTGGATTACACCTGAGAGATAAGAGACCTGCTTGCACATAAGCGTGAATGGGAAAGTTATTGCTTGCACACAGACACATGTCAGATGCGTTGGGCCCTTCCTTAGGATTAGCCCAACTAATAGGGTTGCAACCTGGTCTGTATTATTTTTTTATTTACTTTACTGGCTACTAGCCTGGCAGTGTCGGTATTTGTTTTGTTGTTTGTTTTACTGGTAATAGAGGATGGGAGAAGTATACCTGCAATTACATTTAAATAGTAAAAATACATTTACCGACAGCGCCAGTCTAGTAGCCAGTAAAGTAAAAAAAAAAAAAAGCAATTCTGTGAGTACTCACCTGTAGAATTGTTTTTATTCTTGCATGGCACGGCCCGCTTCGGTATTCATAACAGTTGGGTTATTCCGCCAAAAGGTGGTGCAGTGGTACTGCAGAAAAGCTGTGGCTTGTCCCGGCTCCCTATAAAAACGGGCTTAACCATAGAGTTCCCCAGCGTACACAAGCAATGAGACAAGAAGCCGGGAGAGAATAAGTAAAAAATGTGAAAAAGGTAAAAGACCCCAAATGACTTGGAACAATCACCATATAGAGGCAACCAAGAATACAATAACAAGGGTGGGGCGAAGCAGGCCGTGCCATGCAAGAACAAAAACAATTCTACAGGTGAGTACTCACAGAATTGCTTTTTTCTTTATTGCATGGCACGGCCCGCTTCGGTATTCATAACAGTTGGGACATCCAAAAGCAGTGTCCAGAGTAGGGAGGGATCCCCAAAGAGTAACGCCCAGTAGTTCAAGTCACTACCGCCAGAAGCGCCAAAAGCAGCATCCGCTGAGGCCTTAACATCAACCTTGTAAAACTTAGAAAAAGTATGAACAGAAGACCAAGTAGCGGCCTTGCAAACTTGTTCAACAGAAGCTTGGTGCTGAAAAGCCCAAGAGGCACCAATAGCACGAGTGGAATGAGCAGTCACCCTAAAGGGAGGTTCCTTTCCCTTAGCAGAATAGACTTGAACCACCGCCTGACGGATCCACTTGCTGATAGTGGATTTAGCCGGAGGCAAACCCTTTCTAGGTCCAGAAGTGAGAACGAAAAGAGCATCAGATTTCCTGCTCAGTGGCGACCAAATAAAACTTCAGAGCTCTGACCACATCTAGGGAATGCAGAGTCCGCTCCTTGGAATTAGCAGGATTAGGACACAATGAAGGCAAGACAATGTCCTGATTAAGATGAAAAGCAGACACAACCTTTGGCAGGAAGTCCGGCCTGAGCTGAAACACCACCTTATCCTGATGCCTCTCAAAATAAGGAGGTTTGATGGAAAGCGCCGCTAGTTCAGAAACTTTCCTTACAGAAGTGATAGGCACCAGAAAGGCTACCTTAAGGGTCAGAATAGACAAGGAAGCATCACGGATAGGCTCAAAGGGAGGCCCTTGCAGGGCGGATAACACCAGATTCAAATCCCAGACTGGTAGCAAAGGCTTACGGGGTGGATGCACATGGGAAACACCCTGAAAAAGGTTTTAACCAACCGGTGATTGGCAAAAGATCTTTGGAAAAAAAATGCCAGAGCTGAAACATGGCCTTTTAGGGTACTAAGTTGAAGGCCCTGATCCAAACCATGTTGCAAGAATTCCAGAATCCTGGGAATAGAAAACACCCGACAGGGAAGAGACTTGGACTCACACCAGGCAATGTAAGCATGCCAGACCCTGTAATAAACAAAGGACGAGGACTTCTTCCTGGCCCGAATCATGGTATCAACAACAGAATCAACAACAGGCAACCCCTTTTCCATCAATATGGAGGTTTCAGCCGGCAAGGCGTTAAAGCCAGAGTTTGTAAATTGGGATGGTGTAGCTGCCCCTGGGTGAGAAGATCTGGATCCTTGGGCAAGACGTGCCGGTCTACTGCCAACCGTACGACATCTGCGAACCAAACTCTTCTTGGCCAACAAGAGGCCACTAGTATGGCTGGTAACCGCTCCTGGGCTATCTTGCGCATGACCCTGCCCAGGAGAGGAAACGGAGGGAACACATAGAGAAGCTGAAACTCCATCCACGGTATTGCCAAGGCATCCGTGGCGAAGGCCAGAGGATCCTGAGACAGAGAGACAAATCTGGGAAGTTTGTGATTGTGACGGGACGCAAACAGGTCCACGTCCAGCTGACCCCAGCGGTGACAGAGGGAAACACCTGGTTGATGAGAGACCACTCTCCCAGACGAGACGTCCCCCTGCTCAGGGAGTCCACCACCTGGTTCTCCACCCCTGGGATGTAGACCGCTGATATGCAGGGAACATGCTGTTCCGCCCAAGACGGAATCAGGAACACTTCCTTGAAGGCTCGCTTGCTCCGAGTCCCTCCCTGATGGTTGATGTAGGCAACCGCCGTCTGGTTGTCTGAACAGCCCGACCCCGGAGATGAGTGGATAGGCGAGAAAGAACTAACCTGATCGCCCTCAGTTCCAGGACGTTGATGGAAGCATGGGCCTCTTGTGGGACTGCCTCGAAGCAGGACACCATCAGGCCCACCAACTGCATCCCCTGACGGATGGAGGGATGAGATCATGACAGCAGAGCCCAAGCCTGCAGCTGAAGACCTTCCACCTTCTGCTGAGGAAGGAACACCTTGACCTGAGAGGTATCCAGCGTCATGCCCAGAAAGGTCCTCACCAATGACGGGGACAAAGAAGACTTGGGATAGCTGATCACCCAGCCGAAAGACTCCAGAGTGTATGTCACCATTTGAGTGTCCCGCTCGGCCTGAGAAAAAGACTCGGCCACAATCAGGATGTCGTCCAGGTAAGGAATGATGCGGATGCCCTGGTTTCTTAGCAGAGCCATCACTCCCGCCAGCACCTTGGTGAACACCCAAGGTGCCGAGGTGATAACGAAAGGGTAGAGCCACAAACTGGTAATGCTGACCCTGCAGCTTGAACCTTAGAAATCTCTGATGACCTGGGAAGATAGGCACATGAAGATAAGCATCCTTGATGTCTACAGTGGTCATGAAGTCGCCTGGGCGAAAGGTACTGACAGCAGAGCGCAGCGTCTCCATGCGAAAATGTTTGAATCTGACAAATTTGTTGAGGCCCTTCACATCCAGAATGGGCCTCAGAGAGCTGTCCGTTTTGGGGACAGTGAAAAGATTGGAATAGTACCCCTGACTTCTTTCTTGATGAGGCACCAAACAAATGACTCCGGACTCTAACAGGCAATGCACAGCCAGAAGCAATCCCTGAGCGGACAGGGGGTTTAAAGACATCCGGGATCAGATGAATCTTGGGGGGGGGGTCAGGCGGCAAACTCTATCTTGTAACCGGAGGATACTACCTCCTGAATCCACCGGTCTGAGACGTGAAGCCTGCAGACGTGAGCAAAGAGCCGAAGCCGCCCCCCCACCCGGATGGGTGAGGGCGCCCCTTCATGCCTGAGGGGGCTTGGGAGAGGGTTTGGCTTAGGATTCCAGGAGAGACTGGGATGACCACGGGTTCTGCCATGGCCCCAAGAATCTCTGTGACCACTGGAGAGGAGGGAGCCACGGCCCCCTCTGGGAATGCGAAAGGAAGGGAGGGGGGCAGAGGACCCCCGAAAGTGCCGAGACTGCCTCCTACGTTGAGGCAGCCTTCCATCCTTGGCTAGAACATCAAGACGTTCTCCAAACAGCCGCAGCCCCACGAAGGGGAGGCCAGTGAGAGCTTTCTTAGCCGCAGCGTCAGCTGCCCACTGGCGCAACCAGACAGAGCGACGCATAGCCACCAAGAGCGCAAAGGTCCTTCCACACAGCTGCACAGCATCATCCATAGCAGTAAGGATAAAGGCCACAAAATCAGTGCAAAGTATAAGAGTCCTATATTCCTCCCCCACACTAACAGCTGTTGTGCCATCAATGAGACGCTTAAGCAGTTTCTTAAGGGCAATAGCAGTAATGGCAGCAGCACATACCGGGCGCAAGCCAGCCCCCACACAGGTAAAAGCATGGCAGGCCACTTGATCCATGCGCCGGTCCTCACCGTCCCTCAGAGTGGTAGTGTCAGGGGAAGGCATGATCGAAGTATTGGACAAGCCTAGCACGGGAGCGTCTACTTCAGGGGGAAATGACCACCTCTTAACAAGATCAACGGGAAAGGGATACCTTTTATCCAAACCCTTGGGCACCGCAGGCAACGTTCCCATTCTTTAAGCACCAAGGTGGCAAAATGTTCCTGCTCAGGGAACTCTAGACGCTGTTTACCAGGGCGAAAAAGCTCCCCCTGCTTTCTTTTAGCTACCTCAGGGGGAGCAATGTGAAAAATGTAAAAAATATGTGACAGCAGATTATCAGTGTCCTCGGGGTACCATGATTCCTTTCCGGACGCAGACCCAGGGTTACTATCACAACCCTCTTGCTGGTTCCCAGAGGAGTCAGAGTCCTAGGCGAGCTCCCCCATCTCAAGGGGGTGACAGTCACCAAGCTCATCAATCCCCACATACATCTCAGTAAGGGGAGCAGGCCTGGGGTCCAGGTGTCTCTTCTTGCCAGAGGCCTTCCTAGGAGCATTGCTGGCAAGCTGCTTTTCAATGTTAGCCACCCGCAGAGCCAAATCAGAATGTGACTCCATGCCAACATTCCCCTCACTGGGGCCCAATTGCAGGAGCGGGGGAGTAGGTGAAGCCAAGTTAGGCGTTGAGTTGGGAAGCGAAGCAGGCAAACCAGCTTGAAGCGCAAGTACACTTTCAGCGCACGGCACGCACACCGTAACACACTGTTACTCAGGGGATACCCCACACATGGAACACAGCCGTGCTTGCCCCGAAGGGCCCCCAAGCGCGCTATCCCCAGAAGCCTCCATATGGTGATTAACACAGGCGCAATAGGCCAGCAGTGGGTACAGGCTTAAGACAGAAGGCACCCGGGATGCCCTCCCACGGGAAGCCCCCAGAAGTTAATAAAGACTCCGCGGGGTCACACAGGCACAAACCGCTGGATAAGGCGACCCACCGGAGGAAGCAGCGCTGCAGCCAGGAAGGGAGAAATCCAGACGCGCAGCTTGTCAAAAATGGCGCCGGCAGAGGTACCTCGAGGGGCGGGCCGCGAGGTGAACGCCGCGATACCCGTCAATACCCGGCCCCGCCCCCTCCGAAGAGCGCGAAAAACTGCGCTCACGTGACCCACCCGGCGCCATGACAAAGCAAAATCACCTCAGGTTATAGCGCCCACAGCCGCGGAACGCAGTACAAAGTGGCGCGGCAGCTAAAAACCCCAGAAAACACACCAAAAAATTTAAAAACACCACAGATATGACTACTCGCCGCCACCCCCCCTTTCCCCCCCTAACTTGAGAATAGAGAGAGAGAGAGAGAGAGAGAAGCAGCGGCGAGCAGCCATGATCAGGGAGGGAGGGGGGGAATAGTCTTGCAGGGCCGCAGGCTTGGTTGCCCCGCTAACCTGCGCAAGAGAGAGAGCCATCTGCTAACTTCGCAGTCCACTGCAGAGAGAACACTGGGGAACTCTATGGCTAAGCCCGTTTTTATAGGGAGCCGGGACAAGCCATAGCTTTTCTGCAGTACCACTGCGCCACCTTGTGGCGGAATAACCCAACTGTTATGAATACCGAAGCGGGCCATGCCATGCAATAAAGAAAATACCCGCAGGTGGCAACCCTACCAGCTAGCCAGAGAGATTTTATCCATTTCAACACGGTCCCTCTGTGACTGGCTGCATTGATGCAGCATTGCTGGCAGTGTACCTGTTGTGTGTGTCTGTGTGATATTGTTTCTTCACACAGGGCAGGTTGTCTGGAGTTTGGTATTTTGCTATAAGCAGCCCACACCAAACAAAGAGATTTACCTTAGAAAAGTGATCAGCTTGTCTGTCATGTTACACACACTCACACAGTGTAACTATGTGTAAATCAAGTCATTACAGCTGATGGCTTTTTACTTCTGTCAAGAAATAAAGCATTATACAGTAGGGTAATACGGTACTTTTGACTGTAGGACCATTTTTTTCAGAAGCAGTGCTGCCAGAATTGTGGCAAGATGGCCACCCCCATGCAGTTCATTAGAATAGAATCTGCCTGCTATTCCCTGCATGGAGATAAGCCCTCATAGATAGTTTACATCACTGATTGAGAAAGAGGGGGTTTATGGGAGCAATTTACTAAACTTTGAATTTTAGAAACAAGTGTGCCACTCGTTTTCTGTCCTCTTACTGCAGGGTGTCAGGAGTGCAGAGATTCTGATATGGGTCCTTCATGTTTAAAGAGGGTTAGAAGAATTCTCAGAACACCAAAATAAATGGTCCTGCTCATGGACAGGCAGTTTCTAGCAGACAACTGATATCACGGACATGTGGTGAAGAAAAATTGGGTTTTCACTGCAGTATGTAGCAAAAGGGATTTGACCTTTATTGATAACAATGAGAAGTCACAGAAGTCCTTCAAATCTGTCAAATATAATCTCCCCACTCTATCTCCTGTGGCTTATCAATATGTTATCAACAAAAGCCCCCAGATAGACCACTCAGTCAGGGACCTGTGATACATATGTCAGTGAAAAAGCAAACACTATGTCTGGGTTATAAGTACAGAGATACTGCTTTAAATCTGAGGGGAGACAGGGCCGTGCGGCACTTTTCAGCATTTCCACATTGTTAGAAATGGGCTTTTTGTTCTTTTAGCTTAGTTGTGTGTGTATTTATTTTTACAGGCAAGAGTTACTAGTCACATGAGAATGCTGCTGGGGGGGGGGGGGTGGAACAGATGGCAGACTGTGAAATGATCGCAGGCAGCAGGTTTATCTCTTTTTACAAATACATTTGAAGGGTAAGTCCACTTTCGGTTACTTTTTTTTAAGTGTATACTGTTTGTGTGGCAAAATGATGTCTTAAAGAGGAACATCGTACCAAATATAAAAAATACAAATCTGTGAAACTCACCTGTAGAATTGTTTTTGAATATTTCCAGTCCAGGTCGTCCCAGAAGTGATGACATGTGGGTATTCTACCACCAGGTGGCGCAAGATCCAGAGCTGTAACTCCTCCCGGCCTCCTATAAAATGAGGTGTCTCAGTAGAATTCCCAGTGGTCAAAAAGCAGTAATAAAGGAGACAGGCCAGGAGGCCAAGAAACCATGTAAAATCACATAGCTTCAGCATGTACTCTCTCCAACAAAAGACTAAGGACAACGGTCCAATATAAAAGGTAATCACCATAACAGGCAAACAAGAGATAATGAACCCAAGGGCGGGGTGGGATGCCCTGGACTGGATATATTAAAAAACAATTCTACATGTTTCACAGAATTGTATTTTTCCCTATATCCAGTCCAGGTCGTCCCAGAAGTGATGACATGTGGGACATCCAAAAGCAGTGTCCATTAGGGTGGGATCCCCAGTGCGGAACATCATGTAGTTCATTTCACTACCGCCTGAAGCACCTTTCGGCCAAGGACAGCATCAGCTGAGGCCCTAACATCAACCTTGTAAAACTTAGTAAAGGTATGAACAGAAGACCAAGTAGCAGCCTTACAAACTTGTTCAACAGAGGCCTGGTGATGAAAAGCCCAGGAAGCACCAATAGCTTTAGTAGAATGAGCTGTAACACGAAAAGGGGGTTCCTTCCCCTTGGCAGAATATGCTTGCACCATCGCCTGTCTGATCCACTTACTGAGAGTGGACTTGGCTGGAGGCAAGCCCTTTCTGGAACCCTCAGTGAGAACAAAGAGCAAATCTGATTTCCTGAAGGATTCAGTCGCAACCAGGTAGTACTTAATGGCTCTGAACACATCCAAGGCATGGAGGGTCCTTTCCTTAGTATTAGTCAGTGCTGGACACAGGGAAGGCAAGACAACTTCCTCATTAAGATGAAAGGGAGAAACGACCTTAGGCAAAAAATCAGGTTTAAATCGAAAACCACCTTATCCTTATGCCGCTCAAAGTAAGGAGGCTTCATACAAAGCGCGTCCAGTTCTGACACGTGACGCACCGAGGTGATAGCTACCAAAAAGACCACCTTTAGGGTCAAAATAGACAATGCAACATCGCACAAGGGCTCAAAGGGAGGGCCATGGAGGGCAGAAAGCACCAAATTCAATCCCACACCGGTAATACATGCGGTGGACGTGCATGGGTAACTCCTTGGAAAAAGGTCCTGATCAGTCTATGATTGACAAAGGATCTTTGGAAAAAGATGGCCAAGGCCGAGACCTGGCCCTTGACAAAACCCGCGGACAAGGGAGGGGGAATAGTAATCCTCGAGAAAGAAAAATACCTGCAAGAGACGTATAGACTTTTGAGTGACACAGACACATATGAGAAACTTAAGGTAGACCCTACCAGGGAGTTTCACCTGAAACTGAAAAACCTACTAGATAAAGGCCGACGAACAGGCATCTTAACGAAAAAAGAGTATAACTATCTAAACCTGGAGACCCCAAGAATTCCCACAATTTACCATCTGCCCAAAGTGCACAAGAACAAGGACCACCCTCCGGGCAGACCAATCGTAAGCGGGATAGGATCACTAACGAGCAGACTGGGAGAGTATATAGACTCGTTCCTCCAGCCTCTGGTCCAACAAACACCTGCCTTTCTGAAAGACTCAGGCTCCCTCCTAGAATTAATAAAGCAATATCAGCCTTGCCATAATTTGGTGCTAGCAACAGCGGATGTTAGCGCCCTCTATACAATAATACCTCATGAAAAAGGACTAGAAGCAGTGCAATTTTTTCTGAACGAAGATGGTAAGCTGCCTCCCCAACAGATAGAATTTCTCCTGGAAACCCTACACTTCTGCTTAACCCACAACTATTTCTGGTATGAGGGTACATTCTACCTACAACGCATAGGTGTGGCGATGGGAGGCAAATTTGCCCCTAGTCTGGCAAATCTATTTATGGCTCTCTGGGAGAAAGAGAGAATGTACCAACTAAGACCATCAGAATTGAAATTCTATAAAAGATATATAGACGACTGCATTTTTTTCTGGGAGGGTACGGAACAAGACCTACAACAGTTTTTGCAAACGCTTAATGAAAACACATGGAACATTAAATTCACATATGAAACCAGTCAAACAGAAATTAATTTCCTGGACCTTACGATCTATAAAGCAGACCAACAAATTAAGACGAAAACCTACTTTAAAGACACTGATAGAAATAGCTATATACCGGTAGACAGCTGCCATCACCCAACCTGGCTGCGGAATATCCCTAAGGGACAATTTAGGCGGATCCGGAGGAACTGCACAGATGATGCAACATTTTTGGAACAAGCGAACCTACTAGGGGCTAGATTTATAGAAAAAGGATACCCAGAAGAATCCATTAGTAAAACCATCTCAGGAGTGAATGAAGAATCTAAAACCCAGAAAAATAAGGAGAAGGGGAAATCGGAAATAAGTGTTCCATTCATAACAAAATACAATAAGGACTACAAAAAGTTAGAAAATATAATTAAGAAACACTGGAACGTTCTGCAGTCAGATTCCACACTTGAGAAGATCCTCAAGGACAAACCAACCTTTATATACAGAAGACCCCAAACCCTAGCGCAACTAGTAACTACTAGCTACATTAATCCACCTAACAAGGTGGCCGCCATTGATAATAAGTTCACCAGGTGCAGAGACTGCAAGGCCTGCAAACTATCATTGAAAACAGCATGCTTTACTCCAAGCCAAGAGTCATTCAAGAATCCCAAGAATAATCAAGTATACAAGATTAAGGAATATACCACCTGTAACACTAAAGAAGTAATTTATTGTTTGAAATGTCCATGTGATCTTCTATATGTAGGAAAGACTAAAAGACAGCTCAAAATACGTTTAGCGGAGCATCTAAGGAACATACAAAACGGACTTAAAACCCACAATCTATCCCTACACTTCTTAGAGAAACATAATAAAGATGCAACGGGGTTAAGCTACTGGATAATTGAAAAAATCCATAAAAACTGGAGAGGGAGCAACATGGAACGGACTCTGGCACAAAGGGAGATGTTCTGGATGTTTGAATTAGACAGTTTTACACCAAATGGCCTCAATGTGGACCTGGATTTAAACTGTTTTTTGGAGAACAAATAGGTTACAAAGAAACCCCCATGCTACCTCAGACACTCAATAAATTAGTGATATAAATAACTCTCAGAATTTATTTGAAGACACATAAGACCCCCAGTAATTATTTGAACAAATACATAATAATTTTTTACTTATGGACAATATGGATACAGTATAACTGTAATAGCGTTACTATTCATATATACTGTTGTCCTATATCCGTAAGGTATATTTGTACTTAGCTTTGATATAATATTTAATATATAATTTATTAGTATATCCCTCAATCTGACTGACCGTACCGGAGGGTGTTACCAATACCCAATTAACGGCAATTACTGAATTTATTAGAATTACCATCATGTACCTATATATATTTTTTTACCTATATATTTTTATATTCATTTATTTATACATATATTTATTATCCGTTTTATGTGCCTATATTTATAGACATTTATTTATACATATATATTTATCTATACTTATATATTTATTTATTTATGCATATATCTATTATCCTTTCTATTTTGGTAGTTGTAAAAAGATCTTTTTAATTGGATATCTTATATAATAATTTTAAGTACCGGTATTTATCTATTAATCCTGTTCATCTTACTGCAACCGTTATTATAGAAATACATAGAAATCTTATACCTGTTTTTTAAATAGAAGAAACCGGTGTAATTATAAGTATATACGAGTGAATATTAGATATTACATAAGACATTTTGAGTTTTTTAACCTTAATTGTTTTTCCCCTGGAATGGACCCTGAATAAAACTTCCAGCTGAGAAGGAACAGTAAACCTCCTGAAGGGCAACTGACAGGAATTAGAAAAACAGCGGCGGCGTCAAAAGCCGGCAATTGGGACTACAGCAAAGGACTTCATCTCCCAGAATACCTAGCGGAGGGATGACGTCACCAATACATGACCAATATAAAGGGCCGTAGGACGCAGGCCCAGAACACACCCAGAGGACGGCAGGAAGTGCCGAAACGCGCGTCGGTGAGTTATTTTATGTAAGCTTAAAAGAAGACTTGAAGTTGGGAAGCCGCCTGATCGCGCCCCCGCTCTTTCCACGGATTATTACAGTTGATCTTCTCTGCCTTGGTGTTCTATCAGGCAGATCTACTTTTAAGACATTTAAGACATTTGAACATAGACGTGCAGTCTTGATTGAAAACGCTGCACAAGGACAGACATAAACGCTCTGCCCCAATCACCAAAACGTCCGGAGTTCATGTATTCACCTTGAACATAGAGACTGCTGACCTGTGTCAGCCACCGCCTTTGCACTGATCTATTATTATTTTATAAATAAATAAGTTTTACTATTAAGAAGATTCCTGACGGTCTTTATTAAAGAAGCTGGAATATGTGTGATGAGATCCAGTGCAACTAATTCATCTACCGATCGAGTAACTACCCAAGGATCCTGGATAGGTACAGTATCCCAGGGCAACGGCAGCAGAGCAATACAGAGAGGAGCACCAGACACCGGAGGAGTTCTCCATAAGAGGATACCCACTACAGCAGTGATCATATATTGGGAAAAACCATTCAGGCGATTAAACCTCAGAGGCCCTGGGTAGGTCGGCGTACCCCCGGGCCGCGGCGGTGAGTGCCATACTTCTTTCTTTGTATGTATAACAGAAGTAAATGATAACACATTTCAGAAAGATATTTTATGAATATATACCTATAGTGTTTCTGTTTTTATATGTGGACCAGGACCGTACCACAACTATTAAGACCAATTGCTGTATGAGTAAAACCAGGCAGCATAAAATATCTTTATGATAAACATAGAGGTATTGCACATAACCAGATATTACCTAGCAATATAGGATATCTGGTGTCAAATAACCTCTAACAGTGTTTATACCTACTGATTGAGAAGAAGACCTTTCACCCTGTCCCTCCATTCCCCAACCCTATCCTAAAGCACGCCTAAAACTAATTGACTTTTTGCAAAGCGTATTAGTTCTTAATAATTCTCTGTTACCCTTAATAAGGCCTGACCCCTTATTCTTAGGCAGCTGCTGCACCCAGCTTGAAGCGCTCCTTAAACGCACTTTTTTTACGTTTAAAAAAAGTACAACCACCCCCATGGCCCTTGAGTGTGCCCAGCTGTAGGCCCAGTTCTAAGCTGTGTTGTAAAAATTCCAAAATCCTAGAAATAGAGATTGTGCGACAAGGGAAACTCTTGGATTCACACCAGGCAATGTAGGCATGCCAAACTCTGTAGTAAATCATGGAAGAAGACTTCTTCCGCGCCTGAATCATGGTCTGAACAACCGTGGCCAACAGCCCCTTTTCGGTCAGGATTGAGGTTTCAATAGCCAGGCTGTCAAAGCCAGCGTCTGTAAATTGGGGTGCCGCAGCGACCCCTGAGTGAGAAGCCCTGGGTCGTCGGGCATGATGTCGCGATCGACTGACATCTGAACTATGTCCGCAAACCAACTCCACCTCGGCCAGCAAGGAGCCACCAGGATGGTTGGTATCCCCTCCTGGGCTATCTTGCGCAGCACTCGGCCCAGGAGTGGAAACAGAGGAAATGCATAAAGGAGCCTGAACTCCGTCCATGGAATTGCCAGAGAGTCTGCGGCGAAGGCCAGAGGATCTCTTGATAGGGAGACAAACCTTGGGAGCTTGTGATTGTGTCTGGACGCAAACAGGTCCACATCCGGTAGACCCCAGCAGAGACACAGAGCGTAAAAGATCTTGTTGCTGAGAGACCATTCCTCCAGATGAGAGGCCCCCCTGCTCAGGGAGTCTGCCTCCTGGTTCTCCACCCCGGGGATGTAAACTGCCGAGATGCAGGGAACATTCTCCTCTGCCCAAGTCAGGACACTATCGTCCATAGCTGAGACTACAAAAGCAATAAAATCCACGCAAGATTTGAGGTCTTTAAACTCCTTCCCCCGCTTGCGAGACTTGGCAATATCAACAAGGCGTCTCACCTTCTTCCTGATGGCTAAGGAGACAATAGCCGCGGCACACACAGGGCGAAGCCCAGCACCCACAAAGGTAAACGCATGACAAGCCAGCTGATCCATACGCCTGTCAGCAGGATCATGCAAGGAAGCAGTATCGGGAGACGGCATAACCGTAGTGTTGGATAACCCCGACACAGGGGAATCCACATCGGGGGGACGAGACCAGAGGCGGACCAGCTCCTCAGGGAAGGGATACCGCCTGTCCAGGCCCTTAGGCACTGATGGCAATTTATTAGGCCTTTCCCATTCCTTAAACACCATATTGGAAAAGTGGGCCTGCTCAGGGAAGACAAGCCTCTGTCTCTCAGGCCGGAAAAAATCACCCTGCTTCCTCTTAGCCGCTTTAGGAGGGACAATATGCAAGGTTTCAAACATTGTAGACAGCAACTTCTCCGTATCGTCAGGGAGCCACATATCCTCGCCCGAGGAAGAACCAGGGTCGCTGTCATAGCCAACCGACTGATCCCCTGAGGAAACGGAGTCCTTAAACAACTCTCCCTCTCCCTCCTCCACGGAGTCCCGACCTCCAAAAAGATCATCATCAGCAGCAGCAGTAACCGAGTAACCTGGCTCGATGTGTCGCTTCTTACTCGTGGCCCAGGAGTCGTGCAAGAAAAGTCTCTCCAGGCTGGCCACCCGGTATGCCAGATCGGCTTGTGACCCCCTGCTGGCTTCCCCCTCGCTGAGGGCTGAATGCAATAGTGGGGGAGTTGGCGAGGCTGCATGCAAAGGAGCACTAGGGGCAGATACGCCCGCCCTATCATGCTCCAAACATACGCTCCTGGGGTAAGTGACACAAACCGTGTCCACACATGGGGCAGAGCTTCACCTGCCCAGATGGAGCCCCAAGCTCACCATTCCCAGAAGCCTCCATTATGGTGATTATAGTGAAAATTATATAGGTTACAAGGCACTAGTGACCCAAACCTAAGAGATCCCCAATATAGTCCCTCTTTTTGTGATCCCTCTTAAGGGAGAGGGCGCAGAGAGAAAGGGGGGGTTGTTAGGAGATCGGGAGGAACCACAACCCTCAGCTGGCAAAGGGGGGCCACCTAGAAACACAAGCAGACAAGGAGCCATGAGAATCCCACAACACAAGCAGCAGAATAGCATAAGAGAAAAAAGAGAGGGACTCACGGGAGCACCAGCGACAGCTGGGGACAGCAGGCAGCAGCAGCACTCGGCCCAGGACAAGGAAGATGGCGCCCGACACCAGCCTCGTGCGAACCTCGAGGGGCGGGCTGCGTAGCCGTGACGCAAAAAGCGTCATCACGCGGCCCCGCCCCCCGCTACGGGCGTGAAAAAGAGCGTCCCTCACATAGGAAACATACCGCTGAGGCGTGCGGCAAGCAGGGAGGGAGGGCGGGCCACGGTGGAGCGCGCCCCCCACAGAGACCGCTGAGGCAGCGGTCCTCAGAGCAAGGCCTGCCAGAAGCTCCGCTCCCAACCCCCCCCCCACCCCTAACAGCGCGTCAAAAGATGGAGGGGAGAGGAGAAGGAGCCGAGGGAATGAGGGAGCTAAGTATGTCAGCCGGAGTACAGCACAGTAAAAAACAGCAGATGAAACATGCACAAGACAAATAATAATAAAGCTTGTGGGAGACACGGACATAACCCATGGGCATAAATGTGGTTCTCCCCCCAATAGGCTCACCATTACCTATGGCAGGCTACCCTTTATGGAGGGTCTGCGGCCCAGAGCCTAGCTCTGTCAACGCTTGACCCCCGGCGTTCACCCTACCTTCACCTGTCCCATCAGCCAAGGGCTGGGAGGCAATAATGGGTCCACGGAACAGTGGGAATAGGGATGCAGCGGCCGTCAGGAATAAAATCCCCCGCTCAGCTGCCGTATCCAGGAGAGAGTATCCATGACGATCCTAGCAGCAGCACTGCAAGAAGAACTCTGGGAATTCTACTGAGACACCTCATTTTATAGAGGGCCGGGAGGAGTTACAGCTCTGGATCTTGCAGTAACTGCGCAACCTGGTGGCGGACTACCCACATGTCATCACTTCTGGGATGACCTGGACTGGATATAGTGAAAAAGGCCCGATTCCCCCCACCCCCCCATCAGCCTCTATTCACCTCTTGAATGTTGCAGCTGCCTGCTGTGGCAACATCCGGCTGCTGGGGAGGCAGCCGCCAGTGTGCTCGGATCCTTTCACGTTAGAAGAGCCGGCGTGAGTGGATCAGAGCACGCTGAAATGACGAGCGGAGGACTAGGAGGAGGTGTTTGTTTCGGTGACCCGGGGGGGGGGGGGGGGGGTTTCCACAGCTGGGCACCCCTGCCCCGGGGGCAAGGACCAAAACCCAGGATAGTCAAAATCCTGTGTTTTGGTCCACTTCAAAGTCTCGCTGGATTTTCGGCGACTCCATTGCATTCCATTGATGGCCACTGCGTAGGTGCGAGATCAGTACCTGATGGGATGCAAGGTGGTGCCTCCTGGAATCCGAGGGACCCAGAAGATGGATCCCTCGGGGAGGTGAGTAAATACTGCCCAAAGGTTAAACCAGAGGGAACCGGGAAGAGGTGAGCTGGGTTCAGCGTCCTGGGGGGTTTCACACAGTGGGGCACCCCCGGGGAAGGGCCAAAACCCAGGTCAGTCAAAATCCTGGGTTTTGGTCCACTCTAAGTTGTATCGGGATTTTCAGATTTACAAAAGTAGTCCTTAAAGTAATCTTATACCCAGAAGGAAAATTTATGTCGTCACCATCTATCCTCAGCTTAGTGTCCCAAAACAGCCTTGTTTGTTTTTATACTAAAGCCTTTGGACAATATTCATAAAAACACCAACCAGATGCAGTTTCCTGGTGCTTTCCAGCGATTACACATTCAGGTAAACAGCTTTGGGGGTCAGCCTTATCAGTTTTAATAACTGCAATAAATCTGAACGCATTTCAAACTAAACTGTCATTATGGGGTTGATTCAGAGCCATGTGAGAAAACTGACACTTGTATTGTCTATCTTGGTGCTGATTCAACACTAGGGGCCTTATTCATGAAACTCTAGCGACAGGTAGTGCCTGGTAAGCGGCAGGTGAACGCCGGACACAGCACGCAATTACACATTTATGAAGCCGAATCTGGTGAGCGACTGGAACAACGCCATGTAGCGTACGATTCATCATTATCCCAGGCTCAGTGTACAGCGCCGGCGTTCAGCCTTGCAGAGCGCCACGTATTACCTGTCGCTACCTGGCGCTCTCCCATACATTTCTATGGACAATCCTTAAATCCCTTTCCTGATCCCAATTTTTTTTTTAATAAAATCTCAAATCTTTCTGACATGTATTCTGGGCTAGAAATTGACATTTTTGAAAACTTTTTAGATTTTTTTATATTTTTATGCAGCATTGTCCTTACATATCTGGTATTAAAGTGTTCATGTTACAATGTAATAACAATTTAAATCCATATGTTTTCGCGTTGTTACTAGTGAATACATGTTTAAAAACAGACTTTAATCACACAGCTTCTGGCGCTCTGGGCTACAACAACCCGATTTTGAGCGCCGGCGATGTTTGAGGCTGTTTTTTTGATGAATGCAAGTCGGTCGCACTGAGCTGGCGCTACTGTTCACTCCCATACAGCGTAGTACTCACAACATATTCATCAATGCCGGCCAGCGACTCGACATGGCCGAGCACAGCGACTACTAGCGGTCGCTCTGAAATCCTCGCTACAGACGCTCATCTGTCGCTACCTGGTGTTAGTAATGAATCAGCCTGTAGGTAAAAATTTACATCCGGTTGTTGAATCAGCCCCGAGGTAGACAATGAAAGTGAATGGCAGTTTTCTCTCCTAAAGGAGGAGTGAGGTTTTTCACCTGGCTCTGAATTAACTACTATGTGGCAGTTTAGCTTGTAGCTGAATGAAATAGCATATGGCTGATCAGACATAGACATCATACTGCGTTTTGTTTTTCTTTTATGAATTTTGGGCAAAGGCTTTGGTAAAAAAAAAAAAACACACACATAGGCTGTATTAGAGCACTGGGCTGTGGATAGAAGGTGATGACATAAGCTTCCTTTCTCGATATAGGATCACTTTAAAAGGGACCCTCCAGCCAATTTAGTTCAGGAACTCCATGAAATAGGCAGTGGGGGGTGTCATTGAATCCCGATTAGGGCTCTGTAGCGGCAGGGAAAACATGGTTTTCATACTTACCTGCTTGTAAGTTTCTACGAAGCATCACAGACCCACATGACCGCTGCTAGCGACTGAGGTTTGTGCTGCATCATCAGATAGTTATAAGTTGGTTTAAACAGCTGACACCTTTCTCTTAGCATCCTTTGGATTTGTGCAAGCTCATTCTTCACCTGGAATGAGTCTCCTCTTGTCCCTCCCCCCCGTTACATGTGGCGGAAGTATAGGGCAGCCTCAGGTAAGCAGCATATCATTTGTCCATTGCATTGTATGTCCCAAAGGGTGCCTCTCACAGATTAGAGTTAAGACTGCACCTATACAGAGGCACCTTGGTGACTGGTGGTGCAACATATCTCTGCAGATGTGTTCCAACTGAGACCTCCGTTTAAACTAGATTTAAAGGGATACAGCAAGCAAAGGCAATGGTTATGCCATAGTATAAGGCTATGTTTGGCAATGTCCTAAACGTTTTTTTATTTTTAAATTGAAGAAGAAATGGCCAAGATATCAAGGTGAATATTTTCACCTTATGATTTTTCTTTTGAAGTGGGCATGGCTAATTAGGTGCGGTGGTGATTGAAAGACTAATTAGGCGAGATGGCTATTCATATGCCTATTAGTCTTACCCCTAAAGATGAAAGGCACAAGGCTGTTCTGGCTCAGGCTGCAGAATACTAGTGTGCTTGTTCTTGTTGAGCTGACAAACGGGGGCAGAGCTATAGACCACCAGGCGGGCCCTATGATTGGTGGTCTATAGTAAAGGAATTCAGGGGGTGTGCCACTACTTTTTGACATGTTTCTACTTCCAGAAGCAGCTGTGTTCTGAGAGGGAGAGGGCAGCCATTGGTAGGTGAGCTGCTGAATATTGCTTTGCCTACAAGGAGTCCCTTTAACCAACCAAGAGACATATTATACATTGGCTAAAAATGTTAATGCTGTGGCTCCTTTATGATTTGAAACACACAGTTCGTTAGCGGTCATGTGGGATCACAATAAGGCAGTGAAGCTTCCCTCCTCAGGCTGCCTCGTTTAGGGACCCTCCAGACTTGACTAGAAGTTCCACTAAAAGTGCACTACTAATGTCAATGGGTCCTCTGGTATCTTTACCCCCCCCCCCCTATATTGAGCCTAACATGGACCTATCCACATAGTGGCTTAGGACTGTCTAAATATCAGACAAATACCAAGCAGACATTGTCCTTACTGCAGGGCTGGGATCAGCTGGAGAGGCGTCTTTAGGGGGGTGAAGTGAAATCTACGCAAAGGAACTAACCCGACTCTTAGGGCAGTAGTGCTCAACCTTTTCACGCCAAGTACCCCCAGCGATAAGAAGATTCAACCAAGTACCCCCAAGGCGGTTGATTAATTATAAATAGTACAAAAATACCCCCTAGTACTGGTACCGTGTGTTCTAGGGTGTAGCTCTAGCCCTGTGCTAAGGCGGTTCACCTTTTATCACATGAAGCTACAAAGACTAGTTTGGAGGAAGATGAGAAACATTTAATGCAGATTCTGCAAAACAGAAAACCAAGTGTGTTTAAATATCAACAGCTTGATGAATAAATAAATTAGGAAAAGTGATCCTTGAATTCCAGATTTGGTTTTGCTGATTGTAATCCAAAGACATTCGTAATAAAAGTTGTGCAGTGCAGCGGGCGACACCAAGTTTTGGGGCGATGACTAGAGCAAGCGAATGCATTCAGCATATGGGTATTGCTTACGGGCGGCAGAGGCAGGCTTGGCCAGGTGAACAAATATTCCCAGTACGATATCACTCCAGCGATAGATAGATTGAGATATATATATATATATATATCTCAATCTCAAACTTAAATAAGAACTAAAAAGGGGTCAACTTTTAATGAGAGCCACAGCCACCAACAGTATAGAATACAAAATTGCTTCCATTATGCCTATAAAATATGACATTAGACAGCAGCTTACCTTTAAAATGAACCAATGACATGAAAGACAACACTGCTCTTGCATGCTTCTGCCTTTTTATTAAAGGAGCCCTGAACCCAAGATGACCGACCTGCTCAGAGAGAACTAAACCCACCCGTTTCTGGTTCAGGATTGACCCCTACATCTAAGCTACGGTCTTAGCGCTGCTGGATACTGGTCAGGGAGACTCGCCAATTTCTCTGTGCAGATATGGATTCCCTTGACCAAGGAAACCTATATATATATATTTAATCTGATCAGGGAGGATTTGCATGTCTTTCAAGGTAGAGGTACACTTTAAAAAACAATAAATGTAATGGATATTTAAAGACTTTGATATGTTTTCAAGGTACATAATGTATAAAGAAAAATCCTGCTTGGTTTAACCCTTCCCTATCTTCCCGGGAAATGACAATCTCTCCAATGCCTTTAAATGACCCTTTCACATTCAAGCAGCACTATCGCAAAATTGCGTAATATTAAAAATACAAATAAACACAACGGCTAATGAGAGGAGGGGTCACTTATACACCCGAACTGAATAAAACTCCCGCCAAGCTTGTGCTATATTCTTTCCAGGTAGGCTTAAAATCCATGGCTGACAGGTTTAATCTAATAGGGGCGACAGAACCTGTCACCAGAGATATCCTCCATTAAAATGAAAGGAACAAGCCTGGCTGGATATTTCTTGAAGTCAGGTGTATAAGTGACCCCTCCTCCCACCATCCAGCATATTTATATGGATTTTTATCGAGACCATGTTTTTGCAATAGTGCTCCTTTCAGTGATGGTTGCTCTGCATTAGAGAATTTAAATTCCATTGCTGTAAACCTTGCAGATGGACATAATCTGATCTATAATTCATTATTCCCTTCAGTACAAATAATGCTGGATCAGCAATGCATGTCAACCAAGCACGTGGCTTGCTCCCTGGAAACTTCATTTCATGGGAACTTGGCCTTAGATCACCTCAAATCAGGGGGTGTAATGAGGGGCACAAGGCTCCCCTACTTAGCTTTAACTGGTCCCACGCTGGTGATCTCTCTACTGTAGCTCCTGGATCTGAAGCCAGTTGCTTCACTGGAATGGAGGTGGGCATGTGCGCCGTGTATGAGGCCAGACAGAGGCTACCTAAAATTCTCTATGGGCACCTCTGCTTAGCTTGTACATCATCATACACTTCCAGACAGTATAAACCAGAGGTCAAGCAATGTTGTGGCACTTTGTAAACAGGGGAGCCTTGTGATACCCCTTTGGCAACTCTGGTCTGAAGCCTGTTAAACAGGGACCAAAAGTAAGAGACTTTAGGTCTTTTTAGCTCCCTCCCCCAACACATGCTTATTTGTTTAATAGGAAGCCCAAAATCGGCCCTTAATACTCATTCTATGTTCATGTGCTACAGCTAATGTGGGCAGTATGCCCCTTAGTCCAGCAACAACCACCTAGGTTTGCCAGAATGGAGCGCGTGTACCCGGACATGCATGTCTCAAATGCAGCACAGTATCAAGAATCAGTTGGGAAATCTATCTGTTCCATTTTTGGCCCAAATCCTTATCCCCCAGGGGGAATGGGCTAAACAGACCTTAAAGTGATCCTATACCCATATGGGATGGTTATCACCTTCTATCCCCAGCCCAGTGCCCCAAAACAGCTTTGGCCCAATATTCATAAAAAACCCTAGCCGGATACAGTATGATGTTAGAATGGCGGCCGTATGGCTCCCTGGCCATGCAACAGCACCCCCTGGTGCTCTCCAGATAGGATACATGCAGTTACAAGCTAAACTGACACATAAAATGTATATGGCACAGCCAGGGAGCCATATGACCGCATTTCGAAGATCAAACTGCACCCAGTTCATGTTTTTATGACTATGGAGCTATAGGATCACTTTAAAGCCGACCAACAGTCAAAAATGACTTAAACCAGACCAACACAACATACAGTGTTCACATGCATCCCTCCTCAGAGCAATTTAGATTGCTGCACATAAAAATGTATTTCCTAACTCTTCCTCTGGTAAATTTAAAAACAAAATTGCGTCTCATGCATTTGCAGGCCACCTGCAAACAGGAAGTGCTGCTGGGATTCCGGTTACTGTGTGTTGTCAGTTAAATCCAGGCAGCAGCATGGCTGAGATGCTGAGAGAGGAAGCTCCAAAATGGCCGCAACCTTTCTTCTCCAACTGTGCCAGGATGTTGGTCTGGTTTAAGTAACTTTTTCTACTGTATAGAAAGATAAGCAGTCAAACACATAGCAGCACACAGATGAATAAGGTTCATGCACTTCAGCTCTGCCAGACCCCCACGATGGTCAACCTTCAAGTTGACATTCATCCAAGTTCCCATGGTTGTGCCTCCCATCCTACTGGCCTAGCCAATGACAAAGTAGGGGAAGCAAAGTCTATAGCCACCATTGTTAGCCTTGAGTCGACTTGGTTCAGTGCCACAGCTGGAGAAGCCTTAGGGCCTAAGCCTGGAGGAATCCCCAGAGAGAGAGCGTCCAGGACTGTGCCACCATTAGAAATTAAATCCTATGCAGCTATGGCATTGCATTGCCACTGAGAGGCATGTGTATGAGTGAGCCTCTTGCTATGGTTGTGTTACTATAGAAATATCTGGTTCATCTTGTACCAAGATGTGTCTTGCTGGGGACAGACTGCGGCCTCTTCAATATTGGTTCACCACACCAAATAACTGCTTCTTCAGCAGGTAAGCCACATGCTCATAATACAGGTATCATTAGGGGAACACTGTCGGCATTCAATGACCAAAATGTATCATATCTTTACTAATACAACAAAAATGAAACCTCTCATCCAGAGCTGAAGGTCAGATTCTGGTTACATAATTCAGTGCAGCACGTTCACCAAGGTTGTATACAGCTACTCAGCGCCATGACACAGTGCAAGTCTATAATGTACACTCGGCAGATATCAAAGTGTAATGAAGAGCTTGGCTTCATCGGGGGGGCTATACAGTGCATCACTATACAATTCACTTACTCATGTAGGAGAGCATTCAGTATTATACTGCAGAGGAGCTTCACTGTTCTGTGAAGCGAGAGGGAGTTTCTTGTCCCAGAATTCAGAACGTGAGGTAGGCTGGGACTGAGGTTAATTCACAGTGCTGAAAAAACATTCCCCTGCCTGTCGCACATCAAAAACACCTTTGCTTAAAAGGACATGTCCATCTAAAATGAACACAGAGTCACGAGAGGTTTGCTGATGGACTAAAATTGGCAGCCACTGCATATTGGCCAGGGAAGCCCAATCCACAGCCCTGTTACTCACCTACTTCCACGATCCAAAAGGTGGCCACCAGTAGCCAGTAAATTTTGTGTTTGCAGTCTGGTGGTCTGTGGGGGCGAGCCCAGAAGTGGGCAAGTATCTGGGCAGGGTGATCAGACTTCCCAGGCACTGGTGCAGACAATCAAGCAGATGCCGATTTAAAAGGAGCAGTCATCTCTGGGTTGTTTCTCTTGAAATAACCATGAACTAAGTCATATAATCTAAAGCACCCATGTGTTTTTAAGGTCCTGTCAATATCTCCCTCCCAAAATATCCAGCTCTGCTTGCAGGTGGTACAAAACCCCTCCAAATACATAAGATGAGTAGGGAGAGAAAGAGAGAGAGAGAGACCTTTTTAATATGGCTGTAGTGAGTGAGAGAAGGCAAGCGGAGGCCACAAGAGAAAACCAGATTATCCCAGCCATCAGAAATCAGACTACAGATCAACTGTAGATGGACCTACCCCCTAAATCAGAAACAGTCCTTTATTCCAGGATCCCAAACCCTCCTCAAGGCCCCCCAACAGGTCATGTGTTGTGGATCTCCACCTGCCCGGCTCCACAGCTTTGCTGTTGCACCTATGCATCTGTGTGGAGATCCATAGAACATGACCTGTTGGCAGGCCTAGAGGAGGGTTGAGGACCCCTGCTTCACATAATCAATTTTGTGTAGTCCGAACGAATGGTCATGAGAAAGCGGACTATACATGTGGTGGTGGAATATGGCATGACCTATTTTTTTTTAGCTTGGTGATGTCACAGCATCTTTAGTAGTCACTAGGCTGCCCACACTAGCTTCAGCAAAAGACTAATTCCTCTACCCTTACAGCATGGGGGATCCTAATTCAAAATGCTCCCCCAGATGTGAGCTCGGGACCGGGCAGTCCCATACTTACCCTGCCACGTCTGATTGATTAAGCAGATATTTAGTGACTGCTGTCAGACTGGATCCAGAGGCATCAGGAGACATTCTAATGATCTCAACTGCTAGCGAGAAGTCACATAGCAGACTGACAGCCTGCTCTGATGGAAGAGCTGCCCGGTCATGGCATCTGGAATCTGGATGTCCCCATGCCACGAGCGTAGAGGAAGTAAAGCCTTTTATGGACTTCACTTCCTCTAACGTAGATGCATGTCAACCCTCGACAACAGTTTCCACTAAATGGCCACCTCTTTTCATTTTTGTGTTTCCGATTATAATTGGCTTAATTCACAATGACAACAAAAGTTTTGGGTTCTTCTGCACCTTATCTGAAAGCAAATTAAATCTACAACATAATGAGGGCATCCCTCGCTTTGGAGAATTCCTCCCTTCAGCATGCACAATGGTTGCCTCCACAGGCAGTACATAACTTCACCACTCGTATGGCCTGCAGGCTTTGCTCCAAAAAAGGTAGTAAGCTGGTTGCAATGGGTGGTGGTGCCATGTTTAGCACTTAAGGTGGGAGGAGGACCTGCCGGACATCCAAAAATCTTGTCGTTAAATATATCCTCTTAAAGCACACAATGATATGAGTTAGTGGGATGGTAAAAACAAAAACAGATGATTGTTAATGACACAATCTGACACAAGTAAACAAAGGGGATGGGGGGGGGGTCTACCCACTTCTAGGAGATGCTAGGAAGATACAACGTACCGCCAAGGTACCATTAATTGTTATTGAAGTGATAAGCACACTGCTGTCACACCCATCAGACATGAGTGTCAGCTTTCTTCCATTCAAAAACATTTGAAGAGTGCAGCCATTGTGCACACCGTACCACAACCCCGTGCGTGTAGAATGACACACTGTTCCATTAATATCTCTGCCCGTCTTCACCATGCAGGTAACCGATACAGATGAGGGCGACCGTTTCGTAACGAGTCTTGGACAAGCAGCTCGTGATCTCCCTCCTGATTCCGCGAAGGCTTCTCTTGTTCCAGCAATAGCAGCTGTCAGCCATGCTTTTTTAGACTGGGCCAGGGAGAGCTCTTCAGAAGGAGGGAGGATACCATGATCTATGTCCTGAGTTATTTTAAGAAGGGTGTAAGGTGATAGGAGCATCTCGAAAGCACAACCCAGAGCAGGAGAGCTTCAGTGCAAGGGCAGAGGGAGAATTGAGGAGCAAGCGGAGAACGGGTAGACGGGCTTTACAACAGCAGCAGCAGGTTTCAGCGCTAGAACAGGCGAATCTCTTCCTCAGCCGGGCTGCAGAGTACTGCGTGTGAAGGGCAAAAGGGCGGGGTGGGCATCCTTGGAGTTGCTTGGTTATTTTTGGTTGGTCGGTGTTGTATAAAAACATTGCGGGCATGTTGGCACAAGAAGATAAACAAGAGAAGTGGGAGGGTCTCTACCCTCTCCAGTCTGTTAGTCTGGCTGTGCTATTTAGAGTGCGCTACATTGCATATTTCTGTGTCCATTCTCGTGCTAGCCTGTTGTACCTGCAGGGGGAGAAAGGATACAGACCATTAGCAATTCACAAACAAACCAAGACAACAAACCTACACCTATAGCAACACTAGTTACATTAAAGTGGACCAACACCCTTACGTTTTTTTTTTCCCCTTCATTTAATATCCCATACCATTTCCCAGGACCCGTTATCCTTAATAATCCCAAAAAAAAGTACCTTAGATGATCATGCGCGGCGTCGCATTAATGTATATTTCGCGCCGCCATCTTTGATTTACATCTAAGAGGAAGAGATCCTTTGACCTCTTCCTAGTCTAAACCTCGCGCATGCGCAGTAGGTAAAGTGAAGCGTCGCTCGCTCCCGGAGCAAGCGGCGCATCACTTTACCTAGCGGCGCTACTGCGCATGCGTGCTTTTTTTTTTCTTGTCTCTGCGTGAGCGCGCTCTGCATAGCAGAGGAAAGACTGAAAGGCGGACGTGCACGCTCCCGAGAAGACGACTGCAAGACAGAGGCCACGCCCACCACGATGACATCACTCCTGAAGAAACAGAAACTGAATTCACGCGATGCCTGGAGACTGGTATGCACGTCTTAGCAGTGCAGATGCCACTCAAAGGACACGTACAAGCGCTGGAGGGCGGGACTTCCGGCGAAGGTGAATCCAGAAAGCAGATGCTGCGAGGGACAGAGGGCTGCCTGGATCATCAAAACGTAAGTGTTTTTTTATGTTTGTTCGTTTAAAGCAATGTTATTTTTGTGGGTGTTGGTCCACTTTAAAATGAATGGGCCCTTTCATATCAGTCCACTGCGGTTTGCAAAATGCTACAAGCAGCGTTTTGCCCGCAGCGCAATGGGCACACAACACTGAAAGGGCTATACTGATCCTCTCCTCCCAATCCATGGCCATTGATCCCCCGTCACCCTGCTCCAGTCAGGCACTGCTGCAGCGAGCTTCTTGGGGGTCTCAGTCCTCCTACTGGACGCTCCTACGAGGTGGCTTCAGCAGTGCCTGGCTGGAGATGCCGGTCCCGTCGCCTCAAGCTCCTGCTGGGAGACAGAGTTTCTAATGCTGCCGTCGCCACCTCCTTGTCGCAGATTCTGCCACCGCCGGAGCTCCTACAGCTGCTGCCACCCCCTCCTCGTTGCCGCTGCCTACAGGTGCCCATCCTGTGGGACAGGGAACAATGGGGTAGTGCAGGGTGGCATGTAAATGACACTGCTGCACTGCACCACAGCGTCTGTTTATCTCCGCCACAACAGCGGTAGAGACACACAGTGTGAAAAGAGCTTTATGGCAATAACTGCCACGTCTTATGGATCTAAACATACCTCAGATAACTGGTTAGTGCTGTTTGGGCTGGGGACAGAAGGTGGTGACCTTAACTTCCTTTCTGGGTATAGGATTACTTTAAATCCCAGTTTTAACTCAAAACACTAACTGGATGCAGTCTGTTGTTCCAATGGTCGCAATGATGTAACATTTAGTTACACCTAGCTCAGCATTGGGGGTCCGCCTTAGCAGTTATAATAACTGCAATAAATCTAAAAGCACTACAGGCTTAACTGCCATTATGCGGCAGTTTTCCTTGGAACTGAAAATAATAAGCACACGGCTGCCATTCAACATTATAGTGCATTTTGTTTTTATGAATATTGGGCAAAGACTTTAGTTAAAAAAAAAACAAGACACATGCAGCACCGGGCGGGGGATAGAAGGTGACGACATAAACTTCCTATCTGGATAGAGGTACATTTCAAATCCAGTCTGTTACATTGCCTGCACGGACAGCTACAGCAATAGAAGCCAGGTATCTGCTCCTGTCAGCGGAGATATTTGTCACACTGGACAACAACACGAAGTAGTGTATTTAGACCTAAAATGGGACAGTTTAGGCCAGGGGTTCCCAACCAGTGGTACTAGTACCAGTGTTACTCGAGCCGGTGGCACGCAATTGGCTTCAGACTGACCTGTACCCCAACCTGACCTTCTACCATCCATCTATACATCACCTAAGCCTAAATTTGCTCCATTTAAGAAAAAATATTTATGTGTATTTTTTGAGGGGGGGGGGGGGGGGCATTTACTTTAAATGGCTGTTTTGTGAGTTTTTACCATGTTTTAGGTAACTGAAAACGTACACGCACCACCCAGGTGGTACTTGGAAGAAGACCAAAAGTCCCCCCCAAAAAAGCCCAGAGGACTAACTCACCTTCCCAGCACAGACCCAAATGCTCCCACAGCACACTGTCAGCTGCGCGGCTGCTTTTGCCAGCCACTTCTGATTTCATGTAGTGAGGTAAAACACCGCTACATGAACCCCTAATGAAGCTGCCGATCAGTGGCCAGGGATGTCAGTCACCGGCCAGAAGTCGGCAGCTTTCCCTAGGTCCCTGCTGCAGCTCCTGCCACTGCTCAATGTGTCATGGAAACCGCTCTGTGTGGGGCCAGTGCAGGGTCAAAGGCTGCTCCCAGAAGCATCGTGGGATACATACTCCCAGGTATAGAAGGAATCTAAAGATGGCTACGCGGGAGCGAGGCCAGCAGCCTGGTAAGGTGAGTAGGTCAATAATAAGCATGCAGCGGTTTGCATGCTTATTAATGACCTTTGTTACGTTTTTGGACTTAACTTATTTACTTTCAGCCAGGTTTGCTTGATGAAAAAAGGTTGGGATCATTTGGTATAGCCGGGTATTCTTGGTCTGTTTGTGCAATATGAATACTTTTAAGAAAGTGCTCTTTACCTTATACACTGAAACCCAGCAGTGAGTGATAACATTACATGCTTCAAAGTGACAACTTACTTCTCCCGATCTGCTTTATACGTGTGAGCGATCTCTGGCACCAGAGGGTCATCAGGGTTGGGGTCACATAGTAAAGAGCAAATAGACAGCAGAACTGGGGGATGAAAAACACAAGCAAAGGGTGAGTATTGTCGGTTTGCATTTGAGACTGTATATGGTACAGCAGGGGTTTCCCAACTGTGTGAAACCCCTGAGTGCCCTATAACCCGCCCATTCCAACAGCACATGTGCGTGCCGTCAAACTATACCTATACCTACCATAAACTATAGCCGGGTGCACACCTGTGCCAGGTAGATGTGAGTGGCCAGCACAGGCACGTACCCTACTAGAGGGTAGCTGGCATGCAGCCGCCGGCGCACTCTGCTCTTTCTGGCTACAATCGGCCCTTAGCCGAAATTGACAAGCGCAGCCAAGCCCTCTCCATAGGCCCAGGGGAAGGAGAGTTTTACTGGGTCACTTGGGGGGGGGTTTCACACAATCGGGGCAAAGACCAAAGCCTGGGATAGTCAAAATACTGTGTTTTCGACCACTTTAAAGAGCAGAGTGCGCTTGACCCCCAACCTAAAACATATTTAGTGGATCCCTAAAGTGGGTAAATGAGTTGGAGAGGTGTGCGGGCTTTTGTCCTATGCATAGGCCAGGAACTTCACAAGCATCAAACCACACAAGTAGACTGTGAAACCAAGTGCAGTTCTGGAAGCTGTAGAGACAGGTAAGCCGGCACCCTCCTACTCCAACTCAATGAAACTAAGCAGTCTAAGAGACACACGTGGCTCCCGGGCTACAGTTTGGGGGATATAGAGGTTTACTATGGCCTTCTCCTGCAGCAACACCCAATTCATTTAGACATACAGTATATACAGACCCTTGGATACAGTCAGAGCTGGTGACCATTGGCTCCGCAGAATGTCCAAACAAATGCTGCCATTACTGTTAATGTTGGGGTGATAGATTTTGGTTGTAAATGCCACCTGTGAAAAGAAGAAGATACAAGACAATGTCAAAAAGCCACAAACCAAACTCCAGCTTCCAACCTAAGCAAATACTACTAAGCTACTTTCTGCAGTTACGTAACACATCTCTTTTCCAAACAGTGAGCACGACTCTCTCCTCTTACCTTAGGGGGTTTGAAGGGGTAATCTGTGGGAAAGTGTATGGTGAGGAAGAAAACGCCACCTTGGAAAGGGCTGTCATTCTGTAAAATGGAGAAGCATGTCAGCAATGTAGAGATCCAGGCGGGTAAAAGAGGGCCACAGATTGGAAACTAGCAGCAAGAAAAAAAGGGGGGGTGCTAGAAAAGATCCACCTTACGGGCCTTTTGTATACTGTAACAAAAAACAAGCCAACCACATCTTCAGCCATTGTTCAAGCCACTGTTACCCTGCAGCAGAGGTTCTTAACTAGTTTTGGTAAGAAGGCAAGAAAGGATTTACACACATACACGCGTATATAGGTATGGGAAGCGTATACGTGCATACAGGCATGGGAAGCGTATACGTGCATACAGGCATGGGAAGCGTATACGTGCATACAGGCATGGGAAGCGTATACACGTAAACAGGTATGGGAAGCGTATACAGGTATGGGAAGCGTATACAGGTATGGGAAGGAAGCGTATACAGGTATGGGAAGGAAGCGTATACAGGTATGGGAAGGAAGCGTATACAGGTATGGGAAGGAAGCGTATACAGGTATGGGAAGGAAGCGTATACAGGTATGGGAAGGAAGCGTATACAGGTATGGGAAGGAAGCGCATACAGGTATGGGAAGGAAGCGCATACAGGTATGGGAAGGAAGCGCATACAGGTATGGGAAGGAAGCGCATACAGGTATGGGAAGGAAGCGCATACAGGTATGGGAAGGAAGCGCATACAGGTATGGGAAGGAAGCGCATACAGGTATGGGAAGGAAGCGTATACAGGTATGGGAAGGAAGCGTATACAGGTATGGGAAGGAAGCGTATACAGGTATGGGAAGGAAGCGTATACAGGTATGGGAAGGAAGCGTATACAGGTATGGGAAGGAAGCGTATACAGGTATGGGAAGGAAGCGTATACAGGTATGGGAAGGAAGCGTATACAGGTATGGGAAGGAAGCGTATACAGGTATGGGAAGGAAGCGTATACAGGTATGGGAAGGAAGCGTATACAGGTATGGGAAGGAAGCGTATACAGGTATGGGAAGGAAGCGTATACAGGTATGGGAAGGAAGCGTATACAGGTATGGGAAGGAAGCGTATACAGGTATGGGAAGGAAGCGTATACAGGTATGGGAAGGAAGCGTATACAGGTATGGGAAGGAAGCGTATACAGGTATGGGAAGGAAGCGTATACAGGTATGGGAAGCGTATACAGGTATGGGAAGCGTATACAGGTATGGGAAGCGTATACAGGTATGGGAAGCGTATACAGGTATGGGAAGCGTATACAGGTATGGGATGTGAGTAATAAACACTGTAAACTGTATCACAGGGGTCAGGTCAAAAATGCATTTAGGGCCAGACTAAGCATTCGGATGAGTGATACTGAATATGGCCATGATCATCAATAGATAAGTAATCAATGTGTCTACGGGAAATAAATTATTCCTTATTTTCTTAGATTAATCTTTCCGCTTGGGGCAACTCCATAATCCAAATTAACTAGGAAGCATGTAGTATGTATCATCCCATGCTCCTATTTCACAAGCAATGGTGTTAATATATTTTTTCATAGTGAAGAACCCCTGGTATGGAGTGCTGTAGTCACATGCTGCATCCAGGACTGGGGAAGTAATTAATACACTAATAGACAATCAGCAGCTTCTGGCACACACACCTTATAGGTAATACCCGCTAATGCACACCCTTAAAACATCCAGCCAGTTGGCAGCAATTTGTAGTAGTGGGTACAATTCGGTGCCTATGGAGAACATACTCCCGAAGGCAGCAGGATACTCTAATCCGGACACCCTACCTTGAGGACTAAGGGGATAAGCCCCCAAAAGCTCATCCGTGCTAAGGATGTGTTAAGGATGCAGACTGATGTGCACCCCAACCTGACCTGCCGCTATCTATTGCCTACGAAAGCCTGATCTGCACCAACCACCCCCTTTGCTGGCCCTGGCCGATCAAGCAACCTTGGGGCATCCAGATTCAGGATGTCCTGCTGTGTGATCCCCCATGTTGTGCCACATTCACTCACCATTTCGGGGGCACCAATGACGGCTGTGGTTGCTGGCTGCATCCCCAGCAGCCCTGTAGCTGAGGTGCACTCCTGCACCAAGCCATTCATGTAGTGTGGGGACGGGAATGCACCACACACTGCAGGGAAACTGGGGATGCGTGCAGCCACTCCCTTATGCTGGGCTCTTTGTTTAAACAGGACCATATGGTGACCATTAATATGCATGGGATACAGCAGTAATTGGACGAGAGCCCGCACATGACTACATAATTCGGCAAACGATTCCCATTGTTTTCAATTGGGGGTCCAAGCAGCCGCATCCCCTGCATCCTCAGGCTGTGTGCACGCTCCAGTCCCAGCCAGTCAGATAGGCTATGGCGGAAACACTGGTGCGCCACCAGAGATGTGGGAGCCAGCAACTTGCACAGGTGGGGGATATATATATATATATATATATATATATATATATATATATATATATCCATTGTATTCTTGCGTATACAAGGAATTTTCCTCAGCATTTAACCCACCTGTGCAGTGAGAAAAACACAAGCAGGGAGTGTACACATGCCCGGAGCGGTGAGCTGTCCAAACAACAGCAGTTTGGGGGGGGGGGGGAGCATTTCAGTCATGTCTCAGCTTCAGTCAAGTCCATGACTGCCTGAGGATGACTGTTCTGCTCTAAAGTGGACCAAAACCCAGGATTTTTGCTATCCCAGGTTCTGGCCTTACCCCTGGGGTACCCCAGTTTGGGATGCCAGGCTGGGTGACACCTCCAGAGCGCCGAGCTCACTCACCTCTTTTGAGCCTATGACACAGACGCGTCTGCTCAACAAATTAGCTTCTCCTGCGCATATTAAAGTGGACCAACACCCTGGGGTGATCGGCCCGGGAATCTATAAGATTCCCGGGCCGATCACCCCCCACCCCGCGGGACATCCGAGATCGGGATGTCCCGCGGGGTGAAACCCCCCCCAAGCACCCCAACTCACCTACCTTATCTTCGGCGGCGGCCGGCCGCCGCCGCCTCCCTCGCGCCCCTGTAGGCGAGCGCGCCTCCGCGCCGGCCGTCTGCGAATGGCCGGCGCGGGGGCGCGTGCGTCAAAAGTGACGCGAGGGAGGCGGCGGCGGCCGCCGCCGCTTAGACGTCCCAGCTCTCCCCTTGTACGTCGGCGCTGGGAGCGGGGAGAGGTGAGTTTTTCGGGGGGTTAGGGGGGGTTTCACACAGCGGGTCACCCCGATTGGGGGTGCCCCACCGAAGTGGACCAAGACCCAGGATAGTCAAAATCCTGGGTGTTGGTCCACTTTAATGTGCGGCTGGAGAAGCTGTATGGAATCCCTAGCTGCACTTACGAGCAGCATGCGGCATCTTGTAAATGTACATTTTTTTTCTTGCAAAAAAGTGAGAAAAAAAAAATTCTCACAGTGCTTTTTCAGCCTGTAACTGCTTAAAGGAGCACTATCATGAAATTGTGTAATATTAAAAATCCATATAAACACCTTGGCTAATGAGGAGGGGTCACTTATACATCCAAACTGAATAAAACTCTCACCAAGCTTGTAGTTTTGTTCTCCTGGTAGGAAAAAAATCCAAGGGTGACAGAGCCTGTAACCCATGATTTCCTCTTCCTTCCATTAAAAAAAAAACACAAAAAAAAAAACTGGCCTGATATTTCCTGATGCCGGGTGTATAGGTCACCCCTCCACTTGCCATCCAGCATATTTATTTGGATTTTTATTATTGGGCCATTTTTTCGCGATAGTGCTCTTTTGACCAGCCTTTCGGAAATATTAGCAGGAACCACTATTAAAGTGGACCAAACCCACAGCCATCGACCATGGAATCTTTAAGATTCCAGGGCTGCTAGATTCCTTCCCCTTAGAGCATCTAGAATCGGGATGCCCGGCGGTGTGAAACCTCCCAGGTCGCCTGGTATACTCACCTTCTCCCCCAGTCCAACCGCACATGCGCGAGCAGTGGCAGCATCCCCACTATGCATTTAGCAGGCCACGTGCTTGTGCCAGGCATTTGCAAGCAGCAAGCGCAGGCACTTTCCTTATTAGAGGGAGTCTCAGCGTGGCTAGACTCGAGCGCGCTGACTGAATGGAAAGCCGTGCATGTGCCGTAGGACCAGGAAAAGGCGAGATGGAGTGGGCGAACCGGGGTGTTTCACACAGCGGGCTGTCCTGCATCAGGGGGCAAGGATCAAAGCCCAGGATAGTCAAAATTCTGGGTTTTGGTCCACTTTAACTGCCCTAAGCATTGCACAATGAATGAATGCATCTACATATATCAGCAGAACTCCGATACCAATAATCTTCTTCTATTCCAGCACAGGCCAATAGACTTGAGCAGTCCACCACTGTAAAAGCAGAAAGAATTCTTTGTTTTTCCTTAACACGGATGTGTGTTATTGATGCAGGCTGCATAAATAATCTATCCTCTAGCTATTTAGCATATTAATGAAGATTTTTATAATTAGATCATTTCTTTTTTTTTTGCAGTTCGGCTGTGGCACCAGAAGGTACATACTGTAAAGTTTTCTCAGATTCCAAAGCCCCTTCTCAGGTCCTGGTAACACTTTTTCTGGATGACCTTAGCTATATATTGGAATTCACTGAGAGCCTGGCGAATGGCAGAGAAGGACACCATGCTTAAATTAGAACACTCTTCAACTTCACCAGAGCCATCCCTCCTTCACACTCATCCTGCATTCAGCCTCATATCAAGTAACCAGCTTGGTGAGGGGTTAACCCAGGCTCCTGTCTAAATCTAGACCGCCGTCATGGTGGGCAAACGCCTGACTTTACTAATTTAATGTCACTACACTGCGGCGACCTGTGTTTTGCCGAGTGGCTCATCCTGGGGAAGGAGGTGAGGTGACAAAGATTAGTAGCACAAACATAGGAGTGGTGAACACAACGTGGCACAAGATACTTACAGGGCCCATGATAGTCGCCTGCCAGTGAAACACTGAAATACAGAGAAACACAACTTGGGGGACATTTCATTAGAAGAGACGCTGCCCTACAGCTAATGGGATGTATGTAGTGGGTGGGTGGGTAGCTAATGTACAGTATGTGCATTAGAGGTTTGCAGCATCTGTTAAACCTCGGTAAGGCTTTTGAAGCCTACTTAAAAATGCATAATAAATATATTTATGAAAAGCATCTTTTTCTGATGCGCTGCTGAGCAACTCGAAATGTAATAACATGCAAAGGGGCTGTATATGGAAAAGCAGCTGCACTACACTGCAGATCTGTAGATAACTGCGTGCGCTAGGTAGCCATTTTGACTAATATGTTGAACATCGAATTATAGGGTTGGTGTATTAGAACTAACTTGAATAGATGTGTGGTTCGAATGTGCAAGGGGTGCAATACGTACAGTCCTCTCCCACAGGACCAGCAGAACACTGAGCTGGAGGGTCTCTCTGCAAATCCATCAGCTCCTGGAGAAAGAATAACTGAAGTTAGAAAATGACGCGAGGGAAACACCTAGGCCGCTTAATGCCTCATACAGTATAACAGAGAGGGACAGGGAATCATTAAGCTGCAACTCCAAATGCAAAGCTTGCAGGTCAAGAGGTTCAGCTGTTTGATCAAATGATAGAGTGGGACAGATGGGGGATCCAAGTAACACTGACCATGGACGGGGCTGATGGTGCTACAACACACTTTAAAGAGGAACTTTGGAGGCCCTGGAGTCTAACAGATTCCACGGCCATCCAAGTTCTACTCCTCGGGGCATCCTGAATTGGGATGACCTGCTGTAATAACCCCCCCAGATCCCCTATTTCACTCGCCTTTTCTCTAAGCCCTCGCCTCGTCTTAGCATTGTGGGCGTATATCCTCACTCACCTCTAGCTGTGTGCGCACCTGTGCCAGGCCTTTCTGAATGGGTGATAAGGATATGCCACAGCTAGAAGCTGAGCAGGGGATGTAGGCGGCGCCCATGGCTCTGCTCGACTGCTTAGCCATTCAGGCAGCTTAGCCGCTGACAAAGTCAAAGGGAGCCAAGGGAAACAGAAGGTGCCGCTTGGCTGAATGGGCCGCTCAGACAATCAGCATGCTCAGTTTTGGCAGAGCCTGTGCCGTGGGAATCACTGGAAGGTGAGTTTTTACGGTGATTGAGGGGGGGGGGGGGTTACACCCAAATCGGGATGCCTCCCCTGAGAGGAAAGATCCTGTGTGTTCTTCTTAAACCCTCTCCTCAAAGGCCAACAACAAGACAGGTTTTGCTCTACACAGATGCCAAGGTGAAACAATAAGTGCTCAGAGAGAGCCATCGAAATTCACAGAATGGTGATAGCCCTTGAGGTGACAGCTGGACAAACGCATGGCTGCAGCATTGTGACACTGTCATGTGACACTAAAAGAGAGAGAAATATGCTCAAGAGGTCACTAATAAATGTCTGATCAACCCAAAAGCTTAAAATTTTAATTTCCCAGGTTTTCCTTACTTCCTGGGCATCCCAAACTGGGATGGCCTGCTGTGTGAAACCCCCATTTCGACCAGTAAGACTCACCTCTCCTCGTGCCAACGGCGCATGCGTGGACTCTCGTCCAATCAGAGCCCTTTGCCTTGTTCATAACCTTCAGCAAAGGGCTCTGATTGAATCCCAGTATCCCCAGCACAGCGCTCCCTGTTGTACACAATACCGAAAGGCAAACGGCTCTGACTGGAAGAGAGACCACGGATGCGCCCTTGGACTGGGGAAAGGCGAGTTATTACCGGCACCCTGGGGGGTTTCACACAGATTTAAAATGGCCCGGGGGGAAAGCCAGTGGCCGGCGCTGGAATCTTTTAGAGCTCACAGACTGGGAAGAGGTAAGTTGTACAGGGCGTACTGCAGGGTTTCAGACAGCAGGGCATCCCAGGTTGTGTCAAAAAAACAGTAATAAGCTGTGCATGAGCTATTCGTTAAGTCCCTATTAGAAATAATTGGCCAATAAGAACAAGTCCAAGCCTTTTGTAACAATCCATCCATCCCCTCCCTCCCCAACTGTGCTAAGACGGGGGGGGGGGGGGCATTCTGCAGGTCAGTCAGACAATCCTGTGCAGCAGTGTCACTGTACTGGTCTGTCACTGAAGTTCAACTGTCACTCAAGTCTTCAGCTGATCGGACATTTTACTATTTTAATGTCCAAATCTGGCTTAACACGGGGGTAGGCTGGGGGGGAGGGGTGTTACAAAAACCTGCTCTTTAACTACTTCAGAAAAAGTAATGCCAAACAGGGCTGCCTTTTTGTGTTTTTTTTTTAAACACAAATTTAGGTGTGGCCCTGTGGTGGTCCACTTTAAAGTGGATTTTGACTATCCTGGCCTTTGGTCGTTTCCGATCGGAGATGCCCCGCTGCGTGAAACCCCCCAGATTGCCTAAGACAACTCACCTCTTCCTGGTCCTACGGCGCATGTTCGTCCAATTAACGTGCTCGGAGCCGCTGACGTCACGTTGTCAAGTCTTCATCTAAGAGCAGCGGCTCTGAGCGCGCTGACGGACGCATCCCCCGCTTCCCTCTAACAGGAAGAGTGCCTGCCATTCACAAATGCCTGGCACGTGCACGCACCCTGCTAGAGGGATACCGGGAAACAAGGTAAGTGAATGGGGCGACCTGGGGGGTTTCACACAGCGGGGTATCCTGATTTTGGATGCCCTGGGGGGAGGGAATCGGTCAGCCTGGGAATCTTTATAGAATCCCGGGCCGATTGTCGTGGGTTTTGGTCCACTTTAAATCCAAAGGTCCTTTTTAAACAGCCAACAGATGTGAAGCCAGATTTGGGATGCCCTGCGTTTGAAGATCTATGGCTTCACACTGCAGTGAAGCAAGTTTTCTGCTGGAGGAGGTGTGGCTGCCACATATGTGCAGTAAGTGAGGATATTTAGTGTCCCCTCCCTGTTGACCAGCCCCTGTAAGCCCATCTTCATTATACATGCATATCCCAATTTGGGACGCCCAAGAGGGCAGGTTTTTAACCAGATCTAGAGTCTTATAAACACTAGAGCCTCGATTCAATAAAGGTAGAAAAAAATTCCCATGGTAGTAAAAAATTCAATTCATGAGAAAAAAATTCACTTGCTGAAGGATGTAAACACAGCAACGGGCTCTGACTGGACAAGAGCCCACGCATGCTCCAGACCAAGGAGAGGTGAGAGTTACTGGGTGGACGGGGGGTGTTTCACACAGCGGGGCATCCCCGGGAGCACGGAACAAAACCTGAGAAAGACAGTTTTGTTCTGCTTTAACGTGGACCAAAACCCATGACTGGCCTAGATTCCAGGCCCCCCCCCCCGATTCCTTATTCCTTCCTTATCCCTGGGGAATCCAGAATCGGGGTGCCCCTCTGTGTGAAACCCCCCAGGTCACCCAGTAAACTCACCTTTTACCCTCATCCAAAGGTGCTTGCGTGAGCAGCAAACACTGCCTGCAATACTTGTAGCAGGGCACACGCGCCTGCGCCCGGCATTTGTGGATGTGGTGTTCCTCTTTAGGAGGCAATGGTTTTTTAATCCTGCCAGGAATGGATGCTCCCACCTTGACTGACAGCAGCATGATCTTATCCCCTATACCAGGGGGGGGCAATTATTATTTCCATGGGGCCACATGAGAAACTAAAAATATTGTGGAGGGCCGGGCCAAAAGGCTGAACTCAATTCTGCATATTATACGGTAATTGTATTTCTTTATAACTGGTTTGACAAGCTGCTACGAGTATATGTTATATATGTATATGTACAGCCATTACTTAGAGTATATGTTATAGTTAAACAAAAAAAAGTGAGGTTGCCTTACAAAAAATGTAATTTATTAAATAAACCACATTCTGTGTGTCCAGTGAGGTCTCACACGGCATCCCACATGGGATACTCCAGAGGCATGATGCCTGTAATCCAGCTCTGGATTCCTTCACACTCCAAAGGGCTGGGTTACATGGGTTTTGGTCTGCTTTAAAGTGGACCAACACCCAGGATTTTGACTATCCTGGGTTTTGGTCCACTTCGGTGGGGCACCCCGATCGGTGTGTGAAACCCCCCAGAAAGCCCCAAAAACTCACCTGTCCCCGCTCCCACGTGACCGCTGCAGCCAATCCCCGCCGATGGACAGGCGAGGTCCGGACAAGCGAGCGCGCCCGCCGCCTCCCGCACGTCACTCTTACAGGGAGCGTGCCCGCGCCGGCTATTCACAAACGGCCGGCGCGGGTGCGGCATCGGGTGTTGGTCCACTTTAAGACACCATGACCAAATCAGGTTAGGATGGAATACCCCCCCTCCTTTACATTATTATTAAAGTAACACAGCGCTACTCACACTTTTTAGCAGCAATATGAAAAATGGCGGATTCCCTCACATAAAGCAGAACAAAACCCAGAGCGGCCACTGGTCTTCCCCCTGGAAATCCCAGATTTTCCAGGAAGCCCTGTGTGAAACCCTTTTTAATCAGTAGGAACATGAAAAATGGCAGAATCCATCCCTTAAAGCGGAACAAAGCCCCGATCTGGGATGCCCAGGGGGAAGACCAGTGGCCACTCTGGGTTCATTTCCACTTTAAGGGGGGGAGTCCACCATTTGTCAAGTTGCTACTAACAAGGGTTTCACACAGTGGGGCATCCTGATCTGGGATACCCAGGGTCAAGACCACCCTGCAGGAGGGAGCTGTCCAATAGGAGAGCAGGCTCTAATCCACACATGCCCCCGCTACATTAAACTCACTACAGAGGGGCAAAAGTGCTGTTCAAACCCGGCACTCTCTTCTGTGAGAGACTGTGCAGACAGTGGGGGGCACGCACCTCACAGGGAACACAGGTCGCGGCCCAGTCAGAGCCTATCAAAGGGCCCTATGTGGCCCTGGGGCCTTACAATGCCCAGGTCTGCCATATACAGAGGCAGAAGGAAGTAGTAAAGTGCTGGGAAATGTTGCCATAGCAGCCAACACAGCAGTAGCAAAGTAAGAGGTGAGCTTGCTTTACGGCAGGGAGCATTCCTCCACCATGAGCAGCCCCCCCTGGTCACACTACCCACCCCCACCCCGGGGGCTGCCTGTCCCTGTGGCCATGTACGGTGCGTCCCCAGCAGCTGGCCCGAGCTCACTATCTGGCAGACAGTCCAGCGAGAGGGGGGAAGGGAAGCCCTCTAAGCAGCTGTCACTCCAAGCGCATGCGCACAGGCAAAACTTCGCAGTCACGCTGTACGCGCACGCTCAGTTACGCCGTAAGGCCCAGGGCTGCAACTCCGCGCCTGCGTACTGCGAGCTCTCTACGAGAGGAGAGGCCACAGTGACAGCCCCGACGCATGCGCAGACGCTTCCACACGGGATCAGTATCTGGCAGCGGCTCCGCGCTGTCCTTGGCTCCTCCGGGAGCCCCGTGTGGCTCTGCCCCGCTCACTCCCTGCCGGCACCGTGCCAAGCCATGGCTGCCCCCATCTCTCTCCGCCCAATGACGGAGCTCTCCTCCTGAGCGAAGGAGGGGCCCCCCCTTCCTCTTTCCCCTACCGCGGAATAATGGGCCCCGGTTATGCCACTGTCGGGCGGCTCCGCTCCTCTCACCTTCTGAATCCTTTTCAGCGCCATGTTATTCCGAAGCCGGCGGAGCGCACTGTGCTTGGGGCAGCAGGAGCCCGACACTGACACCTAGCCCCGCCCTCAACCGTCACTGCGTCTGCGCCGGCCGCTGCGGGCACTCTGGGAAGTGTAGTTTGCGTGTCATGGCTGGGTGGAGGCGCGGCTAGCGCAGTGCATGCCGGGAATTGTAGTTCTGCCTTTAATATATGAGAACAAAGCAGCTTTATGCTGCTCTCTCACACATAATGGCCATTAATTCTTCTCTAATGTGGCGAATGAGGGCACGTGAAAGAACACTGCTCACCTCTATGTGCGGATAGCTCTATGTGCTACATGTCAAAGCCTTACACATCATACTTCCTCCCAATTGTCCCTCATTTGGAGGGACTGTCCCTCTTTTAAGTACATGTCCCCCTATCCCTCGTCGTTCTCATTTGTCTCTCTTTAAGAGTTAAAATGCAGATCTGCAGTAACAAATAACTTATTTGTCTATTTAAAGTGTTTATATTTTTCTAACTGTTACATCTTATCTATCCCTCAATGAGGGGGCGTGGCTTCTTTCCCACCCTGAAAAGTTGGAAGGTATGAATTATTTATTTCCTCCAGCCACACGTGTATTGCTCTATGTGTGAGTTTCTCTATTGGTTTATTTATGCTCATTAAAGGAGACCTATAGTCCAAAACATCCTTAAAGCGGACCTTCACTCTGAATGTTTCCCCCCACGCTGTACATACAGATTGTCCACATTAAAAATCATCCTACCTGCATCTACTGCATGTTATCCATCCAAGATGGTGGCTCATGGAGCATCAGGCAGCCTGCAAACAGGAAGTGTCTTCTGACTGCGTCTCTCTGCATTCTGGGATTGCTGTCCTTTCCCTGACCCCATCTCTGCTCTGTCTGTGCAAGGCACATCTATAACCCCGCCCCCTGCACTTTATCCCGCTCTCCTCTCCTCAGTATGGGATACATCTGAGTCAAGATGGCGGCGCCCATATCCTAGAGTCCTGAACAGAGTTGCAGCCCAGTGGGGGAAAGAATAATAAGTGACTAAAAATGTAAAATGTGTTAATTTTAGATGCTGGGGAATCGTTTTTTAAGGGTTTTTTTGATTTTCATTAGATCATGCTGAAGGTCCGGTTTAAGCAGAAGGAAACCCATTTCTGGGTCCCACCGCTCAATCTTCATCTGCGCAGCCCGGTGCTGCTCGGCAGAGCTACCGCCGAAGCTGCGCCCCTTGGCATACCTCCCAAGTGTCCCTGATTTGAAGGGACTGTCCCTCTTTTGAGCCCATGTCCCTCTGTGTTCTGTGTCCCTCGTTGTTCTCATTTGTCCCTCTTTGAGGTGTAACATGCAGATTTGCATCAATAAATGATGAATTTGTCTATTTAAAGTGTTTATATTATTATAACTGTTACATCCTATCTCCTATCCATCCCTCAATGAGGGGGTGTGGCCTAATTTAACAAATGTCCCTCTCTCCCATCCTGAAAAGTTGGTAGGAATGCCGTGGCACCTTTGGGAGATTGTCTCGAGATGAGGTGACGAGGTGCAGCCTGCTGGCCGCATCCCCGGCATGCTGTTGGGGCGCCGTCGGAGATCGCGTTTGTGGGAGCCGCCGGTATCGGGTAAGATGACCGGTGCCCCCGGGGGTTCCACACAGCAGGCAGGCAGGCTAGCGGCTGGCACTGGAATCTTTTAGATTCCAGCGTGGCCATAGGGGGCTGATTGGTCTACTTTAAAGTGGACCAACACCCAGCCCGATCGGCCCGGGAATCTATTCCCGGGCCGATCCAATCCCTCCCCACCGGGCATCCAACATCGGGATGCCCCGCTGTGTGAAACCCCCCAGGACACGAGCAAACCTTACCTGACTCCCGGTCCAACGGCGCATGGGCAGGCCGCATCTCACGCCTCTCTCCAGCAGGGCACGTGCCCGCGGCGGCTATTTGTGAATGGCCGGCGCAGGCGTGCTCCCTGTTAGAGGGAAGCGCAAGATGCGGCCGCCAGAGTGCTCGGAGCCGCTGAGATTAGACGCGGGTTTGACGCGCATACCTCAACGGCTCCGAGCGAGCTGAATGGACCAGCGGCCCGCGCATGCGCTGTAGGAGCGGGGTGAGGTGAGTAGAATCGGGTGATCTGGGGGGTTTCACATAGCGGGGCACCCCCGATCGTCCATGTTCAGCTTTAGGAAATGGAACGGGACCGGATCCCATCACTACCTGTGTCATATTGTTAAACTGCGCAGAAGCCAGGACTCTGCAGCGGAATAAGCCAGGAACATGGAGGGTGGAGCTGACATATTACAATAACTCTATCAATTTTGCAAATGAAGAACAAATGTTGTTTATGGAAAAATAGGACACCCTCTAAAAATTGAAACATAAATGAATGAAAGGCCCAGTCTTATTTTCAGGGATACTTGCCTAAGGCGGACCAAAATCCAGCCCCTCCCCCTCCCATTGTTTTGGTGCACATCCTGCGGTGCATGTGTGGGCTCTAGTCCACTCAGTAGACAAAGCTATTGCTGGGCGCCTCCGGCTGTGCACACCAGCCACTGATCTATGGCAGAGGAGGCTCACAGCTGGACATCACAAATTGGGATGCCCCAGGGAAAGGCTTTCACTCGGACCTAAAGTCTTTATTTACTTGCAGTCTGCTTTAAAGGAAAACTCCATTTTGTCAGGATTTTGCTGTTGGGCCTTATTGTATTCCTCTTCTGGGATGTAAAATAAACATGTGTGTTTGTGCCCCCAGACCTGTGATTTACTTATCAGCATGATGTTTCCAAGTTTTCTATATTCCTGTGTGGCTGTGATCCCAAGATGGGAGTGGCTACATATCCCAGAATGCTTCCACTGTAGCAGCATTGGCTAGGTCACACAGCTGAGAACACTGTCAGTAACCCTATAGCTACTGGAAGACAAGATTGTGATCCTCTCTATCTGAATAAGAGGCCGATTCATTAATAGCGCCAGGTAGCGACAGATGAGCGCCAGTAGCGTGATTTTCACAGCGCCAGCTAGTATTCGCTGTGCTTGGCCGGCGTTTGCTTGTTGACAGCGACTCAGTCGGTGTGCGGTAATGTTGAATACGGGCTGGGGGGTCGCTGTTTCACAGGTTCAGCGTTGTATGGGTGCGCCTGACAACGAATGGCCAGAGCGAACGGCTTGCTGCAGATTCATTAACAAATCACGCTCCGAATTTTTTCGCGCTGTGAATTCCTTGTTTAAACCCCAGAGCGCTGGCGGCGATGGATTTAAAATAGTTTTTAACCCCCAAACAACCATATTTTTTGATTGTAAAATTATACAAGTTTTTATAAACATTTTGTAATATGAATACATTAATATCAGACCTGTAATATCAATTCTACACAAAATCATTTTTTTTTTTTTAACCTTAAAAAAAAATCCTAACATTGCAGAAGTGGTCACAGAATTTTTTACATTAAAAAAAAAAAAAAAAAAAACATTAATAGCAAGTAATTACGATTAATTAAAGATTGCTCCATTGAAATGCATTGGACATCGCCAGGGAGCGACAGGTCATACCTGGCGCTGTGATGGGATTAGCAGCGGCGCTGTTCGTTGCAGTCGGCTACATGATGAATCCCGCGCTAGCCGTCGCTCTCGCCGGCGCTAGCCTCATTTAGCTTGATAAATGCGTCATTGTGACCGCCGCCGGGTGTACTTGAGTCGGTAGCCCCGTTAGCTGGTGGGACCTGGCGCTCGTCAGACACTACCTGGCGCTATCGCTTGATGAATAAGGGCCTAAGTTGAATTAAAGCAGAAGGGGTTAAATTCGTCACCTGTGTCTTAGCCAATCAGATGATTAGCAAGGAAGTTTTGTGATCTGTACTTTTAACACACCAGTTGATGTACATTGCTAAGGTAAACAAATTGTTTGTAGAGAAAACTTTTCTTAAGAACACAGGATTGCAAAAAAAGAAAAAAGAAAAAATAACAGATAGGCTTTGCACATAGATGACATCATTTTGGATGGCAATAATGAAAACTTCGAAAAAATGTCATTGAAAGTGGAATTACCCTTTAAAGTGGACCAACACCCAGGGGTGATCGGCCCGGAAATCTATAAGATTCCCGGGCCTATCACCTCCCACCCCGCGGGACATCTGAGATCGGGATGTCCCGCGTGGTGAAACCCCCCAGAAACCCCAAAAAGATCTTACCTGATCCGCCGCCGCCTCCCGCGCGGCCCTCCAGACGTGCGCGCGCCCGCGCCAGCCCTCTGTGAATGGCCGGCGGGGGCGCGCGCGCGCCGAGAGTGACGCACAGGAGGCGGCAGAAGCGGCTTGGACGTTCCTGTCCCCCGCCTGGACGTTGGCAGGGATTGGCTGCGGCGTTCACGTGGGAGCGTTGAGAGGTGAGTTTTCGGGGCTTTCTGGGGGGTTTCACACCGATCGGGGTGCCCCGCCCAAGGGGACCAAAACCCAGGATAGTCAAAATCCTGGGTGTTGGTCCACTTTAAAGGAACTGTCCGGGCAAAAACGAAAAGGGAAATATAATCACCAACAGTCCCATACAGCTGATTGGAGTTTCAAACTTCCCTCATCCAGAGATCCAGACCTCACCATCCTTTGTCCAGGACCAGGGCTTGTGGTCTCCTTGCTGCTTCCTCGCATCACTCTCAGTGATTGGCTACACCCACTGTATTCATTTCAGGGCAGGGGTGTGCTGATGCATGGCACGCTCGGCAAGTCAAAAGGGAACAGCCTCTCGGTGGTGGACGAGATCACTGATGTCCGCAAGCTCCAGACTATCGGTGAATCAGGTGCTTCATTGATTGGCAGTTCTCACAGGTAGTCCATGTCTATGTAAGCATCAACATTCAGTTCCCAGGTACTGAGGACAGGAAGAATGGGTAACCTCCCCCCCCCCCAACTGTGTCACAGGCAGAGGGTCTAACGATTCAGCTCACTGTATACAACCAATTTTGCAGCTGTAGATCAATTCTCATTTGTTTTTAAATTTTAATTGCAGTGCACACTAATGAATTATGATTAGAGAAGACCCGCACATGCACCATGGGAGGGAGCACACACAAACCAAAACCCAGATGGGTCAAAATAACAGGTTTTGGGCCGCTTTGATAATGTAACAACGAAGCACAGGGTTTCTAAACATATTTAGGGGTGGCAGCCGCTCAGACCAATTAATACCTAACCTGGGAGGTGCACGTAAGCAGGGCAATTAGGATACACAAGTATTAAAGTGGACCAAAACCCAAGATTTTGACCATCCTGGGTATTGGTTTTTGCCCCCTGGGCACCCCAATCAAAGATGCCCAGCTGCGTGAAACCCCCCAGGTAGCCCAATCTCATTCACCCTTCCTCGGTCCTATGCGCAGCCTGTCACCCAGTCAGCGTGCTCGGATCTGCTCCCGCCCCTTCCACCAAGAGCGCACTTGCAGCCCCACCCACTACATCCCATTCACAAATGCCTGGCATGCGCCCTGCTAAAGGGATGGCGGGGATAAGGACACTGCTCGCGCATGCGCCATTGGACTGGGAACGAAGGTGAGCTTTTGGGCACCCTATGGCATCCCGAATCTTGATGGGAGTGAATATGCCTGCCCTGGATTCTGGGTCACAGCACCCAACCCTGTTAGATTGCAACCAAACCTATAATCTGTCTCTAAATCTGGCTACAAACAGAGGTCCACACACATCTGCAGAGGTATGCTGAAGCTGCACCACCAAATCTCATGGTGCCTCTGTGAGGTGCAGTCCTAACTCTAATCTCTGAGAGCCCCCTTTGCAATAGATACATTGGGAGCAGCTTACCTAAGGTTGCCCTATAACCTCCAGTGCAGCCCATGGGGAGGAAGGGACCAATATTTTTACTGAATGTGACTGTGTTGATACAATAATTCAAAACCTGGAGCCCCAAATTAAATTGTGCCAAAAACCAGCCCTGAATATAAATGATTCTCTCTGGCCTCCCCCCTGGGCCCCTTCTATAGGATTCAGAAGGTTGAGTCTACCTTTTTATTTTATTAATTGGGGCATTTCCCAATATATAGAAATAACTCCTTGTACTGTCTGGACTCCATGGCCAAAAATAGTGGATACTTAACAATGGACTGATAAAAATAGTTACAAGTATATTAAAGTGGACCAACACCCAGGATTTTGACTATCCTGGGTCTTGGTCCACTTCGGTGGGGCACCCCCGATTGGGGTGCCCCGCTGTGTGAAACCCCCCCGAACCCCCCGAAAAACTCACCTCTCCCCGCTCGCAGCGCCAACGGACAAGCGGCTCCTCCGCCTCCCGCGCGTCCCTCTTGACGCGCGCGCGCCCACGCCGGCCGTTCGCAGACGGGGTGTTTGGCGGGGTTTCACCCCGCGGGACATCCCGATCTCGGATGTCCCGCGGGGAGGGAGGTGATCGGCCCGGGAATCTTATAGATTCCCGGGCCGATCACCCGTGGGTGTTGGTCCACTTTAACTGCATATATAAATACAGCGAGTTAATAAAGTTCAATGCATCACTTTAAATATCTTTTTTAATGTGCTATTGACACAAACAGGGGCAGAATGGGGTTAATAAACGGCCCTGGAATTTTTTGATTTTTTGGTCACACCGGCCTTTTTGCAGTGTGTCTGACCCCATATATTACACCCCCCCATAACAAGCAGTGCGGCAGAATATCCCCCCAAATCACCCCATAACAAGCAGCGCAGTAGAGAATCCCTCCAAAACACCCCATTATTACCCCCCCCCCCCCATTTTGATCCTACGCACGTTTACAAATACACTTTTTTTTTTCTTCAATGAAAAAAAAACATTTGCCCAAAAGTGGACCAAAACCTGGGATTTTCACTATTGGGATGGTGGTCCACCCCCCTGGGGCATCCCAACCTGGGGTGCTGTGTGAAACCCATTATGGCCAACCCTGGAATCTGATTCCATGGCTAGGCGCTAGCCTTCCCCCAGGGCACCCCAGAACACATAGAAAGTATTGGCAAGGCAGGGGCGGGGCTAACAAAAAAACCTCTCTCTCATGGAGTCCGCTGCTGTCCTGCTCATGTGGCCGATGACAAGAAAAGGTGCAAAAGCTGCCTTTAAAGTAGAGGCGAGGGGACGGTGGCAGCACCTGGGACTGGGAGCGAGCGCATGTGCAACCCTGTATTGCCCCCGTGTACAGCGGCAGTGGCTAAAGTCGCCATTTTTCCCAGCATAAAATAACGACCAACTTGGGCATGGTTATGTGGGGGAGCGCCACTAGGAATTTTGGTGCCCTGTAAAGTCACAATGTCTTAAACCCTTAGAAAAAAAAGAAGAGAAAGCAAAAGAGAAATAGACAAAAAGAAGAAAAAAAGAATACTGGTAGAAGGAGAGAAAACAAGAGGGACAGTGCGAAAAGAGGGAAAAAGGGAGAAGTAAATAGAGAGAGGAGAGAGAAAAAGGCAGAGGATGGGGGAAAGAGAAAAAGAAGGTGAGAGAGAAGACTAGTGGTGGACTGGGGGCAAAAATCAGCCCTGGATTTTACCCCTGGCCGGCCCGAGACATCCTTGCTGTGGCCCCCCAACCATGATGCTGGGGTTATAGCATTGGGGGCTGGGGCTCTTTGGCTTGTGGGTACAATGGGGCTGGGTACAGGGGGCTGAGATGGGGACTAAGAGGGCAGGGGCTGTATGTGGGTGTTAAAAGCAGCAGCCCAACTGGCCCCAAAGTAGTGCGGCCCACCGGGCATTGCCCCGGGTCTCCCTATAGCCAGTCCGCCCCTGGAGAAGACAATGAAAGGAAGCTGAAAGTGAGGAGGAATGGAACAAGGGAAGAAGGGAACAGCAAAAAATGAGATGAAAACAGAAAGTGAGGAAGATAGGTAAGAGCAAAAGAGGGAAGTGCATTAAACAAAGAGGAGAGTAATGAAGAAAGAAAGAGATATAAACAAAAGAGGTATAAAGAAAACGTAAGAAAGAGAAGAAAAGTGGGAGGAAAGCTGGGAGAAGCAGAAGGAAGGTGTGAAAAAGGAAGCTAAAGAAAGTGTAATAGAGAGTGAAAGAAAGAAGAAAGAGGGAAGGAAGACATAAAGGAGTTAAGGGAAAGAGGTAATAAGAAAGAAATTTAAAAAAATGGAAAAGTGAGAAGAAAAGAAAAAGGTGAGAGAGGAAGTAAAGACAAAGACAGAGTCTGGTCACCAAATGGGACAGCAGGCAGGTGCACAGAAGCTCAGCATGTCTGATCTCTAACCTGTATAGAGAGGATAGGCCATGGGCCTGGGTTGCCAAGGCTGATGATAATATGGAGCAGAGCCTGGAGAATGAGGCACATAGAGGAGGGAGGTCACAGACTGCAGGCACCACATCGCTTTAACTGGCCAGGACGCGACCCCATTCCACTGCACTGTCAGAGAGAAATAGGAGAGGGGGGGGGGGCACGGCTGACATCACAGCAGGCAGGTGCACAGAAGCTCAGCATGTCTGATCTCTAACCTGTATAGAGAGGATAGGCCATGGGCCTGGCTTGTCAAGGCTGATGATGAGGTGGAGCAGAGCCTGGAGAATGAGGCACATAGAGGAGGGAGGTCACCGATTGCAGGTACCACATCGCTTTAACTGGCCAGGACGCGACCCCATTCCAGAGAGAAATAGGAGGGGGGGGGGGGCACGGCTGACATCACAGCAGGCACAGAGGAGAGAGTAAATCAGCAGCAGTGCTCTGCAATAACGGTCAGGACTCATTATAGGCTCTGCAGCTCACTTTCCCATTTGCTGCCATGGGGGTGGGCTGATTCCGGACCCGACTTCCCGGAGCACTGGGGCCCGGTATATCAGCCCTGCACTTCCTCCCTGGCCGCCTGCTCTCTGCTGCCCCCCTGCACTGGCCACCTGCTGGCCTTCAACTATAATGCCGGCTTTCCAGCAAAGCTTCTTGTGGCGGCCGGGTGAATGGGAGCTGCTGCAGGCCGCCGGACGGCCCCCATTCACCCAGCCCGCTGCAAGAATCATTGCTGGAGCCGATAAAGTACCAGATCGGCAGGCGGACAGTACAGAGGAGGTGACGGCCTACAGGGCATTTGCCCGGTATGCCCTATGGCCAGTCTGCCCCTGGACACAAAATTTTCACCAGATGTTGGTAACAACCCATCCAATCCCCAGGTCACCTAAAACACCTTCGTTCGCGGTCCAGCGGCACATGCGTGAGTAGCTGCCGCATCCCTGCTATCCCTTTAGCAGGGCATGTGCACACTCCCTGTTAGAGAGTAGTGGGGGGTGCGGCTGCGAGCGCTCTGACCCGCTCGCATTAGATGAGCTCCTGGACAAAGGGACTGGAGTGGATCCGAGCACGCTGATTGGACGAGCAGCCGCGCATGCACTGTAGGATCGGGAAGAGGTGAGTTCCTTCAGGCAACCTGGGGGGCTTCACACTGTGGAGCACAACCGATTGGGGTGCTTCAGGGGCTAGGACCAAAACCTAGGATAGTCAAAATCCTGGGTTTTGGCCCACTTTAACTGCATGACCTACTACTGCATGTATATAAACTTCATTACTAACATCAGGTAGTGACAGATAAGCGTCTGTAGAGCGAATTTTAGTGCGCCCGCTAGTAGTCGCTGTGCTCTGCCATGGATCATTGTTTCAGAGCTCCTCTTCGCTGGCCGGCATTGATGAATATGTTGTGTGAGTCGCAGTACTGCGCTGTATGGGAGCGAACGGTAGCGCCAGCTCAGTGCGACCGACTCACACCACATTCATCAAAAAAACAGCCCCACACAAAGCCAGAGCTCAAAATCGGGTTGTTGTAGCCCATAGCGCCAGAGGCTGTGTGATCCACTATTAACAAAGCGAAAACATATGGAATTGCATTGTTATTACATTGTAACACTTTAATTCCAGACATGTAAGGATAATTCTGCATAAAAATATTATTAATGGAAAAAGTTTTCAAAAATGTCATTTTCTAGGTCAGGATAAATGTCAGAAGGTTTTGAGATTTTATTAAAAAAAAAAAAAAAATGGGATCAGGAAAGGGATTTAAGGATCGTCCATAGAAATGTATGGGAGAGTGCCAGGTATACGTGGCGCTCTGCAAGGCTGAACGCCGGCGCTGTACGCTGAGCCTGGGATAATGATGAATCATATGCTACATTGCGTTGTTTCAGTTGCTCACCAGATTCGGCTTCATAAATGTGTAATTGCGTGCTGTCTCCGGCGTTCACCTGCTGCTTACCAGGCACTTCCTGGCGCTAGAGCTTCATGAATAAGGCCCTTCGATTTGATTTCAAGCGACTTTAACTGTAGTCTATAAACAAACCACTAGGTGGCAGGAGCATACTTCTGAATGCTGAACATTTGCGTCCAAAACTAGGGCCCTTATTTAAGAAGGGATAGCGTCAGGTAGTGGCTGGTTAATGAGAGGTAGCGACTGGTGAACGTCGGACACGGCACGCAATTACACATTTATCTGTTTAGTGACTGGGATTACGCCATGTAGCGTCCGATTCATCATTTTCACAGCCTCAGCGAACAGCAACGGCGTTCAGTCTTGCACAGCGCCAGGTATGACCTCTCGCTACCTGTCGCTCTCCCATACAGAATGGACAAACCTTTTCTTCTCTTTAAACGGGGTATTTGTTTTTTTTTTTTTTTTTTTTAAATCACAATCAAAATTCTGTGACCTCTTCTGCCATTGAAAAAGCAGTTTTTTTTCACAATTTTTTAAAAATTTTTATATATTTCCTCAGAAATGACATTACAGGTCTGCCATTAAAGTGTTCATGTTACAATGTTGTTACAATGTAATTCCGTATGTTTTCGCTTTGTTACTAGTTGATAGATGCTGAAAAACAGACTTTAAACACACCGCCTCCTGCGCTCTGGGCTTCAGAGAAGCATTTTTCTGCGCCAGAGTTGTGTGAGGCTGTTTTTTTTCTTGAATATGTTGTGAGTCGGTCACTATGAGCAGTCGCTAACATGCGCTCCCATACAGCGCTGTACTGGTCAAATAGCGACTCGTCACAATGTATTCAACATTACTGAACAGCGACTGAGTCGCTATAAACTAGCGACTCACAGCCGAGCACTGCGACTACTAGCGGGCGCTCTTAAATGCCTGCTACAGACGCTCATCTGTCGCTACCTGGCGTTAGTGATGAATCAGCCTGCCGGTAATTCTGGTATTATTTTAGGCTGATCGTTACAAGAATGACTGTCATCTGTAAGTTGTATATAATATAGTGTGATAAGCAAAGTAGCTACTTCTGTTATTTTTGGCTAGAGTGAGAGAGCATTGGGGCTTATGGCTGAAGGAGCTCGTCATATCTGCTGTTAGTCCTTTTAATTTCTGTTGACACAAAAACATTGGCCTTGATTCAATAAGAGTAGAAAAAAATTCTCATGGCAGTAAAAAATTCACTTTATGAGAAAAAAGAATTTTACTGTTGCTGAATCACCAGATAGGAAAACAATGAAAGTCAATGGCACGTTTTACTACAGAGTAAAAAGGACTAAAAGGTTCACTAGTTTCCTTAGGAGTAAAAACGTGCCATTGACCTTGATTGTTTTCCAAACTGGTGATTCAGCAACATTGAAATTCTCAGGTTTTTTTCTCATAAAGTGATTTGTCTGTAAAATAAGCTTCTCTGGTGACCACAAAGCAACTAAATGCTGAGTGACAGGTCTTGGCCAGTTATGTTGTCAGAGCACCAGCCATCCCTGGCATTCATCCAATCAGTGTAGACCTACAGAATCTACAGTGATTGGCTACAGGCCAGGAATTGACTGTCAGTGAGTAGCCGCTGATCACCAACGCTGGCCCTTATTTAACAAGAGGTAGCGACTGGTGAGCGGCCGGTAATGACGGGCCCCGCCACGAGAACGCCGGCTCCCCACCACAATCACACATTTATCAAGCCAATCCTGCTTAGCGACTGAGATAGCGCCATATAGCCACTCATTCATCATTATTCCAGCCTCAGCCCACAGAGCCAGCGTCTGACCTTGAACAGCGACAGGTATAACCTCTCGCTACCTGGCGCTCTCCAATGCATTTCAATGGAACAATCTTTAAATATTAATAATTCATTGTTATTCATTTTTTTTTGAATGTGAAAAATTCTGTGACCACTTCTGCCATTTTAAATAATTTTTTTAAGGTAAAAAAAAAAAAAAATGTACAGAATTGATATTACAGGTCTGATATTAATGTATTGATATTACAAAATTATTTTAAAAACTTGTTTTTTTTGGTTTCCAAAAATATGGTTGTTTGGGGGTTAAAAAACAACTTTTAACCCATCGCCGCCAGCGCTCTGGGGTTTAAACATGCATTTTACAGCGCGAGAATTTTTTGAGCGTGATTTGTTAATGAATATGGTGGGAGCCGGTCGCTATGGCCAGTCGCTATCATGCGCTCCCATACAGCGCGGAACCTGTCAAACCTGTCCTCACCCAATATTCAACATTACGGCAAACCGGCTGAGTCGCTATCAACTACCGAACAACGGCGAAGCACAGCCACTACTAGCGGGCGCTCTGAAAATGCCGCTACAGTCGCTCAACTGTCGCTACCTGCCGCTGTTAATGAATCGGCCTCTCCGTATCTGCAGGCAGCAGAAGAGGACCCACTGGGATTAGGTAAGTATTCTCACTAGGGATTGAGATTTCAGTATGTATACATACATAAAGGGCTTGATTCAACAAAGGTAGAAAAAAATTTGCTTTGCTCAGAAAATTGGATCGCATGCGCGCATTTTTAACTTTTTCATGTGATTCAGCAAAGGGGTTGAATACGTGCGCTGGAATGTGTGCGAAAATGCAATCGTAAAATTTTCGAAGTGCTTGTAAAAAGGCTCTAGCAAGCCATAACTATTGGAAAATGTGCTCGAATTTCCCAGTAAGCATTCTTAACTGTGCGTGTGTTTCTCTGACTGTTGCATGTTGTTTTTAGCCTTTTCATAGGTTGTTTTTGCATGCATTCATTTTTCCAACTATTTTATTTGCCTGTCTACCTATATTTACATGGTTAATATTGGGGCTACATTTAGGCAAAAGGCAAGGTATGCTGTAGTGTAAGCACTAATGAAACGGGCAGGCTGATTCATCATTAGCGGCAGGTAGCGACAGATGAGCGTCTGTAGCAGGCATTTTCAGAGCGCCCGCTAGTAGTCGCAGTGCTAGGCCATGAGTCGCTACTTTATAGCGACTCAGTCGCTGTGCAGTAATGTTGAATACATTGTGAGGAGTCGCTATTTGACCAGTACAGAGCTGTATGGGAGCGCATGTTAGCGACTGCTCATAGCGACCGACTCACACCATATTCAGCAAAAAAACAGCCTCACAAATCTCTGGTGCTGAAAAATACTTGTTTGAAGCCCAGAGCGCAGGAGGCGGTGTGTTTAAATTCCATACCTCCCAACTTCTGAAAACTTGAAAGCGGGACAAGCCATGCACCCGGCCACACCCCCGTCACGCCCCGGCCACACCCCCGTCACGCCCCGGCGACGCCCCCGTCACGCCCCCGTCACGCCACGGCCACGCCCCCGTCACGCTCTCCAGCTCCAGCAATGTCGGCTGCCTTCACCCCTGCATGCGGTACGTAGCCCCCCCACCCCTGTGCGCCTGCCCACCCACCCCCGTGCGCCTGCCCACGCACCCCCGTGCGCCCGCCCCACTCTCTCACCCCACGCGCCAGGAAGTTATCTTCCCGCCGGCGTCATTGCGGCCCTGGGCTGTCACAGCGCAGGGGGTCCCGGGACATTTGGTAATGTTCCGGGACCGCGGGATCCTTCTAAAAAATCGGGACAATCCCGGGAAAATCGGGACAGTTGGGAGGCATGAAATTCTGTTTTCAAGCATCTATCAACTAGTAACGAAGCGAAAACATATGGAATTACATTGTAACAACATTGTAACATGAACACTTTAAAGTGGACGAACACCCTGAGGTGATCGGCCCGGAAATCTATAAGATTTCCGGGCCGATCACCTCACACACCGCGGGACATCCGAGATTGGGATGTCCCGCGGGGTGTAAACCCCCCAAAACCCCCGAAAAACCTTACCTCTCCAGCCGCTGCTTCCGCCGCCGCCGCCTCACTCGCGCTCCTCTAGACGTGCGCGCGCGCGCGCGCCGGCCGTCTCTGAATGGCCGGCGCGGGCGCGCACACGTCAAGAGTGACGCGCGGGAGGCGCCGACGGGCAAGCTGCTTGTCCGTCGCTGTCAATCAGCTTGTCCGTCGGCGGTGAGGTGAGTTTTTTGGGGCTTTCTGGGGGGTTTCACACAGCGGGGCACCCCGATCGGGGGTGGACCAATACCACAAAAATAAAAAAATTATGAAAAAACAGCTATTTCAATGCCAGAAGAGGTCACAGAATTATTTGTGATTTTTTTGTAAAAAAAAAACAGTTTAAAGAGAAGGAAAGGATCATCCATTGAAATGTATGGGAGAGCGACAGGTAGCAAGAGGTCATACCTGGCGCTGTGCAAGGCTGAACGCTGGCACTGTTCGCTGAGGCTGTGAAAATGATGAATCAGACGCTACATGGCGTTATTCCAGTCGCTAAACAGATTCTGCTTAATAAATGTGTAATTGCATGCCGTGTCCGGCGTTCACCAGTCGCTACCTCTCATTAACCAGCCACTACCTGACGCTATCCCTTCTTAAATAAGGGCCTACATTTTTTGGGGAGCGGGTTTGGATTGGCAGTGAGCTGATTGTTGGGATTAGTTTAACAAACAGAAAGAAATTTGTTTTGGTTGGAAAATTGGAGTCTTTACCCCAAATGGTGCATTTGTTTTCTACATTTCACATAGCTTCAGAATGATCACATGATGTCCCCATGTATTATATCTCAGGTGACAATTGTTTTTTAATGCACTTGTGCAACTAGTCACTGTTATGAAGGATCACAGTCACCCATGTAATGCTAGTTATGTATTGAGTAATAGATCCAGGCAACCGGACCTGATGTTTTGTCTTGTTATTCATCCCACTGGGTGTTATTTATTGATTTATTTTAACTGTTTCGGTAAAAATTAAAACAAATCATGGCCCCTCTCTCCAAATTACAAGGCAAGTGCACTAGTCTGGTCCTAGCAACTCACTAGCCCATTTTGGCCCTTATTTAAGAAGGGATAGCGTCAGGTAGCGCCTGGTTAATGACAGGTAGCGACAGGTAGCGACTGGTGAACGCCGGACACGGCACGCAATTACACATTTATCAAGCAGAATCTGTTTAGCGACAGGGATAGCGCCATGTAGCGTCTGATTCCTCATTTTCACAGCCTCAGCGAACAGCGCCGGCGTTCAGCCTTGCACAGCGCCAGGTATGACCTCTCGCTACCTGACGCTCTCCCATACATTTCAATGGACGATCCTTTTCTTCTCTTTAAACAGGTTTTTTTTTTTTTCTTTTTCAAAAAAATCACAAATAATTCTGTGACCTCTCCTGGCATTGAAATAGCAGTTTTTTCATAATTGTTTAATTTTTTAAATATTTCTTTAGAAATGACATTACAGGTCTGCCATTAAAGTGTTCATGTTACAATGTAATTCCATATGTTTTCGCTTTGTTACTAGTGGATAGATGCTTGAAAACACACTTTAAACACACCGCCTCCTGCGCTCTGGGCTTCAAACAAATATTTTTCAGCGCCAGAGATTTGTGAGGCTGTTTTTTTTGCTGAATATGGTGTGAGTCGGTCGCTATGAGCAGTCGTTACCATGCGCTCCCATACAGCGCTGTACTGGTCAAATAACGACTCCTCACAATGTATTCAACATTACTGAACAGCGACTGAGTCGCTATAAAGTAGCGACTCACGGCCGAGCACTGCGACTACTAGCGGGCGCTCTGAAAATGCTGCTACAGGCGCTCATCTGTCGCTACCTGGCGTTAGTGATGAATCAGCCTGCCCGTCTTTGACCCAGGTTTGTCGCTCTGTCTGGGGTGTTGGCAGTTTTAAACTTTAAAACAGAGATATAAAATAAAAAGTTACTTTCGCATGTCTTTTACACTGATAAAAAAAAACATTCTGGCAGTTGCTGACCTGGCTTTTTTTGGGTAAAATAACCATAAGGGGGTGTGCTGAGAATTTTTTTTACCTGCTCGGGGCAGCTGTAAATAATTAGTACAAAACAGTAGCAAAATTAGAGTCAAAATATTGCGGAATCACACTCATTTTTTACAATTGTGAATTTCAGTTGTATTTTTTTTCACTTACTTCATAAGAAAAGACAAGTGAAAAAAATTAATGTAGAAAATGAAGCGTGGTTTTTTCTTTGTTGAATCACAAGAATTTGCTAAAACAGTAGTATTTTTTTCTCAAGAAACAGACTAATTTCTTGTTACAGACAGGCAGGCTGATTCATCACTAACGCCAGGTAGCGACAGATGAGCGTCTGTAGCAGACATTTTCAGAGCGCCCGCTAGTAGTCACTGTGCTCAGCCGTGGGTCGCTACTTCATAGCGACTCAGTCGCTGTTCAGTAATGTTGAATACATTGTGAGGAGTCGCTGTTTGACCAGTACAGCGCTGTATGGGAGCGCATGGTAGCGACTGCTCATAGCGACCGACTCACACCATATTCAGCAAAAAAACAGCCTCACAAATCTCTGTCGCTGAAAAATACTTGTTTGAAGCCCAGAGCGCAGGAGGCGGTGTGTTTAAAGTCTGTTTTTCTGCATCTTTCCACTAGTAACAAAGCGAAAACATATGGAATTACATTGTAACAACATTGTAACATGAACACTTTAATGGCAGACCTGTAATGTCATTTCTGAAGAAATATATAAAAAAAAAAAAAAAAAAAATGTGAAAAAACTGCTTATTCAATGCCAGGAGAGGTCACAGAATTATTTGAGATTTAAAAAAAAACAAAAAACAAACAAACACAGTTTAAAGAGAAGGAAAGGATCGTCCATTGAAATGTATGGGAGAGCGACAGGTAGAGAGAGGTCATACCTGGCGCTGTGCAAGGCTGAACGCTGGCGCTGTTCGCTGAGGCTGTGAAAATTATGAATCAGACGCTACATGGCGTTATCCCAGTCGCTAAACAGATTCTGCTTGATAAATGTGTAATTGCGTGCTGTGTCCGGCGTTCACCATTCGCTACCTCTCATTAACCAGCCACTACCTGACGCTATCCCTTCATAAATAAGGCCCTTAGTTGAATCGAGTTCATAGACAGGCAGTTTCTTTTTGCAGGAGTGAATGCAGGGCAGAGGCAGAAGAAGAATTTACAGTGGGGTAGATACAACTTGTAAAGTTCAATAAAGGTTAATTAAAGTGGACCAACACCAGTGCTGGTGCGGGCGTTGGTCCCTGACACTGTAAGACAGTATGGGGATGGGTATCCTGAATACTGGAGCCACCCCCGCACATAAACCCCAGAATGCCCATAATCCTTACCTTAGCTTCAATCCTGCACTGGACGTACAGTTGTGCGATTGGTCGCTGGTGCTCAGGTTGGCAGGGCTTTCCAGCGGCCAGAACGCCACTACCCACGTGAGTGCCAGGTGGCCAATTGCGGCGCTGGATTCCTGGCGAGGATTGAGGCTAAAGGTAAGAATTATGGGCGTTCTTGGGGGATATGTGTTGGGGGGGCTCCAGTATTCTGAGCAGCCTGCTCAGCCAATCAGCGTGCTTCCTTTCACATGGCTCCGCTGACTGCTGTGCAGCGCCGAAGCAAGCTGAGTGCACCTCTGGCCGCATCTCCTGCAGGCCTCCTAGCTTGGTGTGCCCACGCGGCCCATTCAGATAGGCTGGGCGCAGGTATGTGCACAGCTAGAGGTGAGTAGGGATGCAGCCGCAGCACAGGGACGCGGGGAGGGCTCTGGGAGACGGTGAGTAAAACTGGCGGAGGGGGGGCTTCACACAGCAGGGCATTCCAATTTGGGATGCCCCAAGGAATGGAACTCAGGCGATGTTCCTCTTTAAGGCACAGTTGCCCTTTATAGCAGAACAAAACCCAGTGCAGTTAAAGTGGACCAACGCCCAGGATTTTGACTGTCCTGGGTTTTGGTCCACTTCTCCGGGGCACCCCGATTGGGAGTGCCCCGCTATGTGAAACCCCCCAGATTGCCCGATTCTACTCACCTCACCCAGTTCCTACGACGCATGCGTGGCCGCTCGTCCAATCAGCGCGCTCGGAGACACAGAGGTATGCACGTCAAAGCCGCGTCTAATCTCAGCGGCTCCGAGCACGCTGTCGGCCGCATCTCGCGGCTCCCTCTAACAGGGAGCGCGCCCACAAGAGGCACGTGCGCTGCTAGAGAGAAGTGCGAGATACGCCCGCAGCCCGTGCATGCACCGTTGGACCGGGAGTCAGGTACGTGCAGCGGGCGTACTGGGGGGTGTCCCACAGCGGGGCATCCCGATCTTTGATGCCCCGCAGGGAGGGATTGCATCTGCCCAGAAATTTTATAGATTCCCAGGCCGATAGGGCTGGGTGTTGGTCTACTTTAAGGATTCAAGGGTGGGCCGCTGGCCTTCCCCCTGTGTGAACCCCCCTCCCTTGGGCACCACAAAACTCACCTTCTTACTGGCTGTCTCGTCTATGTAAACATCGGGCAGCCACATGCCCTTATCTTTGGGCTATGTGCATGCTCCTGTCACCAGCCATTGAGATAGGCTGGGGGCGGGCGCGCACCTGCTGCTCGGGATGCAGCCGCCTGCACTCCTGATTAACTCAAACCCAGCCGTTTGCTTAACATTACATATGTATGGCAAACAGATCTGATTGGACGAGAGCTTGCACTTGCACCACAGGACCGGGAAGAGATGAGTTTTACTGGGCAATCTGAGGGGGTTCCACACAGCAGGGAATCCCAGGTGATCAAGTAACTAAACCCGGGATAGTCAAAATTATGGGTTTTGTTCTGCTTTAAATTATCTCTGACACTTCAGGCCTCTGTCCAAAACAAACACATTGGTTTCCAGCTCAACAGTATGGCTCTGACCAATAGGAGGAGCAGCTTCTACAGCTTCATGGTGTTGTCTATTGATGTGCTTTGACTATCCTGGATTTTGGTCCTTGGCCCCCCTGATCAGGATGCCCCGCTGTGTGAAGCCCCCCAGGTCGCCCGAACTAACTCACCTCTCCCCGATCCTATGGCGTTTGAGCAGCCTCTGGTCCAATCAGCACGCTCGGATGTGATTCACTCATCTAAGGATTGTCTAAGATTCGGCTCCTGCTGAGTCTAACCGAGTCCTGACGAGCGGATCCCAAGTGTGCCGGCAGCTGCATCACTGCTACCCTCTAACACAGGGGTGGGCAATTATTTTTTCCATGGGGCCACATGAGAAACTAAAAATATTGTGGCGGGCCGGGCCAAACGGCTGAACTCAATTCTGCATAATATTAATTGTATTTCTTTATAAAAAGCAGTAAATTCTTTTGGAAAACCCTGCATTCAGCATCTACCTTTCTTTTTTTAGCGGACATTTTGAGGGCTAAAGTCCTCTTGTGACAAGGATCACGTGCACTTAGCTGACAACTGGAGGGGAGGGTGATAGCGGTTGTTAGGATCCACAGAAAGGGGGGATATCGCCCCACAGATGTCAGTAGCTCACTCTTCTACCACAGAGCAAATGCAGCCCCACTTCCCTTACTCTCCTTCCCTTCCTTAAGCTTAGCAGCAGCCTGAGGATGGCTTCCAGTCAGGGCATTTATGAGTCCTGCCCCTCCACCCAGGCAAGATGGCGCCAGAGCCTACCTCCTTCTCCTCCCCTGGTTGGGCTCCTGTTCACTGTCGGGCGCCCGCCCGTCCCTCTTCACAGCGGGCCGGCGCCTCCAGCACTGTACACAGGTGATCACTTAAGCAGCAGCCAATTGGCCGCTCGGTTCTCGCTTCCTCACGGAGTGGCGGGAGGCGTCGACCCGCTGCGAAGAGGGACGGGCGGGCGCCTCGCAGGCAGCGGAGGGACGCCGAATCACAAGCCGAGGGACTCCGTCAGCCAGCTTAGCGCAGGCCGGTCAGAAGCAATCAAAGGGCCATATACGGCCCCTGGGCCTTACAATGCCCAGGTCTGCTATAACAGGAAGCAGACAGCACTGGCTGTTCACAAATGCCTGGTGTGGGTGCGCGCCCTGATAAAGGTATAGCAGGGAGTGGTGCCGTTTGCACATGTGCCATTGGATTGGGGTGAAGGTGAGTTTACTGGGTGACCTGGGGGGTTTTACAAAGCAGGGCATCCCGAATCTGGATGCTCTGGGGAGAGTGAGTATGCCTGCCCTGGAGTCTCATATACTCCAGGGTGGATTTTGGTCCACTTTAAGTTAAGTTGAGGGCTGTAACTAACAAAATGTTGTTTCTAATTGTAAAATCTTTATCTTCAAGTTAAATTGAAGACACAGCATCTTCTATATTTTAGTGATGGGTTATTTCGGGATTATTTCTGCTGTTCGCTGGATGGACACTTGACAAAACTGTTCTCCCTGTGGGAACATAACCGTGCGTCTACCAGATCTGACTAGTGTGTAGCAAGCAGCACCGATTTGGATCTTCCACCACATCTGACAGTGTGTCTGGGGAAAAACTGTTTACTAGAAGGAAAAGAATATAGGGGAAGTACTTAAAGCAGACCTTCACCCTAAATAAGAGCCTATCTTATACGTTTCCCACACCCTGTACATACAGATTGCTCACATTAAAAATCATCCTACCTGCATCTACTGCATTTTCTGAGACTTTAAACATCCAAGATGGCGGCTCATGGACACGCAGGCTGCCTGCAAACAGGAAGTGTCCTCTCACTGTGCCACTCTGCATTCTGGGATTGCTGACCTTTTCCTGACCCCAGCTCTGCTCTGTTTGCACAGCTATAACCCCGTTCTCCTGCGCTTTTGACCCCTCTCAACTCCTCAGTATGTGATGCTACCGAGCCAAGATGGCAGCGCCCGTATCCTAGAGTGCTGAACAGAGTTGCAGGCCAGTGAGGGAAAGAATAAAAAGTAAGCAACTAAAAACATAAAATATATTAATTTTAGATGCTAGGGAATAGTTTTTTAAGGGTTTGGGCTTTTCATTAAATGACGCTGAAGGTCCGCTTTAAAGGAAATATCCACTTTCAATGGCATTTTTGAAAGTGTATATTTTTAGTGGCAAAAGGATGTCCTTAAGGTGCTGAACTTATCTAGCATTTTCTTTATTTTTTTCATATGTTGGCAAATGTGTGTTTTATGGAAGTGGTTTTTACTGCCTGTAATCTGTTGCTATTGGCAATGTACATAAAGGTCTATAAGAAGAGAAATGAGTGAAAACATCTGCTATGGCCACGGCTGAGGTGAGGGAGCTCACTCAGCCTTACACATGCCCAGCAGCGGTGTTCTATGGGTGCAGGTGTCACAGGATTTGGTGTACAGACACCAATAGCAACAGGTAGTGAAAACTGCTTCCTTAAAACACACATTTGTCAACATAAGAAAACAAAGAATCCTAGATAAGCTCAGCAACTTTTCACACAAAAATGCAATGGAAAGTGGACTTATAAAGAGAGCCTGGACCCCTTTCTTAGATTATGGCTACGTACATTTGAGGAGCAAAGCACCCAGATGCCTCCTTATATACTTACCTAGTGGTACATTTGATGCAAGGATCTCTATTACTCTACTGGTAGCAATAACACTCAGGGGTGACTGTTTTTTGAGCATAGCTTACCAACTTTACTGGGGAGAACTGCTAACCTCTAACTGCTTGTTCCCTGAGCTAGCCTGTGGGGAACAGTAGCATTAAAGTGCACCAAAAGGCTAGCAACCTGGCTATAGGCCCCGATTCAAATGGTAGTAAAAGATTCAATTCATGAGAAAAAAGCCTGAGAATGTCAATGTTGCTGAATCACCAGATAAGAAAACAAAGCTGCCATTGGCTTTCATTGTCTTTTTTTCTGGTGATTCAGTAACAGTGACATTCTCAGGCTTTTTTCTCATGAATTGAATTTTTTTTCTACCTTATTGAATCGAGGCCATAGGCCTTGATTCACAAAGAACTGAAAAAAAATGAATCATCAGATAGGAAGGCAATGAGAGTCAATGGCACTTTTTTACTATTGAAAAAGGTATTGAACTTTTTACCCCTTTTTTAAAAAGTGCCATTGACCTTCATTGTCTTCCTATCTGGTGATTCACTAAGTGACATTTTCAGGCTTTTTTCTCATGAATTGAATTTTTTACTACCATGAGAGTTTTTTTCAACTCTTTGTGAATCAAGGCCATAGTGTCTAAAAGTCTCCAGGGTCGGGTTACTTCTTGCCACTGAGGCATTCAGGTACTGAATTCGGAAATCGATCCCACGGCGCATAAGTGGGCCTCTGGCAACATCCCCTACACTCCTCTATCTGATGTGCGCACCCCTGCCAGCATATCTGAATGGCTGGTGGCACAAGCGCGCAGGAAAGTGGCGCCCAGAAATTGTTCCATTGCTCTGATTGGATGAGAGCCCACACATGTGCAGTGGGAACATGGACCGAGGTAAGCAATCAGGCGATCCCGAGCTTATCATACACCAATTGGGATACCCATGTATAGTGGACCAACAGAAAGGTGAGTAAAAATTCTGTGTTTGGTACACCTTAAAGCAATCTAAAACACAGGATTTTTGTGTTTTGGTCCGTTGACCCCTTTTTCTGCACACACCTGCTGTCAGTCATTCGGATATACTAGGCACAGGTGCACACAGGGGAGCGGGGGCTCTCAGGGGTGCCAGAGGAGGCTGTGAATGCACCATTGGAGCACTGAATCAAGGTGAGTACAAGGCGAAACAATTTTTTACACATCTCAAATTGGGATACTGCTGGGTAGGGCTCTTACCTGTCCCTAAAGAGGAACAACACACCCAATTTTGACCTTTTGGGGTGTTGTTCCTCTATGTGGTGGCATCCTGAATTGGGATGCCCCGCTGTGTGTATCCCCCTCAGGTCGCCCCATTCACTCACCTTCCTGGCGCTCCCACGGTGCAGACTCATATAAGGATGAGCGCACTGATTGGATGAGCGGTCCGCTCAGAGAATTAGCGTGCTTGCTTTTATTCGGCTCTTTTTGGCTCTGCTGATGGCAAAGCTTCTTGGACAGCTAAGCAGCCATCAGAAGAATATTTTATTCCAGCACAGACTTGCTCATGAGTCAGGCTGTTATAATGAGTCCTTATTGGGGACACTCAAAAGTATTACCATTTTGTAGGGCTACACATGGTAATGTTCTGAGTAACTATAAAATAAAGTTTCACCTCATGTTCCTCGTGTGATGGGAGTGGCAGAGCTGAGTGATGCAAGCACACTAACAGTGTCAACCTGACAAAAGCCTCTTTAAAGTGGACCAATAATTAGGATTTTCACTAATCCTTGTCCCTGGGGCATCCTTTGGGATGACCTGTTGTGAGAAACCCCCCGGATCACCCAATCTCGCCAGCGCTTGTGCATGTGTGTTTTTGGACTGAGTGTCAGCATAGGGAGCGGGAGCAGTCACATCCCTGGCCTCCCTGTGCAGTGTGCGCACTCCCTTGCTTGGCATATCTAAATGGCAGATACACACAGCTGCAGAGATGCAATCGCGGCAATGGGACCGGCAGAAAGGTAAGGTGATCGCGGGCCACTGCGGAGGGTTCAGACAGTGGGGCATCCCAAATCTGGATGCCCCAAGGGCACCTAGTCAGATGCCAGGGCCGGCAGTGCCGCTGATTGGTCCATGTTAAGCAGTTCTTCCCTGTAAAACCTGTCACCTTCTTCTCCCGGTTAAAGTAAGAAACAGGTTTGGCTGTAATATTTTAAAGTGGACTGAAACCAAGCTATAAGATTTCTTGGCCTAAGCCATTCCCTTCCCCCAGGGCATCCAAAATCAGGATGCCCCGCTGTGTGAATCCCCCCAGGTCGCCCGCTACACTTACCTTACTTCCCGGTGCAACGACGCATGCGCGGACCGCGGCCGCATCCCAACTACCCCTCTAGCAGGGCACGCATGGCCGCATCAGGTATTTGTGAATGGCCGGCGCTGGCTCGCCCCCTGTTAGAGAGAAGCTCGTGATGCGGCTGCCAGCGTGCTCGGAGCCACTGTGCTAAGACGCCGGTTTAGACGTCCATAGCTCAGCGGCTCCAAGTGCGCTGATTGAACGAGAGGCCGCGCATGCGCCGTAGGACCGGGGCGAGGTGAGTTGATGTGGGAGATCTGGGGGGGGGGGGGGAGACCAAAACCCAGTATAGTCAAAATCCTGCGTTTTGATCCACTTTAAGCACAAGCTGAGTCTTCGTGATCTCTAGCATATTTATGTAGCTTTTTATTACTGAACCATTTATTCTGTAATAGTGCTCTTTTAATAATAGTTAGTGATGGCGTAGCTGAGCCCCATAATGCTCTAATGGCTGTGCTGCATGACCCTGATGGCGGCCCTGACTACATATGTGTGTATATGCTGCATGGAAAGCCAAAATCTAGGTCTCCCCGGCTCGGCTGCAGCAGCTGCTCCCTGGAATCTATGATGTGTATGAATGAATGAGCCCAATACACCCAGCCCGCTCTACCAGAGGGGACACCAGGGACATCATTAGGCATTTCAATTAGCTAGAATTAGGCGGCCCATAGTATAAAGGAGGGGAAAAGGGGGCTGTCACACTCCCGCGGGACCCTGAGCAATGGAAAACTCAAAGCTAAAAATCCAGAAGTGACTTTTCAGGTCCTGAAACTTCACAGGAGCGCAAAAAAGCCTCCGGATTATATAATACAGGAAAAAATATCTCTGCATTCTTTATTTTTATATGCTGCACTAGCTTGTGTGCTTCCATCAGATGTTTTATATAAAGCGGAGCAACAGTTGAAAATGACTTAAACCAGGCCAACACAACAAACAGTGCTCATATGCATCCCTCCCCAGGGCAATTTACATTGCTGCACATAAAAATTACTTTACCTTTTTTCCAAATTCTGCTGTAGTAAATAGGGATGAGCGAATCGATCCGGACGAACCCGAATTATTCAGGGCCTGGGAGGAATTCAGTCAATATGGATTTCTCCCTGTGAAGTGTTCTAAAGGGAGGCTGGTAGCTTCCCAGGTGAGTAGCTCTCAGATATTTGTCTGCATTGCATGTCCCAACTTTGGGGACTCAGAATTAAGAGTAGGGACCACACTAAACACAGAGTGCCTTGCCGGGGCAGTGTGGCTTCCACATGTATCTGCAGATATATGCAACCAAATCTCTGTCTTTCCACATAGCTAGACATGTTTGTTGCTTGATATTTAGTTGATGAGAGGGTTAAACTGGGCGGTAAATTAGTTCCCAGGCCCTGAATAATAATAATAATTTTGTATAAATAATAGTGATTGAGCTGCTCCCACCCCCCTTTATTTATATGGGGAATAGGAGGTGGGGAATGCCACACTGCTTATGATAATGGGGTGCACACTGCCTATATGGGAATGGGAGGGGGGGATGCCACACTGGGTATACGGGGAATGGGAGGGGGGGAATGCCATACTGGGTATACGGGGAATAGGAGGGGGGAGAATGCCACACTGCCTATATGGGGAATGGGAGGGGGGGAATGCCATACTGGGTATATGGGGAATGGGATGGGGGCATGCTAAACTGTCTATGGAATGGGGGCATCCCACACGGCCTATGGGAATGGGATAGGGGAATGCCACACTGTCTGTAATGGTGAGTTTTTGGTTTAAAATATTTTTTTTCTTATTTTCCTCCCCCAAATCCTAGGTGCGTCTTATGAGCAGGTGCATCTTATAGGGCGAAAAATACGGTAAAAGATACTAGATCAGCTCAGCGCCTTAAAGACATCATTTTGCCACACAAAAATATACACTTTCAACAATGCAATTGAGAGTGGACTCACCCTTTTAAGGCATAAAAGAGATGATTTGCATGGCACCACTACTAAGAATTATTCGTATGCACCAACTAAATACTTTCTATTTTAAGAAAGTCTTGTACCTGTAACATAGAAGGTGTTCTGATCTCTTTAATGTGGACCAAAACCCACTGCAATTGGCCCAGGAATCTATAAGATTCCCAGGCCGATCGATTCCTTCCCCTCCGGGGCATTCAAAATTGGGATGTCTCGCTGTGTGAAACCCCCTAGGTCGCCCAATACACTTATCTTGTTTCCCGGTCCAATGGCACATGCGCGAGCCGCATCCCCGCTATCCCTCTAGCAGGGCGCGTGCCCGCGCCAGGCACTTGTGAATGGCCGGCACAGGCACACTCCCTGTTAAAGGGTTGCCGGGGATGCGGCCGACAGCGCGCTCGGAGCTGCTGGCCTTAGACGACGTGATGTTAGCGTCTCTGAGCGCACTGATTGGATGAGCGGCTGCGCATGCGCCGATTTACCGGGAAGAGGTGAGTTGGCATCATCGATCTGGGGGGTTTTACGCAGTGGGGCACGCGCCGATTGGGGTGCCCGGGGAAAGGACCAAAAGCCAGGATTGTCAAAAATCCTGGGGGTTTTGGTCCAATTTACTTTTTCCTCTCTGAGGCCCTGATCTAATGCTGCTTCATCGCTCTGAACCCCATCAATGTAACCCTGATACAAGTAGGCTGTGTTAGGAGAACTTTATTTCTACATTTGAAGTAAAAGGCTTCTGATATAATACCCTTCTAAACATAACGATTTCTCCTGCAAAGCAGAGTAATTTTAGAGAATAGTGCCATTGAGTCAGACCTTTCCTACAGGAGTAATCACCAACAAGATTGTCCATCATCCACAATACTGCCCTTAGGGGGTGCATCTAGAGATACAACAAAAAGGCTGTAAGCACTAACTTTAGATCTGGGCTTCCAAGCAGGTGGTACTAACACTGGTGGTACTTGACAAGACTGTCCCTCTACCTCAACCTGATCTGCTGCCATTGATATGTCACTCAAGCATTACAATAAATAAAAACTGCCCCATTTTGTGCAATTCCTTCACATTAAATGGCCGTTTTGTGTTATATCAGTTTTCAGGTGTCGCTCACGCCCTGCCCAAGGTGGTACTTGATAGAAATCAGAAAATGGAAAGTGGTACTTTATGAAAATTAGGGGCCAAAGAAATTCTCTATAGGAGAATCTCAAAGATAGAACCAAAGTCTTCAGAATTGTAAAGCTGGGCAGTGAAAGCAGATGCCCGACATGTTCGGGTTTCACCCGTTGAACTGACCATACACTGGAAAAACTCCATGTATTGCTTCTGGGGTTAACCAGGAACCACTCAGGAAGACAGTTGGGTATTTGCAGACGCTCACTGTGGAAGGAGGGTGTCTTGCTTAGGTGTAATTTGTCTAAAATTTACAAAATATATTTGCAGCCCTCAAATATATAAAGGAACTTAAGAGCTCAAACACATATATATATATACAATTGCGCCTTGTTTGTCTAAGAGTTCACTTAAAAACAGTGAGTTTTGAGGATAATTGCACTACAGTTAACTCACTACACAAGCAATCAGACACAGACCCCAGACAAAGGAAAAAACAGGTTTAACTAGTTATCAAGAACAATAGTTTCTATTGAAAAAAAATAAAAGGAAAATAATGCAATAAAAGCCAATATAGTTACAAAAATGCAATTCAGTAGCTTAACAATAGTTCAACAAACTTATCTTAGTTAAGCTGGTTCCGATTCCAAGGTCACTTGGGTCTTCAGTTTCCAAACAACAGCAGAAGGTCCATCATGTGTCTCCGGTTTGGGTGTGAGAGGGAAAGAGAGAGAAATCCTCCTTGCAATTCCTTTTGTCCGGCAATAGGACCGCCCCTCTTGACCAATCACATGTCTCCAAAATTGTCCAATGGGTGAATGCTATCTTATTAACCAATGGGAAATCTACACATATACCCATAGGAAGACAAGCCGCATGGTTTCAGCCATCTTGGAAACAGTCTTCAGCCATTTTGTAACATTCCAACTCAAACAATTTATACATTTATAGCAGATCAAACCCATAATGTGTCTGTAGCACTACAATCCACCCTGATGATCTGGATATTATGTAAAAATGTTTGTAACCTTGCATCTGGTGGAAATAAATGGCATACCCACTAAACCACAAAACCTAAATTGTAAAGTCTGTTGATCAAAACAGTCCATTTGTCTCTATAAGCTCGCAGGGGTACTTTCTTCTTGCTCTGATCTTCTCTCGTTCAGGGGTGGTCTTCTGGACGGCCTCTCAAATGGGTGATAATCTGTGGAGCGGAAAACAAAGCGGATTATCTGTTCCTTGTAAAAGTACAAAAACAGTAGATCCAGGTCCTTCAGCTACAATCTCACCCTTTACTGGTCTTTTGCCTGGGTCTCTAACTAGCACTTTGCCTCCAACCTGTACCCATTTACTATCCTCCCAGATAACATCAATAGGAAGGATAGGAAATACACCAATGCTACCAAGCGGAGTTTTGCTATGTATTTTTAAAGGTTTGGGATTATACAGTTTCACCATCCACTCAGACTGGGAAGTATCAATTAACCAGTCGGCCTCCCAGCCTTCCTCTTCCAGAATAGGGTCTAGGGCGAAAACAACCTCAAATTTTTCTGCTAAATTGCCCCTAATTCCCAAATAGGTGTCAACTGTCGTCAAGTCTGTCAAAGTTTCAATGTCGTGTGAAGCCATGACCATGAATCTATTGGGCCCTATCTTTTGTGGAACTTCATTTGTGTATTGGAGTCTGCACTCTAAACCCGGAACCTGCAGATCTGCTCCCACCATCTTTTCATAGGGGGTACTTTTGGCTATTGGCCTAGAATTCACTAACACTACAGCCTGTGTAAGGACACGATCCCACCCCCTCAGTGTGTGTGTAGGTGTGAGTTTGCGTATCTGCTCCTTTAACAACCCATTGTATCTTTCAATCAAACCAGCTGCCTGCGGATGGTATGGGACATGGCACATCCAGTACACCCCCGAATCTTTGGCCCATTCTTGAACAGTTCTTCCAGTGAAGTGCGTCCCTTGATCGCTCTGAATTTCTTTTGGAACCCCATAGGCTAATGTCAGTTTCTGGAGCATCTGAAGGGTTGAAGCTTGATCTGCTCTTTTGCAAGGATGGACGAGTAAAAGTCCTGAGAAGGTGTCCACTGCAGTGCAACAATAACGCAGTCCATTGCTCCCTCGTGGAAGGGGGCCAATAAAATCCACCTGCCAAATCTCTGCAGGCCTAGTTCCTCTTTTTATGGATCCGGTGGAATGTTTTTGTAATGGCCACTGTCGAACTTCTCCACATACGGTGCAATTCTCTATCATAGTCTTTATCATGTCCATGTTTATCGGCAGGCCTCTCTGTCGAGCCCATTCATATGTGGCTTTCTGACCCAAATGCCCTGACTGTTTGTGGGCCCACCTAGCCAAGTTCATTGCAACAGGATCAGTCTCTTTAACCAAGGCCACCTTCGAAATCTCATCTGCCACCTGATTAAAATTGTCAAAATCCGGTACTAAGGGCATGTGTGCGTCAACATGGCCCACCCTTATGGTGCGGGAGTGGGCTTGTTCCCAAATGTACTCCCACAGGTCTTGGCCTCCCCACACAACTTTTCCATGGATTTTCCAGTCGTTTGATTTCCATGTGGGCATCCAGGCCGTGAGTCCCTTAAAAACTGCCCAGCTGTCAGTGTAGATGTTAATGCTGGGTGAAGGATCTTCTTGCAAAGTCATTAATACTGCTTTTAGCTCTGCATACTGGCTTGATCCTCCAATACCTGTCTCCTGAAGGACTGTGTCAGAGCTTGGGTTGTATGCAGCTGCGACCCACTGACGCCCTGATGAGTTGATTGTGGCAGAACCATCAGTGAACCATGCTGACTCTCTTTGGTCCAATGACAGGGATTCAAAGGATGGAGCTTCCTGGATAGGAGAAGTCTTTAGGACGGGAACTTCTTCTTGTGACTCGGTGCTGGTAAAAGTGACAAGCCCAGCCAACTGTCTGGAGATTTCTCTGACATCCCCAGCTGCAATTCCCCCTCTCTCCTGAAGATACCATTTCCACTTCATCAATGTCTGGTTTTGGGCTACAGTTGTCCTTGTGGTCAGTCCATTATCTCGCACCCACCCTGCGATGGGCAGTGCAGTGTGGATGGTGACTGGGTCTCTACCAGTAATGGGCTCTACATGTAGAAGTGCCATGTATGCCCCAAGCAGGTACTTTTCCAAGGGCGTATATCTTCTCTGTGCCCCATTTAATTGTTTCGACCAAAATCCGATGGGTATGGCACGCTGTCCTCTCTTTTCATTGGGTTGCCACAAGCTCCAGGAAATCACGCTGTTCTCCTCCACTACATCCAACTGAAATGGCACGCCTGGTCTCACAGGCCCTAGCCCTTGGTGCTGCAAAATAGCTTCTTTAGCAGCGAGAAAGGCAGTTTGCTGTTCAGGACCCCATGAGAAATCAGTCTTTTTCCTCGTTACATTGTAGATGGGTCTGAGAATCAGTCCAAGGTGTGGGATAAATGACCTCCAGAACCCCACTACTCCAATGAACCTCTGCGCCTCATTCTTGGTGCTAGGGGGAGACAGTCCTTGAATAGTCTGCACGACTTTCTCAGGAATTCTTCTTGTTGGGCCGGTCCACATGATCCCTAGAAACTTAACCTCAGTGGCAGGTCCCTGAATTTTGTCCTTGTTAATAGCCCACCCTCGGGCTTCCATATGCTGCATCAGCAAAGGCAAAGCGGCAGTCACGTTTTCCTTTGTTCCAGAGATCATGATGTCGTCAATATAGTGAAATACTGCAACTTTCAGATTAATCATCTTCAAATCTCGGGCCACTAATCCGTGGCAGATGGTAGCTGAGTGCCTGTAACCTTGGGGGACGACTTTGAAGGTGTACTGGAGGCCATCCCAGCAGAAAGCAAACTGGTCTTGACTTTCTGAGTCTATTGGGATAGAGAAAAAGGCATTAGAGAGATCGATCGTGGCATGATATTCTCCAGTCTCTTTAGCAATTCTTTCGACTATGGAGATCATATCAGGTACGGCTGCTGCCAACGGAGGAGTCACTTTGTTTAAACCCCTGTAGTCCACAGTCATCCTCCAGGAGCCATCTGGCTTCTTTACTGGGAACACTGGAGCATTGAAAGGACTTACAGCTGGTCTAATGATTCCTACCCGTAACAGTTCTTGGATGGTTTCTCCAATCTCTGTGTGACCTCCTGGCAGCTTGTACTGCTTAAAGCATACCGGTTTCTCTGGTGGGGGGATGTAGACAGGGGTCCATTTCGCATGCCCTCTTACTACGGCCTTCACTGCCCTCATCAGATAGGGTTTGTGTTGATAGCCAAAAGTGAATTTGCCCAATTCAGTTTCAACAGACTGACCTAAAAGTACATCTATACCAAGGATGTTCTCTTCCAGGTCAGAAACCAACACATTTGCCCAGAAACCCGGCCCTTTACCAATTGCCAGTTTTACTCTCGTTCGGACTGCTGGTGTTGTCTGCCCTCCCAGTCCTTCTACATAAATGATTTCTCCCTTGTGATTGGAAGGATTCCCCTGCAAGAGGGTGACTTCTGCTCCAGTGTCTACTAGAGCCATGACATGAGTGGGGCAAGATGATTTTCCCCACCAAACAGTGACAGGTACATATGGGCGTCGGTCTCCCGCTGTCACTGCCCTCATTGCTTTTGCTGGAGACCCACCTTCCCTTCACAAGGGATGAGAAACTTCCCAGTTCCTCCTCTTGTGATTTTCTAAATCTGCCCCAGGGTACAAGGAAATGTTGTCTTTGTGGTGGGATTTGGAAATAACAGGGGAAATCTCATCCTCTTCTGATCCAGGGCTGCTATCACTAGAAATGGGCCTAAGTTGGGCGGGGTTACCTACTAACTGCTTCCATCTTTTTAATAGTTCTGCAGTAGGAATGCCATCAATTTCCTCTCTGGGTATACCCCCCTTTAACAAATCCACCCACATTTGTCTCCTTGTGATAACTATCCTGTTTTTTTCCTTATTTCCAGGCTCCCCACCCTTCACCACCTTTTTCCTTTCCGTTACCCTTTGCTTCCTTTTATCTGATCGCTTAGGCCTTATTTCGTCTATGGACCTAACAGGCTTTGTCCTGCCTCCCCCCTCCAATTCTCCCAATTCACAGAGGAGGGCTGTAGCATCATGAATTCTACCCTGGGATCCTAAACCTCCTAATAATGACAACAATGGGGCTTTAAGGTTACCAGGGGCAAATTTCATTAGTTTAGAGCGCAGACTGGCTGTAAAAGGTTCCATATCAGGCCCCATCCAATCACGAATATGGCTTAGTCCGGTTATACAACCCATTTCCCTTAATCTGGAGGCACCCTCAGTTATATTGCTCCAGGGGTAGGTGTTTTCCAGATCCCTGGGATCAGCATATACCCGGACTATCCCATCTCTCACAAGATCTAACAGTGAAAAATTCACTGTAAAGTCTCGTGCTTTGCGCATTGCCTGGCGCAGTTGTGGGTCATGGGTCAATACACCCATGGCCACGGCTTCTTTACCTGACAAAACAATACTGTCGGCTCCCTCATCCCACAGTCGCAAAACCCAACTCATTAGAGGTTCCCCAGGTTTCTGTTGATATTGTTTTGCTAAATCAGTCAATTCAGTCTGAGTATATTCCCGCAACTCCTCAACCTCAATGTCTTTGGGGTTGCGGTAATGTACTTCACCGTCAGCCATGTCTTCCCGGTCATGCTGTCTTTTCCTATGTTTAGTAATAAGGGGCCTAGCACATTTTTTAGGCTTTATATCCTCATCAGTAAACTCTACCACTATTTCTTCCTCACTGTCGCTAGGGGTTGAGTCACTATCACTATCAGAGGGTACAGTAATCTTCCTTACTCTTTCTTTCTTAACAGGCTTTTGAACTCTCTTATTTCTTATAGCATTGATAGACTTACTCATCTGGAGTTTGTCTTCCAATTCCTCTGCTCTACTAGTAGCAGTTTTGATGCACTCAGAAGCTACAGTAAGCTGATCCCTTAAAGCCTGCACCTCCCCCTCTGCTCTCTTTCTTTTGTCTGTCTCTGTATAGAGAGCATGCACATAAACCCAGCCCAAAGAAGCCACAATCTTTCTTGCTGCCTTATTTATAAATGACATTTCAAGAAGAAATTTTTGAAAATGGATTGTAACTGTATCATCCCATACCTCATTTCCTGGGTTGGCATATTTGGCCAGTTCCTCTGCTAAAGGAAACCATGGCCCCTCTGTTGCCCAGCTTGGTATATTGCATCCCTCCTTTTTTCCTGATATGTTCTCGGCACCCTTTTTTCCCTTAAAGAGTCTGCGAAACATTGTTGCTTGGTAAAATACAAATAGATTACCCACAAAAGTGCAATATCAATCAGAAACTCAGTGTAATCCCGGACGAGCCCCCAATGTCTTGCTTATGTGTAATTTGTCTAAAATTTACAAAATATATTTGCAGCCCTCAAATATATAAAGGAACTTAAGAGCTCAAACACATATATATATATACAATTGCGCCTTGTTTGTCTAAGAGTTCACTTAAAAACAGTGAGTTTTGAGGATAATTGCACTACAGTTAACTCACTACACAAGCAATCAGACACAGACCCCAGACAAAGGAAAAAACAGGTTTAACTAGTTATCAAGAACAATAGTTTCTATTGAAAAAAATAAAAGGAAAATAATGCAATAAAAGCCAATATAGTTACAAAAATGCAATTCAGTAGCTTAACAATAGTTCAACAAACTTATCTTAGTTAAGCTGGTTCCGATTCCAAGGTCACTTGGGTCTTCAGTTTCCAAACAACAGCAGAAGGTCCATCATGTGTCTCCGGTTTGGGTGTGAGAGGGAAAGAGAGAGAAATCCTCCTTGCAATTCCTTTTGTCCGGCAATAGGACCGCCCCTCTTGACCAATCACATGTCTCCAAAATTGTCCAATGGGTGAATGCTATCTTATTAACCAATGGGAAATCTACACATATACCCATAGGAAGACAAGCCGCATGGTTTCAGCCATCTTGGAAACAGTCTTCAGCCATTTTGTAACATTCCAACTCAAACAATTTATACATTTATAGCAGATCAAACCCATAATGTGTCTGTAGCACTACAGAGGGTTACATCACAGCCCCCCCCCCCCCCCCCATAAAAAAAAGCAATGATCAACTGTAGTGTCAACTGTCTAATCAAAAAATGGATTCCAGATAAAAGGAAAACAGATTTTATTTTAATAGGATGCTTGCACCCAGGGTCTGCTCCTACTAACTAATGGGCTTCAAGGCCTTGGACTGGAACTTTGGCTGAGTGACAGTCACTAGGTTTGCTTGCCTTGCAAGGGACCTACCACCTTTTACCACTACCCAGAGCACCTATGGGGCAATCAGGGGCTCACCTTCTCTCAGGCAAAGGACCAACAGACTGACAGGAGAAAGGAGTGACTAAAATAAATATATAAAAAAAATACAATTCTGTGATTACTCACCTTGTAGAATTGGTATGCAGCACGTCCTGCTCCAGATAATGATTCATAACATCTGGGATTACCTCCACAAGAGGGCGCTTTACTGCAGATATATATACCCATATATACCCATATATATCCACATATATACCTAGGAGCCTCCCACTAATTCCCCAGTATAGAAAAGCGAACCAGGAGAAGCCAATAGAAACTTAACAACGTTAACAAGGATAACAATCACCATAAAGAGGATCCAAGAATAAAGCAATCAGGGTGGGATGGAGCAGGACGTGCTGCATACTTATAATACCAATTCTACAAGGTGAGTAATCATAGAATTGTATTATTCTAAGTATGCAGCACGTCCTGCTCCAGATAATGATTCATAACATCTGGGACATCCAATAGCAGTGTCCATAAAAAGGGTGGGGATCCCAAAAAGCAACAACGCGCAGTTCAAACCACTGCTGCCTGCAGAACCTTACGGCCAAAAACAGCATCCGCTGAGGCCTGAACATCAACCTTGTAAAACTTGGAAAGGTATGAACAGAAGACCAAGTAGCAGTCTTACAAACTTGTTCAACAGAAGCCTGGTGTTGGAAGGCCCAGGAAGCCCCAACAGCACGGGTAGAATGAGCAGTAACACGGAAAGGAGGATCCTTTCCCCTAGCAGAATAGGCCCTAAAAATAGCCTGACGAATCCATTTGCTAATAGTAGACTTAGCAGGAGCCAAACCCTTCTTGGGACCCGAGGGAACCACAAACAAGGCATCCGTCTTTCTGAAAGGCGCAGTTGCCACCAGATAGAATTTCAAATTCCTGACCACATCCAGAGAATGCAAGGCCCTCTCCTTGGAGTTACCAGGATTAGGACACAAGGAAGGAAGCACAATGTCCTGATTGAGATGGAAGGCAGAAACAACCTTAGGCAAGAAATCTGGTTTAAAGCAGAAAACCACCTTGTCCTGGTGTCTCTCAAAGTAGGGGGCCTGAATAGAAACACGCCTGACCGAGGTGATAGCCACCAAAAAGGCTACCTTCAGAGTAAGGATAGACAAAGCAGCCTCATGCACAGGCTGAAATGGAGGACCCTGAAGGGCAGACAAAACCAAATTCAAATCCCAGACTGGCAACAGGGGTTTACGGGGAGGACGCACATGAGCGACCCCCTGGAAGAATGTCTTGACCAGAGGATGTAGAGCGAAGGATCTCTGGAAGAAAACAGCCAAGGCAGACACGTGACCCTTCAAAGTACTGAGCTGAAGACTCAAATCCAAACCATGTTGAAGGAACTCCAGGATCCTAAGAATGGAGAACACACGACAGGGAAAAGCCTTAGACTCACACCAGTCAATTCGCCAGGTCCTATAGTAAATGGTAGAGGAGGATTTCTTCCTAGCCCTGACAAGAGTATGAACAACAGAATCAGACAATCCTTTCTCCCTTAGGATGGATGTTTCAGCAGCCAGGCCGTCAAAGCCAGCGTTTGTAAATTGGGATAACAAAGCCGTCCTTGTAAACTGCTGAGATGCACGGAACATTGTCCTCGGCCCAGGACAGAATCATGGACACCTCCCTGAGGGCACTCTAGCTCCGAGTCCCTCCCTGATGATTGATGTAGGCGACCGCCGTCTGGTTGTCGGAGCGAACCTGGACCGGCAGGCCCCGAAGGTGTGGAGTCAACTGTGCCAGTACCAACCGAACCGCCCTCAGCTCCAGGACGTTGATGGGAGCGTGGGCCTCCTGAGGGCCCCACAGCCCCTGGAATTGAAGGGCTCTCCAGTAGCCCCCCCCAACCCGACAGACTGGCATCCATAGTGACCGTCTCCCAACATGGTTCCAGAAATGATCTGCCCCCCAGAAGATTCATGGAGTCCAGCCACCACAGGAGGGACCGCCGACCCAGAGGACAACAAATGCCTGATCCAGAGACAGGGTACTCTTGTCCCAGACTGAAAGGAGATGGAGCTGAAGGGGTCTCATGTGAAATTGGGCATAAGGGACTGCCTTGAAGCAGGCCACCATCTGTCCCACCAATTGCATCCCTTGCCTGATGGTAGGACGAGGACTGGACAGCATGAAATGAACCAGAGCTTGAAGAGAATCCACCTTCTGCTGAGGAAGAAAAATCCTGGCCTGAATGGTATCCAGATTCATGCCCAGGAAGGGGGTCACCCGGGACGGGGAGAGGGAGGATTTGGGATAATTGATCACCCATCTGAACGTTTCCCGGGCAGTCACTACCGTCTGGGTATCCAATTCTGCCTGCTGGAGAGAATGAGACGTAATGAGAAGGTCGTCCAGATAAGGCAGAATGCGAATGCCCCGGGCTCTGAGAAGGGCCATCACACCCGCCAGCACCTTGGTGAACACTCTGGGGGCAGAGGTGAGACCGAAGGGATGTGCCACAAATTGGTAGTGCTGGTCCTCCATGGCGAACCTGGGGAACCGCTGATGCCCTGGGAAGACCGGCACATGAAGGTAAGCATCCTTGATGTCTATGGAGGTCATGAAGTCCCCCGGGCGCAAAGAGCTGATTGCGGAGCGCAGGGTCTCCATGCGAAAGCGTCTGGTCCTGATGAACTTGTTGAGAAGCTTTAAGTCCAGGATGGGCCTGATGGAACCATCCTTTTTGGGTACTATGAAGAGATTGGAATAATAACTCTGACCTCTCTCCCCCGTAGGGACCGGACAGATGACCCCCATATCCAATAGGTTCTGTACAGCCAGAAACAGACCCCGAACTGCCGGGGGGTCTAGAGGAATCCGAGACCTGAGGAATCGTGGAGGAGGCCATGCAGCGAACTCTAGCTTGTAGCCGGAGGACACAACCTCCAGAATCCACCTGTCTGAGATCTGTTGTCCCCAGACATGAGCGAAGAGTTGCAGCTGTCCCCCCACCCGTAAGGGTGAGGGCGCCCCTTCATGGCTGAGCGGGCTTGGTGGCAGATTTGGGCTTGGAGCCCCAGGAGGATCCGGGACGGGCACGGCCTCTGCCCTTGCCCCAGAAGTCTCCCCTGTGCCCCGCAAAGGACACCCTCCTCCCTGACCTGGATCCATGAAAGGAGGGAGTAAAGGACCCCGAACCCCTAAAGGGTCACCGCTGTTTTTTGCGTTGGGGCAACTTACCTCCCTTTGTAAAAAGGTCCAAACGGTCACCGAAAAGGCGCAGCCCCTTAAAGGGTAGCCCTGTGAGAGCCTTCTTAGCAGCATTGTCAGCTGCCCACTGGCGCAGCCAAACCGAACGGCGAATAGAAACAACCAGAGCCGAGGTCCTGCTACACATCCTAATGGTGTCATCTAAGGCAGAAAGGACATAAGCGATAAACATCTCACATTGTGATAAGGCTCTGAACTTGGAACCTTCCAGAAGGCCCTTGACCAGAGCCCTAATAGCCACCGCAGTAATAGCAGATGCACAGACCAGGTGCAGGGCCGATCCTACACAGGCAAAGGCATGGGAAGCCAGCTGATCAATACGCTGGTTGTCAGGAATCGGCACTTACCTGGACCCCGTTCCAGCGTTATCCCACGGGCGGCTGGCCACAACAGCAGTTCCCGCTCGGCGGCAGCGGTGGCCGGCACGTCCACGCCTCTCTCTGCCTCGTGCGCACGCGCGAGCACGTTTTTCATATGCCCTCCGGCGGCGCTGCTCTCAGCGTGTCCGCCGGAGGCAGCTGTGTTAGAGCCTGTGGGCTCAGCCAGGGGAGGAACTCCTCCCTCTCTCCTGTTGTGGGCCAATGAGCCCAGCTAGGGACAGGTCAGGCCAATCCTGGCTTGGATCCTAAGTGCACCAATCATTCACACCTTCCCTCTCTGTCTGCCCCTATAAAGGGTTTCCTCCCTCAGTTGCCCATTGCCTGTGATAGCGCTCAGAACCTTGTGTACTCTATTCCTGTGAAGTTTAGCCTGTTGCCGATTTGATTGAACTGACCATTCTCGATCCTGAACCCTTGTTGCCGACCTCTTCCTGTATTGACGCCTCTTGATCCTGAACCATTGTTGCCGACCTCTGCCTGTATTGACGCCTCTTGATCCTGAACCCCTGTTGCCGACCTCAGCCTGTACCCCGACTACGTCTTGCCTGATCCTTGGTGCCACTACGATCTCTGCCTTCCAGTTATCGACCTATTGCCTGTTTCTGGACTTCCGTCACTCACGCTCCAGTTATTGGTTCTCCAGATCTCTCCATATAAGCTTGCATCCTTTGAGCCAATAAGTCCTGGGGGCAACCGATCCCGGGTAGGCGTACTTGTGTCCCGGCAAGCGGGGGCTCCTATAGGTGAAGCTGGCTGTGGAGATTAGGGGTTGCGAGTTCATCAAGAGGTCTGGAGTTACCCCCTAGCGTGACATTATCACAGGCCCAACATGGATGACCTGGTACAGCAGGTGCAAGCTATGGCCACAGCGATCAACCAACTCGCTCAAAGAGTGGCCACTCAGGAGTCTCGTCAAGTGCCGACTTCCTCTGTACCACCTCATTTCTCCGAACCTAAGATTCCACTGCCTGAGAAATTTTTGGGATAACAAGCAAAATTTTCCAATTTCAAGAATGCCTGCAAACTATATTTTAAGTTAAGACCTATCTCCTCTGGCACAGAGGTCCAACGAGTAGGCCTTGTAATTTCCTTGCTTCAAGGAGACCCACAGTCCTGGGCCTTTAGTTTACCGTCTCATGACATTGCCCTACAATCAGTGACTGCCTTCTTCAATGCTATGGGCGTTTTATACGCCGATCCAGATATACAGTCTACCGCAGAGAATAGGCTTCGGGCCTTAAAACAAGGACGGAATTCGGCTGAAGACTACAGTGCTGAATTCCGCCGCTGGGCTATCGAAGCTAGGTGGAACGATCCAGCTTTGGGTAGTCAGTTCAGGGTGGGACTGTCGGATAGGGCCAGGGAGAGAGGCAGGGCTCCCACGTCCTACAGTCCAGCCCAGAGTCTTAGATCCCCAGTTCCCCGTGGTGAAAATACCTCAGCATCTTCCCAGGAAGAACCTATGCAATTAGGGAGAACCCGCTTATCCCAAGAGGAGAAGCAGCGTAGGCGATCCGAGGGGTTATGCCTGTATTGCGGGAATTCTGGTCATTTTGCAGGGTCCTGTCCCAACAAGGGGAAACCGGCGGAAAACTTCCGCACCCAGACCAGGTAGAGAGTACTGATCTGGGTGAGTCAGTTTGTAACTCTCTCCAGAATAAGATGCTTGTACCTATTAATTTGTTTTGGGGGTCCTCTAAGCAGACAGTTTCCGCCTTCATAGACAGTGGTGCGGCTGGAAACTTTTTGGACAGGAGCATGATCTCCACTTTAGGGATCCCTTTAGTTCCACTTGAAAGATCCTTACACGTTCTAGCTATCAATGGGAAGGCAATCCAGGGAGGTCCTATAAACACCAAGACCCCATCTCTCAGACTAATTGTTGGCTCTTCCCACTCTGAATTCTTAGAATTCTTTATTTTTGATTGTCCAGAAACTCCGGTGGTTTTGGGATACCCCTGGTTGCAACTCCATAACCCGGTGTTAGATTGGCGGGCTGGGGAATTGACCAAGTGGAGTGATCACTGTAAAGGTCATTGTTTTACTACAGGCCTCAGAAGCGTTCAAGTCTTACCACAGGAATTACCTCAGCCATATGCTGATTGGATCGATGTATTCTCCGAACGCTCCGCTGATACCCTACCACCACATCGGTCCTATGACTGCCCCATTGACCTGCTTCCTGGCACTATTCCCCCTAGGGGAAAGATCTATAACCTCACTCTGCCCGAGGAGCAAGCTATGAGGGAGTATATTACCGAGAATTTAAGGAAAGGATTTATCCGTCCCTCTACCTCGCCTGCTGGGGCCGGTTTCTTTTTTGTCGAGAAAAAAGATGGTGGCCTAAGACCGTGTATAGATTATCGAGCTTTGAATAAGATCACGGTTAAGAACCGATACCCCTTACCCTTGATCGGGGATCTGTTCAATCAAGTCACAGGAGCTCGAATTTTCTCCAAATTGGATTTGAGAGGGGCTTACAATCTGATTCGCATCCGACAGGGGGACGAGTGGAAAACTGCATTTAATGGGAAGGATGGGCACTACGAGTACCTGGTCATGCTCTTCGGTCTTTGTAATGCGCGAGCCATTTTCCAAGATTTCGTTAATGATATATTCAGGGAATATCTCGGTAGATTTGTAGTCGTCTACTTGGATGATATTCAAATTTTTTTTAATTCTTTACTGGAGCGCAGACACCATGTTAAGTTGGTGCTACAAAAATTAAGAGAGAATAACTTATTTGCTAAACTTTCTAAGTGTGTGTTTGAAGTCACTACAGTTCCCTTCCTAGGGTATGTTATTACCAACCAGGGTTTGGAGATGGACGCGGGGAAGGTTTCAGCAGTTCAGGATTGGGTCCAACCCAAAACTTTAAAGGAATTACAACGTTTTCTAGGTTTTGCAAATTTCTATCGGCGTTTCATAAAAGGGTTTTCCCATGTTGTTGCACCCCTTACCAATCTTACCCGCAAGGGGGCTTTTACTGCTAACTGGTCTCCCTCTGCCTGTGAGGCCTTTCTAACCTTGAAACGGGCCTTTACTTCGGCACCTGTGTTAATTCATCCAGATATTCATAAGGCCTTCGTTATTGAAGTAGATGCTTCGGAGCTGGGAGTGGGTGCAGTTTTGTCACAGTATTCTGGTAACCCTGAGCGTCTCCATCCATGCGCTTATTTTTCACGTAAATTCAGTACCGCGGAACAAAATTATGATGTTGGCAATAGGGAACTATTAGCTATTAAACTGGCATTTGATGAATGGCGACATTGGTTGGAGGGTTCATTACATCCTATAACTGTGTATACCGATCATAAAAACCTCGAATACATAGGTTCTGCCAAGAGGCTGAACTCTCGTCAGGCACGTTGGGCATTATTCTTCTCGCGCTTTAATTTTATTATTACTTTCAAGCCGGGTGTAAAAGATACTAAAGCTGATGCTCTATCTCGCATGTTTGGTGAATGTAAGGATCGAGGTGATACTGGTGAACCTATTCTACCCACGGGTTGTGTGGTCGGGGCGTTACTTCCTGATCTCTCCAATACCTTGGCGCCGTTTCAAGATGAATCTCCTAGTGATGTACCCTTGGGGTGCCAGTTTTTACCGCCGCACCTGCGTTCGGATGTAATTCGCAAATTTCACGATGCCAAAACTGCTGGTCATTTGGGTAACCGTAAGACGTTTATGCTTGCCCGTCGCCATGTATGGTGGCCAACCATGAGACGCGATGTTACTGCCTTTATCGACGCTTGTGCTATTTGTGCCGGAAGTAAAGGGGTTCACAAGGCTCCTAGTGGCGGTTTGGTTCCTCTTGAAATTCCTGCTGAGCCATGGACCCATATTTCTATGGATTTTATTGTAGACTTGCCTCTCTCACATGGTAATACTGTAATTTGGGTGGTCGTAGATCGTTTCAGTAAGATGGCACACTTCGTTCCTTTGGCCAAGCTTCCTTCGGCACCTGAGCTTTCGCGGCTGTTTACTTCGCATATTTTTCGTATTCATGGTATTCCGTCCAATATAGTCTCTGATCTGGGTGTTCAATTTACTTCCCGTTTTTGGAAACACTTCTGTTCACGGTTGGGAATACAGATCTCTCTTTCTTCTGCCTACCATCCCCAGACTAATGGGCAGACGGAAAGAACTAATCAAACTTTGGAACAATACTTAAGGTGTTATGTCTCTGATGCCCAAGAACAATGGGCGGAATTTATTGATTTCGCCGAATTTGCTTACAATAACGCGCCTAGCGAGAGTACTAAGGTATCTCCTTTTTATTGTAACTTAGGGAAAAATCCTAGAGCTTCTTCCCTTTCGGGGTCACCTTCCAATTTGCCGGCATTGGAGGAGTGGCTTCAGGAACGAAAGAATATCTGGACACGCGTTCAGGAGATTCTTAAGACCACTGGCTTGAGGTATAAGAAATTTGCCGATCGCCGCAGATCACAGGAACCTGTTCTTCAAGTAGGCGATCTAGTTTGGGTCTCCACTAAAAATATTGCGCTCCGTCAACCCTCTAGTAAATTGGGTCCGAAATTTATTGGTCCTTTCCCGATTATCAAGAAATTGAATAATGTGTCTTTTAAAATTCAACTCCCGCCGACTATGAAAATTCCTAATTCTTTTCATGTTTCACTGTTAAAACCGGCGAAGAATACTCCTCTTGCTGGTCCTTCGCCAATTCTTGTTGATAATGAACCCGAGTATGAAGTAAATAAGATCTTGGATTCACGTAAGATGCGTAATTCTTTACAGTATTTGGTGGACTGGGTTGGCTACGGTCCCGAGGAAAGGTGCTGGGTAGCAGCTAAGGATGTGCACGCCAGTGCTCTTGTAAAGAAGTTTCATCGTGACAATCCAGGAAAACCCGGTAAGGTTCCGGAGGCCCCTCGTGAAGGGGGGGGGGTAGTGTCAGGAATTGGCAGTTACCTGGACCCCGTTCCAGCGTTGTCCCCGGGCGGCTGGCCGCAACAGCAGTTCCCGCTCGGCGTCCGGCGCGTCCACGAGCACGGCTGTGCTCCCTCCTCGTCCCCGCCTCGTGCCCTCCGGCGGCGCTGCTCTCAGCGCGTCCGCCGGAGGCAGCTGTGTTAGAGCCTGCGGGCTCAGCCAGGGGAGGAACTCCTCCCTCTCTCCTGTTGTGGGCCAATGAGCCCAGCTAGGGACAGGTCAGGCCAATCCTGGCTTGGATCCTAAGTGCACCAATCATTCACACCTTCCCTCTCTGTCTGCCCCTATAAAGGGTTTCCTCCCTCAGTTGCCCATTGCCTGTGATAGCGCTCAGAACCTTGTGTACTCTATTCCTGTGAAGTTTAGCCTGTTGCCGATTTGATTGTACTGACCATTCTCGATCCTGAACCCTTGTTGCCGACCTCTGCCTGTATTGACGCCTCTTGATCCTGAACCATTGTTGCCGACCTCTGCCTGTATTGACGCCTCTTGATCCTGAACCCCTGTTGCCGACCTCAGCCTGTACCCCGACTACGTCTTGCCTGATCTTTGGTGCCGCTACGATCTCTGCCTTCCTGTTATCGACCTATTGCCTGTTTCTGGACTTCCGTCACTCACGCTCCAGTTATTGGTTCTCCAGATCTCTCCATATAAGCTTGCATCCTTTGAGCCAATAAGTCCTGGGGGCAACCGATCCCGGGTAGGCGTACTTGCGTCCCGGCAAGCGGGGGCTCCTATAGGTGAAGCTGGCTGTGGAGATTGGGGGTTGCAAGTTCATCAAGAGGTCTGGAGTTACCCCCTAGCGTGACACTGGTCCTCACTATCCTTCAAGGTAGTGGAATCAGGGGAATGCACCACAGAAGTGTTGGACAACCCCAAAACAGGGGCATCCACTTCTGGGGTAGTTGACCAACATTTAACCACATCCGATGGAAAAGGATACCATTTATCCCATTCCTTAGAGATACCAGGAAGCCGGCTAGGCCGCTCCCATTCTTTGAGAACCAGATTATTGAAATGTGCCTGTTCTGGAAATTCCAAATGTGGCTTTGCAGTACCGAACAATTCCCCCTGTTGCTTGGGCGCCGCAGCAGGAAGGGAAATGGAAAGCACTTCAAAGATTTGAGTCAAAAGTCTATGGGTGTCATCAGCATCCCAATGCTCTGAGCCCACATCAGCACCACGGCAATGCTGATCATCAGAAAATTCTGAATCCAAGAATAATTCCCCTTCCTCAAGAGGGGTATAGTCAGTTAAATCAAGGAAATCTTCAGTCTCCATAGGAAAGGCTGATGCAGCAGGCGCCACATGCCGTCTCTTAGCTGGGGCCTTACGGGCCACAGAGCTAGCAATCAATCTCTCAATGTTGGCCAGCCTGGAAGAGACATCCGGCTGAGACTCCCCACTAGTATTAATCTCACTGGGAGTCATAATCGCTCACAGGGGATGCCCCAAACACCACACACAGCCGTGCTTGTCCCGATGGGACCCAAAGCACAGTATCCTGTGAAGCCTCCATATGGTGATTTTAGTGGTACAACTGGCCAGTAGGAATTACGCTGTACAGCTACCCGGGATGCCCCAAATGTCTGCTAGGATAGTGGGAGGATTTAAATATTTAGGCCGCTAATAAAGTTACATAGAACTAATAGAGGGCACAGGACCGGGAGAAACCTCTAAACCAGTTTCCCCGCCTGTAAGACATAAAAACATTACACCCCATTAGTTATACAGAAAAAATAAATGGATAATAATGGCAAAATAAGGTCCGCTGGGGCACTCACGGAACGCCCAAGAGCTAGCAATCGTCCAGGCAGCAGAGACAAGATGGCGCTGGAGGGCTCTGAATGGGCGGGCCGCATGAGGTGAGATGCGGAACGCGCCAGTCGCTAAGCCACGCCCCCTCCAGGAAGCACGGGGACAGGCCGAGTAGACGCCACCCCACAGCCAATCAGTACACAGTAGGCCCCAGGGTGACGTCACCGCTGACAGCTTTGCACAGCGGTGTGAAGGCAAGCACTCACACAACCAGACACTCACCCCCCCCCCCCCCGACGAACCGGGATAGTGGGAGGAGGTGGTTGGATGCCCATAAAGACACCCAAAATATGTAAGGGAGGGCATATAGCGGACGGGGCATCCCAAGTCAGGTTCACCATACCTGGATTTGCGGTGGAGCAAGCTCCTAGTAAAGCACCTCTAATAGGTGCTGCCTACCATCTCCCGACCATGCAGCCAAGGCTGGGAGGCAGAATAAAAGGTGGAACGGGTGGGAATAGTCCTACAGGGCCACGGGCTGTGAAGCTCGGCTCACCTGCGAGAAGAGAAGCCATCATCTTGTCCTTCGCAGCCCACTGCAGAGAAGAAACTGGGGAATTAGTGGGAGGTCCCGGGTATATAAGGACCGGGAGGGGCCTCTTTTTGCCATCTCTGCAGTAAAGCGCCCTCTTGTGGAGGTAATCCCAGACGTGCTGCATACTTAGAATAAATTAAGTGTCAATATCTGGCAAGACCAGGGTGCTCAGTGTTGTGACCCAAAAAAGGAGGCGTGTGAACCTAGTTGCCCCAGTTGATGAAATCTCTTGCCTTGCATGCAGACCTTTACTTCACAAATTTAAAAGGACACAATGTTATATACAATTGCATGCTATAGTATTACGATTGCCCTTTGTTGGAAATACATTTCCCAGCCCAAATCATAGCGGCCCAAGAACAAAATGTATTGAAACTTTGCTAGCAGGTAGTATTCTCCTATCCTATACTGTTCGATAGTTGAGGGGGCAGCCATGACCTAGTGGTTAAGAGGCCAATCTTGTGACAGGAATGTTGCAGGTTCGACTTCCGGCCTGGACATTACTGAAGTGCAAGGCACCTATCCCCCATGATTGGAGTATCTTGTCGCTCAGGGCATGTATTCAATGGTGGGTTTGTGTTTCTACTCACTGCATGGACGGGTTAAATGTGGAGAACACGTTCCTATGTGTGCGTAAGCACCATTAGGCAATTAAACACTTACTATTGAGGCAGATTTGGATTTCTTAACACCACTCCAACTGACAAGTGATATCAAACAAGGATCCCCTACTCTCACATAGAAACCCGGTTTCTTATCTCGAGACAACATTAAGTTCAGAAGTAGTTAGGAACTCTGTAGTCGATTCTGCAACAAAGGAAGTTTCCTGCATACACATGTTGGAGATGCAACAGCCTAGCTTTGTCTACATTTGCTGGATTGGCTGCAGTTTACATTTATGACACTAGATGTCGCTTTTACGAATGCTTATCTGTAGGCTCTCTATGGTTTTTAGAGTAGGTTGTCTGTACATTGAGCTGCACTCTATGACGTTTTTTTCCTGTCTGTGTTATCCACCATGTAGGGCAAACCTTTAATTACTGCTCACCAGTTCTGTTACTTCCTAAATGTCTATCTGGATTTGAGTCTGCTGCACTATGCACTCACACTCTGCAATGACCAGATAAAGTCCAGTGACCAGATGTGGCCCAGGCAGAGCAAAGCCCCGAACAGAAGACAACGCGGTCTATGCAGAGATTGACTTAAGGAAGCTTTCCAGAGACCTCTCCTGTATACAAGGAAGACAAAAAGAAAAATATATAAAAGGAGGAAAAATAGCCAGCAGCTCACAGTGTAACTCAGTGGCCAAGCTGAAAAATGACAATTATCAGCTATGTTCAGCTAGTTTAAAGTGGAAATGCTATTATCCAGAGATGACTTATGGGATGTTATCACTACAGGGAGGCCACAGGATGATTATTAGGACTGGGACCAAGTGAGAATAAAGCAGAAAGGCATGTGGGATGTACTGAAAAGACTGCTTTAGAGATCCAGTTTAACCAGAAAGTTGTTTCTGCTGAGGAAACTTTACAAAATGAGGCTTAGCAGAGAGCAGGACATGCAGGATCATATAAATGCCATGCTGGAAGCGATCGCACAACTCAGATCAGTTAAGAATATAACAGGTCAGGTTTAGAGATGTGCATGACTCCACAGAAACTCTTATCTGTGAAGGGTCTGCAAGCCAAAGGACTCGCTATAAGATTCCAAGGTAACCAGTTTTCTTTCCTGGACATCAAGCAGACGATAACCTTAAGTGCCAAGCTGAATGATCATCTGCATCACACAGTGAAGGAAAAGGTGATATTATGCACCCATAAACACAATGATTGTATACACATGTGGCACAGGCATTTAGGTCACAGACACCCAGAATGCATACAGGAACTACCAATGAGGAGTCTGACAGTATCCCCTCGTCCAGTTACTGTGAGTGTGAATGCTGCATCAAATTCAAAGCTACAAGAGCAAAACTTCCTAAAGTCAATCAGAATAGAGCTTCAAGCGCACTTGACATAATTTACAGTGACGTATGTGGTCCCCTAGACCCACCTACACCTGGAGGCAACAGGTACATAGTGACTTTCATAGACGCCTATTCAAGATACAGTCACTTACCTAATGCAACACAAAAAGTAAAGTTCTTGACAAAATACAGAACTAGTATGTAGTAAAGAGAAGTAATGTGTTTCAGAGGAAACCTCTCATACTTCGAAGTGATAATGGAGGTGAATTCACAGGACATTACATACAAGAGTACCTAAAGCAGGAGAGAATAGGGCATCAAAGGACGTCCCATACACACCAGAGCAAAATGGGGTAGCTGAAAGGAAGAACAGAACTCTGACTGAAATGATCAGATGTATGCTGACAGACTACCACAAAAATATTGGTGTGAGGCAGCAATGACAACCACTTACTTGCAGAACAGAGAAAACTCCATACGAACTGTGGCACAAAAAGAGAAGCCAAGTGTAAAACATCTAATCTTTCCTATGACAGTAATGAACTTTAGTTAAGACTTCTTCTAGTGAAAATATTTGTCTTAAGAGATTATTGGCTATTAATCATGAAGGGTTGAAAGCCTGCAGCCATGCAAACAGCCAAACCTATTAACAGAAGAGCAGGTCACTTTTGTCATGAAGTGCATCTGTGTGCGACAGTCTGGAACATTCCTACTAAATGCCATCCTAGGCAAGTCCAAATCATGAGCCACCCTTCCCTGCATTTCTCTAGTTCTGAACTATCCAGGCTGTCAGAAGTCATTGGGAAACAAACAAGTTGTCCATTAAATTTGGAAATATAAACTGAGTCACTTGGTTCAGGTGCAACAGACTTTTATTTTTCCCTTTTTGTGCCATTTGAGGTATAGTAAAAAAATAACTTGCCATTTGGCTTACCCTAAATTTTGTAAAATACAATTCTGTGAAGTACTCACCTGTAGAATTGGTATTATACGTATACAGTACGTCCTGCTCCAAATATAATACTTACAATTGGGTTATCCTCCGCCAGAGGGCGCTGTGGCACTGCAGACATGCAAAAAACAGGCTCCTCCCGGCCCTTCATATACCCGGGGACCTCCCACAAATCCCCAGCATTGAAAAGCAGTGAACCAGAAGCCGGGAGAAACCAACCACCAAAAACAACTGGTAATAATAACAATAACAATCACCATACAGGGGATCCAGAATAATGCAAAACCAGGGTGGGGTGGAGCAGGACGTACTGTATACCTATAATACCAATTCTACAGGTGAGTACTTCACAGAATTGTATTATTCTAAGTATACAGTACGTCCTGCTCCAAATATAATACTTACAATTGGGACATCCAATAGCAGTGTCCATAAAATAGGATGGGATCCCCAACAAAAAAGGCACAGTAGGCCGTCGAGGCACTGTAACCTGCAACCTTGCCACCGAAAGCGCCAGGAGCAAAGGCTCCAGCGTCAAATCGTAAAAACCCTTGAAAAGGTATGAACCAGAAACCAAGGTAGCCATTTAGCAAACCTGTACAACAAAACCTGGTGATGAAAGGCCAAAGGATACCTATTCACCAGTAGAATCAGAATAAGGCGAAAGAAGCTCAGCACCTCAAAGGAATAGGTCTGAGTAACAGCCTGACAAGATCAAGCTCTAACAATCATTCCAGGAAGAAGCCAATCTTCCCTAGGACCAGAAGGAAAACCATCCAAGCCAATCTTCCCTAGGACCAGAAGGAAAACCATCCAAGCAAAGGCTAGGCCAAGGCCGCGTAACCCCTGGGAGCAGACAAGATCAGGCACATACAGAGTTAGGTGCCCACAAACCCAGAGGGGCATCAGTCCCCTTAAGGAACCAGGAAAACAATCCAGGAAAAGGATTCCAGCACCAGATGAGGGAAAATAAATCCCCGTGCCTCAGAGTTACAAGGAATAAGGTACAAAAGAAAGACGATGTCTTAAACCCATGAGCCTAAACCACCACCAGAGGTAGAAAGGTCCGGCGTAAGGCGGATAACAAGGAACGAGGGCTAGCGAGGATGCACAAGGGTGCATAACAAGGAACGAGGGCTAGCGAAACAGAGCCACCCGCTCAGACACACGTCTGACTGAGTCAGCAGACCCAAGGGACAACGATGAATGTAAAAGACAGTCAGACAGCCTCCTGAATAGGCCCAAAAGGAACTTCCCACAAGGCAGCAGTAACAAAAAATTCAAATCCCAACAGGGATCATAGAATTAAATGAGGCACGCAATGAGCAACCCCCGAAGGAAAGATTAGCCGAGGGAAATAAGCAGAAGACTTCTACCGGAAGGCGGACAGGGAAGAACCTGACCCTTCAGAGTACCGAGTTGGGGAGCCAACTCCAAGCCATGCTGTATTAACTCTAGAGCCCTAAGAACAGAGAACGCCCAATGGGAAAGAGACCTAGGCTAACACCTATCCATATGGGTAAGCCATACCTCATAAGAGTGAAAGAGGAAGAAGAGCGCTGCTCTTAGACTTCCATTAGTCACTAACACAGAGGGAAGCATCCCGTGTCCATAAGAATGGAAGAACCAGCAGCCAGGCCGGCTAGGCCAGACTGTAGAATTGGAGTGATGTAACGGAGACCCTGAGCGAAACAGGGCGACACCCCTGGCAGAACGTATAGAACAACTACCCTAAGGTATCACGGCTGCAAATCCACACTCCACTAGGCCCCCCGAATCAATGGTCCCCCTACCAGAGTGATTTTGCATAGAAAACCGCCTAGCAGGGGGAAGGGAGACAAGGCCAAAAGGCCAGAATGCCCCGTCATAAAAATATCAAATCCTCATGACCACGGTCAGAGGAGCCAAGTGGCAAGAGCCTGAAAAGGTGGCAAGAGCCTGAAAAGGTGACGGAGCACCAAACAAGCCATACTGGTTGAACATCATAGAGAACCCAGGGATAGCACAACCTGTCACAGAGGGACCTCCACAGGAGTGAATACCAATGATAAGCAGGGAACAGTATCCTCCACCCAGAACAGGAACCTATACCTTCCTGGGGAACCATCCTGCACTAGGTCCCACACAGATGAAAAATGGCAGGCCACAGTCATCAGACAGACCGCCCAGGCAGGCCTGGAAGAGGAGAAGACAGGCGAGATAGCGTCAGCCTGAAAACTCACTGTACTGATAGGTACAAGGACCTCCTAGAAGGCCCCATCTTCCCCACACCCGCATGGGGTTACAGAAGGAAAAAACCTCCATGCCGCCTGAAGGGTTGGCATCCACGGTGATCATCTGTGGAAGGGGCAAGAAAAGAACTGTCCCCAGACAGGATCCTAGAGTAAAACCACTCAAGGGGGGACTCCTAACCAAGGGCAAGGGTACACATGATCCCGCTCCAGGGATGCTGGGTCCCAGTCCAGTAGTAAGAATAGAAGTTGTAGAAGAAAACCCCTGGTAGAGGAATATAAGGAACTTCACTAAGCAAGTCACCAAGACGGGCCCACCAGCCGCATTCCTGCCTGGTGAAGGGACTGGAACAGCAAGTAGGGACTGAACCCACGCAACCAGATTGTCCACCTTATTGTAGAGGGAGGAAGATTCTCGCCTGACCGAGACTAGATTCATCCCTAGAAATGGAGATACCCATCAAGAGGACAAGGAGGACAAGAGGTTAAGAAAACACCCATCCAGAAGACTCTCAAGTGATGGCACCAGCCGAGTAGCTAACTCGACCTGACAGAGATTGGGAAGCGAAAACGACCTCCTGGCAGGCCTCTCGCGGGCTCCCCTTGGTCTCAACAGAGACCTAGCCTCCATTAGTACCCTGGTGAACACCGTGGGGGCAGAAGAGAGGCCAGATAACAAGGCCACGGAATAGCGGTGTTGGACATCCAACACAACCAGAAAATCTTGAGTGTCTAGAAGACACAGGGAAGTGAGCATAAGCATCCCTGATCTCCCCAGAAGGCAAGGACCCACTAGGCGCAAGGCGCTAGTGGCCCATCCTGGGAATTTTCATGCAGAAAACTGCCTGCAAAGCAGAATTGCCAATAACTTGTGATTAAGAAGGGCAGACAGACTCATTCTTTTGGGAGAATGTGAAGGGGCTGGCGTAACGGCACCTGCCTCTGCCTGATAAGGGCAAACTGCAAGTGACCTCCAATACACGGCCTGCACCAGCACCTGAACAGAGGCAGGGGCCAGGAGTACCCTGACAATCATGGGGGAGGCCGCGCGGCAAACTTTATCCTGTATCTGGAGGAAACTACCCCCTGTATCCACCAGAAAGAGGCAAAATGCCTCCTGATAGGAGCAAGGTGCCGCAGTCGTCCCCTCGCCCAGGCGGGCGAGGGCACCCCATCATGCTTGAGGGGATTTGGTGGAAGATTTAGGTTTCACCCTGCCGGAGGGCCCAGAGCGTTGTCTGTTGCTCATGGGGCAGGGGTCTGTGCTACAACTCCGGGAGGACACCCCCGGGTCTTGTTTAACGCTATGGTATGGAGGGGAGACCCTGTCCCGAGGGGGCCGAGACGGGCGCCTGCGCCGGGGTTATTTGCCCTTCTTTCCAAACAGGTCCAAACGGGACCCAAACAGGCGATGCCCTTTAAAGGGGAACCTGGTAAGAGTCCTTTTAGCAGCATAGTCCGCACCCCACTCTCGCAGCCAGACCATGCGACGCATCGCCACCACAAGGGCGGAAGTCCTCGCACACATTCTAATGGTGTCATCCATAGCTAAAAGGATAAATCTTAGAAATACATCACAACTGGAGAGTGCATTAAACACCTCCCAGGAAAGATCGTTAACGTGATGCTCAAGCATCTGTCCGATGAGGGTTTTGGCGGCCACTGCAGTGATGGCCGTGGCACAGACCGGGCGCAGCGCCGTTCCTGCACAGAAAAAAGCATGTGAAGCCAGTTTATCCATGCGCCGGTTCTCAGTGTCCCAAAGGGTACAGTAAGCAGGAGCTGCCACAAAGGGGGGATTTAGGAACCCCAATGATCGGAGCGTCTACCACAGGGGGCGAAGACCAACAATCAACCATCTCAGGGGGGAAAGGGTATTTCCAATGCCAGTCCCCTGGGGCCCCTAGAAGCCGACCGGGTTGTTCCCATTCCTCGAGTACGAGAGCATGGAAATGAGCCTGCTCTAGGAATTCCAAGCGCGGTGTCGCTGTATGGAAACGCTCCACTCTCGGCTGGGGAGCCGCGTTGGGGAGGGAGATAGACAGGGTCTTAAAGATTCTACTCAGCAAGCCAACGGTATCAAAATGGTTCCAGTCTTCGAGGTTAGAATCGCCATGACTCCTCGTCGGATGAGTCCGAGAACAACCTTCCTTCCTCAGAAGTAGTGCAGGCTCGCGGAGTAGCGGACTCCGCCGATCCCTTGGCAGGGGTAGAAACAGAGGGCATAGAGGACCGCTTCATGTCAGGGCCCGAGCGCTTTGTTGGGCCTGTAATAGTCTGGGCAGCCGCGGGCAGTCTGGAAGACGCAGCCGGCTGTAACTCCTTACTCGTAAGCGACTCGTCAGCAACGAGATTTAAGCCTGGTGGAATAGGGGCGTTAGGGCGAGGAACAGCCCCTGGCGATCCTGGCAGCCGGACCAGTACTTGATCGACACAGCGTGCACAGATCGGTGCGCTCTCAGCACCGAAGTGGGGGTAGCCACACGTTATACACAGCGGGTCTTGTCCCGGGGGAACCGCTGGTACAAAATTCTGAGATGCCTCAATATGGTGATTATCAGTGCAATAAATGTCAGTAGGGATTTATGCAATAAGCAACCCTGGATGTCCCAAAGGCCCGCTAGTAATGTGGGAGAATTTATGTAAGCCCGCTACGAGTTATGTTAGGCCGGGAGAAGCCACCGGAGTCTTAAACGTCTGAAAGACAGAAGGGGAACAATAGGTGTCAGGACCATGCGCAGCAAAATAATTAATAAAGAGAGAAATCGCCAGAAAGGGCACTTACAGACCAGGGGAGGAGAAGGACCGCCAACGCGCGCGCGAAGATCCACAAAATGGCGCCGCCCGAACTCAGAGGGCGGGTCCGATCAGGGCGTGACGCGGAGCGCGCCACGCCAGGTCTCCGCCTTCCCCCCAAAGAGCGCGAAGCTCCGAAGCGCCCGTTAAGGCTGGCAAGTCAATCATGTAGTATGAGTAAAAGCGTCTGCTGGTGGGTACTCATAAGGACCAAAGACGCCGCCACCAATTCGCCGCCCGTAGGCGATGTAAAAAGATTAGCTTCCTGCCTCACGTTGCAGGATGATAAGGCAGCGTGAGCTGCACACAATTACATAGATTGAGAAGTCAAGGGAAAAAAAAAAAAGACGGCGGCGGCCAGAATAGACGGAGCAAGCAGCGCGGCTCTGACACTTAGATGCCGGTCCGGGGCAAAATACGGCCATAATCTTGAGAATAGTATGTACTGAGACCGCCACACACACACCCCCCCCCCTTCTTTTCCCCCGAATACGGGGGAAAACGGGGGAGGATGGCGACCCTCTAAACAGGGTTCACCTCTACACGGGGCGTGGGGCAATAATGCGGGAGGGACATCCACTATGAGGCTCACCATCAGCCTAAACCGCCTACCCTATGGTGGGGGACTGCGGTGGAGCATGGCTCCGTTAAGCACCCATGGTGCTGCCTACCTTCACCCGACCAGAGCAGCCCAGGCTGGGAGACACATCACAAGGAGGACAGGCGGGAATAGTCCAACAGGGCCGCAGGCTGTAATCGCCCCGCTCACCTGCGAGAGAGTGATACTTCATGTCTTTGCAGTCAGCACGGCAGAGAAATCTGGGGATTTGTGGGAGGTCCCCGGGTATATGAAGGGCCGGGAGGAGCCTGTTTTTTGCATGTCTGCAGTGCCACAGCGCCCTCTGGCGGAGGATAACCCAATTGTAAGTATTATATTTGGAGCAGGACGTACTGTATACTTAGAATATCCAGTTTTTGGCTTTCTATTCCCGGGCTCCTACATCCGCAGATCATGTCCTTGAGGCAGCCATTTAAAGTAAACCCCCGCCCGGCCCAGGAGTCTAAAAGACTGGCCGATTACAGTCCCCCAGGGCATCCAGATATGGGATGCCCCGCTATGTAAACTCCCACCTGCACAGCTTACCTTTCCAGCGGTCCCCATGCCGCTCATGGGCACATCTCTGTGTCTGCTCCCCTTGTGTGTGTAAACAGAGCTGTAGGTCATGCATATAAGTACGGCATATAGTGCACGAGAGCCCATGTATGCACTGTGGGACAGGGGAGTTTTGAGGGCAATCTGGGGGGTTTCACACAGCTGGGCATCCCAAGTTAGGATACCACGAAAAAGTGGACCATTTACCGGGATAGTGAAAATCCTGGTGACTGGTCCACTGTAATACATAATGAAAGAGGATCCAGCACCCAGAGATTTGAACAATGGAATGTTCAAATCTCAGGGAAATCTCAGGGACTGGCTCATGATGCAATCTGGCAATTGCTAGTTCTACTGCTGAAACCCCAGCAATCTGGTCCTTCGGGGCAATTGCCAGATCTATTGCTGGGACAGGAGAGAAGACACCATAGAAAAAAAACATAAAAAAATAGACGAGGGTTGCAGGGGATATCAGTCAAAAATTTGTCTGCCCTAATGGTGTAAGAGGAAGGGATTTAACATTTCAACAAGGACTCCATAATAATAAAAACACAAGCAACAAAAACATTGTTATTTTAAAACACAATATATTTTCTATTTTGTTACAAAAAGTCACATTTTTTTCAAGAATTTTCCATTTAAAAAAAAATACATAATAAAACCGGAGATAAGACTGGAATGAAGAAAAAGGTGGAAAAATAAAAACACGCAAAACCTCAGTTAAGTGGGAGAAAAAGAAAACATATATAGGTGAAAATAGCCCAGGGAATGCCAGGAAGACTGCAGCCTCTAGTCCAGTACTATAAAATACACCGGTCACCCATACACTGTAGAGGCTGCCAATGTGTGATGATGGGGGGGGGGGGGGGTAAATAAATACTCAGCCTATTAAATTACAGGAAGCGGATACATTGCTGAGACACGAGGCTCAGTTTAAGAGCCCAATTATAGAATGGTTAAACCAACAACATGGCTAAAGGGTGATGAGGTCACTTCTGTCTCTTTGTGAAATTATAGACTGCTGGCTGTGAAATGATGCCCACAATCTGGGCTGACTCTTGTTTCTTTGTAACCAATGCATATAGGCAACATCCTCTAGACCATTGGCTAAGCCAAAAGCTGCCTGGCCAATGGCAACGATTTTGCTTGTTCCTCGTTGAGCTTAATTTCCTAAAATATTTGTCATACCCACAATGGCCTCCTCCACTTGGTATAGGCAATGATAACACTTTCAATAAGGATTTTCTCTTTTCTTCCTTTAAACCAAACAAAAGAAAAAATAAAGAAAAAAAAAAAAAAAAACATACGAACATGCATACCCCATTTTTTCCCTCCCGGGCACATTTCTATGTACAATTTACATGGATGTTTTCCTATTTATCCAATTTAAATTTTATTTAAAAAATACAGAAAAAAAGGATTTAAAAACATCATCAGCATAACAAACGGTAAAGCCGCCAAGGTCAAATATTGACCAATAATCCGTGTGGGTCTGGTGGTGGCTCTGGCCAAGTGTACAGCATGGCTGGTTGTTGGAAGAATTGCAGCCAGGAACAGTCACCTGATGTTGCTGCACAAAACATTACTTGCAGCCTAGGACCTCACTGGATGTTCCTGCTTTTGGCTTGCCCCATCATATGAGTCTCTATTCAAATGACACAGGTCCTGTAGAGCCAATGTAGTGACTTGTAGAGGCACCAGTACATAGTGATGTCCATATCCACAGAGCATTGTTCAGATTTGTACGTAACAAAGAGCAGGAAATCGGGGTCCTGAGTGCAGGCCACTTTATATACACAAACCAGTGCAGAGTAGGGTCCATATCTGCATAGCTGTATATTGAAGTGTGCAGAGCAGAATGTGTGCAGATCTGCAGACACTATTCCTTTTATATGTCTGGGTTCTGGCTCCCTGGGCCTTAGAGTTCTCTCACGTCAGTCACTTGATTTGGTTACCAAAGAGAGGGGTTGCGCCTGCAACAAGGGTAAAGCTTGCAGGGCTGAAGGGAAGATGCCAGGTGGAGACAGTAAGGAAGACGTGAGTGGGATGGGGCGAGACAGCAGCGGGGAGCCTACAGGAGATGCCAGGTGTCCCGACAGGCTGGAGGATGGAGGCGATTTGGAGGCCAGGAAGGCGGCTGAGTGGCTGAGTGACAAATGTGCTCTAACTTCAGGTTTGGTGGTGAGGGAAAGTGGCTGCGCCTGCTCGGAGTGGGTGGCTGCTGGCGCTGCAGGAGAGGCAAGAGCCGCCGAGGGTGTGGCTGGAGAATCCAACATGCTGCCGTGAGAGGAGGCCGGGCTGTCACATGACTTCTCAGGAGGAAGGTGAGGCACACACATTTTCTTAGTTTTTGAGACTGTAAAAGAAGAAAAAAGGTGTAAGAAGCTTATAATTATCTATGGAATTGGTTTATTTGGTGGCACTCTAATAACCTGACAACCATTTCTTTATAAAAACGGATGTCATACGCAGTTGGGATGAATACGGGGCACCCAGATTGCTGATGTGCTCCTTGTGCATACATTGCCTGGAAGCCCGGATTTCCCTTGTTCCTTGGTGAAACCTGGGCCCCACGATTGGCTACCATTAGTCAGGTGATCAGGAGTCCTTCCAGCAGCTGGATTCCAGACCATGTGACTACCTGCGGCCAATCATGGGACAGGTTTCGCAAAAAGAGCACGGGGCAGATAAACCAAACAGGGCTTGTGGGGGGTATGCGCATTAGCAATCGGATTCCCCCAAACCCACCCTACACTAACATTAGATACAAGAAGGAACACAAATTCTGCATTATCCATAAACCAATCAAATTCTATGAAAACTGCCTCACCCCTGCATTAGCGATAGACAACCTATAAGTGCGGGTATTGATGAATTTGTCTGATTTCCTAACCCCCCCCCACTAATAATCCTGCAGTACAGCTTCTGGTCATGTGGCCAACAAGTTTTACTTGCAGAACATGTACAGCACCAGGAGAATGGAGGAGCAAAATGGCAGATTTAATGCAACCCCTGTGTTTATCAATGTGGAGGTATAGGAGAGAGGATCTGCTATAAAGTGTATGCCAAGTGCAATAAATAAAACTATGACCCACAAACTCTGGAGAGAATAAATACCCTGCCCATGATTGGAAAATCCGGCAACAGTGATCCCAGGTACACCAATGAATTAGTAACCACTAATGCAATATTTGGTTTCCTAATGTAAATGGAGAGAGGGGGGCGACTCCAGTATAAAATTCGATTTAGGTGTAGTAAGATAGTTGTGCATCCCACCACCCATCCGGATAGGCCCATAACTGAGAGGACCGATGGATGTTATTACAAGTGTAGATGTTTCCTTACCTTCAAATTCTGGGGAGTGTGGCTGCTGCTTTTCTCTCTTTCGCTTCTTCCTCTTTCCCTGGAAGACAACAAAAGGCCCAAATCAATTAGACACAATTGCCATACTTATTCTAAATCATAAGACAATGACCACATGATTGCAAATGGATTCATACTGTTGGCATGAAAAAAAAAAGACAAAAAAAATCAGCATCAAGCCTGTAAAAAGCTTCTAGCAACAGGATGCACTATATGGTGAAGTAATGTACAACTTTGTTTAAAGTGATCCTATACACACGTTAACCACTTCCTCATTCACGAGTGGCTAGCAATCAAGTGACTGCGGTGACCAATATGGATTTCCCAATGGGCTTGCACATACAAACCTGAATGGTTGTTATTGGTCACCTTATTAATTGCCATTTGCTGCCATATACCATGAATGAGGAAGTGGTGACTTGAATATAGAGCCACTCTAAGCAACACATGGAAGAAACCAGCCCCCACCACACAAATCCAGTGAGGTTGAGTTACTGTGTTCTATAATATTCTGTGCTTCAGTTTGTACACAGGCCACCAAGCTGACTTTAGGGATTTAGAACTGAAAATGTATGTATTATACTAGATCAAACCGCTCTCACATTTTTGGTCAACACTCCAATGACAGTGTGCCAAGCCAGACATGTACAGAACTGTAACTTACATAATTGTCTCTTGCAGACCATGTTGGGTAGAGCTGCGAGTGAAGTTGCCTTTCTTTTCTTGCTAGCTCATAGTACTTGGCCTGTTCCTCCCTGGATAGAGAGTGCCACTGTGGAGAAAGGACAATCAATCAGAACCGCACTTTCCAAATGACAAATTTACATTTCACAGATGCCAAAAGCAGATACTTACCCGGCGCCCAAGTATCTGGTTGATGGCTGCGCTCTCCTTTAGTGTGCATTCTGCCACCACCTTTGCTCTCATCTCTTTCATGTACAACATGAAGGCGTTCAAAGGCTTTTTAATATGTGGCTTCTTCTCTTCTTCCTTCTTAATTGAAACTGGTGGCTTCCTGCAGGAATATTGGAGTGTTAAAGATCTAAGCCATAAAATATGTAAAGGTTCTTCAAAGCTCCTGACAAATTGAAATTTGTGGTGGATTTTCAAAGACCCCACTGGTGCAAAAAAATCAAACTATTAAATGTAATGGCACCCTGACACTGCCCCTTCCAATCAGAATACCTAAATATTTGTTCATGCCCCCAGGCTAATCATTTTGATGACCAAATTATTCTGACAGATCTATGGCATCCAAACTTTACCTTCAGCTGTTAAGGCACTTTTAGTCATATGCAGCATGATACAACCAACAATTTCTTTAAGAAAAAGTTAATATTTGACTTCAAACCTATTCTCAAATTCCTCTTCCTCCAGGACCCCGTATACCCAATGCTGTGGTCTACTGCCTGCCAAATGGGCAAAGGTGCTTTTCCTGGAGGTAGGCCAAACCTTAAGTGCCACATCTTCTGCTGGACCATATTGAAAGTTCAAGGGACTGTAAACCCAATGGCAGTTATCAGTTTCCTGCATAGTAGAGGCCATTGCAGGGCTCCAAAGTTTGCTCTTCATTTCAATGTCAATTCTCCAGGACCATACAAAACAGTGGGCACAGCAGAGCATGATCAAGACTCAAAGCTATGCCATGACATGCTCCCCCAGCTCAACCATTTCCAAAAAATTAAGGCAAAGAAAATGGCTTCACTGAGAATAAATAAGGTATTTACATATAATGAGATATTTTAAGATGCTTTGAAATGGCGCATTGTACGCTGTTCCCAAGGGGGAGAAGGGGATAAGGACTTTCAGGCTGACGATTAAACTTATATTGATGGCCCAACTTGTTGTCAAGAAGTGCAGCCCATTATTGATTGGTACCCAGTCTGCTTCAGGGGCATGGGGCTGACCCAACCAAGAAAAGCTGGGGCCTGGTGAAAGGAGGTCAAAAGTTAACTCCTTCCGCCAAGTTAACTTAACCCCCCCCAGCAGAGTTATACAAGAAATCCCCCCCCCCCCGGCAAACAATAATACAACAGATGGAGTTCTAACCCAAACTGCATTACAAGATGGTCAATATAGTATAAACTATTAAAGTCTTATAAAATAAAATGCCACACTGTAGTAAGACGGCTTGTGATTTGTACAGCAAATTTAGTGGTTTTTCATGGAGAGAGAATTTGGCTGAGAATGTGCTACAATTTAGTACAAGCCGTCTACATCATTTTCTGCTTTGCCATATATAGAAAAAGCATTTAGTCAGCAGTAAGATATTAACCCAAAGCCATGTTTAGAATTAGACTTTTGTCAGTGTTGGTGCGCGTCTGGTATCCCAAAATGGCTTCATTCATTTCTTACATTTGGCATCATTTACAGTGCACAATAGAAGTGGCAGTTCAGTGCAAGCACAATTCACTCTAATCCTTCATTTTCTAAATCCGATTACTGGCTCTAGTCAAGATCCAGTTATTTATGACTTTGAAATGGACCAAACATATTTCTGCATCATTCTTACATATATTTAAATTCAATAGCTTAAATGAGAGGAAAAACAAATCGAGAAAAAGAAATACTATTTTTTTGCTCTGCCTAGGCCACGACTTGACCCTTGTGTTTCAGTTCATGACCATGTGTGACACCTTGTGGAAAAAGAGGCTGACTAAATGCCTTTGAGTAATACCAGACCAGTCTGCTAAACAAGTACTGGGTTGTTTACACATCACTCTAAAATGCTTTAACCCAATCCTCTTATGCTTAAAGAGGAGTAACGTAACCAGTACACAAAGGACAACAGAGACCTCAAGCTTGCTCTCTGGGAAATGTACACAAAAAAAGGAAAATACTTACGAATGAAGATTGGGGCTGAGGTTTCCAGAGGACGGCTCCTGCTTGACAACAGGTGAAACAATGGCAGGGTGAGGGATCCCTGAGGTGTGCAAGCTGTGATGAGGAGGGGGCACCATATGAGGAGAAAAACGGCTGGAAACCAAACTGTAGGGATAAGAAATGAAAACTATTAGTAAGGCAAAAAATACTGTTTAAAAGAAAGTTGATTAAAGCCAGAACACAATTTAATATTGAACAGGGGCCCACCATACCTGGACATTGATGCATTCATTGCCAAGGCAGGATATGGATGTCTGAATCCGCCAGGAGGAATGGAATACATGGGTTGGCCTTGCCTAAAACAAAGTAAATATTAAGCAAACTGCACAAAACTAGCATGGAAAATCACGTTGCATCTTCTAGTTAAATACTTACTGTGGAACCAGCCAGCCCAGAGGGTGAGGAATCTGGCCTACAGCTCCTGGAGATAAGGGGTAATAGGGAGAAAGCTCTGACGGATGAGGAGGACGAGGGATTCCTAAAATGATAAAATGCCCAGTCATTGACATGTCCAACCAATCAACGATTTCTACTTCAAGCATAAACTTTTATTGACATACCTGTCTTTGGGTCTATTTCGGGAGACAAATGTCCTGGTGGGGTTCCTGGTGAGAAGCGATCTTGGCTGTAAGTGATGAGGGGTGTTAACGGGTGCATGTGATGTGGGTGCTGAACAACCGGCACCTTGTTGGACTGCAGAAAACAAAGGAAAAGAGAAACTGGTTAACATCCAGGCCATCCACAATACTTCCTTTATCTACATCTTGTCTAAGTCCATAGGCACCCGGTACAGTTGAATTTACCTTAGAAAACCAAAAACTAAATCCACCTCCTTCTACCCATGCAACCCCCAAATCTTTTGTTGCCCTTCGGAGGAAGTTCTGGACAGAGGACCATAGCCTTACATTTTGATTTGCCCATTGGGAGTATTGACAAGCCTCATTCTCAATCTATTTCGGGATGTACTTGAGGAAGTTGAAGAACAGCATCGAGAGGCTCAGGAATTGCAACATCAAGCACAGGGGGATCCATGAGGGTGAATTTCATTTTGTATTACTGGCATTTCAAAAGGAGGAGACTTTCCATAACTTGGGCCATGAGGAGGAGGAAGTGTCTAAGCCTGCAAAGACCTTCACTAACCAACTCCTTTGCCCCGTGACCTCTAAATTTAGGAGATGCTTATCAATAACCTCATCACAGGAAACAGTACGTCTGCAGTACGACATGTAAAGTTGTAACTGCAGGTGGTGCAGTCTGTATTAGGGCCTGGTTATAGATTTATTTATGCCTCAATGTGAGGGGATAGGTTAGGTTATTGTCCCTGTGGACCACAACTCTCAACTGGCACTTCCAGATTTTTGTTCTCACCCATGCAATAGTTTCAGAACTAGCTATATACACAAAACATACATACATGGACTCTCCTAAAAGCAACCAAATTATTCTGACATCCAAACACTCTGGCTAACTCCATTTTCCGGGAGACCATTTTTAAAACAAACATTTGCTTAAACTTGTTTTTGCCTGTATAGCTGGTCGGTAAAACATGCCCCCTTGTAAACCGGGCTAATCCCTCCTTATTTGCAAAGTTCTTCCCTGAGAAGAGCCCCATTAAGGAGCTCCGAGCATTTGTTTGGGAAGCAGACGCCAAGCAGGCCGAGCCTCACCCCTGTCAATCGGTCTTCCCAATGAAGGAGTAACCTGAACCCCCCTCCTGCATTAAGGACTGGGCTGGCTCTCTCCGCTGAAAGCCTTAATGCCCGAAGAATAGGCAGGAATCCAGGTGCTAATGCAGGTATACAAAGCCAGGGACAAAGGGGGGCTCGTGTGTGACAAGAAACACATTTTACACACAAACACACATGCAAGCATGAGTGAGCGGGTGAAGGTATGCAAGCATGCGTGTGTGCACACTGTGCAGCAAGACTGAGCATGAATGCATGTGTATCTTTCACTTCACACAATATAAACATTCAGCCGGGCCAAATGGGTTTCATTGTGCCGCCCCCTCCATAGCCAAGCTACTTCTACAACTATACTGAGGAGAATAAGTGGCTAAAAATAACAAACGGGACTTCTGAAATAATGGGTCTGCTGAAGTTGAGGGAAGCTTTTGTCTTTATTTCATTAAAACAATTTTAGGTATTGTTTCAGGGTGTATCAGTTACAGAATAAAAAAACTATACTTTTTATTCTATCTTCATGCTCCAACCAGACTTGTGCTTCCTGTTGGTTAAAGCATGAACGCACGACAGCTCCCCAAGGGGATGACTCAAGGGGTTTTTACTACATTTGAGGAAATACCTTATGCATTTTGGTGGAGAGACCTTGCCATATTAATACCGGCCAACAAGGTGGCATGTTTGACACATTAGGTGGCAAGCTTTCCCTCCTGAGGCAGCCATGCTGCATATATAGCCCGACACAGTGAAAACAGGGAAACCTTTTTTAGAAGTCCGAATATAAAGCAATATAAAACCGCGAGGTGGCCTTCTGTGCCTGGCGCTTTTCTATAGAAAGTAAAAGGAAAACATCCTTTATGCGTTTTCCCAAAGCAATTCATTATAGGAAGCCAAAACTGCCTGTTGTGTAATCAGGAGGCCAAATATGAGGGCTTACCAAGATGGCTGCTGCCATATGAAAAATCATGTGGGAAAATGTCATCAAGGACTAGAGAAAGCAAGCTGGTAGCAGTGCAGAATATGGGGAAATATCTGGAGAACTGCAATTGTAAGAATGTATACAGCCAAGAGACATTGGGCGATAGGCTGATGATTCCCGGGGGGATCCACATCACTGGAATGATTAAGTATTTATGTACATTCTCATGCTTTCTATGTAGTACTACACTGAGGGCCTCCCCAAATCATGATACCCTAATGGGCTGTTCATCAGTACAAGACTTTTTGGACTTCGATTCGCATTAAGGGGACTTGATATTTAAATTTGACAAATCACCTATTAGGGATCAGTCTACATAGAGATAAGCCAGATTGTTTTAGACAAACAACCTCAAAACGTTAAGATAAAAAAAAAAAAAAGAAAAAAGCATATTTTGCAGCATTGGCTTGCAGGAGGCATATAAACTTTATGGTGGGATTCGCAAACCAATTTTAAATTTCCTAATAACTATGTACAGTCATCTCTGGACGGTTTCAAGATTTTACCTGGGTTTAAACTAGTGCAAGGACCAGGGAAGCCAACTGGGCTAATTCAGATACAACACAAAGTACTTACTAAGTGTGCTGGCGATGGTGACCTAGCATCCTTCAAACCAGCTGTACTGGGGGCGTCGAGGAGAGGCCATTTCATCTGAAGATACTGTAATATAAAAGGCACTGGATCAATTTAAAACATCTTTTCAAAATGTAACAAAAGCAACCTTGACATCAAACAAATAGAACATTTAGCACACAAGACACAAAGACGAGTGGAAATAATCTCTAACCATTTAAAAACATCACCATTACAAAAAAGGTTAAATATAGCTTGACTAGGCTGCGATTATTAATCCTAAAATCTCAGCTACAGCCACATGACCGACTGCTATTCTACTTTTGACCTTTAGATGGCGCTGGAACAACTTGCATGAAACCCATGGCAATATAATATCCAGTAAAGTATTTGAGCACATGTTGACTTGCTTCGACCCCGCATTTGTATTGCGTCACTTTTATTTGCATTTGGAACTAATCCGCTATTTTTTTTCTAATGGTGAAGGGCAATAAATGCAGACCAGGTACACTGCATCAGCTTTCCACTATAGAGTAGAAATAGACCTGGTCAAACTGAAAATCAGAACACTACAAATGTGATGCAAAAGCGGTATAGACCATTATATCATAATGGCGCCCCTGTATGTGTATTAAAAGTATTGAATAAAAGAAAATGCAGATCATAAGTTAGCAAAAATGTACTTTAGGAAAAGCACCCAACATGGCAGCTATGCCAAGCATGAGCCAAACATTCGCTCAGAGCTTGTGTGCATTGAGAAAGTGTTGCAATCCACTGGACAAGTGTTGGGTAAGCGGCCCAAGACATAATACCTCATCTTTCTTTCCTTGCTTACATCAGATATATAGGTAAATGTATTTACTGTAGCTACCAAGTGTTCTAACTGCCACTAAACTGAAAGAATAGAGAGTATTAAATGTGTAATTCTTCTAAACCTTATCACTGGACATGTGATTAGGGATGTTGAGTGAAATAGTGGGGAGGTCAACGGTCAGCACACTACTAACGTTAATGCCATCATGGAGGTGTAATAGCAAAACACATTAAATCGACTGATTAATATCTGGAATGTTCCGAGTCAAATATTTGTATGCTCATATACTGATGAATCTTTAGCAGTCCTTATCATTAGACAGGTAAAGCTTAGCGCTAGCCAAGATACCCTGCAGTATTCAGCTCCTCTTACCGGTTAGTCAGATCTGGTTTTCTATATCGGTAATCTTAACGACTTGTCAGCACAAGCGAGTCATTATAAAAAGACATTGTGCAGGATGCGACCAGTCGGGAGACAGTCGGCATAATAGCTGCAGAGCACACACTCGATGGCACTTCGAAGAACACAGAAACTAGCTTCCCACACATTTTCTATTGACAGAACATAGCTGACAAATTGCCTGTAAAACTGTGAGCTAAGCATATGGAGGAAATCTGACCCCTTCTTTTCCCCCCAGATGCTCTAGCACTGGGGAGGATTTAGGGATTTTGTACGTGGAGAGGGGGGTAGCAGGAAACTGCCAGCATGGGCAGATATAAATCCTGGAGGATCCCGGGAATGTTTACATGGGAGAAGGAAAATCGGGCAGTAAAACCAACACAGAGCGAGACAAGGTCCAGCTGTGAGTTAGCAGCCCGAGGCTAGAGACTGGAGGCCTTGTCCTATTCACAGCCTCCACCACACAACAAGCTCCCGTCAGCACCAGCGAGAAAGTTTTCATAAGCTCGAAGAAAAATGTCTGCAACAAAACAAAAGCTGGATAAGAGTCTGTGCCATGTCGCTGTGGGCACAGAGCGCCAGGCCAGATCCCTGGAGAGCAGTGTGTGGGTGTTTGAGGGGGGGGGGGTGAGGGTTCAGCAGCCTGAAGAGTGACTAGAATCCAACAGGAAATGTCCTTATTGTTCCTGTTGACAATTTCCAGAACTTAAGCAGGCAAATGGCATTGTCGGCCCCAGCATCAAGCACCCAGCCATACTTCCCCCACTCTCAGCAGCATTCCAATTTTAAAACCACTTCCACACAAAAGGCAGATAAGCAGATATCAGCAGTAGGGGAAGGGGCTAAAAATGCTGAATGAATAGTTTATGTGATAAGACTACGCAAAGCTGGACACTATACGTCACCCGCCAAGGAGGTTTTATTCCCGCCTTTTAAAGAGGCCAAGATACAAGGGCCTGCTCACCTGGGTGTCGAGAAACAACCTGGGTGGGAGGCGAGCAATTCAGGTGTCATTAAGGCAGACAAACAAAATTTACAGAAAAACACTTGCCCGACAGCTATTTTCAACCGGATTACATAACCTGTCCATATGTAATTTGCACTCTGGAGTACTCTGCCTATGGGCAAAACATTGAGCCATAGCCTAATGTTATGCGAGTTAGTGTGGTCACTTTTTTCTAAAATGTAGCCCTACTGTGTCAACTAGTTTCTACACAAATATGGGCCCGGAACAATTGTGGGACATAAGATTATTAAGACCAAAGGTTTACTTTCTGCAGTCTACATAATGTAAATGATGCACTCCTTTTCCAAGCCGATCCAGAATCACTTACAGCTGAAGTGACCCATTACCTCTGCTGAAAGTTGGTTCTACGCAACTACTACTCCGACTGCTTTACTGCTAGTTTAGGGCATTTAAGCTTTATACAAGACTGAAAATATCACCTTCTTAGGCCTCCTTCATGCTTATAATTTCTGCATGTTTTAGTATTACCCGCATTCCATCTCTTTACTAGATATCTACGGTATACAAATCTTAATTTTTTGTGTCAGCTACTCCACTATAACACCTGTCAGAATACATCCTGGTATTATGTATGCATCCTGGTGGTACGTACGTTTGTACCCAGAAAAATAAGCCTTTCTGGGGGGGGGGGTATAGTAATCACAGGTCCGTGTCAACATAATATTCACATTACTCACTTTAGATTTATATAGCACCATCACATTCTATGGTGCTTTACAAACAAGTGCAGTAAAGACAGATGTAAACACATAGGACAATAAAACACAAAGTCATGCAATTATATTTTACACAGCAGGAGGGGCCCTGACATTAAGAGTTGCAATATAAATGAATAAGGGGAAAGCGTTCGGTAGGGGCATTTGTAGGATAGGTGTAAGTGCATTTAAAAACATAAGGTTTGGGACAAAGAGAATTCTAAAAATACCATTTTGTGATTATTCACCTGTAAAATGGGTATTCTAAGTATGTCACACACCCCGCTTCAGAATAGTCATTACACTTGGGTTATACTGTCCTGTAGAGGGTGATCTTGCAGAGATGTAAAGAAAAAAAGTGAGCCCCTCCCAGTCCATAAATACCTGGGACCTCCCACTCATTCCCCAGTATTAAGACAGCAGTAAAGGGACCAAGAAGAGCCAAATATAAACAGTAATACTAAAAAGGTTCACAATATCAAGGATCCAGAATACCAAAGGGCGGGGTGAAGCGGGGTGTGTGACATACTTATAATACCCATTTTACAGGTGAGTAATCACAAAATGGTATTATTCTAAGTATGTCACACACGCCGCTTCAGATTAGTCATTACACTTGGGACATCCAATAGCAGTGTCCATAAAGGGCGGGGATCCAAAACAAGGCAATAATGCACAAACTTAAACCACTGCAGCTTGCAGAACTTTGCGGCCAAAAACAGCATCCGCTGAGGCCCGCACATCAACCTTATAAAACTTGGAAAAAGTGTGAGCAGAAGACCAAGTAGCAGCCTTATAAACTCGTTCAACAGAAGCCTGATGCTGAAAGACCCAGGAAGCCGCAACAGCACGAGTAGAATGAGCAGTAACACGAAAAAGGGGGAATCTTCCTCTTGGCAGAATAGGCCCCAACAATGGCCTGACGAATCCATCTACTAATGTAAGACTTGGCGGGCACCAAACCTTTCCTAGGCCTGGAGGGCACCACGCAAAAAAAAGGCGCCAGTCTTACGAAAGAAAGAAGTAGTCACCAAATAATACTCACACAACGAACCACATCCAAGGAATGCAAAACCCTCTCCTTGTCATTGCTGGGCTTAGAACACAAGGAGGGAAGAACAATATCCTGATTAAGATGAAAGACAGAAACCACTTTAGGAAGAAAACTAGCTTGAAGCGGAAAAACAATCTTGTCCTGATGCCTCTCAAAGGAGGGGCCTGAATGGACAAAGCCGCCAACTCTGAGACACGCCGAACTAAGGTGATAGCAACCAAAAAGGCAACCTTTTGAGTGAGCATAGAAAGAGAAATATCCTGCAATGGCTCAAAAGGAGGACCCTGAAGAGCAGAAAGAACCAAATTCAAATCCCAACTGGGAGCAGAGGCTTCCTACGAGGCCGCACATGCGTAACCCCCTGGAAAAAAGTCTTAACCAAAGGATAAAGAGCAAAAGACCTTTGAACGAAAACCACCAGGGCAGAAACCTGCCCTTTTAACGTACTAAGCTGGAACCCCAAGACCAGACCATGTTTCAGAAATTCCAAAATCCTAGGGATAGAAAAACACCCTGCAAGGCAAGGCCCTGACCTCACACCAAGCAATATAAGACCTCCAAGTCCTATAGTAGATGGTAGAGGAAGACTTCTTCCTAGCGCCAACAAGAGTCTGAATTACAGCATCAGAAAGACCTTCCTCCTTTAAGATGGAGGTTTCAGCAGCCACGCCATCAAAGCCAGCGTTGGTAAATTGGGGTAAAGCAGTTGACCCTGAGTGAGCAGATCCGGCAGAAGGGGCAGATCAAACTGATCCACTGCCAGCTGAACGACGTCTGCGAACCAAACCTGCCTTGGCCATCTTGGAGCCACCAGGATTGCTGGCGCCCCTTCTAGAGCCAGCTTGCGCACCACCATGCCCACCATAGGGAACGGAGGGAACAGGTACAGGAAACCCAGAACCCTCCAGCTAAGAGACATGGCATCCACTGCCAAAGCCAAAGAATCCCACGAGAGAGACACAAATGCCGGAAGCTTGTGATTGTGACGAGAGGCAAAGAGGTCCACCTCCGGAGTCCCCCACTTGTGGCAAAGACCGAAAAACCTTGGGATTGAGAGACCATTCCCCCCAGACGAGATGAGCACCTTCTAAGGGAGTCCGCCTCCGTGTTCTCCACTCCCGGAATGTACACCGCCGAGAAGCATGGGACATTGCTCTCCACCCAGGCAAGAATCAAGTACAGTTCTCTGAGGGCACTCCTGCTGAGAGTCCCTCCCTGGTGATAGATGCAGACGACCACCGTCCGATTGTCCAACCGAACTTGAACCGGTAAACCCTGTAACTGAAGAGTCAAGTGAAAAAGAACCAACCTGATGGCTCTCAGCTCCAAAACATCAATGGGATCGGTAGCCTCCTGAGGCCCCCACAGTTCCTGAAACTGAAAATCCTTCCAGAAAACCCCCAAAACTGAAAATCTGGCATCTGTGGTGACTATCTCCCAACCAAGGGTCAGAAAGGATCTGCCCCTCATCAGATTGCTTGTTCCATCCACCACCGAAGGGAATGCCGAACCCGGGGGGACATTAGAAAAGACTGATCCAACGACAGCGGACACCTGTCGCAACCCGCCAAAAGATGGAGCTGGAGCGTCCTTGTGTGAAACTGAGCAAAGGGAACTGCCTCGAAGGAAGCCTCCATCAACCCCACCAGTCTCATCCCCAGCCAGATTGACGGACGAGGGTGGGACAGAAGAAGCCGAATCAATTCCTGAAGCAACAGAACCTTAGGAAGAGGAAGAACACCCTGGCCTGAGAAGTATCCAGAGACATTCCCAGAAATGACACCACCCTGGACGGGGAGAGGGAAGACTTGGGATAGTTGATCAACCAGCCGAATCTCTCCAGAGTGGATACCACAGCTCTGGTGTCTAGCTCCGCTTGGCTGAGAGAAGATGCCATAATGAGAAGGTCGTCCAGATATGCCATGATGCGAATACCCTAGGCTCTGAAAAGGGCCATCACCCCTGCCAGCACCTTGGTGAAAACCCTTGGAGCCGAGGTAAGGCCGAAAGGAAGGGCCACAGACTGAAAATGCAGATTTTTCACCACGAACCTGAGAAATCTCTGGTATGCCGGGAAGATAGGAACATGCAGATAAGCATCCTTGATGTCTATGGACGTCATGAAGTCCCCCTGACGAAGTGAATTTATGGCTGAACGCAGTTTCCATGCGGAACTTCTGGGACGGATAAACCTGTTAAGAAGCATCAGATCCAGGATGGGACGAACGGAGCCGTCCTTCTTGGGCACCGTGAACAGATTGGAATAGTAGCCCAGGCCCCTTTCCGAGGAAGGCACCGGGCAAATGACAGCCACGTCAGATTCCTCAAATAATTCCCCTTCCTCTAGCGGGGAATAATCAGACCAGTCAAGTGAGTCAAACTCATCAAGATCAAAGGCCGGCGCGGCTGAAGGCAAGTGCTTTCTCTTGGCCTTTCTGGCCACAGCGCTAAAAAATAATTTCTCAAGATTGGCCAATCTGGCACACACATCAGATTGCGACACCCCACCCGTGACAACATCACTCGGGGTACGGATAAGACTGGGTGGGGTAGGTGATGAGGCCAGCGGTGCTGACCCAGATGCCTGGGCCCCCGACTGCTGCGTTATAGCCTGCTGCGCACATGGTATACAAAGTAATACATTATCCCCCGGAAGGGACGCCCCACACTGCCGGGACTGCCCCCAAGGGAGCCCAAGCCCGGTATCCTGGGAAGCCTCCATAAGGTGATTTATAGGTAGTCGCAATGACCAGAGCGAATTACGCAGTAATGCAACCCGGGATGCCCCTTTAAGTCCCAAGTGGGAGGATTTTTATATGAACCCAATTTAACCCAGGGACCCTAGGACAGGGAGAACCCCCTTTATGAGCAATAAGGGTCCACCTGGAAGACATAATAGGCAATTCAGCACACAAGCACTATGTTCCCACAACCAAAGCATATACACAATTTCACATATGAAAAGATGCAGAGCAAATGAGGCACAGAGGGCCACTCACAGCACAATGGCGGCCGTCCAGCGCGGAAACAAAGTAAAGAGCAGAGGGAGAAGAAGGGCGGGCCAGCGCGGTTCGTGCACCGCACCCGGCCCCCTCCTCTAACACAACGCAGCTCCCAGCCAGTGGCCGGGCTCCGCAGCGTTACCAGCAGCATGGGGGGCGGGCCGAAGACGAACGTGCCGAGCGCCCGGCCCCGCCCCCCATCACCGCACCTGAGGGGAAGAAGCTCCCCCACCATCAGCTCTGCTAGCAACGGCAGCTGGCGCCGGCTCCAATAAACAAGTGAAGCACACACACACAACACAAGTAAAACACACACACAGATTCTCTCATGTGGCCGATCTGAAGGATTACTACCCAGTTACCCAATGGGAGATAAGGCCCTCCCCACCCCTAGGGAGCAAGGGCGAACCGGGAGAGGGGGAATCCACACTGGAGGTGGAAGGCAAAGGATCACCAACCTGGCGAACCGCCTACCCCTTGGTATGAGGTCTCACGGTGGAGCGTAGCTCCTTAGCACCATAAGGTGCTGTCTACCCTTGTCCGGACCAGCAGCCTAGGCTGGGAGGCAAGGTAATTCAAAAGGGAGAGGGGGTCCGGGCAGAAATAGATCAAAAAGAGGGCCGGGAGTCACCCCGGCTACCTGCAAGGAGGAGACATCCATCTTCTGACTTGCTCGCCAACTGCAGAGATGAAAGACTGGGGAATGAGTGGGAGGTCCCAGGTATTTATGGACTGAGGGGCTCCCTTTTTTCCTTTACATCTCTGCAAGATCGCCCTCTACAGGACAGTATAACCCAAGTGTAATGACTATTCTGAAGCGGGGTGTGTGACATACTTAGAATAACAAGTCACGCCAAGTAATTAATCATGAGGCTTTTTCGAAAGAGAAATGCTCTATAAAACTAGAAGGAACTCTATAGGATGGTATTGGTATCTACAGATAGAAGGGAAAGGGTAAAAGTACAGTAGCTATCACTTCTTGACATGGAACAGGTCCTTTTTTACTTATTACTTATTTAAGCGCTACGGAAGATGATGGTGCTATATAAATAAATAATAATAATTTGTATTTATTATTATTTTGCACTGACACCTTCCATGGCACAGCAAAAGGGGAAAAAAAGTTACAGAGGGAATAAAACATAATACAGGTATACTATATGGGTAACAACAAATATACAGATAATAGGGTGCAACTGAAGTGTGGGCCCGATACAGGCTTAGTTGGGATAGGGGAAATACAAAGAGGGTTATCAACCATCCCCACACCTGATGTACATGACGCCAATGAAAATGGAGACATGCTTTCCTGTAGTGTGCAGCTATTTGCCCCTTCATACAGAGCTAGATGACTACTTCTAGCTTTCCTAAGCTGTAGGGACATACCAAACAGTGGGCAGCGGTTAAAAAGGGAACTAAGGTCAGTACATTGCCTTCGAATGCAAACGCTTACATTTTGAAAAGTCATGTGGTTCCCTAAAAACAAACTTTTCCCTGTGTGGCACTGGATTGGCAGAGGAATAAACCCACAAGGATGCTTTTACTTCGAATGTGGACAGCACAAACGAAGCAGTGTGTCATAAGAACAGTGAGTAAACTTAAAAAAAAAAGTGCAAAGTTGCAGAAAACTCACAAAAAAATCCCGGTGTGCATTTACACTGCGATACATGGGGCCTTTGCACACGTAAACAGACACAGTTCTACAAACAGCTTTATGCAGACAGATTTCTTAATGCTGAATTGTTTTCTTTGCTATAGCCTTCAGGAATGCTTACCCTCCCGCCCTCCCCCTCCAAGGCTTGCTTGCTCGCTCCCTCTCCGCCTCCCCCCCCCCCCCCCATCAGTGGCATAGTCTCCCAGTCACTCCTGCCCTGGGGATGTTTACTTTGGCTGGGCCTAGACCTATAGCTTTGGAAAAAGAAGCGGGGTGAGGGAGACTCCGGAGGACGCACAGCAGTAACACAAAGCTGCTATATGCTGCTAAGTCTTCCTAAAACTCGCTATGTGTCTGCTCCCCCGAGAGCCATCCCAGGGCATGCTGGAAGGGAAAGTAGCCCCGGGATTTAAAATTAATGAGTACCTGTCACCCCAACACAATGGCAGCAGCTAATGCCAGCATATTCCACAGCACGGTACAATGAGCCGGTAAACATGTAATCATAACAATGCGGCGCAACTAAGCGGCCTAGGTCAAGAACAATATTCCGATTTCAATGCTAAATACCCATTTCTGCAGTGCCACCTGTTTGGTTGCTCAGGGCCATTTTCCTAGATCTGGTTAACTTATAAATTATTTTTTTTCTCATAGGGGGACTATAATTTCCACATATTTCAAATGTGACATAATTCATCACCTCTTTACTAGGAAGCAGATAGAGAAATGTTCAGGTTGTCTGCACTCTCCTTTTACTGGCGACTTTTTACGCCAGCATGACATGGCTAAAAAGGTAAACATGTGGAACACAAAAAGGAGGCTCAATTCCAGATTTTTTTGACCCCATTGGAGAGATTCAGCCTCAGTAAAAATCTGGTTGCCAGGAACATAAACCAGATGTAACAACTGTGCTAAAAAAAAAAAAAAAAAAAAAAAAAAAAAATCCTGTTTCCCATGTCGCCTATTGCTCTGGTTGAAATTGCTGTTTGGTCACCATACCGCAAGTAAAGCTGCATCCATCCTTAATTTGGGGGACAAACTGAAAAAAATGGCTGCTACTAATGTTCACTTGGTGAATTGGGCCAACTGCCGGATTATATACGAACAGTCTTAAATAGAAATACCTACTGGAAAGTCCATATCTAAATTAGATCTAGTATCATAACCACCACTTTTGTTAATAATCCACATTATATTTAACTAAGGCCAACAAACGTAAAGTGATTGGGCACGTGCAAATCATGTACCGTGACCAAACTGTTGACTTGCCAAGGAAGCAAAAAAAAAAAAAAAAAATTATGATAGAATGAAAATGTAAAGATCTTTTTCTAACAGCATATGAAATAACCAGTATATTTCAGAAGTTGGGCAGAATTTTAATTCAATTAAAAAAATCATACATACAGTAGAGATCTACACATAGGGGACAGTTATTATATATGTATTCAATGTCATTAATTATAATGCCGGATTTTTTTTATAATGCCAGACATGAATGATTCTTAAATTTGCCGCCCAAATTGGCAGGCAATAGAGCACACCATACAGTACTGACAGCTCAGATGCCAAAATAAGTAGTGTGACGTTTTCCATAAAGTGTTAGTAAAAGTCTCCATCCCCTTAGAGCTATACATATGGGAAGCAGAAATAGCGGGTGTCCACGTGTGGTTTCCATATTTAAGATTAACAACAAGTGGCACGGGATAACTTTTACACACTCAAAATGGCTCTCGGGGAAGAGAAGTTCTCATCTTGATTTTCCCCGAGCTATAAAAAGCAGAGAGCCAAGTGCAAGGTGGCGGGCTTGTATTTGGGATTGCAGACGGCCTGCGCCTGACCCTGTGCAGGGTGATGTTTCCTCCAGCAAAGCCTTTGATGCGGCTTATACAAGGCTGGATGAAAGAGAACCGGGCAGAGAGGGGGAGTCCCCGAATCTGGCAAAGAGACAAAAATACAGACAGGGAACCCCAGAGCCATACTAGAAGCTCGGAAAGGGGAGGGCAGAGTTCGCACACTGCCAGCAGGCCTTGCATGGGCGACTGCCAGATGCAATGGGGCAATTTAAGGCTACAGAATACCTCAAAACAGGGCAGCTGGGTAAATGCGTTGCCCTCTCTTCCTATATGGAATGCAAAACGTCCCTCCTGTAACAAAAAAACAGGTTAAAGAAAATGTTCGTTACAGGCATTCAAAGCATTTTTCTAGAAAGTAATGAGCAGCACATATTTGGGTGCTCTAGGAGTTCTTAGCGATTGGTGATTTACAGTTTAATAAAAAGCAATTGGTCTTTTCTTTAATAGAAATTCTGCCCCATGCCCAGCACCTTTGCAAAGTGTCTCTTTTTAAATAATGCTGGAGGACAGCATGAAATATATAAACTGAACAGACGCCTTTTACCACTCTTAAATGCCCCGCTCAGCTAACATTCAAAATCTAGGATGTCTATTCCGTTTACCTCTTTAGCTCTAGTCAGGACAATCAACGCAACCCATATTCACTGTAAAACCACATCAACTTCATGTATCCGGTTTGTGGAAGAGCCTGACATTTTAAACAAGAGTTCCCAGTAGCCTTCACTTCTGATAAACCTATAGAGGACTGCTGAAGCGGAGAGCATATAGAAGAGGACATGGCGCTGTCAGCATTGTGCCCTGTACCCCAGCTCTCCCCAGGAAGTGCTCTCGGTATGGTCAATTTGGCCTGTGAATGAACATGTCCACATTGTGAGAGCTCATCAATAAGCATGAGGTCACATGATCTCCAACTTTAAGGGTCAGCGCACATAACTGCTCCGGCCTGCATTCCCAGGAGCGCAATGGAGAATGCAATTGTGAGGGTGGGATAGAAAACGGAGCTAGTAGCATCCCAAACTACTCCCCCTCCAGCTAGGCCAGAAATGCAAGGTGAGCAAACAAAGCTCATTCCTGAGGGATTACACCTTGCACAAAGATTAGTGCACCCCCACCCAAAACACTGCACTTACACTTGCTACAGCCTTTGCCAGGTTTATACTCCCTTACGCAAAACCACGTTAGTAACATGGCCATAGTTTTAACGTCGGAACATTACTGTCAGAGGCTAACAACCTCCTTGCATGTCATGAAAAAGCAAACAAAAGACAACAGAGGCTAATCTTATCAAGAGGAGAAAATGAGCAATCCGAAGTTTCAGCCAAGGTAATAGTTACCCTATAGGCACCTCCCACGTCTGCCATCACCACAACATCCTCCTCCTGATGAACTCACATCTATGGCTAGAATAAAATTACTCATTTGGGTCGGAATGATGTGCTCAAAGCAGTTTGGCTTTATTAATACAAGCGGAGGCAAAAAAGTGCTCCTCCCCCAAAATATCAATCCTCATTACAAAGTGCATTACCAGGAAATGGACATTGTTTTCACACTACAGAAGTGTTTCACAATCGTGCAAAACTAGGAGTATCCTACGGTTTAATGTAAAGAGTCATCTGGTCTTCTCTGTGATAGTCTTGTGATTGCAGCTGATTAACAAGATCATGTATCAACAGGAGGAAAAGTTAAAACTCTAAATAAATTATCAAAAAGTCTGCAAAAAACTCTGCAAACTGTCACTTCTAAAAAACTAAAGCAGAGCTGCAGCTAAAACCTTCCAGTTTTGGGTAAGGGAAAAAGACGAATAGAACCTGTTTAGGTTTCTTGCTCATTTTCCCCATCAGGGGTGACCACACAGAAAGTTCTTATAGAAGAGTAATTGGTGTTGGGAATATTTTTCCAGCAGCACCCATAAATGTTCTGCTTACTGTACTTCTTTAAAACTTGATCTATGTATATGTCAGAATAAAAATAAAACCTATTAAACTGAACCTATATCCACCATACATGGGCTCCTGGAACCTCAAAGTTTTACCTGGAATTGGGCACTATACACTCTTGACAGGGATTTACAGAAACTTTGCTAACTTGCTTAAAGTAGCCTTGAAAAGTAAAGGTTACTATCCCTTCAGCAGTCCCGGCCTCCTACCCAACCAGTCCACCCGCATTCACAGCTCTGACCTGGAGCGAGGTAGAAGGACAGGCCGGTATAGGTAATTATATTGCTAAGCGAGACAGATCCATGTAGTGCAGGAATAGTATCTGCAAATAATTAACAGCCACGTTAAGATGTCAAACAAATTGTCCTAATAACCATTTTTAGGACAGGCAATAAATCTCGTCAAGTGGAGCAATCACTTTATCATGGTGGCAGCCATAGTATATGCCTCGGACTACTGCCCACGAGTTACGTACTGAAGCAGACATAAGAACCCTGTAACCAGACAAAACAATTCATAGTAAACATGGTTGACATTCTATAGGTCAATAGGAAACTCACAAAACCAGCACTATCCTCCTTCCTATAGTTTCCATTCTACTGGCCACTCTATGGTTAGCAACAGCAGTGACCAACAGCAAAGAACATTCAACACAGTGTATTCAAACATTTGTTTTAACGTAGATAAGAAGAAGGATCGTGAAACGTGTGTATCATTCCACTGACTTTTTTCTAATAAATCTCAAATACATGCTTTTTAAAATGTTAGACCAGGGATGTTTCCAGGGGAGGCAAAAAAGCAATTCTGTGAGAACTCACCTGTAGAATTGTTTTTGTTCTTGCATGGCACGGCCTGCTTCGGTATTCATAACAGTTGGGATATTTCGCCACAAGGTGGCGCAGTGTACTGCAGAAGAGCTGTGGCATCTCCCGGACCCCTATAAAAACAGGATTAACCATAGAGTTCCCAGCGTAGAGAAGCAGTGAGACAAGCTGGGAGAGAATAAAGGTAAAAAATGTAAAAAATACAATTCTGTGAGTATTCACCTGTAGAATTGATTTTGTAGTATACAGCACGTCCTGTTTCACTAAATTCTTTACGCTTGGGATATCCGCCACAAGGTGGAGCATGGACTGCAGAAAAGACTTGTGGCATCTCCTGGCCCTATAAAAGGACAGGAACCTCCCACAAATTCCCAATGTTACAAAGCAGTTACACAAGAAGCCGGGAGAATAAAAATGAAGGACCCCCAACCAAACATCTGAACAAATCACCATACAGAGGTAACCAAGAATAATGATGACAAGGGAGGGGTGAAACAGGACGTGCTGTATAGTACAAAATCAATTCTACAGGTGAGTACTCAAACAATTGTATTTTTCCAAGTATACAGCACGTCCTGTTTCACTAAATTCTTTACGCTTGGGATGTCTAAAAGCAGTGTCTATAAAGTAGGGTGGGATCCCCAAAGAACAAGGGCGGGCAGTTTAAACCACTGCGGCCTGAAGAACTTTGCGGCCAAAAGCAGCATCAGCTGAGGCCCTAACATCACCCTTGTAAAACTTGGAAAAAGTATGAACAGAAGACCAAGTTGTGGCCTTACAAACTTGTTCCAACAAAAGCCTGGTGTTGAAAGGCCCAAGAGGCACCAATAGCATGAGTGGAATGAACAGTAAGGCGGAAGGGAGGTTCCTTCCCCTTAGCAGAATAGGCTTGCACCACCGCCTGACGAATCCACTTGCCGATAGTGGACTTAGCCGGAGGCAAACCCTTCCTAGGGCCAGAAGAAAGAACAAAAAGAGCATCAATCTTCCTGAAAGATTCAGTAGCTACCAAGTAAAACTTCAGAACCATGACCACATCCAAAGAATGCAGAGTCCTCTCCTTGGAATTAGCAGGATTAGGACACAATGAAGGCAAGATAATGTCCTGATTAAGGTGAAAGGCAGACACCACCTTAGGCAAGAAATCTGGCTTAAGCCGAAACACCACCTTATCCTGATGCCTCCCAAAATAAGGAGGTTTGATGGAAAGCGCCGCCAGCTCAGAAACTCGCCTTACAGAAGTGATAGCCACCAAAAAGGCTACCTTAAGAGTCAGAATGGGCAAAGCAGCCCCACGGATAGGCTCAAAGGGAGGACCCTGCAGAGCAGCCAACACCAGATTCAAGTCCCAGATTGGTAGCATAGGCTTACGAGGTGGACGCACATGAGTAACACCCTGGAAAAAAGTTTTAACCAACCGGTGGTTGGCAAAAGATGGTAGGCGGCCAGAATCCAAACCATGTTGCAAAAATTCCAGAATCCTGGGAATGGAAAAAACCCGACAGGGAAGAGACTTGGACTCACACCAGGCAATGTAAGCATGCCATATCCTGTAGTAGATAAAGGACGAGGACTTCTTCCTAGCCCAAATCATGGTATCCACAACAGAGGCAGGCAACCCCTTCTATGTCAAGATGTAGGTCTCAGCAGCCAAGCCGTTAAAGCCAGCGTTTGTAAATTGGGATGGTGTAGCTGTCCCTGAGTGAGAAGATCTGGATCCCTGGGTAAGACGTACTGGTCTACTGCCAACTGCACAACGTCTGCGAACCACACCCTTCTTGGCCAACAGGGGGCCACCAGGATGGCTGACACCCCCTCTTGGGCAATCTTGCGCATGACCCTGCCCAGTGGAGGGAACACATAGGGAAGCCGAAACTCCGTCCAAGGCACTGCCAGTGCATCCGTGGCGAAGGCCAGAGGATCCATTGACAGGGAGACAAACCTGGGAAGTTTGTGATTGTGACGGGATGCAAACAGGTCCACATCTGGCTGACCCCAGCGGTGACAGGGAGAAAAACACCTGGTAGTTGAGGGACCATTCCCCCAGACGAGACGTCCCCCCTGCTCAGGGAGTCCGCCACCTGGTTCTCCACCCCCAGAATGTATACCGCTGAGATGCAAGGGACATTCTCTTCCACCCAAGACAGTATCAGAGACACTTCCTTGAAGGCTCGCTTGCTCCGAGTCCCTCCCTGATGGTTGATGTAGGCAACCGCCGTCTGGTTGTCTGAGCGAATCTGAACAGCCTGACCACGAAGGTGTGTGGTCAGGTGGGACAGAACCAACCTGATCGCCCTCAGTTCCAGGACATTGATGGGAGCATGGGTCTCCTGGGGGCCCCCCCAACGACCCTGGAACTGTAGGGACTTTCAAAAGTCCCCCCAGCCCGTCAGACTGGCATCCGTGGTGACAGTCTCCCAGCACGGAGGCAGGAAGGTCCTGCCCACCAGAAGATTCCTTGAGTCCAGCCACCACGAGAGGGACTGCCTGGTCAGAGGAGACAGAGCGAATCCCTGATCCAGGGACACATGGTCCCGATCCCAAACTGACAAGAGGTGAAACTGAAGAGGTCTCATGTGAAACTGAGCAAAGGGGACCGCCTCGAAGCAGGACACCATCAGGCCCACCAACTGCATCCCCAGACGGATGGAGGGATGAGGACACAAGAGCAGAGCCCATGCCTGCTTCTGAAGGCCCTCCACCTTCTGCTGAGGAAGGAACACCTTGACCTGAGAGGTATCCAGTGTCATGCCCAGAAAAGACCTCACCAAGGACGGGGAAAGTAAAGACTTGGGAAAAATACAATTCTGTGATTACTCACCTGTAGAATTGGTATTATGAGTATACAGTACGTCCTGCTCCAAATATAATACTTACAAGTGGGTTATACTCCGCCAGATGGCGCTGGACTGCAGAGACATCGAAAATAGGCTCCTCCCGGCCCCTCAAATACCCGGGGACCTCCCACAAATCCCCAGCATTGAAAAGCAGTTAACGAGAAGCCGGGAGAATTAAACAACCCAAACTATCAACTATAACAATGATAACAATCACCATACAGGGGATCCAAGATAATGCAAAACCATGGGTGGGCTGGAGCAGGACGTACTGTATACTCATAATACAAATTCTACAGGTGAGTAATCACAAAATTGTATTATTCTTAGTATACAGTACGTCCTGCTCCAAATAAAATACTTACAAGTAGGACATCCAATAGCAGTGTCCATAAAATAGGGTGGGATCCCCAATAAAAGGCAGCAGCAGACAGTTTAAACCACTGCCGCCTGCAGAACATTTCGGCCAAAAACAGCATCAGCTAAGGCCCTAACATCAACCTTGTAAAACTTTGAGCAGCCTTGCACACTTGTTCAACAGAAGCCTGGTGCTGAAAAGCCCAAGAGGCACCAATAGCACGAGTGGAATGAGCAGTAAGGCGGAAGGTAGGATTCTTCCCCTTAGCAGAGTAGGCCTGAATCACAGCCTGATGAATCCACTTGCTGATAGTAGACTTGGCAGGAGCCAAACCCTTCCTAGGACAGAAGGGACCACAAAAATAGCATCAGTTTTCCTGAAAGGTGCAGTAGCCACCAGATAGTACTTCAGACACCTAACCACATCCAAAGAGTGCAAAACCCTCTCCTTAGCATTGCTAGGATTAGGGCACAAAGGAGGAAGAACAATATCCTGATTCAAATGAAAGGCAGACACTACCTTAGGTAGAAAGTCAGGTTTGAAACGAAACACCACCTTGTCCTGGTGTCTCTCATAGTAGGGGGGCTGAATGGAAAGCGCCGCCAACTCAGACACACGCCTGACAGAAGTGATAGCCACCAGAAATACAACCTTGAGCCTAAGAATGGCCAGGGCAGCATCCTGCACAGGTTCAAAGGGAGCACCCTGCAAGGCTGACAGAACCAAGTTCAAATCCCAAACAGGCACCATAGGCTTACGTGGAGGGCGCACATGAGCAACCCCCTGGAAAAAAGTCCTGATCAGAGGGTGCTGAGCAAAGGACTTCTGGTAGAAAATAGCCAGGGCAGAAACCTGACCCTTCAGGGTACTGAGCTGGAGTCCCATCTCCAACCCATGCTGCAGGAACTCCAAAATCCTGGGAATAGAGAACACCCGACAGGGAAGAGACTTAGACTCACACCAGTCAATGTAGACACGCCAAACCCTGTAATAAATGGAAGAAGAAGACTTCTTCCTAGCCTTTATCATGGTATCCACAACCGAAGAAGACAGCTCCTTCTCCGTCAAGATGAAGGTTTCAGCAGCCAGGCAGTCAAAGCCAGAGTTTGTAAATTGGGATGGCGTAGTGAGCAGATCTGGCACCAAGGGCAGAGCGTACTGATCTACTGCCAGCTGCACCACATCTGCGAACCACACTCTTCTTGGCCACCTGGGGGCCACCAGAATTGCTGGCACCCCTTCCAGGGCAATCTTGTGCAGAACCCTGCCCAGCAGGGGGAATGGAGAAAAGACATACAGAAACTGCAAGTCCTGCCATGACATTGCTAGAGCATCCAAGGTCAAGGCCAGAGGATCCTGGGACAGAGAGACAAAAGCGGGGAGCTTGTGATTGTGGCGGGACGCAAACAGATTCACATTTGGTTGGCCCCAACGGTGACACAGTGATTGAAACACCCCGCTGCATAGGGACCATTCTCCCTGGCGAGAGGTCCCCCTGCTCAGAGAGTCCGCCAGGCGATTTTCCACCCCCGGGATGTACACAGCTGATATGCAGGGGACATTGGCCTCCGCCCAAGTCAGGATCAGAGACGCTTCCTGGAGGGCCCCCTTGCTCCGGGTACCTCCCTGATGATTGATGTAGGCAACTGCCGTCTGGTTGTCCGAGCGCACCTGAACAGGCAGGCCCCGAAGGTGAGTAGTTAAGTGAGCCAGAACTAACCTGATCGCCCATAGTTCCAAGACATTGATAGGTGTGTGGGCCTCCTGAGGACCCCACCTCCCCTGGAACCGCAGGGACTTCCAGAAACCCCCCCCCCCCCAACCTGACAGACTGGCATCCGTAGTGACCGTCTCCCAGGGAGGGGTAAGAAAGGATCTGCCCCCCAACAGGTTCCTTGAGTCCATCCACCACAAGAGGGACCTCCTGACCCGAGGGGAGAGCACACAGACCCCGTCCAGGGACGCTGGGTCCTTGTCCCATACTGACAATAGGTGAAGTTGCAGAGGCCTCAAGTGGAACTGAGCATAAGGTACCGCTTCGAAGCATGCCACCATCAGACCCACCAGCTGCATCCCCTGCCTGATGGAGGGAGGAGGACAAGCTAGGAGGGACTGAGCCTGTGCAATCAGACTGTCCACCTTCTGCTGAGGAAGGAAAATCCTTGCCTGAACTGTATCCAGATTCATTCCTAGGAATGGAGTTACCAAGGAGGGGGGCAGTGAGGACTTGGGGTGGTTGATCACCCATCAAAATGACTCCAGAGTGGACACCACCAGCTGAGTATCCAACTCTGCCTGATGTAGAGACTGGGAAGTGATGAGAATGTCATCCAGATAGAGAAGCACACGTACGCCCTGACATCTGAGCAGAGACATCACGCCAGCCAGCACCTTGGTGAACACCCAGGGGGCTGAAGTGAGGCCAAATGGAAAGGCCACAAACTGGTAGTGTTGATCCATCAGAGCGAACCTGAGGAACCTTTGATGACCTGGGAACACAGGAATATGAAGGTAAGCATCTTTGATGTCCACAGAAGTCATGAAATCCCCTTGGCGCAGGGAACTGATGACAGAGTGCAGAGTTTCCATGCGAAAGCGCCTGCCCCTGACAAATTTGTTGAGGATCTTCATTTTTTGGGTACTGTGAATAGATTGGAATAAAAGCCCTTGCCTTTTTCTCTTAAGGGGACCTGGCAGATGACCTCCAGCTCCAGGAGGCCTTGCACTGCTTGCACTAGCTCCTGAGGAATCCGGGATCTGATGAATCTTGGAGGGGGACAGGCAGCAAACTCCAACTTGTAACCGGAGGACGCTACCTCCTGAATCCACCGGTCTGAGACATGAAGCCTCCAGACGTGAGCGAAGTGCTGCAGTAGTCCCCCCACCCGGATGGGTGAGGGCGCCCCATCATGCCTGAGGGGGCTTGGGGGATGATTTTGCTTTGGGACCCCAGGAGGGGCCAGGACGTCCACGTCCTCTGCCCCCTGCCCCAGAAATCTCCCCGGGTCCCAGGAAAGGAAACCCCCCTCCCCTGTCTGGCACCACGGTAAGGGGATGAGAAGGAACCCTGACCCCGAAGGGGCCGAGATTGCTGCCTGCACTGGGGTAACCTGCCTCCCTTAGTAAAAAGGTCCAGGCGGTCCCCAAACAGGCGCAGTCCTTTAAAGGGAAAACCAGTGAGGGCCTTCTTGGCAGCATTATCAGCAGCCCACTGGTGCAGCCAAACCAAGCGGCGTATAGCCACAAGGGCAGAAGTTCTGGCACACATTCTGATGGTGTCATCCATGGCTGAGAGGACAAAATTTACAAAAACATCACAACTGGAGAGTGCATTGAACACTTCACAAGGCATATCATCAGGGGCACTATCAAGTATATTTCTGATAAGGGTTCTAGTGGCCACAGCAGTAATGGCAGAGGCACAGACCGGGCGCATCGCTGCCCCCGCACATGCAAAGGCGTGGGATGCCAGCTGGTCAATGCACCAGTCCTCAGCATCCCGCAGGGTAGTAGAGTCAGGGGGAATGCATGACAGAGGTATTAGACAGCCCTAGGATCAGGGCATCCACCTCGGGGGGGGGGGGGGGGGGGGGGGGGGTATGACCAACACTTTACCACATCAGCAGGAAAGGGATACTTCCTATCCCAACTTTTTGGAACCCCGGGTTTACTGGGGAGCTCCCATTCCTTGAGCACAAGGTTATGGAAATGTGCCTGCTTGGGAAATTCCGAACGTGGTTTTGTTGTATGGAAAAGCTCCCCTCTCTGTCTGGGAGCTGCAACAGGGAGAGAGATGGACAGAACCTCAAAAATCTGGGTCAATAATCTGTCAGTGTCATCCGGGGCCCAGGGGTCAGAGCCAGAATCGTCATGACCCCTTGATCTCTCATCAGATGAGCCTGAGTCAGAAAAGAGCTCCCCTTCATCAGACGGGGTATAGCCACAAAGATTCCAAAACTCCTCCGTTTCCGTAGGGAAAATAGTGACATTAGGCGTTAAGTGACGCTTTTTAGCAGGGGCCCTAAGCGCTAAGAACTTAGCAATCAACTGCTCAACAGTAGCTAGTCTAGAAGACACATCAGGCTGAGAATCCCCACTAGTATGCAACTCAACAGGAGTGAGATTTAAGCTTGGGGGAGTAGGTGAAGTAAAACGAGGTGCAGCCACTGGCAGGCCAGATTGCAATGCAAGCACCTGCTCAGCACAGGTTACAGACCCGCGCCTTGTCAGCATGAGGCTGCCCACACGCTACACACAACCGGTCTTGTCCCGAAGGAACCCCGGTCACATTATCCTGAGATGCCTTCATATGGTGATTATAGCGGCGCTATATGCCGATAGGGAATTACGCTATATAGCAACCCCGGATGCCCCAACAACCCGCTAGGGAAGTGGGAGTATTAACAAGGCCTACTAGCTATAAAACTACTAAAGGGCCGGGTTCGCCCTGCCTGAAAGACATAAGAAGCCAAGACCATAAGCACACAGTAATAAAAGGAAGAATATAAAGCCGCCCACGAGGGCACTTACGGACTGCGGTAGGTAGAGGTCCATCGCGCATGGGCCAACCAAGGAGGTTAAAGAGGGCGTCGGTATAACTCGAGGGGCGTGCCATAGACGCCCCCCCCAAAGAGCATGAAGCCAGGACGTGACAAGCGCGGCGGCTGCAATTTTAAAAGAGAGTAAAAGGAAGCCAGCGCGGCGGCTGACACAAGACAGACAGCTTAAACAGGGCCCACCGATAGGCAGGGGCAAGGGGCACTAGTGCGGGAGGAGCATCCATAGAGGCTCACCATAAGCCTGAACCGCCTATCCTTTGGTGGGGGATTGCGGTGGAGCAGCGCTCCTAAGCACCTAACAGCGGTGCTGCCTACCTTCACCCGACCAGCGCAGCCAAGGCTGGGAGGCATATTACTAGTGGAACAGGTGGGAATAGTCCTACAGGGCCGCAGGATAATAGCCCCGCTCATCTGCGAGTAGATAGTCATTTCTCGTCCTTCGCAGCCAGACTGCAGAGAAATTCTGGGGATTTGTGGGAGGTCCCCGGGTATTTGAGGGGCCTGGAGGAGCCTATTTTCGATGTCTCTGCAGTCCAGCGCCATCTGGCGGAGTATAACCCACTTGTAAGTATTATATTTGGAGCAGGACGTACTGTATACTAAGAATATTGATCACCCAGCCGAAGGACTCCAGAGTGGAGATCACCACCTGGGTGTCCTGTTCGGCCTGATGAAAGGACTGAGCCACAATGAGGATGTCGTCCAGATAGGGAAGGATGCGAATACCCCGGGTTCGCAGCAGAGCCATCACTCCCGCCAGCACCTTGGTGAACACCTGAGGCGCCGAGGTGATACCGAGTGGTAAGGCCACAAACTGGTAATGCTGATCCTCCAGCATGAACCTCAGAAATCTCTGATGACCTGGGAAGATAGGCACATGAAGATGAGCATCCTTGATGTCCACGGTGGTCATGAAGTCACCCGGGCAAAGGGTACCGACAGCAGAACGTAGCGTCTCCATGCAAAAATGTTTGAATCTGACAAACTTGTTGAGGCCCTTCAAGTCCAGAATGGGCCTCAGAAAGCCGTCCTTTTTGGGGACCGTGAAGAGATTGAAAATAGTACCCCTGACCCTGTTCGTGATGGGGCACCGGAAAAATGACCCCTGACTCCAGCAGGCATTGAACTGCCAAAGTAACCCTTGAGCTGACAGGGGGTTTAAAGACATCCAGGATCTGATGAATCTTGGGGGCGGCCAGGCTGCAAACTATCTTGTAACCGGAGGACACCAGCTCCTGAATCCACCGGTCTGAAAGGTGGAGCCTCCAGACGTGAGCAAAGAGCCGAAGCCACCCCCCCCCACACGGATGGGTGAGGGCGCCTCCTCATGCCTGAGGGGCCTTGGGAGGGGGTTTGGGCTTGGAACCCCAGGAGAGACCGGGACGTCCACGGGATCTGCCACAGCCCCAAGACTCTCTGCGGCTACCTGAGAAGAGGGAGCCACAACCTCCTCTGGAAGAACGAAGGCAGGGGGGGGGAGACGGAGGTCCCCCAAAAAGGCCGGGGCCGTCTCCTACACTGAGGCAGCCTGCCATCCTTGGCCAAAACATCAAGACGCTCACCAAAGAGCTGCAGGCCAGCAAGGGGGAGCCCAGTGAGAGCCTTCTTAGCAGCAGCATCAGCTGCCCACTGACGTAACCAAACAGAGCAGCGCATAGCCACCAAAAGTTCAGAGGCCCTACCGCCCAGCCTCACAGCATCATCCATGGCAGTAAGGATAAATACAACAAAATCAGAGCAAAGTAAGAGGGCCCTATAATCCACCCTCCTCCTACCAGCCATAGCGCCATGGCAGAAACGCTTGAGCAGTGTCTAAAGGGCAATAGCAGTAATGGCAGCAGCACAGGCCGGGGCCAGTCCAGCACCCACACAAGTAAAAGCATGGAAGGCCAGCTGATCCATGCGCCGGTCCTCACTGTCTTTCAGAGTGGTAGTGTCAGGGGAAGGCATGACCGAAGTATTAGACAGGTCTAGCACGGGAGCGTCCACCTCAGGGGGACAGGACCAACGCTTTACTATATGAGCAGGAAAGGGATACCTCTTATCCAATCCCTTGGGCACAGCGGGCAGCCTGTTAGGACGTTCCCACTCCCTAAGCACCATATGAGTGAATTGGCCCTGCTCAGGGAACTCCAGATGCAGTTTACCAGGACGAAAAAGCTCACCCTGCTTTCTCTTAGCCAACAAAAATTTGTGACAGCAGATTGTCAGTGTCCTCAGGGTACCATGATTCCCCCCCAGATGCAGACCCAGGGTCACTAATGCAACCCTCCTGCAGGTCCCCAGAGGAGTCAGAGTCCTGGAACATTTCCCCTTCTTCTAATAAAGTCCCCCAGTAGCATCAAATTCCTCATACTCCTCAGTGGAGCGTGGGGTGTGGAAGTCAGGTGCCGCTTCTTGCCAGAAGCCTTCCTAGGAATAGGCCCGGCAAGCTGCTTCTCAAAGTTGCCCACACGACGTGCCAGATCAGACTGTGACCCCCTGCTAGCATCCCCCTCACTGGGCGCTAATTGCAGCAGTGGGGGGGGGGGGTTGTAGGTGATGCCGAAGGGGGCGCAGAGCTGGGAAGCGATGCAGGCAAACCAAGCTGGAGCGCAAGGACACTTTGAGCGCACGGTACGCACACCGTGACATCATTGCCGATAGGGGATACCCCGCACATGGAACACAGCCGGGATTGCCCCAAAGGACCCCCAAGCACGCTATCCCCAGAAGCCTCCATATGGTGATTAACACAGGCGCAATAGGCCAGCGCTGGGTAAAGGCTAATACAAAAGCCACCCGGGATGCCCTCCCACGGGATGCCCCCTGATCAGCAAAAAAAGGGGGGGGGGAGAGGGGGGGGAGGAAGGAGTAAAGCCGGGAGAAACCACAATCCACTGGTATCCCGCCTGAAAGACATAAGTAAAAAACGACACATGAGAATCCCACAGCACATGCACCACTCGCCGCTACCAGCCTCACCCCCCCAAACAAAGTCAAAGGGGGAGGGGGGAGAGAGAGAGCCAAGAAGGCAGTGGCGAGTATCCAGGCCGGGGGGGGGGGGGGGGCCTGAAGGAAAAGAAGTGGACACAGTCCCCAAAACACTCACTCCCTCAGAAGCTAGGACAGGAACTCTGCATCCCTAGTAGGCTCACCATAAAGCCTAGCGCCGGCTACCCTTTGTGGCTTGGAGCAGCATTCCCGGAGCACTTGACCCTAGTGCTCTTCTACCCTCACCCGATCTGTCAGCCAAGGCTGGGAGGCAGAGAGGGTACAGAAACGGGTGGAAACAGACTTGCAGGGCCGCAGGCTTGGTTACCTCGCTCACCTGCGTATAGAGAGAGCCATCTTCTATCTTCGCAATTTCACTGCAGAGGAAACACTGGGAACTCTATGGTTAATCCCATTTTTATAGGGGTCCGGGAGATGCCACAGCTCTTCTGCAGTACACTGCGCCACCTTGTGGCGGAATAACCCAACTGTTATGAATACCGAAGCAGGCCATACCATGCAATAAAGAAAAAGGGCGATCGCCCTGGGTGCCAAGCCTACTGGGGGGAGCCTTTATCACAGCCATCCGGTTTTCTGCAGATGCGTCAGGGCCATTGTTAGTTGTGCAGGCCATAAGACAGGCCCCTCCGTCCCCACGTTGGGCTCAGTACCCAATTTGGTATGCCCAGTAGTGTAAGACAAAAGTCTGATGCTTAGCGCTTATGGGTTCCAGCTCTGCGACGGCACAACAGCAATACGAAGAAGTGCATACCCCTAATGTCCCCTTCTCTGCACATAACTACCGGCAACCTAACACAAGTTACAAGCATAGATGAGGAAGTGGCACTACCCTGTAGGGCTTACTAGACTGTCATTCAGGATGCCCCTGAGTCTAACTGCTTTGGGTAAGCAGGTCTAGTTAGGCATCTCACTCATACCCAAATGCAGAATGGTCCTCTCATACATCTGCTAGGTATCGCCCCCATCCCACTTACCCATATCATAGTTATCACATATTTTTGGTCAGAAGAAAAATGTTATCTTTCAAAGATTTGCTTGATAACATTACAGGGGACTTGCAGAAACACTTCTATCTATAAGGCCCTTCCAACCACCCACGTAGTCTATTTACCCACGTAGACGCTTTTTAGAATACACATGGCCAGGACCACAAATCTAATCAGCACACATGTGCATGTCAAGGGAAAGGGAAATTAACATACCCCAACCCAATACAGACCAAGCTTTGAGAATTAATAGCGTACTGCTTTGTACTTCGTAGAGCTGTAGTACCTTGCACAGCGTGAAGTCATTATTTCACCAACCCGCCTGCAATAATGTGTCCAGCAGTGTAATTTATGCATATATACAGAGATAATATCCAAATCCGAAGCATGTTTCATCAGGATCCTCCTTCCGCTACTCAGTGAAGCCATCCCTTTGGATATAAAACATGTCTGAGAAATGAAACCTTCGCAGCATTCCTCTACTTGGATAAAGACAGAACGCAGCTGCAGAGCACGGTGGAGGGAGTGGAACGCAGCTCCAGCAAAGAGGGAAAAAAAAATGAAATAAAATGAGGAGCGAACAAAAAGTACACCACTTAATAGCTGATGAACATGTCGAGGGAGAAGAAGAGCAGTCAAGGGCCTGTTTGGTCCCAATAATCAGATTCCTCAATGGTTGGCCAGAATTAGGAAATGGCTGGTAAAATGTGCAATAATCTTTTGGTCGCACAGAGGTTTAGATGTGTAGAGGGCACTATAGTAAAATGTGCCTCTCTGTACAGAAAGGCTTACAAGACTTTGTTGTTACATACAGGTTTTAAGTCAATCGGCAAAGGGCTGGCAACAGAATGACTGCCAATAGCAGACCCCATGTTCCCTCTCTCCAAAGGTACTTTAAGTATAGTCCAGTATCCCTTTTGTTTTACGGCAGAAGTAGTAGAGTAGGAATAAAGATCTAAACAGACAGGGCAGGATGTTCCACAGACCAGCAAAAGGTTCCTCTGTTCCAGCACCCACACTGCCCTGTAAAGCTAAAGCTGGCAGAGGACAGCAATACTCACCCTATATCTCACACCATCTCTATGAAACACCGCTTCCCCTGTCTCTGAACACCCATTTTTCATAGTGCCGGCGACCACAGGACTGTGGCGGCCAATCACAGAGCTGGATTTTTCTGGGGAAACGAAGAGAAAGGTAAGATTTCTCCCATCTGTCGCCTTTAAACCAGACCAAAACCCATAAAAAATACAGGCCTCATATACAAATTCATTTACCTTTTTGTAACTCCTGCTATAGTCAAAATGGCGTCTCATGGAGCTGCAGGCCATCTGCAAAGAGGAAGTTTCCTGCCGCTGTGTATTGTGGGGTTATGACCACTGAATTCAGGCAGCAGCATGGCTGGCATAGGAAGCTTCAAAATGGCCGCTACCAGGAGAAAATCTGTGAGGTGGCATTTCAGCTTTTGAGTGGGTGCAGGAGCAAATGTAAGTGCTGGCAATGATTCAGTATCATGCATGCAGACGGGGCAAGGGAGTTATTTTTGCCAGATGTGCAAAGCTTTCGATCTGGTTTAATGCGTGGGGGGCATCTGCCATTGGGACCACCACCCATTTTGTGAAAAATCTGTGCTGTTCTGGTTGAATGCCAGTGCGCAGAGGCGTGATGGTCCCTGTTGCAAGCAATTACCTGCAATACATATACAGCTTTAGAAACCTACATGGTCAAATGTATCATGAGACACTTTTTAAAAGACACAACCTGCCAAAACATTTTTTTTAGGTCACAACTAAAAGACTTTGAGGTGAATATGTCACTAGTAAGAATCGTGATGTCTAATTGTTGACATTTCAACAGGTAAGACCGACTGGAATCAATAGGCAGGCTGCAGGACAAATTGGAACATGGCCATATTTGGAAAAAAAAAATGAATGAAAACAATTATTAAAGGAACATTCCAGGCAAAGCTTTCTGCTTTGCCCCCCCCCCCCCCCCCATTAACCTTTGGTAAACTGAGACATCTTTTTTTCCTCAGTCCCCTGGCGGTGGTCCCATGGCTCGCACAGGACCCTTGCAGGTAGCTGGCCACCATGTCAGCCAATGACAGAGCTGGATTTTGCCAGAAGACCACGGAGAAAAGATTTTTCATGCTAATGCACATGTAGGCACTGGCAATAGGGATGCCCCCCTCCACAGGTACCACCACCCATTTAGTGAAATATGGGTGGTGGTCTGACATAACTGTGCATTAGCTATAAACTGTAATTATATATAAAGTAGGGCTAGGTTTGGTGACAGGACTACTTTAAAAACTTAAACGACCACCCTGCCCCTTTAATGTCAAGCCAATTGTTTGAGTGTATTACACTGCGGCGAGAGTCCTTTTGCTTTTCCCCCTCCTCCTCCATGTTGTCCCCCTCTTTTTTTTGACAGCAGGACAAGCCGCTTAGAATTTCTCAGGCAGTTATTTTCCTCAGATTTCTTTTTCCTCCTAAACAGCTGCAAATCCAGTTACAGAGAGGAATGTACAGGCTGAGCTCATGGGGGCCCGAGCTTAGAGGAGGGGGCAACAGGGCAACATGGAGAAGAGAAACACACAACACTCTGCGTTCCCAATCCCTCTCCGCTAGAACGGATTTAGTTTAGTAGCGTTATATGACCCTCCAAACTTTCAGCTCTAGACAAGACACAAGGGGAGTTTGTGCATGGCACAGAAGCCATTTTGGAGGGGAGGGAAAAAAAGAGGTCCACCATTGTATGGCTATTGACGGTGTTAAATGATATGCGCCATTCCCTCCCCAATCAAATCAGGGAAGTGTGTGCGCATGGGAGGGGAGGGGGGGTTACTGCAATCAAGAGGTCACAGGTCAGCCGGGCCTTTGGCTTGGGTTTCCCTGGAAACCAGGCCTATTCACAAGAGAAGCAGACACTTGTTCAGTGAGACACAATAGAGACCATTAGTTAAAGGAAGAGATGGAGAGCGCATGGCAGGGAGCGCTGCACATGCTTGCCTGAGGGAGCGTCTCACATAAAGTCCACAAAAACACAAGTATTTTGCTGTAACAGGGCACACAAAAGTTAAAAAAGCTCCTTATCCTAGTAAAAAAAAAAATTATATATATTAGTATTTTAAAAGTCAACGCAAAGGATAAGTAGTAGAAGTGTAATGTTTCTCAACTCAAAACTTTCTGAAAGAGGGACACCACAATAGACAAGTGTGAGGTAATAAAGGGTGACTGTACAATAGTTCCCATATACCCCCCCCAAAAAATTATACATATTTATAATATACATAATATATACACACACACACACAATATACACATACACTCAATATACACGGCTACCTCAATATATCGAAATGCAATGCACTTCTCCATCTATTATGTCTGTACTCAATATAATAATTTCAGTTATAACATGGTCCCCTTTACTGATTGCATTATATTGAGCACGTGTTATTAAAGGAAATAAAGTTCATGTGTGCCTGGACAGGGGCTTTTTTTATTTGTTGACCGACATCCCATTACTCAGCAGCCAGGTGGTACCTGAGATGTGAGGAAAAGTGGTATATAATTGGTTGAGGACCATGATCTAGACCAGGCCTTGGCCGAACATGGGACACTTAAATGACCTAAAACCTGGTCATGGGCCACAATGAATAGGTTTCAGAATTTTTTAATTTGAAATAGCATCATGAAGATTTTCAAAATCAGGATAGCCACAACCTTCACTCGTAGGTCCTTCCACCACACCCCTAAATTCATAAGTAACAATCCCTACATGCTAGCAATACACATGCCGATTGGCTTACCAATACTCAACCCATCTAAGATTTCACCAATGCTAAGCATACAATTATTATACAAAAACTTCTTCTGCGTTTCACCCAGGGGTGATGTTGTACAATCAATACTAGCGTGTTGCTCCATGACCCCACTGCCACCTTTATTTGCCAAATCACCCCTCCTATATCACTATACTGTACCACTGTTTAACTGCCTTTACTTGTCAGTTCTTTTTACCTCTCACACTTTACCCACAGCAGGTCAGGGGCCACATCAGATAGCTCTGAGGGGACACGTGGCCCCCAGGACGAAGGTTGGGCACATGTGATCTAGGCTATGGCTGGTCAAGACTGGAGGTCAGCTTGGCTTATCTCTTAGGGAAAGTAAGTAATCATACGCTAGCCCAAAGTGTAACACTTTGTCTTCATAGGGTAGATTCTGCAGCCATCTATGGGATCTACCTCCTGTTGGTCAATTTTAAAGAGGAACCTCAAGCTTTTTGTAACCCTCTGAATGGCAGCTGTAGACCTGAGAGACAGTTGGACTTGAATGATCAGTACAGTCTCACTGCTGCACGTGATTGGACAACAGACCTGTCACTCTGAGCATTCTCTCCAAGATGGCTGCACCCAGGACCCGAGATGCTGGAGGGGAACATTGCTGGATCCTGTCTGGAATAAGGCATTTATTGTTCTGTAACCCCCTGTCCTGTCTGAGTGCACAGGCCAGGAGGTTACAGAGAGACTGGACTTCAGCTTTAACAAGATTTATAGGTTTAAAGCGGCTCAAAAGGGTTTTGTGCTGCTTTAAGACACTTGTAGAACTCTTATGCAGCACATTTATGTGTGGCTTATTTTTCAGGGACACTTTCAAAAGTCAATCATCCCAGAGAAATGAAACAATTTTAAATTAAGAGGGCGGACTTGTTACCGCAAATAAATTAATAAACTATGGCTTGCCAGGCGTGCACGATACTGCAAAAATCCTTGCAAAAATCCTTGACATACATATTTCCAAACATATGCTTCATTATGGGGAGTGAAAAGCATACATAGCTATTTGACTCGGCAATATTAACCCTTTAACCCCAGCCCTGCAGGGGTTAATGGCTTCCACAATGCATCAGACTCCTCGAAGTTATTAGTAGGGTCTATTCAGGGGGAGGCTGAGGGGGGGTGCACATCCGCTCTGTGTTCGCTCAGTGCTGAAATTTGAACCCCACCATACAGAAATGCCCTGTAGCTGTTCACGCCATTTAACGCTTCCCTCCAATATCCCTACTTCCTGCTCTCCCCCCCCCAGGTCCAACTCTTCCATCTGCACAAGTCTGAGCCCCTGCTCCAATGTGCTTTTTCTATCACCCCATAGCCCTCAACACTCAGTCAATTGTGTAACAAACTACCTCCTCAGCTCGCCACAAACCCATCATCAGCCAATGGCTTACCTCTCCTAAGCAGTTAAGGAGCAGATAAACCAAATTATCGCTTTAGTTTATTTAGCAGCATATCTAGTAATCCATCTGTGTAGCCAATACACTTCCAGGAAATTCATGCTTTATTTTTCCATACTTTAATAGGGCTACAATTTTACTTTTACACTTTCATGTTATTGGTGCAGCTTTGCCCCTGGATCACATTCAAATCATACAACAGTTCAACCAGACCACCACCTATTTTTCACAAAATGGGGGGTGTTCCTAGCGCAGGGGGCATCACAATTTCTGATGCCCCCTTTGCCCATTAACTCAGAAAACGAGTGATATGATTGGCGACCACATGGTTAGACTTAGACTCCAAGGATCCAGAGAGCTGCATTCGATTTCGACAGGTAAGATTTATTCGGTTTAATAGGATTAATGCTCGGGGGGGGCAGGGTATACCCCTCTGTGCTAGAAACACCCCCCATTTTGTAAAAAATGGGTGTCGCTCTGGTTTCTGGTACCAACAGGTGACATTTATTCATGTGTCCTTGCATTGTGGTGTGGTAAAAGCCCGTTGGGTGGGTGTAACTATAGGATTTGGGTCTTGGTTCTGGCGGAGTTGCAGGTTCATTTGAATATGAAACCGCTACAGAGACATGTTTGGAATAAGGCTTGAACATGCAACACATACAAGGAAGCCAACGTGGGGTCATTAAAGCAGAACAAAATCAGAGATTTTCAATATCCTGGGTTTTGTTCCATGCCCTGGGAGCATCCTGAATTGGGGTGCCCCACTGTGTGAACCCCCCACAGATCGCCCAATACAACTCACCTCTTCCCGGTGGATCTGCAAGCGAGCAGGCTCTCATCCAGTCAGAACCAGACTTCAGTGGGAGGCGAGACCTGTCGCGTCCCCATCCTAAATGGCTGGGAGGGGAGCATGCACACAGACCGATGATGCAGAGGATGTGGCCTCTATCGCTCCACGTTGTAAACAATCAGAGCAGTTTTGCTAAATTACATGTGCATGTGCCAATGGACTGGAGAAGGGTAAGTAAATCCCGGCGACCTAGGGGATGATTTCACAAAGTGGGGCATCCCAAATCCGGATACCCTGGGGGGAAGGGAGGAAAGCAGTCGGCCCTGGGTTTTGTTCCGCTTTAGATAGATGGAAAAACGTTGTTTAGTTTTGGTTAGGGTAGCTGAGGTTTGTGATGGAGGTCAGGCATTGGTCAGCAAAAACATACAAGCAGGTCTCCAATCACAATCTGGACAATTAGTCCAATCATATAAATAAAAAGGTTAGGTCACTGGGTAACAAGTGAATTGTAGTGTACGTTCAGCTCAACCGTATAAAATATAGACTGTGTCCTGTGGCTGTTGCCCTAGGAAGTGTATATAACCAAAAAAGTTAACAGTGAAATATGACTGACTAACATTTAACATCCTAATTATTAAGGATAATTACAGAATGGCTGGCCGAAGACTACAAAAGCAAAAAACAACATCTTTCCGTGATATCTATGGACAGGATGACCCACTTGGTGTTTATCTGCCACCGATGCGTATGTCATCACGGTTTCCAAAGGTCAGAGCATTTCCCATATTTAGAACCACAACTCTGACCTGCAAAGACCCAGCAAAACATAGCTCTGGTCACTTGGCACCTAAGTTGGTCCCATGAACGGAGCGCCACATCCTCTTGTCACTCAATAAATCAGTGTAAGTGTCCGTATTTCAGGAAAGTGATCCCTGTCACCCCTGTGGTGTACAGCTGGTGTAAGCTTTCAGAGGGGGGTAGGTCAGGGGTTACGTTGGCTACATAGTTGAGTGCTCCCAAACTACACAGAAACATGGGCATCCTTCGTCAGAGATCGGAGTTGGGAAAAGTTGGAAAGTATAAGCAGCAAGCAGTTTAACAGCTGCCCTCAAAGTGTCAATTATCCCAGAAGCCTCTGCACCACCTCCCACCCCTGACTGGTGTGAAATTACACAGGGCTCACAGGCATACTTCCTGGGCCAACTGCATGCCATATGGGGGCCTGAACCCATCCAGATAGGGCTTTCTACAGCTGTGTCGAGCTGCAGAGCTTGAGCTTCAAATCGAAGCTTTTCAATATTGTCTAATATTTTTATTTCACTACTTGAGACAGAAACACACGGATGCCAATTCTACACCGCTGTTCGCAGGTCCAACCACAGTAATTCATAATCTAAAGAAAAACAAGTGAGCACATATCTCAGGACATTGTTCTCCCCAAAGCTGGCCATGGTCTTACCAAGTTTAGAGGACTATGGGGCTAAATATCTCACCACCGGGCACCTCTGTCAGCCCGGGCAGAGACACAAAAACTATTCAGAAACAGTTACAAAAATATCCAGCTTTTCCATATTTAGAAAACACAACCAAAGTCATATTTAGGAATGTTTCTCCCTTCGACAAGCCAAGCCTCTCAAAGCAATTTCAGGATACACAAACCAGAACCATCTAAGCCCACTGGGAAAAAGAAGGATGGTAGCCATTTTGTAACCTCAACCAAGCTAAATTAATAAACCACAGGAGAAGGCTGAGTGGTGCGATTTTCCATACACATTTACACCACAGTAACACATTCTGTGCCAGCAGTGCAGGCGAACAGATTTAGAGAGGAGTCTTTACACAAAAGCTCAGGCATCTGCCTCATATGGCTCCTCAACTCCACAAACTAATTTAAGCCTTTTTACAATGTGTAAAAAGGTAGCCTGCCTACAAAGGGTTAAAGACGGCAGAAAGTTATGAGCGCAGCTGGATTTTACTGCATGGGAATCATAATGAAGGATCCCCCCCCTTCCATTTGGCCCCCACCTCGCGCATACGCGCGCAGCCCCCCTTCCAAGACGCTCATTCCCCAAAATAATACGAGCCAGATGTGCCCTTGCAGCTGTCTGCAAGCGCATAGTGGTGACCAATATGGGGGAGATTAACCCCCTGCGCTATATCTCCCAGCAACTATTCTAGATTACAACCAAAGCCTAAACAAATAGGATATGAATTCCTTCTTTAAGAGCTTTAACTTACATTAAAAAATCAGCCATTTAAGATATGGAGGACGGTTATCAGTTTCACTTTAATTACAGCTTCACACCTAATTACACATAAACACTACAACTCAGTATGGAAGGGAATGAGGAATAATTTTGCCCATGAAGAGAAGATACAGTCAAAACATTTCCCAGACACAAGATAGTTTGATTGATCCTTCGATCTATGGTGAGCTTCATCAAAAGAGCCATGAAGAAGTGTGGGTTGGTAAAAGCAGGTTTCCAACCATTGACACACTTGCCTCTGGTGGTTGGCAAGGGCCTAAGGATTAATTTGTATTCAACCCTAACCGGATTTGCTCTGTAAATCTAAAACGTCATAACTATCATATCCATCACCCAGAGATTAACTTGATCATTAAAATAAACAGAAAGCAGATATAGATATTAGGGTATTGGTCAGGTCAGGCTCTTAACGTTATTTTGTGATGTTCTCACAGAAGAACTTTGTGGCAGAATAGAGGGTTTTAACCTAGACATATGATTTTCTAGTGCCCCTGATAACACCAAGTCAAGTGCAACTGATGGGCCACAACACCACCAACAAATGCAATTGGGATTTTTTGTCAAGGTTTTATTCACTGAAACCGCAATGTGCCATTTTCAACTCCCTACTGTTTAGGCTGTAATCAGGACGATCCATTACTAAGCCCTCTGCTGTTGAGGACATATTAAGTGAATTGTAAGCCATGGGTCTCATTTCTAGTGGCTATACCCATCCAGTTAGAGATTACTGTGATACTCGGCCCCAGGCATCTCAAACACATCCCCCACCAATCAGAAACTTAAATAGTAATTCCAGGCTAGAATATAGTCTGTACTACAATGTCAGCTCTAGGTAAGACAACATTGACGCATCAGACTTATGACAGGACTAGGAAAGCTGGGGCTCATTTACACGTTGCAGCTTTGTATCAGCTTTTATGTGCAGGTCAAAGGACGTGCACTTTAGGGCCAGCTACTCTGTATCTAAAGCAGATGTAAAGCATATCAAAAGCACATGAATATCAATGGAGAACGGAAAGCAGTAAATTGCTCCTTATAGTTGGTATCTGACTGGCATTTGGGGGGGGGGGGGGAGGACATGCACAATTTAGTAAGTTCATAGTGTACAATTTGGGGGAATAAAGAAAGAAACTTCAGTTACAAAAGTCTTTAATAAAAAGAAAAGCCGCATGCAGGCGCTACCTGTACACTAAGGCCCATTATGGGAGCAGGCGATTGTGAGTGCAGTGAGGGTTTTGAGGGGCTGTCAGGGAAGGATCATGAGAAAGGGGGGGGGAGTTCTCCCGCAGGCTCTGAATCCTGCTCAGCTGGTTTCATGGTCTGCGCTGTGTATTGTAAGAATGAATAGCTCCTTTCAGGCACTGAGACAAGAAGCTGTGTGCACAGCTCAGGGAGGGGGAGTGGGGGGTACACTGCAGAGCATTGCCCCATTAACCTCTGCTTGGCCAAATTCCTATACTGCAAGTATAGAACTATTATAGCAAGAAAACATTTAGATTCAAGTGGTCCTTCACACTGAATAAGAGTCTATCTTATATGTTCCCCACACCCTGTACATTCAGATTGCTCACATTAAAAATCATCCTACCTGCATCTATTGCATCTTATGAGCTTTTAAACATCCAAGATGGCAGCTCATGGAACATCAGGCAGGAAGTGCCTTCTGACTGTGCTGCTCTGCATTCTGGGATTGCTGACCTTTTCCTGATCCCAGCTCTGCTATGTCTGAGCAAGGCACAGCTATAACCTGCCCCCCTATACTTTATCCCACTCTCCTCAGTAAGTGTGATGCTTCTAAGTCAAGATGGAGGCGCCCGTATCCTAAAGTCCTGAACAGAGTTGCAGCCCAGTGGGGGAAAGAATAATAAGTGACTAAAAACTTAAAATATATTAATCTTAGATGCTGGGGAATCGTTTAAGGGTTTGGGCTTTTCCATTAATTATGGTGAAGGCCTGGTTTAAAAAAAATAGGGAAGAATAAGGGGGGAAACAACAATTTTCAAATCTTAACAGGTAGATACATTGTGGAAACAATCATGAATTGAGGGATACAATTAAGGTGGTGAACAAGATAGCAGCCATCTTTGAGGTGCAGATCTCGAAGTGTGGATGGCTGTACACAGGATGCAAAAGTGACACACTCACTTAAGGCTTTGCAGCGCTGTGAAATTCCACATGTCAGAGAGGGAGAGGGCGGAGGGTGCAAGAACACAGACCCCTTTCAGTCTGTAAAAAACACAAACCAGGAGCCTAGGTGGAGTGGAGAAGGGGGAGGAATATGGGGAGGGGGGGGGATAACGAGGACAAAACATACAAACACTCCATCTGCTCTCCATAACTAGCCACGTCGTACACACAAAACCTACTACAATTGCAAGCTCCTTAGACCAAGTACTACCAACAGTGCAATGCCTGAGGAAGCAGTCTCCCTTTTCTTCTCCGAGTGTTTTAATGTTAACATTTCTACACCAAATTTTGATAACATGGCCTAAGTTGAACTTGTGCCACCATGAAACGCTTCCAAAGTTCATAGTTCACAAGGACACTTTCTGATGTTCCAAGTTCCACAATGGGTTATGCGTTGCCTACTTTGACATTTGGCCACGTTGGCATCAGGGACACTATTTATCCAAGTACCCTCTTAAGTAACAAGAGAGGAAAAGAAGGGACCTGAGATGTGTTTTTGTAAATACTGCCTAGATCAGGGGTCCCCGACCATCATTCAGGAGATGTCAATAACATAAAAAAAACTGAGAATGACAAAATAGACAACTTTTGGAACGTTTTTTATTTATTTATTGAGCAAATCAGGATTGGGTAAAGTATATATGGCAGCAAACTGGGTAAGCAGCTTCACCACGTAAGACCTCGCGCACCACCAGTGGCATGTTTACCACTGATTGGGTAACAATGGCATAGATCTTCCTTAAAGAAAATAGATTCAGATCTCCCAAGTTAAATCTCCTTGTGTCACAACCTGGTGTGGCTTTCTAGGAAACCCAGCCACACACCGCAAACTGGGTGTGTACCCATAAGCTTAGCGGACCCAAAATAAAGTTATAGAGGTCACATTTATTTAAACTACATAGAGGATAAAAATAAAAATGCATAAAAACAAAAAAAAAACAAAAAAAAAAAAGAAGGCTTGGGCCTGAAAATAAACTTTCTGCAATGAGAAAATTAGTATTTTAGTACATACACTGTAAAAACTCTTGATAGAGCATGCGACAATTAGCAGGTCTTCATTATACTGCATTGGTAGATCTATTTTAGCTGTATTGGTCGCGTTCCCCGATTACCCCTACATTCAAAATAAAATCCCCACCTGGCGGTGGCAATGGTGTTTGAGAAAAGAATCCAAAGCTCTAAAAAATGCTGCCCCTAACCAGCCTTCAGTTTCCACCATCACTAAATACAGTTTGGGAAGCATACCAACACCCGATTAGCTGTTTTTCTTGCCTTGGACCTCACGAATACCCACTATTTCTATTCTTTTCATGGTTGAATAGTGAAGTACTTTGCACCATTATTCCTGTTCCCTTTCTGGAGGAACAATACGATGTGTGATAAAGAAGGTGCCTGGTGAAATCTATTCAGCTTCTGACAGCATTGTTTTGCTTGATATCTTTGCTCAGTTGACCATTCCTGGCAAAAAAGGGATACCTGCCTCCCCCAGCTCTCAGAGAAGTTGGTTGTTTTGTATAGGCCTAGGCATCTTGTTTAAAAACTGGAATGCCAGCAATTCTAGGTACTATAGTCACTGGACATAAAAAAAACAGCCTAGGCCAGGTTTACTGCAGGCAAGACTATGGGACAATGATCCATTTATGGCCTTTCTAGGAGTTACCAACTATGACACAGGGCAAGGGAAATTTAGCAGAGGAGGTACCAATGAACCAACCATAGCAATGCATTACTGACCCTACAGGTTTTAAAAACTTTGCTTGAGTGTTTGTATATATATTTGTGAATAATCCAGTCTATTGACCACTTCTATTGTAGGATGGTTGGAGAGCACCTATACATTCAAGTTCTTGATGTTGTTGTCTGGCAACAAACTTCAAACTTTTCTTCAAGTTCTTGGAGATTTGTGTAGATTGTTCGCAGGGAAAGGGTTAAAGCAATCGTCCAGTCTCAAGATTGAGGAGACTTTGCCTCACTTCCTGTCTTTGGGCACCAAAGTTCAGGCTGGAGCAAGACTGGATGCAAAATGGTTGTAAATAAAGGAAGGCGAGTCAGAAACTTTTATTAGGAGCTGAGGGAACTTAAAATTGAGGATTGTGGGAAATTACCACGTTTTCCTCTTTAACAATATAAAATGCTAGTCACCAAATAATTGACCATCCACCAATATAACTACACTGTCTGCACACATGTTTTTACTTAGTAACCATGACAAACCACTAAGTGCAACTAATTGCAGTCCAGTACGTAGTTATCTAAATAAGCTCAATAACCCACAATCACATTAGATAGTTTTCTTTACAGAAAACAAACTGGTCCTTGGGGCGGGTGCTATTTTAACCCCATTTTGCTCACATTTTGCCCTTTTGATAACAGAAGCTTTTAGGTTTAGTTGAACAGACTGCTAACCCTTACTGACCCTCAGTGTGTCTAGAGCTGCTCAGGAGACATTTCTAGACTTTTTGCATTCCCCCCCCCCCATTGCACTGGGACAGTTAGTGGTGCAGTTTAAAACACTGTGCCAGGTATGGTCCTTTTCCGCAAAGAACTTTAGCTAGACCGACAACCTTTCACGAAATGGTGCTCATAAGCAATTCAGATTGCCGCACATTAATTTACCTTTTTGTAACTTCTGCTATGGTCTCCCCTCCCCAATGGTGCCCTATGCACCTGTGTGAAGCCTGCAAAGAGAAATTAACTGTGCATAGTGGGTTATGCCTATCCAGACAGCAGCACGGCTGCTCGGAAAGGAAACCTCCAAGATGACCGCGACCAGGAGAAAAATCTATGAGGCATGTTTCAGCTTTGATTGAATGGAAGTGCCAACAAGGATTCAGTATCATGCATGCAGGTGGGGCAAATTAGTTTGGGGGAGCTTTTTTTGTTTTCAACCATGCAAGGCTGTTGGTCTAGTGTAACCCACCTACTCCTGCTGCCTGTGAACCCTAATGGAGCTAAGAATGATGGAGGACCAGGTTGCCTGTTCCCAGTCATATGAATCTGCACTAGTAAAAGGAGAGTATCCCTCTAATGTAGGGTTCGCCAACTGTATAAGGTGGTAGACTTGGTTAGTTTGGTTCCCCTGTGGGCCAAGATATTCTCTGGCCAAGAGCTGCAGAGGAATTAGGTCTGCTTTATTAAAATTACTATGTTATTAGACACCCTAGCAGAACCTTTCCAGAAAACAGGCACATTTTAACCCAATAACGTAGGATACAGTACACGAAAAATGCAAAATAGCAGAGAAAATACGAATCTTTACCAAACTGGACAAGTGGTGAAGCAATAAGGAAAGATTAATAAAGGACAGTAGTGCCAGAAGGGCTTCAGCACACTTTGCAGGCATGAAACACTTTACAAATACATTGAAGATGGTGAGCACTTAAGTAATCTCATGAAGTGGATTGCTTGTAATAAAGCAGTTTCCTAAACAGCAGCGGCTGTGGTAACTCTTGATAAGAGATTTGCAGGTTTTAGGGCTACACGTCCTGCTCGGGCCCCATCTAGTGCGGCGGTGCTGGGCGACTCTGGGAAAGGATTAGGATGTTTTTCTGCAGGCTGCCTGGGGGCTCCTCTCCAGTTCAGACTCGTCCCCACCTCCCATCCGGAAAAGAGCTCTAAAAGCAAGGGAAGGGTGTTTCACTGTGTAGCCACTCAGAGTTCTATCAGGATGGCAACCTAGGAATTGTTTTACTTCGAAGACACTAAATCTTCCATTGCTGGATGATGTGGCTTCTTAATTCATCTCACAGGATATTAAAAGCTCCCTGGTGACAGTTAAGAAAAACACTTGCAGCCCGATACAAAATTAAGTCCGAAAAAAAAAATGCTGAATGCTAATTACAGCAGCAATGCTCCAGATTAATAGTTAAAGTGTGTTAACTGACTTTTACACAAAGGATTCATTTACCAGCATGCAAATACCGGGCACTTGAAGAACAAACAGATTCCACTGAGCTGTTTGCACAAGGTAAGTTTCTGACAAAGTTCCAAACTGCAACAAGTCTCCGGGGAGAAATTAAGCATTCAGTCGGATGCAATGAACGATTAGATTATATGGAGATTCTTCCTGGATTAGACCGGGTCATCGTATATGATGGAGACACAGTAACCTGTACTTCATCTATACAAGACATGGTAGCTTTCTCGAGGGCTTCTTGCCTCACAACTAATAGAACAGAGTTAATTTTAAATAAACAATAAATAATTAAAATACAACTCTTTAATACTTGTTAGGCATCTGAAAGAGTGGGGAAGATGCTCTGCAGGCACTCCTGAGCTGCTGGTCCATGGCAGTGTAGATATAAACATGCCCATTGAAAACAATAGGCTAAACTGCACTTTAACTGAAGAAGATGGAGCTATATAAAATACTACCAAGTTCCGCATCCTATTTTGGCTTTACCTGTAGGGGCATCCCAAATCAGAATCCCCCAGGGGGTGGGCCTAAAGTCATTTTTGACTGGATGTCCATTTGGGATTTCCTAGGCCTCATTAAGCAGTTGGGCATCACAAATCGGGAAAGACCTCTGGGAAAGTTTATTTTGCAGACCTAAAGTCTTATTTAAATTTAGGCGATAACCACAGATATATGTTTACAGGTAACACAAAGCAATTTTGCAAATGATTAGACAAAATGAGACACAAAGAAGTACAGGGCTTAATTAATCACCGTAATGAAGGGTGCACTGCTGACACGTCCCCTATAATAGCATCTGCTAAGGTCTACAGGGAAAAAAAAAATACTATAAATGTAATTATTCAAACAAAAAAAACTCAGAGATGCTCTCCAATAGTTTCTTTACTTACAAACACCTAAAGGTGGAGGATGAAAAAGCAAGAAGAAGAAGAAGAAGAAAAAAAAAAAAAAAAAAAAAAAAACACACCACCACTCTCTCGTACTACAACACTGCTGGAATGTGGGATAATGGGAAAGATTAGCCCTCAGCCAATCCAGGTACACGCATATAAGTAAATATTATACACAATCACAGTCGTCAGCTGGGTAAAAACAGGTGCAACGTGTCTCAATCTTGCCTCAGATTGCTGAGCAGTAGGTAACAATAGGGCGCTGTTTGTATAATGTGGACCCTGTATAGGCGGCCACCCCCTGCTCTCATTCACTTAACACCTATTGTTCAGGGCAGAACAGGAGGGCTGTGTTCCCCCGCCCTCAACTCCCAATTAGAGGCAATGTTATTTCTGTAATACGGCACCAGAAGCAACATGGAGCCCTGCGCCCGAGACACGCAAGCAGGAAGGGAATGCAGATAAGAGACGCCACACCACCAATATCTGCTGCCGGAATAGGCCCCAGAGCTGACACTTCAAACTGGTTTACTAATGCAGCATTCTCCCTAAAGAGCTCACACAATTCCCCCAAGTAGCTAAGAAAGGTTTGGAGAAACGTCTACACAGAGGATAAGCCAGGGCCACAAAACAATTAATCCCAGGCCATACAGACAAAGTTTACATTCATAGTTTTCTTTTTATACAGCATGTCACATGGACCCACACACAGAGAAAAATGACTGCTAGGAAGGAAACGGGATCGAGGAAGGAAGTGCCTGATAAAAAGAAAAATAGCCAGCTGACCCAGAACACACACGCAGCGTAATGAGGAGTAAGAAAGAAAAGATGCCACTAGCTGTGTCCATTGGTGGATCCGCGGTAGCGATGGGTCAATGACAAAATAAAGCTATATGTACCCAAAAAATTGCCATAAAAAGGAGTGTGCAACTTTCACTTGTAACAATTACATTGATAAAATCAATCTGAAAGTGCTGGAGCAATTCTAAAGTCTCAGGGGCAAACTTGTGCCAGGTAAGGGCAAGGTTCGCATAGACCAGGGGTTCCCAAACAGTGGTACTAGTAAGTTTCCCTCTGGTGGTAGGTACTCAAGGCCACTGGAGGCGAAAGTTGGGGGAACATGAAGCACTGCAGACAATCAACTGCTCTAGGATGTACCCACAAGATGCAGGAGTTGGATAACTGCTTTGCTAGCAGAAGAGTTGCCATTATTGGGCCAGTATAGGCCACTCTTCAGGGAAAGTCTGCATAAAGGCTGGTAAGGGTAGGTAGGGACAATCCATGAAAACCAGGGGAAACCCCAGTTTAGACTCTAACCCATCCCAGCTGCCAGTGAGCCTTAAAACTGAGGGCAACAATAGTTGCAGTTCTGCTATTGGAGGTATGGATGCTTCCTATCCCCCATCCTATCGGATGGAGTACAGCTAGAAAAAGGCACGTATCACTGGTGGAACATAGGGCTCACTGGTGGCATGAAGGAGTAGGTTAGGTCAGTTTAGTGCCACTGAGGACCTGGCACAAAGTTGCATGTGCCTGCATGCATGCATGTTTGGGGAGGGGGGGGGGGGGGGGGGGAGGTCCACAAGTAACTAGAACAATGGAAAAAAAAACACAACCTATTGCGAGGTATGTTCAAATGATGGGCAGTACACATCACCATTTCATAGGCACGAAACCTGGGCTTTGACGCCGACGGGCACCAGGTATAGTGCTGCTCATTTGATATAGCCTAGAGAAAAGAAAAAGCAGGCCCTTATTAAAGGGTTACATCATACAACGTTGGTCTTTGTATTATGCCTAATATTTGATCATACCTATTCTCTTCATCTGCTGTACTGATATAAGGATCACAAACTGAATTCCCCGAGACTTGTCTAATCATGAAATGTATCTTTATTTGTATATGAAAACTTTTCAATAAAAATCATTTAACAGAATGGTTACTGGACAATGATACAGAGTTCTCCCAAATGGAAATCCTGGTAAATGCCAACTGGACTAAGAAAAGTTCTGGTAACAGCCCAAGTAAGCTGAGAATTCTCTCCATTGCTTTTCAGTGAAGAGCAGGGAAGGCAGAGTTTGAGGCATATGCACCAATCTCATATGTCAGCATTATTGTTCTCATCAAGGCATCTGCCCATCTGTGGCAACCACCAATAGTGCATGGGAACACTGCTGTAACCTGCACCGTGCCAAGCTCCAGCACCGGGCAGAAAGGAAACACATGGCAAGGGAAGGGCACAGCTGGTACCAGCAGCCCGTGTACCATTCAGGGAGTGAGAACCAGGACAGCATGAGGCAGAGCGAGGTGAAGGCTTGGCACAGGGACTATGCTGGAATGGCTGGCGCATTCTTACATCTATGCAGGAACTGTAATCTCCCCTTGGCAATAAAATGGGTGAGACTGTCGCTGCAATGTTATAGAGGAACTCTGGCCTAATTAATAGGCTGGTTATTGTGTTAGACCTCCGAGCTGTTGAAAATCACTAAACAGAACCAATTAACACTTTTGCCTGTTTCTTGCACGAGACTAGAGCCAAATGGCAAAATGGCACAGAGCTCATAGGAGGTTCCTCCTCTGCAGCCTTAAAAAAAATAAATAAAAATGTTGAGGGATTTATAGGGGCTTGGGTTGCACTAAAGAGCACTCAAAAGCAAAAAAGAACTTAAAGCGGAACTTAAAGAACTTAAAGAGTCAATCTTATATGTTTCCCACACCCTGCACATACAGATTGCTCACATTAACACTCATCCTACCTGCATCTACTGCATGTTATGAGCCTTTAAACATCCAAGATGGCGGCTCATGAAACATCAGGCAGCCTGCAAACAGGAAGTGCCTTCTGATTGTGCTGCTCTGCATTCTGGGACTGCTGACCTTTTCCTGACCCCAGCTCTGCTCTGTCTGAGCAAAGCACAGCTATAACCCGCCTCCCTGTACTTTATCCCACTCTCCTCTCCTCAGTATGTGTGATGCTTCTGAGTCAAGATGGCGGCGCCCATATCCTAAAGTCCAACAGAGTTGCAGCCCAGTGGGGGAAAGACTAATAAGTGACTAAAAACTTAAAACATATTAATTTTATATGCTGGGGAATCGGTTTTTAAAGGGTTTGGGCTTTTCAATAAATCGTGGTGAAGGTCCGGTTTAAGTCCCCTGTCTGCCACAGCACCCCCCCTGATGCCAGGCCAAGACTGGACAGTACTTACCTACTTGCATGTTCCTTCGTAAAGTGCTTTTTCTGCTGCCCCACGTGGCCAGGATGGTGCGCCTCACAGTTTTTATCCACTTTTGAATCTTTTTACAGTAGTGGAGGCCTACTAAAGTCCATTGTGATTGAACCCCCATCCCAGCTACCAGCAGTGGACACGCAGCTTCTTGTTGCAAATAGGCAGGTTGGAATGTCCTTTGTCAAATTTATCCAGTGCAGCAACATTTGAGCAGTTTCTCGAAAGTCTAAATAAACGTTTGGCTCACTTACTATTGCCCTAGGAGGCATTCCAATTTGAGATACCTCGCAACGAAAAAACCCAGTCCCTGCTAAGTACCCACATAATTGTAGGCTTCTGTGGTGGTCAAATGTCAGTGTACACTACAGCGGTGGCAATCCGTTTCTCTCCCCTTTGTGTGCCACCTCCAGCCAATGAGTATGTAGTACAGCCTCTTTCCCTAGTAACTCACACTTTGGGGCATCGTAAATCGTGATGCCACCTAAGGATCATTGTCGGCCAACCCCATCCTAACCTTAGAGGCACAGTTAGTTTTTTTTTTTCGCGTCACCTCCTGTTTGGTCACTGAAGACAGGAATTTACCAGAAAGCCTATAGGCTCATTAGGGCTTCAAGGAAGTGCTCACACAAAATAAAAACTTGTGTGTACACCTGACCACTAACATATGAAGTTGCTTTTCCAAACGAAACCTCAGCAAGTATTTCATGAGCCCCGCTGGCAGCATTCTACTGTTCCACCCACCTATGGAGGATCTGCAAACTAATCCGAACACCCTGACCAGCCAATCGGGGGGCTGCCAGAACAGGCTGAGGAGCAATAGCTAGAAACTGGAAGACAGATGCAAGTTTGGAATTTTGTTCATTAGAAAATCAGATTACAGCAGCTATTATTCCAGCAGGACTGGCTGGCCTACGTGCACACAGGGATATATTGTACAAAGCTGCCCTAAAACAACAACTGCAGCTGGTCCCCCCAGATAGGATGACTGACAAAATCTAACCATCGATCTTACTGTATATGTTCCATACACAGCCGAAACTTTAAAGCTGACCCAAACCATCAGAGGAAGCATGCACCTCATTACTCAAAAGCCGTCTCCAGCTACACCCCCATTCTTGCGTTAAAGTGGACTGGAATCAAAGAGTCCACAGGGATGTTTTATTCCCAGCTTTAAGGTGGCGTTTGCTGAATCGGACATTACTTACCCTTCTGCATCCTGATCTGTGGCAACTGGATCCAAGGGTTATCGAAGGCACTTTGTGAACAGCAGCCACAAGGCATTCATAAGAGGTACCCCAAATAGAGGTGAATGGGGGGGGGGGGGGGGGAGGATGCAGGGGTGAACAAAGTAACTTTAGGTCTTTATGTTTTTTCACCAAATTAATTTAACTTCCCTAAACAGCCCAGAGGGCATCCTGATCTGATGACCCCTACAGTTAATAGGACCTTAGAAAGCCAGAATCAAACATGGAACAGTTATAATGGGGGAAATGGCAGGGCACAGCAGTGTAGAAGGTGCAGCTTTCTGTCTGTGTGTGCAGCCGCTTCCAGTCCCCATCAGATGGAGCTCCATTAAGCAGAGTATTCCTTTAACACAGAACCTACTGATGGAGCATGGGAGCAGTTTAGGTTAGCATCCATGTGAACCAAGACCCTCCCTGGCATATAACTGCTAGGGAACATGAAGGTCTGCTTTAAGTGCTGGGCCCCTCACTACTATGACCTGGAGCCATAGCACACACTGCTACAGCTGTCACCAAAGACTGGCAGGAGGGGCACTTTGGGAGCCATAGCACATCCCCTCCTGTGGTGTGGATTCAGGTCTGCTTTAGGCTTAGTAAAGTTGCACAGAGATTGTGCTTTACTGCTTCTCTCAATGAAGGTATTGAGTGGGCTCAAAATAAAAACAATAGACCCTCTATGAGGCTAATGGATCTCATCTGTCCTCAGCAGCCTTTCTACAGGGATGCTAATCATACCCCTCTTTACACAACAAAACATTTACAAATATTTCTGCAGAATACAACAAATGCAAAGTGACTCTTGGGAGAAAAGAAACTTAAAAAAGTAATAAAAAGGTGGGGTTATGTGACTGTACATCTTATTTTTTTTTAATGTAAACTAAATATCCCGGAATATTTCATAGAAATATATAATGACCCGGCATGTGAGTGGCGGCTTTTTTAATAAGATCAAATTAAAAATTTTTGATCGGACTTAAAAGCAGTTAACTAACTATAGGTTATCCACAAGGTAGCTTATTGGTTCCTTAATGATTATACCCTCATCCAAGCTTTAACCCTGGCATGTCAGAAAAGCTTCAGGTTCCTTCCTATAAAAGCAGTAATTAGAAAGCAGACACCACTAACCATCGCTACTGTTATGTAAAGAGATGAAAAAGTTCATCCTTACAATTCAACTGGATAATTTGCGGCAACTACCCTTGGAAGCCATGAGTGATAAGGCACGGTTAATATTAATTGCCAGCCTCATATTACCAATCATATAAAACTTACCACTCTACATAGAAGTAACTTCTCCTCCACTTCTACCAACAATATCCAGGTTGGCTACCAAAATGAAAACATTCAAGACTGTATAAAGCTAAAGTAAAAGATGCCTACTTAACTGACTGCTAATAAACTGGTATTGGCCAAAAGGCCTTCAGGCAGTGGTTGCATGGCCCAAGTCGCCAACATAATGGAAGTTGTATATGCTCCTGCGGGGACCCCCACAGAGGCGGGACGGAGATACATTTCGACTAATTGAGACAGGTATGGGGTTTAATTAGCTGGCAGCCATATGCTGTAAGGCAGCCTTGTTTGGGGAAAGGATCGCATGGCGTAGGAGCCCTCCTCCTGTCCCTCGGGGCGAGGCAATTTGCAATGCACGCAGGGAGGGGAATGCATCATTCCGGTCCTGTAGAGGAATTTCATTTGCAACGTGACAATTCACTCCGACCACCTCCCAAAACACAGCACACAATGGCGGCTCATTAACCGCACTCAGGGCTAGCTGAGGGGATATTTTAAATAATAAAGAGGGAGACAGACAAAAGCAGCAAGGACCCATAATCCCACCAACAGCTCCATTGTCCCTTCACCCCTGCACATCATTCAAAATCTCGCATGGAGCAACAAGTTTAAAATTTAATGGTAAATAAGCACACTCCAATCACAGCTACTTAGTACAATCAGTACAGGAATAGAGTATTAAAAGATTTATTTTATCTAAAAGATTGTTTACAGGTGGGAAATTCCATTGGCATTTTGGACTAAACATATATTCAAGGATGGGCATAGACAGACCTTCATTGCCCCAACCTTTTGATTTTGAAGAGTGGACAGGGCAGGGACCAACATATTCGGATTAATCTATTTTCCCAATTCATTAAAATACACACACAAAAAAAAAAAAAAATGCATCAAAACCAGCAAAGGTCATACTTGTTGACAAAAAAAAAAAATCCCAATTTCCCCATCCATTAGGTCGATAGAAGTGGTTTTAGGCCAAGCATATCAATCTTCAGCAAAGAGGTCACACAAATATTTAAGACACATTCATTGCAACCAGACCAAAATAAGATTAATAACCCATTTGTTATAACTGCTGTGTATACATTTTAGCACACTTGTGGTTGGTAAGCAGTACTTTCTAAAAATAACCAGGGGACAACTGGTACAGAATATATTTTGGTCCCAAAGATGGCCCCTTGTTAACCAAAGGCAGATAAGATGCATGAGCCAGCTTTAGGAAAGGGCAAACTGGGCAATTACCCAGCGTCCCAGACAATGACAATAAGGAGCCCTATGTTCTGTAGATGCTATATTAGGTCTTGAAAATGGTCCCCCCTCATTTTTATTTCATTCCTTTCACACATACGTGGTTGCATGGCTGCCCTATGCCTTAGCCCTCTCATCATGACTGGGCCCAGAAGGCAGTACTAATGTAGCTTGCCGGGCCCACCGATGCTATGAACGCTGAGGGACAGGAGCAGCTGTACGACCACATTTGATGCGTGGTCCTGGAAAAATTGAAAGGAATGGAGCAAATTTGTAAAGCTGTTACAATATCTACAGCACACTGCAGTATATAGAAAAGAAGCACAAGGGGGGGACAAAACCCAGGATTTTTGGTCCTCTCACCTGCGGCACCCCAATAGGGGATGCCCCGTTGTGTGAAACCCCCAAGATCGCCAATGCCAACTCACCTCTTTCCGGTCCTCCGGCGCTTGCGCGGCTGCTCGACCGCTACCGTCTAACAGGGATCGTGCCCACTACGGTCATTCGTCATTCGCAAATGTCTGGAGTGGGCACACACCCTGCTAGAGGGATAGCGGAGATGCGGCTCGCGCATCCGCCGTTGGACCGGGAAAAAGGTAAGTGTATAGGGTGACCTGAGGGGTTCACACAGTGGGGCATCCTGATTTTAGATGCCCTGGGGGGAGGGAGCGTAGGTTTTGGTCCAATTTAAGTTAGTTACCTGGTAACTTCTTTTCTAAACAGTCGAAAGGGCAGCATACCACTGAGATTAAGGCTCCGCCCCAAGGTAGGAACACATGACCACCAGAATGCACAAAAGCTTTAGCTCCTCCACCAGAGGAGCCACTCCATCAGTAGTTTAAGAGATCAGAAAAACAAAGACAGACAAAGCACCAACTGGTAAATCGATAGGGATAAAAGGTTCAGTTCTGTTCTTTGCCTCTTGTGCAGGGACTTACCGGAGCAGAGCCGGAACCCTTTTTTTCCAGACTGAGCGGCTGACAAAGTTCCCTATGAAATAGGATAATTTGGGTTTGAAGGATGTTTATTCGCAGCAAAGTCTCCCATAGAGGATGATAGAGGGGAAGGGACCTGCGAGGATTCCTCTGCCTGATCCACCATTCTGAAGTATGGTGTGGGGTAGAGGCGCCCCTCCCCAAGCTCAATAAATAAGCAAACAGAGAGGTTCCTAATTGCTGAGTTTTTTAACCCTCCAAGGTCAGACACTTAAGATTAGCAGAGTGCTCCCCCTTTAAGATGAGAGCACGTGCATTAGCTGGGTCTCACAGCGGTGCCTAGTGATGACATCATCGAGCGACGCAGGATGGAATCGCCCCCTGTAGCAGATCTCTCCGCCCCTTCCATCAGGCTGAAAAAGCGGAAGCTGCTTGTGTGCATACCGCAGCCTGGCCTTCGGCGAGCGCCACACAGACCCGCACCCATTACTTGTTCTGAGGCTAGAGCTGACCCCCACTGAGTCAGGGATAGGGGAATCCAGCCTACGTCCTGGGTCTCTGGCAGGTTGCCTCCGGAACCAGGGAATGGGTTAGTCCCATCAGACCCACAGCAACCCGGTCTACTTACCTAAACCTGTGGTTCAAGAACTGGTGTCTGGAGGAGGAGCTAAAGCTTTTGTGTATTCTGATGGTCATGTGTTCCTACTTTGGGGTGGAGCCTTAATATCTCAGTGGTATGCTGACTATCCTGGGTTTCGGGCCTTGCCCTCGGGGCACCCTGATTGGCCATGCCGCTGTGTGAAACCCCCCTGGTCACCCGATCGCACTCATCCTTTCACACGGTCCTACGGTGCACGTGCAGCCTCTCGTCCAATCAGCGCTCAGATCTGCTCACATCAGCTCGTCTAAGCCTTTATCTAATTTGAGAGGATCAGCGTGTTCTGGCGACCGCATCCCCTCGACCCTCTAACAGGGTTTTGGTCCACTTTATCATTTAAAATAAAAAAAATAAATAAAGCACACGCAATGTGTAACATGTTTCCTGGCCAAAACACCTCCCCGGTTATTGCTAATGATTAAAGGCCAAGTTTGTGTGTACTGGTATGATAAATTGATTATTACGTTATGTGCCATTTAATTAAAAGGTGCTGGATGCTGGTGGTGGGTTGACCTAAACTGGCCCTGGAAATTGCTAGATTACATGGACTCTATATGTATAAAGTTATTGGCAAGGTGAAACAGGTTTTACATATACAAACTAAAAACCCATCCAAGTAATTGTATGAGTGTGCAAAGAGTTAAAACATATATATTACACACACATACTGCTAGAGGAGTCTTCGCCTCTGAGTTTTAATCTTACACACACTTTCTATTTGCTTGCCTTCCATAATTCTCTATTCAGACGAGAAACACATAAACGCAAGCGGGAATAACAAAGCCAGGTCTGTTCGGAGGGAGGAACGCCTCGTTCTATGCTGCCGGGCTCAAAGTGGGCACACATCCCCCCAGCCAAAAAGTAAAATCTCCTCTTATCCAGGACGAAACAGGTCGTATGAATTAAAAGTGCAACACTCACGCTGGAAAACGAAACGTGTACTTGTGGTGCACACACAGGAGGAAGACATTTTGTGAGCTGAAGAGATTTTTAAGAGTCAAGCTCACCAGGAAAGCATGATGCCATTTATACAAAACACACACACACACACACTGGTTTACTTCAGTCCTTGAAGAGCTAAGCAGGGCCCGGGAAAGATAAATATACACACACTAACTCTTTAGAGAAGCTCGCCACAAACTTTCACACATACCAATCGACCAATCTTAGATTTCCACAAGCAGATTAGCAGCCTGAAACGAAGCATTATAACTCCACAGAAAGGGACGACATTCTGCACCTTGTCTGCAAACAAGGCACACAAAAGGCCTGACAGAACAAATATGCGCACATTTCATACACCTCGGGAGGAAGATTGCGCCACAGGATCTTGGGTCACTATAGAGCAAACAGTCCATTATGGTGGCTGCATAAAGCTATCAGTGCATTAACACACCGCGGTTTATTAAGCAGACATACATAAAGTATACCAGATACGCATACCAGAGGCCTGCTGGAAACGACAGGGGCTCTGCAGCTCCAAAATCCATTTTCTTCCCAAGAGGGAGATTTGTGTGAGAGGTCATTGTACAATGAACTGCAGCACTCATACAGGAAGTGCACTTAACTAATCGCAGAGACTTTTTTGTTCCTTCTTTCCCAACATTTCAGGAAAGTATATACCCAAATGAAAAGTACACATGCCAATAAGTTAGTCTCTAAGTACATTTGGGCCTGCTGCACCAAAACAGGTTTCCCCCATCTTTCACTATCCTGCGTTAAACAAATCAGCAACTCGGAATGGCCCTTAAGTAGTTTTGGAAAATTGCAGACTTTTTTTTTTCCATGCTTATTTGCCGGGTTATCTAACCAGAGAACCAAATAGAAGTGAATAGTAACACTGGTAAACATATTTGTTACGAGTACACAGACTAAACCGATGAAGTAACTTAGGCCTAGAAGATTCTTACCGTGCGGGCGCTGGGCGAGAGGGCACCATTGGGCAAGTAGTGGCCACCAAGATCAGGGATCATCAGGAAGGGGTATCCTGTGTATGGAGGACTTTTGAAGAAAGCTGCATCTTGCTGTTGCCTCCTAAATGCTGTAAAAATATAGAGAAAATGTTAATGTCTAGATTAATTGCCTACAACAAGATGCATTCTAACCAGAATCACATTTTGGTTTTTGCCCCAGTGCAATGTGAATTTTGAGTTCCTCATATGTTATGATTAAACATGGCACCTTTACAGCAAGATTACCAGCCAATGAGCAGTCAGATTTCACTGAAAAGAAAAAGATTTCCAAAAAGAAAATAAAAATTGAACACAACCCGCATCTGGTCCCTACTCGTTTACACAATCATACAATGTTCTTGGTACCATAACCCAAGCCTTTTAAAACGCACTAGGTAGGCCATTGCTACCATGTTACTCCTAACCAAAAACTCTCCCTACTTCCACTGTGTAGGAGTAAGATGCCATGTTACCCAAACTGCTTACTCCCACGACATAGGAGACTGATACCATGTCATTACCAAATGTCGGCATGTAGCACCTAACCTAAGCCATTCTTTATGCCCACTATGTATTTTATTGCTGCCATGTTACCCCTAACCCAAACTTCTTACTTACCCCCACCATGTAGGGGGCCGATTTCATGGTACCACAAACCATAACCACTCTTTAAATCTACTGTGTAAGAGACTGCTGCTATGTTACACATAATCCGAACCTCTCCTTACTCACACCAAGTGCTGCTGCTACGTCACAAAACTCTTACCTGACCCAAACCAGGTCCCTAAACCACGGCAACAATTCTCCATCAAAATCTAGGCCCAATTTGCTCAGAACATTCTTCTGGCCCAGCACTGAGAGCGACTACTGGCAGGCATAAGGAAAGTTTCCCAAGCATTCCCATCAAATACTAGTATGAACAAGGGATACATGGGAGAAATCAAGACACATTAAAGACCATAAGTGGAGGTAATTGGAAGTTAAATATTTTCTGTATGTAGCAATGGCAGGAAAGGAAACTTTACTTTAACTTGCTCTTCTAACCACCAAGTATGCTTGCAACAACATCTCCGTGTACATACTGTCCCATCAGCCAGTTTGCATATTAGCGTGTCAATATAAAGATAGTGTCCTTTCCTAGCATGATAAGTCATAGAAGCCTTGATGGCGGAGCGGCCTGATCCCTTAAGAAAACACGGCTTGAAGTTTAAAAGGCCCCACTCGGAGCAGACACATGCCGCAGTGGTGACTCACTCTACACTGCGTTACACCCTGAACGCGATGAAGTTTACATGTATCAGATACATTAAACCAAAAACATGTGTATATGAGATCACTTTTAGTTTATCCAATTACAGAAAATGAACAATGATATACTGTTTACTTGCTTATAAATTAAAAAAGCAACGTCTTTTGGGGTGGCACGTGCCATATCGTTAGCACAACAGATTCCTAATAAAGCATTGTTCATTCTTCAGCCTGGGTCAAAATGTATTCACAGAAAAGGGTCTTCTAAAAATGGCCATCGCTATAGAAGCATGCAGCAAAATGGTGACTCTCATAAAACCAAAACTATCAGGGCCCTTTCGCGACATTACAAATGGTCCAATAGTAAGGGCTTTTGAACATAACCTAAATGTATTGGTACAACTGACAAGCTACAAAAAGTAACGTTTGGATCCTTTGCCTTTGATACAATTTTAAACACGGCTTTAAAGAATGACAGCACCGAAGCCTTATGGGTATTAAGAGACTATAGGTTGGACGGAAGCCTGTTCACTAGGCCTGAGCCAGACTAATAAACTACACTCGGGATTACATGCCAAAAAAATCATCACAGCGAGAGAGGAAAAAAATAAATCCAAAAATTAGAAGCGAAACTGCATCTAGGCTGATCGTCCACATTGATTAGGCTCAGCCCAGCTACAGCAAATGCACCAGAAGAACCAAAAATATGATTTGTGTTTGTTACAAGTTTATTTAATGATTATAAAATAAATAAATTTACTTGTATGTTGTACTATTCCAAGATGTCGCACCCTGGGCCATAAACACAGTGTTCTTTGTAAGAATGTAGACTCCAGCTGACTTCTATTTAACTCTTTGCCTGCTGGGACCTTTCTAATTACACAGGGCAGAACATGTACTGTAACCCATAGCAGACATGACCACGTCCAACGCAACATCTGATTGGACCGTCTGGGTCACTGTGTCATCCAACATAATGAATTGGCAATGGCCAGATTCCGATGTGCAACATTCACTTTACAAGCAATCTCTGGAAAGTAATAGCAGTCTAAGAACACTGCTGTGGCTAGGCCGAAGAGCTTACACTTAGTTCTAACTGTTCAAGAAACACACAGCCACATGGCATCAAGCAAAGGGTGCCAAGCCATTAGGAACATCCTGGCAAAGTGGCTCACCTTCTGACAGGTAATCCCGAGGCTTCTCGAAACTCTCTCTTGGAGGCGGGCGTCTCTCCACCTGGAAGCAGTACAGATGCACAGATCAGTCACAGAGTATTGAAGGAACACATCCTGCTTTGTGTGTGGTGAGACAGTAATTGGGGGATGTTACAGGCTGGAGTTAGGAGAGTGGGTCAGGAGTCAGTAGGCTTAGGGGGGAGTGTAATGGCTCCTCTGCAGATGCCTGTGGCAGAGCATTGCTGTGAAACTCCAGTATGAGGTCATTAAAGTAGCCATTTAGCCCATTGCAAAAGGAAGTCAAGCTTTAAAGCAGGCCCACACCCTCCAAAACAATGCATCTGCACACTATACTTACCCGTGCCAGAGAGTGGTGCACCCTCACCTGGGTTCGTCCAGTGACATCACTGCCCTGGCAAGTGTAGCCAATAAAAAGCCCACTGGCAGAGCTTTCAGTACTAAGTGCTCAGGTCACTGGAGATGTCACACAACCAGGTGAAACGTAGATGTTAAATGTAGATATTGCATCTGTAGAAGTGACCAGGCAGCTGTTTTCACTGTCACTTTTTTCCCCAGGTAAGAGTACAGGCACCTTCCCCAATTATTAGGGAGTGCAACATGTCCTTTTGACATGTAGGTGGACCTTACAGGAGGACCATTGCAAAAAAAGGGCCCAATTATATGGATTTTTATCAAATATACAGGATGGTGGGTGGAGGTGTCACTTGTACAAACCAACATCAAGAAATATCCAGCTAGGCTTGTTTCTTTCTTTTAAAGGAGGGAAGAGGAATCTGGGGTGACAGGGTCTGTAACCCCTGGATTGTATTGCTACCAGAAGAAAAAAGTGTAGCAGAGTTGTATTCAGTTTAGGTGTATAGCCCACGTGTTTATTTGGATTTGTAATATTACACGATTTTGCAATGGTGCTCCTTTAAGGACTGGAACTTATTACAAAATGACCTTTTTAACAATCACCCCTGATTTGGGTCACTTCTGGTGGTTTGAGGAGGTAGGTTATAAGTTAGTGTTAGCAGCCAGGACCCTCCCTGACACGCAGTTGCCAGGAAGAATGTAGGTTCTGCTTTCATTTGACCACAATGAGTAGTGTCACCTGCTGGGATTGGTAAGAATTGTAATTGTCAACATGCCATTTTGACATGTAGGTGGGCCTTAGGGATAGAAAAAAAAGTGCAAGCCCCCTTCAAGATTATTTACATTGGTCAAGTACACTTCTACTGATACAGCTTCTGAGCTTTAGTATTGATTATTGGACTATGGCTAGGAAAATACCTACCCATGTATGGGTGATGCCGACAATCAATGCACAAGCTGTAAAGGGTACTTGGGTGCTGTTGGGAATATAGAACAAGACTGCTTTAGATGTTGCATAGGGATGAAGTGAATACCTGGCAGAGGTATAAAAGGGGAGTCTAAGTGATCTGCAATTGAAGCAGATCATACAGGGAGGGCAGATGTTTGGAACTACTACAGATCTATCAGTTACATGAACTGAGGAGGGAGCAGGGACATCTGCAGTATAGACACTATACATAAAGTGTGCTTAGAGGTGCAAAGCGCCACTTACAAATGTTTCTGTGAAAATTTTCAAAATCACTTTATCCCAAGCAGCCATGTGACCTATTTGCTAAAACAGCACCGTGCACCTTGAAGGACACTTTAGCCCAGATAAGATTTATTAGATCCAAAATTCACTCCCCGGCCTGAAAACACCCCCCTGGGCACACATCCCGCTGATTAGGGACTGTAGCCATTTATAGATACTAGATTTAATGGGGCAGCAAACATGTCAGAACTTCTGCTCATCAGACATGACTGTACAGGAGGAGCAGGGTGATATTAGCGTGTACACAGTTGGCTTTATCCATTTCGCACACACCTCCATCTAAGAGGGGCAGATAGCTGGCCCCCCGGTGGGGTGTGGATACAGGATTAGGTTTGCAGAATATGGGGAACACAGTTATATGGAGCTATAACAGTGTATAGCAGAAAGTTAGGTGCACACCCCAAACTCGATGAGGCCCTGTGTCCTGATTTATGATATATAATTAGTTTGATGGAAAGCATTTAGTAGACGGTTGGGTCCACCCACCAATTTCATTCAACAATGTGACCTGAGCCTGATCCACAATTTGTTATAGGCGAGGAGAATTAAGTATATATTTAGAAGCAAACCCCAAGTTTTCATATAACCCTGTGTGCCTAATCGAGGTCTGAACCACACTTACAAGAGAAGAGTATATGGTAGACATTTGGGTGCACAGCCCAATTTTCATGCAATTCTGTGGCCTTGAAGTCTGATCCCCATTCATTTATCTAGGAATATACAGCACACATTGTCATACAGCCCTTCCTAAAGTTTGAACCACACTTGGTTACATTGGAATATCAGATCCACAGTTTTCACAACTCTGTGGCATTGTACACTCCAGTTTCCAACTCTGTAACCTGCTTAGCTCTAGGAAAGGGCATATAGTATAAAAGTAGGTCCACACGCCCCATTTTCATACAACCCTGCAGCCCACACATACTCTAATCTCCATACAACCCTTTAGCCTGAAGTCTGATCCATACTTGATATAGAAGAACATAGACAGTGGAGAGTTAGGTGCACAATCCAATTTTAAACAACCCTATGGAAAGAATATATTGTAAAAAACTTAGGCTCACATCCCAAACTTTCATACAAAATGTGTGGCCTGCACACGCTTGGTTATCTGTTCAGTGCACACCCCAACTGTCATACAGCTCTGTGGCCTGATTCAATTGCCTGATCCACTGATGGTTACAGGTGAAGATTAAAGAGTAAAACTTTTTTTACGTCCTGTAACTTGTACAAACCCTAATTTAAAGTCAATCCTGATCACACCAGTGTGCACATCAGATCAATCAGGCTACAGGGTTGTTATTGTGTAGATAAGGGGGGGGGGGGGGTGTATATGGAACAATCAGGTAGCAGTAAGGGTGGGTATCTGCAGACTGGTGCTGGAGTAATAGACAGATACTGAATTTCTGCCTTGTATCCTATTGTAAGTATTGCACTAGTTCTGTAAGGAGTGTACAGTGCTACGTTAGAGGATAGCGCTATATGCAATCATAATAGGGGGGGGGGGGGTATATGGAGCAATCAGGCAGCAGTAAGGGTGGGTATCTGCAGACTGGTGCTGGGGTAATAGAGGCAGATACTGAATCTGTGCCTTGTATAAGTATTGCACTAGGTCTTGTACAGCGCTACGTTACAGAATAGCGCTATATGCAATCAATGGGGGGGGGGGTATATGGAGCAATCAGGCAGCAGTAAGGGTGGGTATCTGCAGACTGGTGCTGGGGTAATAGAGGCAGATACTGAATCTGTGCCTTGTATAAGTATTGCACTAGGTCTTGTACAGCGCTACGTTATAGAGTAGCGCTATATGCAATCATAATTGGGGGGGGGGGGGGGGTATATGGAGCAATCAGGCAGCAGTAAGGGTGGGTATCTGCAGACTGGTGCTGGGGTAATAGAGGCAGATACTGAATCTGTGCCTTGTATAAGTATTGCACTAAGTCTTGTACAGCGCTACGTTATAGAGTAGCGCTATATGCAATCATAATGGGGGGGGGGGTATATGGAGCAATCAGGCAGCAGTAAGGGTGGGTATCTGCAGACTGGTGCTGGGGTAATAGAGGCAGATACTGAATCTGTGCCTTGTATAAGTATTGCACTAGGTCTTGTACAGCGCTACGTTATAGAGTAGCGCTATATGCAATCATAATAGGGGTGCGATGGGCCAAGTCTCACCTCGGAATCGGAGTCGCTGCTGTGGTTCTCGGACTCGTTGACCAGCGAGGACTTGAGGTCGGCCAGGTCCCCCTCGGCCGATCCCTCCCCGGGGCTCTTGTCCTCCTGTTCGCCCTCGTCCTTGAATCGGATAAGTTCATCGTTGGCCCCCAGCTCGTCCCCGCCGCCGCTGTTGAGCTGAGGCATGATGGCGGTGCTGCTGCTGGGTCTCAGGGTTGGGTGAGAGATTCGGGTGTCCGGCAGGCGGGTGTGTGTATCGGGCGGGAGGGCGGCTTAGCGCGCGCTCATCCTCCGCTCCGACAAGTTTAGGAAAACTTCCGAATCCCGGGAAGAAGAAGAAGAATCCGCTGCTGCGGCGGCGTCAGTGAGTGAGAGCGCCCCCTAGCGAGCAGAGGCCGGGTGTCACCCGCCGCCCCAGTGCCCCCATTACCCTCCCCGCTGGGGGAAAGAAAGAAACTTCCTGCCGCAATCACAGCTCCTCGGGCGGCGGCGGGATAGAGGGGTCTCCGCTCCCGGTTAGTTGCTGTCTGGGCTCCGGGACAAGTTCCTGGAAAGTTCCCTCCGCTCTTCTGGCAGCTGCTGCGGGTGAGAGAAAGTTACCCCGAGCGGGTGTGTGAGGTGGGGGGCTACTGCTGTGCCGAGCTCCTGCCCTAATGCCTGGCCGGGCCGCACTGTGCTGGGGCAGATCCCGAGCTGCCACAATCCGGGGAGGGGGCGGAGCCTCTTCCCAGCCCAGCAAACTCACTGACTGACACACAGAGCGGAGAGACACAGCCGCCAGCTCCAGCCGCGCTATGCTGCTCAATGGACAATTGAGGGAATGGGGCCAACATTAACCCCTGACGCCCCGGGAGAGAGGGAGGGCGGGAGAGAGACGGGGTGGGCTGGCTCACTCACTCACTCACAGACTGACTGCCCCTATTAACTCCCTAGCGGCCGGGGAGGCTCCAAGCATGGAAGTCATCTTACCCCTTATCCCTTCCTTATTGCCCCCCCCCCTCCCATATTATCAGCATTTTATTTTATTCACCTAGCTTTCTAACTAAAGAAAGCTAGGTAAATAGAATTCTGATAATATTGTTATCAATAATATAAATAATAGAATTTATTTATATATAAATAGATACATTTATATAAATTATATATTTATTAAATAATAGAATTTAGGTGGAGAGGAATAAAACTATAGAGCTCCCACCTTCCGTGGCGCCGTACAAGCCTCACCAATACAGCTGCACTCAACATCACATCTGTGGACTTTTTAGTCAAATGTTTAGATTCTCTTTTCTGTTCTTAACATTTTATAGCTTTTTAATTTAGGTGGAATTGTTCCAACGAGCCTGGAAAAAGTCAAGCGTGTATCTTGCATTTTTTTTATATCTATTTCTATTATTTTATTTATACTTATTATATAATTTTTATATATACTTATTATATTTTAATTTTTTTTATACATTTTTGTATATTGTATACCCATTTTTAGGTGCAATCAATCCAACGAACCTGGTAAAAGCCTGGAAAAGTATCTTGTTTTTTTATATCTATTTCTATTATTTTATTTATACCTATTTTAATTTTTTTTATACATTTTTGTATATTGTATACCCATTTTTAGGTGCAATCAATCCAACGAACCTGGTAAGAGCCTGGAAAAGTATCTTGTTTTTTTATATTTATTTCTATTATTTTATTTATACCTATTTTAATTTTTTTTATACATTTTTGTATATTGTATACCCATTTTTAGGTGCAATCAATCCAGCGAACCTGGTAAAAGCCTGGAAAAGTATCTTGTTTTTTTTATATTTATTTCTATTATTTTATTTATACCTATTTTAATTTTTTTTTTATACATTTTTGTATATTGTGTACCCATTTTTAGGTGCAATCAATCCAACGAACCTGGTAAAAGCCCGGAAAAGTATCTTGTTTTTTTTAATATTTATTTCTATTATTTTATTTATACCTATTTTAATTTTTTTTATACATTTTTGTATATTGTATACCCATTTTTAGGTGCAATCAATCCAACGAACCTGGTAAAAGCCTGGAAAAGTATCTTGTTTTTTTTATATTTATTTATATTATTTTATTTATACCTATTTTAATTTTTTTTATACATTTTTGTATATTGTATACCCATTTTTAGGTGCAATCAATCCAACGAACCTGGTAAAAGCCTGGAAAAGTATCTTGTTTTTTTTTATATTTATTTCTATTATTTTATTTATACCTATTTTAATTTTTTTTATACATTTTTGTATATTGTATACCCATTTTTAGGTGCAATCAATCCAACAAACCTGGTAAAAGCCTGGAAAAGTATCTTGTTTTTTTATATTTATTTCTATTATTTTATTTATACCTATTTTGAATTTATTTATACATTTTTGTATTTTTTTTACCCATTTTTAGGTGGAATCAATCCAATAAGCCTTGAAAAATTCAAGCATTTTTGTTTCTGGTGTTTTTATACCTATTTTTATCTAGTTTTTTTATATCAAATTTTACATTTTTATATATTTTCTTATTTTTAATTCTATTTATAATACTTGATTTTTTTCTAGGCTTATTGGATTGATTCCACCTAAAAATAGGCATAAAAAAATACAAAAATATATAAAAAACTAAAATATGTATAAATAAATTAATAGAAATAGATATAAAAAAACACAAGATACACGCCTGACTTTTTTCAGGCTTCTTGGATTGATTCCACCTAAAAACAGATATAAAAATAGATCTTTGTTTCTTATGCTTTCATACCTATTTTTATATATTTCTATATTTTTTATATATTTTTTAATTTTTTCTATCTACTTTTGTAATTTTTATATATCTATTTTTAGGTGGAATCGATCCAATGAGCCCAGAAAAGTTTTTTTTTTATATATATTTTTACATCTATTTTTAAGTGGAAAACGTCAAGCATGTATCTTGTGTTTTTTTATATCTATTTCTATTATCTAATTTATACCTATTTTTTTTATATATTTGTGAATTTTTTATACCTATTTTTTGTTGGAATCAATCCAATAAGCCTAGAAAAAGTCAAGCATTTTTGTTTCTTGTGTTTTTATACCTATTTTTGTTTTTATATCTAATTTTATATATTTTTTTATTTTTTATATCTAATTTTATATTTTTTATATCTATTTTTATATCTGTTTTTAGGCAGAATCGATCCAATGAGCCTGGAAAAAGTCAAACGTATATCTTGTGTTTTTTTTATATCTATTTCTATTATATTATTTATAGCTATTTTAATTTTTTAAATATATTTTGTATTTCTTTATAGCTATTTTTAGGTAGAATCAATCCAACCCGCCTAGAAACATTCAAGTGTTTTTGTTTCTTGTTTTTCTATATCTATTGTTTATATCTACTTTTATATTTTTTTATATCTATTTTTATTTTTTATATCTATTTTTTTATTTTTACATCTATTTTTAGGTGGAATCGATCCAACAACCTTGGCAAAAGTCAAGCGCTGTTTCTTGTGGTTTTTATATCTATTTTTATATTTTTTATATCTACTTTTGTATTTTTTTATATCTGTTTTAGGTGGAGTGGATCCAATGAGCCCAGAAAAACTCAAGTCCCTTCTTGTTAATTTTTTATATCTATTTTTATAATTTTTTTTTATATTTTTCATACATATCTATTATCATATTTTTTATATTTATTTTTGTAGTTTTTATAGCTATTTTTAAGTTGAATCCAGTGTGCCTGGAAAGCACAGTGTTTCTTGTGACTTATTATATCTATCTAATTTTTTAATAGCTATTTTTAGGTGGAATCGATCCAATGAGGATGGAAAAAGTCATGTGTGTTTACCCTTTTGTTTTTTAAATCTATTTTTATTCTTTTATATATTTTTTTTTTAGATCTATTTTTAGGTGGAATCGATCCTATTAAGCCTGAAAAAAATAAGTGTTTTTTTAAAAATATTTTTATATTGTTTAAATCTATTTATTTTTAGGTGTAGAGGAATAAAACTCTTTTTTTTACTATGCCAGGTTTTGCAATCCCAATTTGGGATGGCCCACTCTTTACGCTAATGTGTGGGCCGCTAGCCAATCAGCGGCTCCGGCTCCATTCAAAAGCTTAATGCAGAGAAAACTGCTGGCCGCAGCCCATGCATGAGCCGTGGAATTGCTGGCTTGGTGAGTATCCCGGGTGATTTCACACAGCTGGGCATCCCAAAGAGGGAGACTGCCATCTTATAGGCTGGTGGTTGCTCCTCTTAAAGTGGACCAAAACCCAGCTGGATCGGCCCAGGAATCTATAAGATTCCTGGGCCGATCCATTCCCTCCCCGCGGGGCATCCAAAATAGGGATGTCCCACTGTGTGAAACCCCCCAGGTCGCCCATAAACTCACCTTCTTTCCCGGTCCAACGGCGCATGCGCGGGCTGCGACCGCGTCCCCGCTATCACTCTAGCAGGGAGCTTAGACTTCGCTTAGACGCCCATAGCTCAGCGGCTCTGAGTGCGCTGACTGGAGGAGTGGGCGCACATGTGCCGTAGTACCGCGGTGAGGTAAGTTGGCTGCGGCGATCGGGGGGGGGGGTTTCACTCAGGGGGGCACCCCCGATCGGGGTGCCCCGGGGGAGTGGACCAAAACCAAGGATAGTCAAAATCATGGGTTTTGGTCCACTTTAAACTAATAATGACTATTTGCTTAAAGAGCACCAACATCCAGGATTATGCCCCTCCCCAGCTTTTGGTACTCTTCAGCCTTTATGTGTGTAAATGAAACCCCCGGGATCGCTGATCGCGAACCTCCTCCTAAGCACTATGGAGCATGTGCATCTGCCACACTCCGTGTTCCCTGCACCAGACAAGCAAGATAATAAAGGAAAGCACCAGGCAGCTTTGAATCCATCCAATCAGCTTAGAAAATATGAGGCATATTGTTTCTTGTATTTTTTATATCTATTTTTATATTTTTTCTAATTGATATCTATTTTATATCTATTTTTAGGTGTAATCGATCCAATGACCCTGGAAAAAGTGAACCATGTTGGGTTCTATTTGTGTGTTTTTGGCATTTAGATAGTTCATACAATATAAAAATACGGATCAAATTGAACTAGGGATTGTACATTTGTGTGAAAGTAAACTGTCAATCAAAGTGAAGTGGCATAGATTTAAAGCAAACCTACAGTCAAATAAGAGAAATCAAACGGGGTATTTAATGAACCAGATGACTATTCTTGTATTTACTCCAACCATGTTGTTACAGCTTAGCTCCCCCCACTTAAAGTTCTTCCTTCCTGGGGCATCCCGATCCAATCAGCGGCTTGCGTTCTATTCAGCTCGCATTGGCATTCAGAAATGCCTGCCACGGGTAGACACCTCAGCTAGTGGTGAGTTGAGTAGTGGGGCGACCCCGAGGCTTTCACACAGGCATCCCAAATCCGGATGCTCCACAAGGAGGGAGATTATCTGGTGGTTTCTCCTCTGTAACAAGGAAATAGGCTCAAAGGGGACCAAAACCGATTAGCCCTGCCCCCCTCCCCCATGAAACCACTTAAGAATGCAAAATCTGTGAACAGCTGACGGCAGGTGCTCATTGCCCCACAGAGGAGGCCTGTGCATCCCCCCCCCCCCCCGTGCATGCCCCATGGGAGCTTTGGTCCAGTTTAAGGAACAGGGCATCCCAAATCTGAATGCTCCGGAGGGCAGGGCACAAACTGGGGTTTGGCGACTGGGGGTACACAGGGCCGGATTAAGTGTGGTGGAGGCCCCTGGGCACAAAATCTGCTAGAGGCCCCAGATGCAGTATTTTTTTTCTTTAAAATAACAGTCCAGCCAAGTAACTGATTGGTGGTTGTCTGGCACCTGCCTACTTACTGGAACCTCAGATAGAGTGCCTTGTGCCACCCTTGTGCGGGTGTGTGCTGCTCGGGAACTCCTGCTTTGCCATTCTGGGCGGGGGTTGTGTAGTCGCCCAGCTGGTCCAGAAGAAAACAGTATTGAGCTTGGTGGCTTATGTGCTTATGTGAGCTGCCGCTGATTGACAGCTCTGCACGCACCCATCACTGTAGTGTTGTTGACTGCAGCTTTGCTGCTCTGGACTCTCCGTCCTGCCCTGTGGTGGCTTTGGCTGCAAGCTTGCCCATGTGCGGGGGCACTGCCGCTAATAGCTTAGTTTTTGGCCCCGCGGCCCGCCAGACCAAAGACTGATAAGCCTCCTGGACCAGACCATAACCCAAAGGTTGGTGGAGGCCCCTTTTGCAGGGCAAGTGGTGGAGGCCCTGGGAAGCGCGCCCCTTGCTTCCCCCTCATAATCCGGCCCTGGGGGTACAGCTGGGCCAGTACAGGAAGGGCTGGAAAGAAAACTAGGGAGGCAGAGATTGGATGGGGGTGTTAGATGTAGCCCCAAATCAGTGCAACCCACCAGGAATTCTGGGTCTCCCTGTGGCCAGTCTGCCATTGCTCACAAGAAGCCCTGGGCAGAATACATCTGCATTCCTTAGGTATGTACACACTCAACTGATGATTCCCATTGGCTTCCAGCAGGCACATGGGAAAACTGGTACTGGAGCCCAGCTGAGCATACAATTGTATAAGGTGGTGGAACAGTCATACTGGGGCCCCTGGACCTCATACCATGTCCCCCCCCCCCCCCCCCCCCCGAAAATAAGCTATAGTAGGATTTCACCATTTTTGCTCATGTTAAAAAAATATGCCCTCCCTCGAAAATAATCTATATATAATTGCTGCCTGGCTTCAGCAGAGGGATGTGAGCAGGTGAAGGTACATCACACAGGTAAGCGCTGATCTTTCTGGCCCGCATGTCAAATAGAAAGACTCTATCCTGTCTGCGAGGCTCACATGGACTACGCTTACCGGTACATGGTTCAGTCACAGGCGATGGTGCCACCACCCTGTCCCTCTGCCGAAGCTGCCAGACCCCTCAGTGTGCTGCCATTTCCTGCTTGATCACAGGGCATGCTGCCGCCACCACCACTATGCTGGCATCTTCTTCCAGCCACAGGCCTGCTGTCACCTTCGCCACCACTGAGCAACATCTCTCCCCAGCCACAGGCCTGCTGCCGCCACCCCTTAACCGGCATCTCTCCCCAGCCTCAGGCCTGCTGCCACCGCCATCACTGCTGAGCCACCTCTCTCCCCAGACACAGCCTTCTGCCACCGCTGAGCCACATCTCTCCCCAGCCTCAGCCTTCTGCCACCGCTGAGCCACATCTCTCCCCAGCCACAGGCCATGCCGCTACTGCTGAGCCACATCTCCCCCCAGCCTCAGGCCTGCTACCACCACTGAGCCACATCTCTCCCCAGCCACAGGCCTTCTGCCACCACTGAGCCACATCTCTCCCCAGCCACAGGCCACGCTGCCACCGCTGAGCCACATCTCTCCCCAGCCACAGGCCTTCTGCCACCACTGAGCCACATCTCTCCCCAGCCACAGGCCACGCTGCCACCGCTGAGCCACATCTCTCTCCAGCCACAGGCCTTCTGCCACCGCTGAGCCACATCTCTCCCCAGCCACAGGCCATGCTGCCACAGCTGAGCCACATCTCTCCCCAGCCTCAGCCTTCTGCCACCGCTGAGCCACATCTCTCCCCAGCCACAGGCCTTCTGCCACCACTGAGCCACATCTCTCCCCAGCCACAGGCCTTCTGCCACCGCTGAGCCACATCTCTCCCCAGCCACAGGCCATGCCGCTACTGCTGAGCCACATCTCCCCCCAGCCTCAGGCCTGCTACCACCACTGAGCCACATCTCTCCCCAGCCACAGGCCATGCCGCTACTGCTGAGCCACATCTCCCCCCAGCCTCAGGCCTGCTGCCACCACTGAGCCACATCTCTCCCCAGCCACAGGCCATGCTGCCACCGCTGAGCCACATCTCCCCCCAGGCCATGCCGCCACCACTTAGCCACATCTCTCTCCAGCCACAGGCCTTCTGCCACCGCTGAGCCACATCTCTCCCCAGCCACAGGCCTTCTGCCACCGCTGAGCCACATCTCCCCCCAGGCCATGCCGCCACCACTTAGCCACATCTCTCTCCAGCCACAGGCCTTCTGCCACCGCTGAGCCACATCTCTCCCCAGCCACAGGCCTTCTGCCACCGCTGAGCCACATCTCTCCCCAGCCACAGGCCTTCTGCCACCGCTGAGCCACATCTTTCCCCAGCCACAGGCCTTCTGCCACCGCTGAACCACATCTCCCCCCAGCCACAGGCCTTCTGCCACCGCTGAGCCACATCTCTCCCCAGCCACAGGCCTTCTGCCACCGCTGAGCCACATCTCTCCCCAGCCACAGGCCATGCGGCCACCGCTGAGCCACATCTCCCCCCAGGCCATGCCGCCACCACTTAGCCACATCTCTCTCCAGCCACAGGCCTTCTGCCACCGCTGAGCCACATCTCTCCCCAGCCACAGGCCTTCTGCCACCGCTGAGCCACATCTCTCCCCAGCCACAGGCCTTCTGCCACCGCTGAGCCACATCTTTCCCCAGCCACAGGCCTTCTGCCACCGCTGAGCCACATCTCTCCCCAGCCACAGGCCTTCTGTCACCGCTGAGCCACATCTCTCCCCAGCCACAGGCCATGCCGCTACTGCTGAGCCACATCTCCCCCCAGCCTCAGGCCTGCTACCACCACTGAGCCACATCTCTCCCCAGCCACAGGCCTTCTGCCACCACTGAGCCACATCTCTCCCCAGCCACAGGCCACGCTGCCACCGCTGAGCCACATCTCTCCCCAGCCACAGGCCTTCTGCCACCACTGAGCCACATCTCTCCCCAGCCACAGGCCACGCTGCCACCGCTGAGCCACATCTCTCTCCAGCCACAGGCCTTCTGCCACCGCTGAGCCACATCTCTCCCCAGCCACAGGCCGTGCTGCCACAGCTGAGCCACATCTCTCCCCTGCCTCAGCCTTCTGCCACCGCTGAGCCACATCTCTCCCCAGCCACAGGCCTTCTGCCACCGCTGAGCCACATCTCTCCCCAGCCACAGGCCTTCTGCCACCGCTGAGCCACATCTCTCCCCAGCCACAGGCCATGCCGCTACTGCTGAGCCACATCTCCCCCCAGCCTCAGGCCTGCTACCACCACTGAGCCACATCTCTCCCCAGCCTGAGGCCTGCTGCCACCACTGAGCCACATCTCTCCCCAGCCACAGGCCATGCGGCCACCGCTGAGCCACATCTCCCCCCAGGCCATGCCGCCACCACTTAGCCACATCTCTCTCCAGCCACAGGCCTTCTGCCACCGCTGAGCCACATTTCTCCCCAGCCACAGGCCTTCTGCCACCGCTGAGCCACATCTCTCCCCAGCCACAGGCCTTCTGCCACCGCTGAGCCACATCTTTCCCCAGCCACAGGCCTTCTGCCACCGCTGAACCACATCTCCCCCCAGCCACAGGCCTTCTGCCACCGCTGAGCCACATCTCTCCCCAGCCACAGGCCTTCTGCCACCGCTGAGCCACATCTCTCCCCAGCCACAGGCCTTCTGCCACCGCTGAGCCACATCTCTCCCCAGCCACAGGCCTTCTGCCACCGCTGAGCCACATCTCTCCCCAGCCACAGGCCTTCTGCCACCGCTGAGCCACATCTCCCCCCAGCCACAGGCCATGCTGCCACCGCTGAGCCACATCTCTCCCCAGCCACAGGCCATGCTGCCACCGCTGAGCCACATCTCCCCCCAGGCCATGCCGCCACCACTTAGCCACATCTCTCTCCAGCCACAGGCCTTCTGCCACCGCTGAGCCACATCTCTCCCCAGCCACAGGCCTTCTGCCACCGCTGAGCCACATCTCTCCCCAGCCACAGGCCTTCTGCCACCGCTGAACCACATCTCCCCCCAGCCACAGGCCTTCTGCCACCGCTGAGCCACATCTCTCCCCAGCCACAGGCCTTCTGCCACCGCTGAACCACATCTCCCCCCAGCCACAGGCCTTCTGCCACCGCTGAGCCACATCTCTCCCCAGCCACAGGCCTTCTGCCACCGCTGAGCCACATCTTTCCCCAGCCACAGGCCTTCTGCCACCGCTGAACCACATCTCCCCCCAGCCACAGGCCTTCTGCCACCGCTGAGCCACATCTCTCCCCAGCCACAGGCCTTCTGCCACCACTGAGCCACATCTCTCCCCAGCCACAGGCCTTCTGCCACCCCTGAGCCACATCTCTCCCCAGCCACATGCCTTCTGCCACCGCTGAGCCACATCTCTCCCCAGCCACAGGCCTTCTGCCACCACTGAGCCACATCTCTCCCCAGCCACAGGCCTTCTGCCACCGCTGAGCCACATCTCTCCCCAGCCACAGGCCTTCTGCCACCGCTGAGCCACATCTCTCCCCAGCCACAGGCCATGCTGCCACCACTGAGCCACATCTCTCCCCAGCCACAGGCCATGCTGCCACCGCTGAGCCATAGCTCTCCCCAGCCACAGGCCATGCTGCCACCACCCCTGAGCGATCCTCGAAAATAAGCCCTAGCACCGCCTTCACAGCGAAAAATAAATAAGCCATGTCTTATTTTCGGGGAAACACAGTGGGTTATATGACCATTTTTTGGGACACTTAAATTGTTGTAGCTTAACAAATCTACAGGATAATTTAAAAAGGATAAAAAAAGGTCAGCTTACTCATAGGCCCCTCGTGGGTTGCTTCCGCTGCATGCATTGCCCCTGTGCCTTTGAATCGACGGAGTAAGTGAGAAATATATCCGTACATTATCTTGTAATATTCTTGTTTACCTCTATAGCTCTGTCATCTTCTGTGGCACCTTTCCAAGGTAATCCTCTCCAACAGAGCAGTATAAGTACTACACAGACTATTTTAGGGCCATACGGCATGGAAACTATGTGACAATTTGATCAAATCAAATACAAATCTTTTGATCAGACTTCAGTTGATCAAATGATCAACTGAGAATGAAAATTTCAGCCAAAATTGCATAAAAATTTAATCAAAATAAGGCCGAAACAGATACACTAAAATCATATTTTCAGAGTGTTAAAAACAAAGTCCAGTCCTAATTTAATTTAGAAATTGAATAATCCAGTTCAATGACTTGCCTTATAAGCACCTGTGCACAAATAAAATAAATAACTCGCCTTACCCCCAGGTGACTTGATCCAGTGCAACAGCCAGAGTTGGAGTGCCTCTTTAACCTATGTGAAGAGGGCGGAGGACCAGCGGTGTTTCAGTAGCTGTAAAAACGCATGAGCTTCACGTGAGTTCTTCTGTTTGCTTCTGTTGGTAAAAATAGACTTGATATATAAATATAAAACAAATATTAAACGCAATAATAAAACATGCTAAAAAAAAGCATGTGAAGAAATGCATATAAGAAACCCAAGGGAACATTCATTATTTAACCCCAACATTGTGAACTCAGTCTAATCAATGTTTAGTTGATCCATTAAATTGAAAGGATTTATTTAGGATCTGGCTTCTCACCCAAAAAAAACATGCAGGTAGCCGGACTGAGCTGTAGGTAAATGGGCTGAGTGGTACCTAACTGCAGGCACAAGCCCAGATGGATGCATGGGACGCGTTTCTCTGCAGCTTGGGCACATTGCTGTGGTCTGAGAAACAAAAAGCATATTAACCTGTTCTCTGGCTTACATTTTCGTATTAGATTTTAGAGCTGCTTTAAATGGTTAGGCAAAAAAGAGTCAGTAGTTACCTTACCTCATAATGGATCAAACCTCCCTACGGCTAGCAGCATGACTCACTTCTATTCTTCTGCTATTGGCCCAGGTGATGTCAGGCCGGCTTAGTATTTTTTTCATAAGCACTAAAAAATAGGATGCTGTAAATAAGTGCTAAATCCTCTAAAGACAAGCATTTATAAGCTAAGTACTTACCTGACCTCCTGCTCGATGGAGCCTGTCAGCTCTGATTCTCTGAAACTCGGATGGGACAGAGTGGGCTCCGGGAAGAAGTGAATAAATCAGGCGGTCTGGGGGGTTTCACACAGTGGGGGAACCAAGCACAGGATGCCACATAAAGAGGGAAACCACTATCTATAAGGGTAGTGGTTGCTCCTCATTAAAGTGGACATATCACCAGGATTTTCACTATCCAGGTGGTAGGTCCTTGACCCAGGGAGATTAGGGTTGACCCACTGTATGATACCCCCCACATTGCCCATTGCACTCACCTTCCGCCATTCTCGTGGTGCATGTGTGCTCGTTCCAAAAGGCTCTAACTGAATGGCTGGGCGCGAGTTGCGCACAGTTGCAGAAATGCCGGCCGGCAATTGTGATAAAGGTCTGGGGAAAGGTAGGGGGCTTGCGGGCGATCTGGCGCGGGGGGGTGGGGGCTCATGCATGGCAAATCGCCATGTCCCTGGGGCACGTAGTCAGATGTCGGTGATAGGTCCACAAGATTGAGATATTCTCCAAATAAGGTGAAGAAGAAATTGTTATTTTCTTTTGATAGTAAACCAAAGGCCTCCATCGGGTATTCTTGGACCCTATACAATTACAATCTAGGCCCCCCTGTAACCTATATGTGATGACTGGGAACCTAGTTCAAACTGAGCCACCAGCCCCAAGGCAACCAAGCTCGCCATAGTATCCAGGCTATATAGGAAACTGATAGTCAAACAAGGGGGTCCAGCAATTACTTTAAAGTGGACCTTCACCCAGAATAAGAGCATATCTTATATGTTTCCCATACCCTGTACATACTTTTAATGCTCACATTAAAAACCATCCTACCTGCATCTACTGCATGTTATGAGCCTTTAAACTTCCAAGATGGCGGCTCATGGAGCATCAGGCAGCCTGCAAACAGGAAGTGTCTTCTGACTGTGTCGCTCGGCATTCTGGGTTTGCTGTCCAGCTCTGCTCTGTCTGTGCAAAGATAGCGGCGCCCGCATCATCAAGTCCTGAACAGAGTTGCAGCCCAGTGAGGGAAAGAATTATAAGTAAGTGACTAAAAACTTAAAATATATTAATTTTAGATGCTGGGGAATAATTTTTTAAGGGTTTGGGCTTTTTATTAATCCTGAAGGTCCGGTTTAAGGGTTATGGGGGGGGGGTGCTGACACAATATAGGCCTTATAGCCCTCAAGACCTTTATGTGACGGCTGCGTTTGAACTGCACCTCCTAGTTTGTTCATCATCATTTATAAGCAGCAACAGTATAGAGAGTGTGGCAGCCAGCAAGGCTCTGGGTAGCGCTGCCATCAGAATTTGCTGGCTGGGGCTTGTGCTCCCCCTTTATGCCCTATATATATCCCTATATATATCCCTATACGGACCCCATAATGCCCTGATGGCGGCCCCGATAGACTTGATCTGGGTCAGACTGAAAGAAAGAAGAAACTGATTGTGTCTAGATCATTATATAAAGATAGGTATGGATATCCAACAGTCTACTGCCAAGACATGGGGAGCCTTGGCTGTTTTGGCCTCAGTAGCAACAATCAAAGCTAATTATTTAGCACCCGGTGCAGCAACTTCTAGCGTCATTATAGCCCACAGCGCAGCACCAGAAAAGACAAAAATAACAGCACTCCAAAACTGGCGCTATAGCCACTAGGGAGATGCTAAATGGCGCCCATCATAAATAAGGCCCTTAATATATTTAAGTTACTACATGCTGGAAAAGCTCTGTGCATGCTAATAATCACTCACAGGGATCTCAAGTGTTCACCATTACTTAGTAACCCTGTACCTGGGCAAATCATCACAAGCTGTTGTCGGGATTTCTACGTCCCATACGTTCCTGTCTCTTTTCTCTGTCTCCCGAATGCTTATCACCTCCTCCCAATCTTAGCCTGAATTCAGCCCCTCCAAAGCTAAGCTCCATGGGAGGGGTCTCTCCGATCTGTCAGCATCTTATCCAGCCCTGGAAAGAAAGTGACAGAAAACAATGTTTCTTTCTTGGATTCCCTGTAAGGGAAAAAGAGGGAAAACAACAAGCCCTGTGAATACAGACAATTAATCACTAACACCCCCCACCCAGCCTATTCTCTGAGCGCTGGCGCACATCTTTCATGGGTTAAAATCATTGGGAAAATGAGGACCACTGACAACTCTTTTCACACACACAAAGAAGAGGGTCTATTGGCCACTGATGCTTCACCTAGGCAGTGCCATGTTTGAATCAGTCGGTGCTGCCAATGTCCAGTCAATTGTGTATAATTAGATTTTTTTTAGATATGAATTATGTCATATAGGCTACATCCACACATTTGCACCTCACACTACATGCCCACCTTGGCGCTAAGCACTAACATGCATTGTGGATTTAGGCCCTTATTCATGAAGGGATAGCGTCAGGTATTGGCTTGTTAATGAGAGGTAGCGACTGGTGAACGCCGGACACAGCACGCAATTACACATTTATCAAGCTGAATCTGTTTAGCGACTGGGATAGCGCCATGTAGCGTCTGATTCATCATTTTCCCAGCCTCAGCGAACAGCGCCGGCGTTCAGCCTTGCACAGCGCCAGGTATGACCTCTCGCTACCTATCGCTCTCCCATACATTTCAATAGACGAACCTTTTCTTCATTTTAAAGGGGGTATTTGTTTTTTTTTTTTCCCAAAAAATCACAAATAATTCTGGGACCTCTTCTGGCATTAAAAAAGCAGTTTTTTCACAATTTTTTCATTTTTTATATATTTCTTCAGAAATGACATTACAGGTCTGCCATTAAAGTGTTCGTGTTACAATGTACCTACAATGTAATTCCATATGTTTTCGCTTTGTTACTAGTGGATAGATGCTGAAAAACAGACTTTAAACACACCGCCTCCTGCGCTCTGGGCTTCAAACAAGCATTTTTCAGCGCCAGAGATTTGTGAGGCTGTTTTTTTGCTGAATATGGTGTGAGTCGGTCGCTATGACCAGTTGCTAACATGCGCTCCCATACAGCACTGTACTGGTCAAATAGCTACTCCTCACAATGTATTTAACATTACTGCACAGCGACTGAGTCGCTATGAACTAGCGACCCACGGCTGAGAACAATGACTACTAGTGGGCGCTCTGAAAATGCCTGCTACAGACGTTCATCTGTCGCTACCTGGTGTTAGTGATGAATCAGCCTGTTAGTGTCATCTTTTCTTGTCTACATTTGGTCCACTTAAAATGGGACATACAAATTTGGGATGCCCTGCAGTGTTTACCGTTACGCTACATACCCACCTAGTTCTGGTATCCACCGGTGGTCAGATGCTGCATTTGGGGGTATCCTTATTTGGGAAGCTATGCAGTGTGTACCGCTATGGAAATCCCACACCCATACTCACGTGATCTGATGAATGCTGCATTTAACCAATTCAGGATCCCAGAATTAGGTGAGCGGGCAACACAGGTATGGGGGGTACACACTTTGTCAGGCATTAGAGTAGGAGGAGCCATTCTGGCATAGGTTCTCGAAGAGGTGGACTTACAGGCCAATCAGACCTGTAAGCCCCAAACTAGTGTGGCCCACAGGGAATCCTCCTGTGATCCCTATGGCCCAAAATACCTCTTTCAACTATTCACAGCAGTTGGGTGGGCTCTATCCACCAGGTCTCACATGATACTCCTCAGAACATTGGTATCGGGTGAGGTTATCATTCCATGGATGGACAACTTTAGGCTCTGTGCACAGTACCTGAACCACCCAAATAGTTTTGTACTATTGTACCAAACATATTCTTACCAATCATATTACTTTGATGTATAACTTAAGAAAATAGTTCAGTGTGCCCAGAGTGTAGCTTCATTTAATTGACCAGTAGCACATTTGCCTACTTTTACCTAATTTGTGGTATCTGCTATGATTTGAGCCATGGTGTTGGAGCATGGCAAGAAATTGGAACATTCAATTAGGAGGTTGAAATAGATCCCAATTCACAGAAAAAAGTAAAACAGTTTCCAACGCTTCCAACTTTCTTTACAAAATAACCCCATTTATGTCGATGTGAATTGTAAATGCTGGTGCAGAGAAATACGGTTTCAACACATTTGGGGTTTTTATGTAAAGGATGCGGATAGCTTAGCCTAGCAACTCAAATATGTAGTGTGTAACCTTCAGCACAGATTTCCATGGGATGTGAAACTTTACACCAATCAATTTCATGATTTCCTCTTTCAAATAGCTTTGCCCTGTGATCACGGTTCGGCTGAGAGGCCCCCACAAATCAGATTATCTGGGATACTGCTAAAAACGTATATAGTCCCCTGTAGTGGTGGACTAGGGCCAACAATCAGCCTGGGATCTTAGCAGCCAAGCCTAGCCAGTGACTTGCTCAGCTCCCTTCCAATGTGCTCCCTGGCTGGTCAATGTGTGCACTCCAAGGCTCACCAAATTATTTGTATGGGAGCTTTAGTATTGTACAGCTGGGTGGGTATGTCCATGAGACTATAGCATTGAAGGCAAGACCTGGACTGGGGGAACAGTGGGACAGGACTCAAGATAAGCTCAGCACCTGAGCAAAATTTTGAATTTTTTTTTTTTTGAAATGCCATTGAAAGTTGGCTTTCCATTTAAAGCAGAACAAAACCCAGGATTTTGATTATCCCTTGTTTTGTTCCCTGCCCCGGGGCATTTTGATTTGGCATACCTCACTGTGTGAAACTACCCAGATCATAATAACTTTTCCAGTGCTGGATTAAGTGTGGTGGAAACCTCTTGGCACAAAATCTGGTGGAGGCCTCTTTAAAATAATAGTCCAGCCAAGTAACTAATTGGTGGTTGTCTGGCACCCACCCACTTACTGGAACGTCGGATCCAGTCCCTTGTGCCACCCTTGTGCGGGTGTGTGCTGCTCGGGAACTCCTGCTTTGCCATTCTGGGGGGGGGGGGGGGGGGGGGGGCTGTAGTTGCCCTGCTGGTTCAGCAGAAAACAGTTTCCTGCATTGAGCTTCCAGCGGCTGTGCTCGGTGGCTGAATAGCTGGGATCCTGCACGCACTAATGATGCTGGGCATGTGGCCAGTCCGTATTTACATAGGTGAGGGAGCCAGGAAGAAGGTGAGTTTTGTGGCGTCCACAGCAGGATATGCCGATTTGGGATGCCACAAGGCTAGCGCCGGAATCCTTTAGATTCTCCAGGTTTTCACAAGGCGGGGCATCCAGGGGGGAGGGGAAATCACCCGACCCTAGAGTCATGTATACTATAGGGCTGTGTATTGGTTCACTTTAATCAAGTAGTAAATTACCAATTGTTTGCACAACATAAAAGGCATTGTTTATTGTAAAGTGACAAAAATAACTTACTGAATACCTAAACTTATATAACATTCCAGGCAAACCAGAAACATTTGGTTTGATTCAGTAACACTGCCTATTCTGTTCTATGTTTAACCTTAGGGCCTGATTTATCAATCTCAATCTGTCAGAATTCGCCACATTGCTGCAAGTAGTTCAACATATAATTTTTATTTTTTTCTGCATGCTGCTGCAACACTAATGTTTTAGTTAATGTGTTTCTTGCAATGGCACAACACCTGCCAGTGTCAAAAGAAAATCCTAAATGATATTTTTTCACCAATGTTGCATATTCTTGATAAATCAGGCCCTAAGTGCACTTTCTACTACAAAGTAAACTTTTTGCACTTGTTGCAGAACCGACCGCAATGGGGCCAATTCAGAGCCAGATGAGAATAATCCTTTTTTTCATCGAGAAAACTGCCATTCACTTTCATGGTGTACCTTGGGGCTGATTCAACACCAGGTGAAAGTTTACATCCAGTTGTTGAATCATCTCCAAGGTAGACCATGAAAGTGAATAGCAGTTTTTTTCTCCTAAAAAAGGAGTAAGTTTTCTATCTTATTGTGTTAGTTTGGGATCTCCTGTATTACCCTCATGGTGGACCTGCCTCTGTGTCTGGGGCCCACCAGTATTTCCTCAGCTCCTCTGGTGGGCCAGTCTGACACTGTATACTACTATGCACTTTCTATATGAGCACCATGTAACACATCAACTACAATGTACTATCAATACAGAATGAATATAAGGCGTTGGTACTAAAGCTGAGCAAATCTTATTAAAACAAATCAAATCCTTAAAGCGGACCTTCACCCTGAATAAGATCCTATCTTATATGTTTCCCACACCCTGTACATACAGATTGTCCACATTAAAAATCATCCTACCTGCATCTACTGCATGTTATGAGCCTTTAAACATCCAAGATGGCGGCTTATGGAAGCCGCCATCTTATCAGGCAGCCTGCAAACAGGAAGTGCCTCCTGACTGTGCTGCTCTGCATTCTGGGACTGCTGACCTTTACCTGACCCCAGCTCTGCTCTGTCTGAGCAAAGCACAGCTATAACCCACCCCCCTGTACCTTATCCCACTCTCCTCTCCTCAATAAGTGTGATGCTTCTGAGTCAAGATGGCGGCGTCCATATCCCAAATTCCTGAACAGAGTTGCAGCCCAGTGGGGGAAAGAATAATAATTTTGTGACTAAAAATGTAAAATATATTAATTTTAGATGCTGGGGAACCGCTTTTTAAGAGTTTGGGCATTTCATTAAATCATGCTGAAGGTCCGGTTTAACTTCAGGGATTTGTTTTTGGGTGAATCAATTCAGTTGCATCTGATATTTTTTTTAGAGAAGGAGAGCCAGACCCTGACCCTGATGCTTTGCAGGCAGCCATTGCCCCCTGGCACACATATGAGCGTCCACCTCAGAATGTATATTGGTTGTGGGTGCTTATGTCATGCCTGCTGCCTCATGGCGGACAACGAGGATAAGGCTGGCCGGGGGGGATGCGCTATCGGCATCAGGTCACAGAAGTACTGTGTTTTTTTGCATGGGTTTGTAGTCAGTTTAAAGAAGCACTATCTAGGAAATATTAAAAATCCATATAAGCATGTGGGCTAATGAGAGGAGGGGTCACTTATACACCCAAGCTGAACAATACTCCCTCCCAGTTTGTGGTTTTCTTTTGCTGGTAGGAATAAAATCCAGGGGTGACAGGCTTAGTGTATCAGGGGCGACAGAACCCGTCACCCCTAAATTTCTCTTCTTTCCATTAAAAAATAAAAATAAAAATCTGAATATTTCCTGATGCTGGGTGTATAACTAACCCTCCTCCTGCTATCCAGCATATTTATATTGATTTTTATCAGGCCATTTTTTCACGATAGTGCTAATGACCAATCAGTTCAGCAACCAATGGTACCATGTCAGCGGAGTGGTGTCAAATGTAAAGCAACCAATTTTTGGGGGGCTCAAAGTAGGACAGCTTAAATCAAATTTAATGGTGATAGGTGTAGTGCGGGTGTGGTTTATTTTAGGGCTTTTGAGGGACAAATATCCACAGCGCTCGATGCTACCCATGTTTATATGCAGGGGCTCTGTCCCTGGTCACATGATCCAGGGATCTTGGGTCCATAAAATATGTTGGTGACTGAGCCAACGCTCAACCAATTCATGCATTCCACTCCCGCCAATCAGCCAAAGAGTCAGAGCAGTTGTAAACCGACCAGACATCCTGCATCTGACATTCAGCGGGACAATGCTCCCCTGTCAGCAAAGTGGGACATTTAGGTGCCCCCAGAATTTTAGGGGGGGGGGGGCAGTGGGACAAAATGCCTCAGTGAGACCCACCAGAAGTGGGACATTGGTCATTTTAGACAAACAGTTAAAGTGGAAGTGGCACACCCCCCCCCCCCCCCCCCACACACACCCTGTTACAGGATCATGGCCAAGGGGAGGAGAGCACAAAAATATGGGTCATATGGGTCATTGTGCTGTTATATGTAGCAAACCTAACTGCTGTATGCTAATATGAGACCCCCACTGCTTAGGCTTTGGATGATATGTAGGGTTAGTGAATGACAAATGGTGAAAAGAGCTCCAGAGAGGAGGGGGAGGGAAAACAAGAGTGTGTAGAGGTGAATAGAGAGGAGGATAAGAGAAGGTCATGGGCTCAGTGGTATCGGCAGATATGGAGGTACTTGATAAGACAGAGCTTTGCATTACATTGTACTTTTGTATGCTCTTTGCTATTGGCAGTCAGTGGGGAGACTGACAGAGGGGAGCTCAGCTTTAGGAGCTAGAGCCAAGGTAGGAGAATTGGTGGACCCCAGCAGAGGGTCTGCTCAAAACACCAAGCATAAATAGTTCAACTCCTCTTTGGCCTAAAGCAGGGGTTCCCAACTAGTACTTGGAAATTGTATGGCCTAAAGCCAGCCACTGATGACACTTGAAAGTCGAGATCCCATCTTGTGGTACTCAGCCAGGTCCCAAACTGATCTTTACCATCCTAATCTACCATCTACACATTACCCAACCTACCTGCTCCAGAAGGTGATAGGAACGTGTTTGTGCTTATATGGTTGTTTTGTGTGTATTTTTTACCACTGTTTAGGTACTAAAAATCCATACCTACCATCCAGGTGGTACTTGAGATATTTAGAAAATGGAAAGTAGTACTCGCTGAGATGTTGAGAGCCCCTAGCCTAAAGTGTTTACAGCCAGGGGTCGTATCTCACACGTATTCTCCCACAGCAGGTTTAGCACAATGGATGTGTATACTGTGCCCTACCTGCTTGGTGGGCTTCTCCCCCACCATGATTACTCCACCTTTCTGGTCCTACCTCCCTCTATACAAAGTCCTGAGCTTCTGCTGGGAGAAAAAAACATGTTTTGTTTAGTATATAATTAACTATTCTCCAGCTAATGCGTTGTTTAACGAGGTGCAAGGACACTAATTGTTCCTATTGTGTGGGCTAGTTATGTAGCTACCAGTGATAATGACAAATGCCTTTTGGGCTAGTCTACATGGGGAGACCTCAGTCTTATGCTACTCTGCCTTTTAACCACTTGTTGTCCAAGACTTTATTTGCAACAGTTTGCCATCAATGCTCATCATATAAACGACTACCACATAGCTTTTAGTAGATTAAACCTGCCTATAAAGGTTAGCCGTTTCTAAACACAGGTAGCCATAACTGACCTGTTATCAAATAATGATAGTTACTTGGGATTTGTCAGTAAACATGAGTAGCCCATCTTGAATATTTACCATAATCAGGAAGAAAAATCAAGAGGGTGTCACAACTCACCTATATACTGTAACCGTGTGTTAATTATCTATCACTTTAATGCAAATTTAGTGTTTGTGTTGCATCCAACTGTGATACTAGTGATGTGGGAGCTGAACTTTGCTTAATTGGCTAAATCTAAAAGGGAAATCAATTTAATAAAATAAATAATGTGACACAAGCTATTTTTTAACAGCCTTCTACTGTTCTCTTTGGAATATATATATATATATGTATATATATATATTATTATTATTATTATTATTTATTTTTTTAGCCAATGCATGTACCACTTTCACACGGGGAGGCCGATTCATTAATAGCGCCAGGTAGCGACAGATGAGCGCCAGTAGCGTGATTTTCACAGAGCCAGCTAGTATTCGCTGTGCTTGGCCGGGGTTTGCTTGTTGACAGCGACTCAGTCGGTGTGCGGTAATGTTGAATACGGGGTTAGGGGTCGCTGTTTCACAGGTTCAGCGTTGTATGGGTGCGCCTGACAGCGAATGGCCAGAGCGAACGGCTTGCTGCAGATTCATTAACAAATCACGCTCCGAATTTTTTAGCGCTGTGAATTCCTTGTTTAAACCCCAGAGCGCTGGCGGCGATGGATTTAAAATTGTTTTTAACCCCCAAACAACCATATTTTTTGATTGTAAAATTATACAAGTTTTTATAAACATTTTGTAATATGAATACATTAATATCAGACCTGTAATATCAATTCTGCACAAAATCTTTTTTTTTTTTTTTTTTTTTACCTTAAAAAAAAAACCTAACATTGCAGAAGTGGTCACAGAATTTTTGACATTAAAAAAAAAAAAAACATTAATAGCAATTAATTATGATTATTTAAAGATTGCTCCATTGAAATGCATTGGACAACGCCAGGGAGCGACAGGTCATACCTGTCGCTGTGATGGGATTAGCAGCGGCGCTGTTCGTTGCAGTCGGCTACATGATGAATCCCGCGGTAGCTGTCGCTCTTGCCGGCGCTAGCCTCATTTAGCGTGATAAATGCGTCATTGTGGCCGACGCCGGGCGTACTTGAGTCGGTAGCCGCCGTTAGCTGGCGGGACCTGGCGCTCGTCAGACACTACCTGGCGCTATCGCTTGATGAATAAGGGCATAGGTTAGGGCTAGCCTGCGGATGCTGGAAAACTATTTTTTTAAATATTCGCACCACAATCAGCCTGGTGGCCTTTAATGTTTATTGTCATGTTCAACTTCTTGTATTCCACTTTGCCTGTGCATTAAAGCAGACCAAAACCCACTAGTGAAGCAAAACCAAATTAGCCAATATCCCTGCTGATAGCCCTCTCCTAGAAAGTAGAAAAGTACTTTTGCTTACCCTTACATGTTGTAAATTCTGTCTTTGAATCGATCTTCCTTGTTAGCTTTTGTTTGGTTGACTTATTATAATTAATAATTATAGTTAATATTATTTCATTATAATTAACTGTAATTAACTTTTATATTATATAGCTATAATAAATAATTCTATAATATAGAATAATAAATACTATTTTTTATTCATTATGATAAATAATAATAACAATGATTAATCTAATGCCCCAATTTTCCACAGTGCTTTATAGAATAGTGAAAAACAGACAATGTACCGGTAAATACAATTCAGACAATAAAACATGTTGTTGGACAGCTAAAACTTATTTTGTGGGTACTAGTAGATACCTAATTTATAAGATATCAATTGGACCTAAACACTTCCTGGTAACTCCAGGGTGGCTGCTGGTTTAAAGGGGCACAAAATTAACCCAACCTACCTAATCATGCTATTAGTGAGCCTTGCATTAGAAAGATACGGGGAGGCCTATTCATTAATAGCGCCAGGTACCGACAGATGAGCGACAGTAGCGGCATTTTCAGAGCGCCCGCTAGTAGTCGCTGTGCTTGGCCGTTGTTCTGTAGTTGATAGCGACTCAGTCGGTTTGCCGTAATGTTGAATATTGGGTGAGGAGTCGCTATTTGACAGGTTCCGCGCTGTATGGGAGCGCATGACAGCGAATGGCCATAGCGAACGGCTCCCAGCATATTCATTAAGAAATCACGCGCAAAAAATTATCGCGCAGTGAAATGTTTGTTTAAACCCCAGAGCGCTGGCGGCGATGGGTTAAAAGTAGTTTTTTAACACCCAAACAACCATATTTTTGGATAAAAAAAAAACAACACCCAAAAGTCCCAATGCTCATCAAATAACTATTCCAAACTGGGCATCCCACAATCCCCACACATTCAGCGGCACCACTATTTGTATCCAAAAATATATACAAACTTTATTGATGAATCTATTTCTACTACACCATTAAGACACGTTAAAATCATTAAAAACACATAACAATGATTACAGAGGGGGCGGGGGAGAGGCAAAAAATGGGACACTGAGATGTAAAAAAGAGGCAGCTAGCTTTTCTGCTTCAAGTAATCTACCTAATAACAACCCTAATAAAGTGCAATGTGCCTTACAATATTATACATATATAAATGAGCATTGTTAAAGAGGACCAGCCAGCATGGAAAAAAATACAGACATACACCATGTAACATAAAAATCTCACGTTTTTAGGAGCAGACCCGCAGCAGTGTCACCCCCCCAACACCACACACACCTCACTGCCGACGCGTTGCGTGACGTCACCGCGTCACTTCTTCAGGGCAAGACTTGGCTGGTCCTCTTTAACAATGCTCATTTATATATGTATAATATTGTAAGGCACATTGCACTTTATTAGGGTTGTCCTCCCCCTCTGTAATCATTGTTATGTGTTTTTTAATGATTTTAACGTGTCTTAATGGTGTAGTATAAATAGTTTGTATATATTTTTGGATACAAATAGTGGTGCCGCTGAATTTGTGGGGGTGGATTTGTAGGGTTTGTGGGATCCCCAGTTTGGAATAATCATTGGCTTGTTTGCACACCACCTCCCAGTGCAGCACACTTACAAGTAATGTAGATCCTGTTGGTGCGGTCTGTTGCTTTTAGTTTTTTGTCTCATCAAATAACTGTTAAGAGATTATGCCCACCCATAAAGTTAAGCCATTTTTTAAATACAAGTAGCCACAAAATAATGAAGGCTTCTTAGGATTCCGTAGTAAACATGAGTAGCCCAATTTGAATTCTTCTCATAACTTTTAACTGTAAAGGCATTCCAAAGTGATTGTTAAAAAGGACTACAGGTTCACCTCAAGATGAACAACACTTAAAAATCATTGGTGTCCCTCTTTATACAGCAGAGATTACTGGAGACCTTGTGCTGCATCCTGCCGGGAGGACAGACTATGACACCCCCTATACTTATCTCTTCCAGGATCACTCCTGCCAGCTATTTGATAAATACCCCACTTGACTGCCAGCGCCTAGTGAGGATTGTTGACTGGGCGCACATACAACACTGTGAAAGCCTTGCTGGTGACTGTTTTTGGCTACCCCTTGTCACATGGGGCCAGTAGGCACTGTAGAAAGGGTGAGAAAGGGTATGGGCTTCCCCATCCCATAAATATAGGCATCCAGCAAATGGATGGCCCGCCACGCTGCTGAATTTTGGGGGACAATATGCCTTTTTGAGTGTTGTTCCTGTTTAATACAAGCCCTGAAAAGTGCAACAAACAGGGATACAAATACACACACAAATACATACACAAATACATACATACACAAAATACACTAAGGCCTTGGTTCAGTTGAAAAATATTCTGTTGGTAGTAAAAAATTCAGTTTGGGTGAAAAAGGCCTGAGAATGTCACTGTTGCTGAATCACCAGCTAGGAAGACAAGTCAAAGGAAGTTAATGACACTTTTTACTACAGTGTAAAAAGGAGTAGAAAGTTCACTACTTGTTTGGGATTAAAAAGGACCATTGAGTATCATTGTCTTCCTAGCTGGTGATTAGGCAACAGTGACATTCTCACGCTTTTTTCACCTCAAGTGATTTTTTTACTACTGAATCGAGGCCGTAATCATCAAATGTACTTACATCTTTGCATTACCTTGTAATCTCAATGGGCAATTTTATCTGCCAGTAACCACATGGCTCAAGGTCATTCTGCAGCAGCGTGTATAGGTAAGTAAATGGTGCTGGTTTGTAGGTCAAGAAAACATTTTGTGCTGGCTATTCCGAGTAGGAAAGCCTAGAAGTTTGCGGAAGAAGCAGCCATGTCAGGCATCAGGCCTGGGTAAGATCCCCTTCTAAACTAAGCTCAAGAATACAACATAGCCTCATATTTATAGGATTAAACCAGACCTTGAGCATCATTTAATAAAAAGCCTAAACCCTTAAATGCAATTTTCTACATGCTATCATAATAATTTCGTATATATATTAAAAAATATATATTTTTGAAAACTGTCCCCTTTTTTTAATATTTTTTTTTTAAAAAAAGGCTATATTGCATGTGTAAGCCCCATTCCTCCCGATTACACCAGTACCAATGGTGACCCCTGGGCAACTGCTATGTGCACTATCTAGGGTTACATTTAAAAAAAAACAGTGTGGGGTCCCCCCTACCAACCTTTAAAAATAAAAAAAATGGTGTGGGGTCCCCCCTATCCAAGCATAACCAGCCTGGGCACAGTGTCTTGTAGACCAGTCTGAGTGGCCCACAGCCCTGAAGGCTACAAGCCCACATAGCCCTTGTTGGACGCTGGCTCTTCTGCCCCCCCCCCCAGGCTTTGGGGAGGCAGGTAATGGGGCCGGGGGCTAATGGCAAGTCACTGTCACAGAGCTGCAGGAAGTTACCAAAGAGTGATAGACACTGAGACCAGAACTGTGACTAAAGAGTGGTTTATTGTGACACACAGTGAAAAATACACTTCATGGCAAGGCAATGCAGCATCTAAATTTAATATATGTTAAGTTTTTAATCACTTACTTATTATTCTTTCCCCCACTGGGTTGCAACTATGTTCAGGACTAAAGGATACGGGTGCCGCCATCTTGTCTCAGAAGCATCACATACTGATGAAAGGAGAGGGATGAAAAGAACAGGGGGTGGGTTATAGCTGTGCTTTGCACAGACAGATCAGAGATGGGGTCAAGAAAAGGACAACAATCCCAGAATGCAGAGCAGCATAGTCAGAAGACACTTCCTGCCTGCAGGCAGCCTGAGACTCCATGGACCGCCATCTGGAATGTTTAAAGGCTCAGAAAACAAACTAGGTGCAGGTAGGATAATTTTTATTGTAGGCAATCTGTATGTACAGGGTGGGGGAAACATACAAGATAGGCTCTTATTCAGGGTGGGGGTCCGGTTTAACTAAAAAGGTGTATTACATTTTTTTTAAAAAGGATGGTTTTACTGAAAGCACTGTAGGTGTCCTCCAGCAGCAGGGAACAGTAAATCAGTTTAGACACTTGGGATTAACATAAATCTATCTTCAGACAAAAATGTTAAAGATTACTTAAAGCCCAGACTGGATGGACAACTTGATCCTTTTCTGTTGTCAGTCTTCTATGTTTCTATGTTACAAAATACAATGGGAGCGATAACCCTGCTCTTACTAACTGACAATCTAAATGGATATGGGTACACACTCGTCTGGGGTTTAGGAACAACTTAGGCCCTTATTTATGAAGGAATTGCGACAGGTATCACGACTGGTGAGCGGCCGGTAATGACGTGCCCCGCCACGAGAACGCCGGCTCCCCACCACAATCACACATTTATCAAGCCAATCCTGCTTAGCGACTGAGATAGCGCCATATAGCCACTCATTCATCATTATTCCAGCCTCAGCCCACAGCGCCAGCGTCCGACCTTGAACAGCGACAGGTATGACCTCTGGCTACCTGGCGCTCTCCAATGCATTTCAATGGAACAATCTTTAAATATTAATAATTAATTGTTATTAATTTTTTTTTTTTTTTTTAATGTGAAAAATTCTGTGACCACTTCTGCCATTTTAGATAATTTTTTAAGGGAAAAAAAATAATAAAAAAAAAATTGTACAGAATTGATATTACAGGTCTGATATTAATGTATTCATATTACTAAATTATTTAGAATACTTTTTTTTTTTTGGTTTCCAAAAATATGGTGGTTTGGGGGTTAAAAAACTACTTTTAACACATCGCCTCCAGCGCTCTGGGGTTTAAACATGCATTTCACATCGCTTGAATTTTTTGAGCGTGATTTTTTGATGAATATGGTGGAAGCCGGTCGCTCTGACCAGTCGCTATCATGCGCTCCCATACAGAGCGGAACCTGTCAAATAGCGACTCGTAACCTTGTATTCAACATTACGCCACACCGACGGGGTCGCTGGCAACAACCGAACAACGGCCAAGCACAGCGACTACTAGCGGGCGCTGTGAAAATACCGCTACAGTCGCTCAACTGTCGCTACAATATTAATAAATCAGCCTCTTAGCAGCATAAGGTATGGGAGTGCTAAATGGCACATAGAAAGTGAGCAGATGCTCGTTTATACGTTTCATACACTATTATTATTGTCACATGCAGCTCTTATAGGCCGTGTTATGTCACTTATAATTCAGCAGTTGTGGCCCGGATTCACCAGTTTTACTGTTGGGATTTAGTGAATAGGTTCTTTGCACTTGTCCTTCCAGGTCTACTCATGGGCTATAAACATGATTCCATGGCCCTGTGGTAGACAACAAATGATTGATTATTTGCTCAAAACAGAAGGGATGATTGTTAGACCAACAAAAGGGGATTCAGGGGAACATTCAGAAGCAATCATCCCAGTTTATCATATGTTAATGGCCAATCATCACCTACAAAAGCAATCCTTAATGTGTGAAAGTCTCACGGATCAACCAAATATCATCATGACATGTTTATAATAAGGGACAGCTAATGCTTCCTGCTTTTTATTTCTTCTGTGTTTTATGGTTAATGATAATTGTATGATAATAATTGCTGGTCTCGTACATTCTTCTTCTCAGATTATCTTTAAAGTAAACCTGTCACAAAATTAGGTATCAGTTGGTTAACAGCTCAAAGATGACCTTAACAACAACACATGTAGATACGAGCTGTATAAATGAGATATATGACTCTTATAAGAACATGAAAAAAATATTAGAATTGATATTTATTTATATTTCTTTAATTATACTTTCATTGTGGGGAGTGATCAGCAATTGTGTTAATGTACATGTCCCCCTATACATTGCAATGGGTGACATTCTGGAGTTAGTGTTATAAAACGATTTCTGAGACTCCATTGCACCGCATGCATACAACTTTACCTACATTTCCAGGCAAATTGGTGGACAAGACAGAGGGGATTGTGACTGCAATGGAGGGGGGTGTGCCATAATTCCTGTGACAATAGAGCTTTCTGCCCTCGCCTACAACTACAGGGCGCTGTCAAGCGACGGTGCGACAGAGGAGGAGGGATCACCGCCCGGTATGGGACAGCCATCGGGCGATTCTATGAGTGTCCGCAGACCAGCAGCAACAGCCTGCACTGGATAAAAGGTGAGTATAGTATATTTTTTTTTTGACTAAAGTATGACTTTAACTTGATTTGGTGATCTCACAGCGCATGGATGGGCTGGGCCCAATCATCATTAATGTCTGGTCATATGAATAATTAAATGGAAGAACTGTGCTGGCCACTCCCATGGCTGTACAATCAATCAGATATGCCTGGGATGGGTGTGCTAGGTGGAAGCTGCTCAGGAAGCCTGTACATTTGCCGAGTAATTTCCCGATTGACAGGGGCATAGAGATTGCACTTGCACCGAGGCCCCATCGTTGTTCCTCCACCTTATCTATTATAGGTTCTCTCATGGCATCATGTACAGAAAAAGAAGCCTGGTTTGTTTCAGTCTTTATTTGTCTAGTTGTATCCAATTTAATTAAAATGGTAGGAAAGGGGCACTGTATGAGCCCTGATGGGACCCCATTCAATGTTCGCACCACGGCCTTGTCACTCTTAGTTGCTTTACTGCAAATCAAGGTGATTACACACTGCGGGGCTTCAGGATGTTCTTTTTAGACTCTAGTGACAGGTGCGAGGGGCTTTGCTTTAAAGTATATGTAACCCATCCCACCCTACCACATATTATTCCCTATGAACTTCATGTTTGGTTGTAGCAGAGAGAAAGTAGTGCTAAATGTCCACTGTGGGGGTCACAGAGAGAAATATAAAATTGTTACTATCCTTTTCATTTATCTTTCAAGCTAATATATGATTTTGCTAGTATTGCTTTTACAGGCTTTTCTAGGCAACAATAAAACAGGATGCTCACCTGCCAGTCAACATGTATTTACCTGGGTTTTAAAATGGATCCACCCTAAGGAGCCAGCCCTGATTGATCTACCTGTGTGCTCCCATGTTCCTGAAGCCTGGCCAGAGTCTGCTGAGAGCAGATCTGTAACTGGAATACTGCCCCCTGCTGTCACCACATTCAATGCAGCACACAGCTCCCTCTGCCTTTACAGCATGGGGGGAATGCAGGCTCAATCTTCTGGACTGGCACATTTTAGAGAAATGGACCAGGCGCTCCAATGGGAGTGGGATTAATTGATTATTCCTTATTTGTTTGCCTAGAGATGCCCTTCAAGATAGCCTTGGGCATCAGAGCCTGATCCAATTGGGATTTAGGGAAAGGGGCCCCCCTCCAAGTACAGCCATATCTCTCTTTTCTCATCTATTTTGTCAATGGAGGCGGTGCACACCTACTGGTCCCAATAATTTGGAAGGCTGAATAATCGTAGAATTAGACATGGTATTTCTCTCACAAAACAATTTAGCAGGGCAACAGAACTCAGGCACCATGGCTGCAGGATATACCATAGACTTGGAAGATCTCATCCCCTGGTTGAACCTTAATTGCTAGAGAATTATTAATTATTATTAATAATGTTATAAATTGTAAGCAATCAGACCCTTGGACTGGTTAGGTTTTATGCCACCTCCAGCTTCCAGTTGCGTTGGGTGACCTGGCCTTTCTGGACCCACACCTTCCATTGGCACTTGCAGGGCTAAACCAAGTGTGGTAGAAGGCAGAAAGTCTGGTGGAGGCCCCCATACAGTATTTTTATCTTCAGAGGTACCATAGAGAGTTCTTCAGGGGCAATGTCACCATTAAAGTGGGCCAACACCCAGGGGTGATCGGCCCGGGAATCTATAAGATTCCCGGGCCGATCACCTCACACACCGCGGGACATCCGAGATCGGGATGTCCCGCGGGGTGGTTTGGGGGGGTTTCAGGTAGCGATTTACCCAAATCGGGGTGCCCCGGGGAAGTGGACCAATACCCAGGATAGTCAAAATCCTGGGTGTTGGTCCACTTTAAGCATTTATATATCTATATGCGTCCAGACTAAACACCCCCCAGCCCTCCAGCAACACGGGGAGGCTGATTTATTAATAGCGACAGTTGAGCGACTGTAGTGGTATTTTCACAGCGCCTGCTAGTAGTCGCTGTGCTTGGCCGTTGTTCGGCTGTTGACAGCAACTCAGTCGGTGTGGCTAAATGTTCTATACGGGGTTACGAGTCGCTATTTGACAGGTTCCGCGATGTATGGGTGCGCATGATAGCGACTGGTCAGAGCGACCGGCTTCCACCATATTCATCAAAAAATCACGCTCAAAAAATTCAAGCGCTGTGAAATGCATGTTTAAACCCCAGAGCGCTGGAGGCGATGTGTTAAAAGTAGTTTTTTAACCCCCAAACCACCATATTTTTGGAAACCAAAAAAAAAAAAAAATGTAAATAATTTTGTAATATGAATACATTAATATCAGACCTGTAATAGCAATTCTGTACAATTTTTTTTTAAATTTTTTTTCCCTTAAAAAAAATATCTAAAATGGCAGAAGTGGTCACAGAATTTTTCACATTTAAAAAAAAAAACAAAAAAAAAACATTAATAACAATTAATTATTAATATTTAAAGATTGTTCCATTGAAATGCATTGGAGAGCGCCAGGTAGCGAGAGGTCATACCTGTCGCTGTTCAAGGTCGGACGCTGGCGCTGTGGGCTGAGGCTGGAATAATGATGAATGAGTGGCTATATGGCGCTATCTCAGTCGCTAAGCAGGATTGGCTTGATAAATGTGTGATTGTGGTGGGGAGCCGGCGTTCTCGTGGCGGGGCCCGTCATTACCGGCCGCTCACCAGTCGCTACCTGTCGCTATTCCTTCATAAATAAGGGCCTTAGTCCAATCTGGGGGTAATCTGCTTGGTGATCCCACTGTGGATCGCTCTGCATCCACACCCAGAGGTGCTTTGCCATGATCTGCTCACACCATTGCAAGCACCCCAGTAAGTGATGGAGGACTCAGGGTAGCATTGCAAGCACCACAGTAAGTGATGGAGGACTCAGGGGAGCATTGCAAGCACCACAGTAAGTGATGGAGGCCTCGGGGGAGTGTTCCCATCGTATAATCCAGCCCTGGGCACTTTCCTAGGCTGCCCTATTAATCTTCCTCTAACATAAGTTTGTTAATGACCAACATTTACAGCCAGGACAAGGGTGGAGGGTTGGTGAGGGGCCGACCATGTTCTAGAGTTTGAACCTGTTTTTATAACCAGTGGTCGGAGGAGGTAAATTGTAATGCGTGGCTCCCAAACACCTTAATGAGCGGCCATTCAAGCCAATAATGTCCCATCAGAACATTGAAGAGAGGGGGAGCTGAGAATGTGTGCTGGGACAGAGCAAGATGGAACAACAAAAAACCCTCTGGCTGAAAAGGCAAAGCATTTTTTTTTTCTTAATTCACAATGTCAGGAGGGCAGATATTGTTTATTGATATAGATTATTGCAGTGCGGTTATGTGTTATACCAGAATAACATAATCCTCGACTTTCATTGGTGCATCTGTATTCATTTACGGCTGGTATGTGGGAGGCAGGGCACCCTGGGGCCCCTGCTATTCACTAACACTGCAGCAAGGATTACACCGTGGATTAGCCCAGTGACACACACACATACCCTTATTTGTTTTAGGCCCACACCACCCTAACGACCGCCAATTAGTCATGGGAGGGGGAAATGAAACAGACTCATGGAGTATCCAGTGCAGTAAACCTTTCAAACAAAAGCTACAGTGACGCTGCTGAGAACATAAAACATGCAGAGGAACGTTGCACAGATATGTCTGCATGGACAGCTGTGGTCATGGAAGGTGTTATCTGGCGCTCGCTAAAAGCCAACCAACTATTGAATAAAATAAAAGCCTTCACAGATCTAATAGCGGGCAGTCTGATTCATCACTAACGCCAGGTAGCGACAGATGAGCGTCTGTAGCAGCATTTTCAGAGCGCCCGCTAGTAGTCACTGTGCTCAGCCGTGGGTCGCTAGCTTATAGCGACTCAGTCGTTGTGCAGTAATGTTGAATACATTGTGAGGAGTTGCTATTTGACCAGTACAGCGCTGAATGGGAGCGCATGTTAGCGACTGCCCTACTCACAACATATTCAGGAAAAAAAAACAGCCTCACACAACTCTGGCGCAGAAAAATGCTTCTCTGAAGCCCAGAGGGCAGGAGGCGGTGTGTTTAAAGTCTGTTTTTCTGCATCTATCCACTAGTAACAAAGCCAAAACATATGGAATTACATTGTAGCAGCATTGTAACATGAACACTTTAATGGCAGACCTGTAATGTCATTTCTGAAGAAATATATGAAAAATGAAAACATTGAGAAAAAACTGATTTTTCAAGGTCAAGAGGTCACAACATTATTTGAGATTTTTTGGAAAAAAAAAAAGAAATACCCTGTTTAAAGAGAAGAAAAAGATCGTCCATTGAGATGTATGGGAGAGCGACAGGTAGCGAGAGGTCATACCTGGCGCTGTGCAAGGCTGAACGCCGGCGCTGTTCGTTGAGGCTGGGAAAATGATGAATCAGACGCTACATGGCGTTACCCCAGTCGCTCAACAGATTCTGCTTGATAAATGTGTAATTGCGTGCCGTGTCCGGCGTTCACCAGTCGCTACCTGTCGCTACCTCTCATTAACCAGCCACTACCTGACGCTATCCCTTCTTAAATAAGGGCCTAAGTTGGGGTATCTATTCCTGAATATGTGCCTGGGGCGCTTTTATGCAATCTGGACCTGAAATAGCATAAAATATATTTTTAATGATGTTTTGGACCAAAGATACCCATAGACATTGTGGGTCATGCCAAAACCCAAAAGATCCTGTGACTACCTGATATATATTTTATAACCTTTATGATGACCTGAACCTTTCATAATTAACACAATAGAGAGAAAAAAACAATAAATGTAGGAGTACCTTGGGCCCGTCAGTATAAAGCATTCCTGGCCCTTCAGCTATATAGAAATATACGCTGTTGCGCAATATAAAGTATCATTTTTAATAATCAAAGTGGAACAAAACCCACCATCTAAAAGATTTCAGGACCAGCCGCTGGCTCTGCCCCTGTGTGAAACCCTCCAGGGCGCTGGTAATACCTTCCCCCGGTCCAAAGGCACATGCCTGGGCTTTCGTCCAATCAGAGGCTTTTACCTTTTGGCAAATGGCTCTGATTGTTTACAATGGGGAGCGTGCGCTGCCGCATCCCCTGCTTTCCCGAGCAAAGGGCTCTGATTGCCTTCAATAGGGAGTGCGCACTGTTACATCCCCGGCAGCATGTGCGCTCCCGCCCCAGCCATTCAGATAGCCGTTGCAGCAACGGGCTCTGATTGGATGAGAGCCCCCTTATGCGCTGTTGAACCGAGGAGAGGTGCGTTTTACTCGGTGAACTGGTGGGTTTCACACAGAAGGGCATCCACATTCGGGATGCCTGGGGACACAGAACAAGACCCAGAAAAGTTAAATTCCTGGGTTTTGTTCCGCTTTAAATGACAAAAGTTACTTACTGAATAAATAAACTCACGGAACGCTTAAAGTGGACCAAAACCCAGGATTTTGACTATCCTGGGTTTTGGTCCTTTCCCCCGGGCTGTGTGAAACTCCCAGATCGCCGAGCGCAACTCACCTCCTCCCAGTCCTATGGTGCATGCTCGGGCACTCGTCCAATAAGAGCGTTCGAAGCCGCTGACGTCACGCCATGTAAGGCCAGCAGCTCTGAGTGCGCTGACGTAATCATCCTCTGCTTCCCTCTAACGTGGAGCGTGCCCACACCGGCCATTTACAAATGTCTGGCCTGGGCAAATGCCCTGCTAGAGGGATAGCGGGGATGCGGCCTCGGCTCGTGCATGTGTTAGTGGACCGGGAAGCAAGGTAAGTGAACTGGGCGACCTAGGGGGTTTCACACAGCCAAAATCAGAATGCCCCAGGGAATCTTATAGACTTGTGCTGGGTTTTGGTCCACTTTAAGGCAAACCAAAAACACTGTGTTAGCCTTGGACTAGTACTGCTCTCATGGTGGCCTTGGGTGAGTCCCTGGGGCCCACTGGAGGATACTGTGGTCTCTTGGTGAGCCAGTCAGACACTGCTTGCACCTGATTGGGTTTTGAAATAGCTCTACAGATGCACAGTTTCCAAAAATTCGGAAATGACAATCAAGTATTCAGCAAGCTCAACACATGGAGAGCCTGCCACACTTTAGGAAATGACTCCCTTAGGGGGTGATGAATGTATTCCTGTTTGGAGGTTTGCACCAACAATGGAGGACAATTCAGTAAAACTTATCTCCACATTTCTGCCTTCCTGTCCATTCTTTAAAGTGTACCAAAATCAGACTTAGGCCCTTATTTAACAAGGGATAGCGACAGGTAGCGACTGGTGAGCGGCCGGTAATGACGGGCCCCGCCACGAGAACGCCGGCTCCCCACCACAATCACACATTTATCAAGCCAATCCTGCTTAGCGACTGAGATAGCGCCATATAGCCACTGATTCATCATTATTCCAGCCTCAGCCCACAGCGCCAGCATCCGACCTTGAACAGCGACAGGTATGACCTCTCGCTACCTGGCGCTCTCCAATGCATTTCAATGGAACAATCTTTAAATATTCATAATTGTTATTAATGTTTTTTTTTTTTAAATGTGAAAAATTCTGTGACCACTTCGGCCATTTTAAATAATTTTTTAAGGTAAAAAAAAAAAAAAAAATTGTACAGAATTGATATTACAGGTCTGATATTAATGTATTCATATTACTAAATTATTTTAAAAACTTGTTTTTTTTGGTTTCCAAAAATATGGTTGTTTGGGGGTTAAAAAACTACTTTTAACCCATCGCCGCCAGCGCTCTGGGGTTTAAACATGCATTTTACAGCGCAAGAATTTTTTGAGCGTGATTTGTTAATGAATATGGTGGAAGCCGGTCGCTCTGACCAGTCGCTATCATGCGCTCCCATACAGCGCGGAACCTGTCAAATAGCGACTCCTCACCCAATATTCAACATTACGGCAAACCGACTGAGTCGCTATCAACTACCGAACAACGGCCAAGCACAGCGACTACTAGCGGGCGCTCTGAAAATGTCGCTACAGTCGCTCAACTGTCGCTACCTGCCGCTGTTAATGAATCGGCCTCCTAGAGTCTAAGAGGCTGATTCATTAATAGCGACAGATAGCGACAGTTGAGCGACTAGCGGTATTTTGACAGCGGCCGCTAGTAGTCGCTGTGCTTGGCCATTGTTCGGTGGATGATAGCGACTCGTGTGCCGTAATGTTGAATACAAGATGCTGAGTCGCTATTTGACAGGTTCGCTGTTGTATGGGAGCACATGATAGCGACTGGACATAGCGACCGGCACCCACCATATTCATAAAAAAATCAGCCTTAAAAATTCCTAGCGCTCTGAAATGCATGTTTAAATCCCAGAGCGCAGTAGGCGATGTATTAAAAGTAGTTTTATAACCCCCTAACCACCCAAAAAAAAATGGAATGATTTTGAAATAATATTCAAATCTGAATAGTTTAAAATCAGACCTGTAATATCAATTCTGCAAAAAAAAAAAAATTTTTTAAAAAGCCCCAAAAAATACATTTTCAAAGGAAGAAGTGTTCACGGATTTTTTTTTTAATTTAAAAAAAAAATATATTAAAAAATAATTATTAATTAAAATACATTCTGCCATTGAAATGCATTGGAGAGCGCCAGGTAGCGAGAGGTCATACCTGTCGCTGTTCAAGGATGTTCGCTGGCGCTGTGGGATGAGGCTGGGATAATGATGAATGAGTTGCTAGGTGGCGCTATCTCAGTCGCTAAGCAGTATCGGCTTGATAAATGTGTGATTGTGGAGGGGAGCCGGCGTTCTAGTTGCGGTACCTGGCTTTACTGGCCGGCTCCCCAGTCGCTATCTGTCGCTATTCCTTGATAAATGACTGGGAGAGAGGGAGAATAGCCAGGGTGATGAGGATGCCTGTCTTACAGACCCCGCCCATCATGCTGATTATTATGCAGCATCACAGAGCCAAGAGCCACGTCCAAATATTTCAAGATAAATCATAAGGTTGCTGACAATGTGCTCCTGGTGGCTCCCAGCATGTTTTTGAGAGTCCTCCATACAGGGTCTGCCCTTGGTGTTCAGATCATCCTAGGGGAGCCAATAGACCTCCAGACGTTTTTCCTATAGGCAATATATTTTTAAACCCAGACAACATCTATTGCTTACACAGGAAAGTGCCCTGTGCAAGATGGAGGGATGGTGTGTGCCCTCCACTTCTAAAAAATACACCTGGCAGAGGTAAGCCCTACAAAGCCCCCCCCCCCCCATTGCCCTATAAAAAACAGTGGCAGAGCCTCAGCAGGTGGCAACCCTTTCAGCCTTGTTGCCCCTCCAACCAAGTGGGCAGGGCCACTAGCCACCAATGATTGAATGTATTAAAGTGGACCAAAACACACACCCTGACGGCCCTGGAATCTTACAGATTCCAGGGCCGCTAGATTCACTCCCCCTAGGGCAACCAGAATCTGGATGTTCTTCTGTGTAAAACCCCCCAGTTCACCTGGAAACTCATCTTCTTTTCCTGTCCAACGGTGCATGCGCGAGCAGCAGCCACATCCCCGCTGTCCCTATAGCAGGGCGTGTGCCCGCACCAGGCTTTTGTAAATGACCGGCGCGGACATGCGTTAGAGGGTAGTGGGGGATGCAGCCACCAGATTGGAAGAAAGGCCACGCATGCGACATGCGCCATAGGACGGGGAGGATTAGGCAAATGGTGCGACCTGGGGTGGTTTCACACAGCGTGGCATCCCCAATCAGGGTGCCCCGGGGGCAAGGACTAAAACTCAGGATAGTCAAAGCCCTGGGTTTTGGTCCACTTTAAAAAACAAAATAATGATGACAGATATTCTTCCTGAGCCTCAGCTTGCCTAATTAAGGGTGCATCACTGAACCTCATGCAGAATTAAACTGCCATGATGGCTGGATGAAAGGCAAGCCTCACTTTCTGTTTGCAAAATATATTTAATGTAACTGAATATCTATAAGTGTCATCTGGGGGCAAGAATTGCAAATATGGGGTCCTTGTGCCAGTTCCAGTTATCCACTCCAGTCACCCATGGCTCTTCAGTTAGACTGGGAGGCTGATTTATTAATAACGACATGTAGCGACAGTTGAGCGACTGTAGCGGTATTTTCACAGCGCCCGCTAGTAGTCGCTGTGCTTGGCCGTTGTTCGGTTGTTGACAACATTAATAAAAATTAATTATTAATATTTAAAAATTGATCCATTGAAATGCATTGGAGCGCGCCAGGTAGCGAGAGGTCATACCTGTCGCTGTTCAAGGTCGGACGCTGGCGCTGTGGGCTGAGGCTGGAATAATGATGAATGAGTCGCTATATGGCGCTATCTCAGTCTCTAAGCAGGATCGGCTTGATAAATGTGTGATTGTGGTGGGGAGCCGGCGTTCTCGTGGCGGGGCCCGTCATTACCGTCCGCTCACCAGTCGCTACCTGTCGCTATTCCTTCATAAATAAGGGCCTGACTGGTTACCACAAACAGATATTATGAAATTGATTACATCTTTCTCAATCTATTCATGACTAGGTTTGAGGATACTCTGGGATCCATTAATCATAGGATGTTTGCAGAAGTCGTTATCATTCACACACATGAGAACTAGGACAACCTGCAGAAAGAAGGGAAGCTCAAGAGCCACTGGAAACATCCACCATAATTGTGGTGAACAATAGTAGTCAGACAACGGGGGCAATTCAGACAGATCTAGAGAGACTCTCAACATTTTTGGAGTGCCCTGTAAATCTTAAATGAATACATGTGTTCCATGGGGGTATTCAATAAAATACAAAGCAGTCTGGAGAGTCTCTCTAGCTTAGGATGGCAAGGTCTGGGTGGCTTTTCCGGTGTTAATACCCATATGGTGCTTTTATTCAAAATGGAAGTTCAGGGCGAGGGGGGGGGGGGGGGGGTAACAAGAAAAAAACAGCTTGCCTCACCCGGGATCCAGCGCTGTTAGTGGCTCCAGGAAACCCTCCAGGTCACCTGAACGAACTCACCTCTTCCCGGTCCTACGGCGCATGCACAGCCGCTAGTACAATCAGCGCACTTAAATCGGCTTGCGCCCCTTTTTTTCCAGGAGCTAGTCTAATGCAAGCAGATCCAAGCGTGCTGGCGGCTGTATCCCCCACTACCCTTCAACATCGCGCATGCACCATTGGACCAGAAACGAAGGGTGGGTTTTGGTCCTCTTTAAGCATTAAGCCATAATATTTAAATGGACGATTCTTTCCTTCTCGTTAAAGTGTGTTTTTGTTGTTTTTTAATTTTTTTTTTTTTAAGTCTCAAATAATTCTGTGACCTCTCCTGGTATTGAAAAAGCAGTTTTTTCACTTTTTTTTAGTTTTTATATATTTCTTCAGAAATTACATTACAGGTCTGCCATTAATGTGGACCAACACCCAGGATTTTGACTATTCTGGGTTTTGGTCCACTTCGGTGGGGCACCCCGATCAGGCCCCGCTGTGTGAAACCCCCCAGAAAACCCCAAAAACTCACTTGTCCCCGCTCCCACGTGACCGCTGCAGCCAATCCCCGCCGCCGGACAAGCGAGCGCACCCGCCGCCACCTCCCACGCGTCACTCTTACAGGGAGTGCGCCCGCGCCGGCCATTCACAGACGGCCAGCGCGGGTGCGCGCCCTGCTAGAGGGAAGCACGAGCGGCGGCTGCGGCTCGCGCATGCGCCGCTGGATCGAGGAGCAGGTAGGGATTTCGGGGCTTTCTGGGGGGTTTCACACATCGGGGGTGCCCCGCAGGCCCGAAGCTGATCGACCCGGGAATCTTATAGATTCCCGGGCCGATCAGCATCGGGTGTTGGTCCACTTTAAAGTGTTCATGTTACAATGTTGCTACAATGTAATTCCATATGTTTTCACTTTGTTACTAGTGGATAGATGCTGAAAAACAGACTTTAAACACCCCGCCTCCTGCGCTCTGGGCTTCAAACAAGCATATTTCAGCGCCAGAGATTTGTGAGGCTGTTTTTTTGCTGAATATGGTGTGAGTTGGTCGCTATGAGCAGTCGCTAACATGCGCTCCCATACAGCGCTGTACTGGTCAAATAGCGACTCCTCACAATGTATTCAACATTACTGAACAGCGACTGAGTCGCTATGAAGTAGCGACCCACGGCTGAGCACAGTGACTACTAGCGGGCGCTCTGAAAATGCCTGCTACAGACGCTTATCTGTCGCTACCTGGCGTTAGTGATGAATCAGCCTGCCTGTCTAAAGACTCTTGGTCTGGTTGAAACTGTTGCAGAGTGTTAGTGCTGGGTTCAGCTGAGTCATCCGGATAGACATTAGTGGTGTAACAGGAACTGGCTTTACTGGAACGCGAGTGCAGTAAGAGAAGGTCACCATACATGATGAATAACATAGACAGGAAAAAGAAGTCATAGGGATAACCTCAATGTACTGTATAGGAAACACAACATGCAGTAGAGAATGTACGGCAGAGACACATTGTTAAATGTAACAGCACCATCTACTATCATAAATGTAAACTGCATTAACCCAGCAATATAGATGCAGATCACATACAGAGACAATGTGGATTCTCCACTCTTCTGATTCTATAATATGACCCCTGAAGGATCCCAGCACTAGGTCAGGTTTACACTACAGGCCATCTTAATTTGGAATGCCGTATAGGGAAGAGTTTCAACTGGTCTTTTAGGGCCTTATTTATCAAGGAATAGCCTCTCTCCCAGTGTCCACAGTCCGATGATGCAGAGCTTTAGATAGCCTGCTTGGCCCTATAATTGGTGGTCTATAGCAAAGGAATTCAAGGGGTGTGCCACTATTCTTTGTCTTGTTTCTACTTTCAGGAGCAGCTGTATTCTGACAGGATAGGAGAGGGCAGCCATGATGAGGTGAGCTGCTGAATGACAGTTTATGCACTTTGCCTACTGAGTCCCTTTAAACTCATCTAGTAGAACCATGTTTATCTGTGTTTGTGTGCGCTGTTTCTCAAGGAGGGAGTTCCATGGGGGATGTTCCATGTGTTGGATCTCACTCATCCGAGCAAAGCAAGCTTACACATTTCTGATGCCACTACTATTTGTCCCATGAGGTACAAATAGCAAACGGGCAGGCTGATTCATCACTAACGCCAGGTAGCAACCGATGAGCATCTGTAGCAGGCATTTCAGAGCGCCCGCTAGTAGTCGCAGTGCTCGCCCGTTGGTCGCTAGTTCATAGCAACTCTGTCGCTGTGTAGCAATGATAAATACATTGTGAGGAGTCGCTATTTGACCAGTACAGCGCTGTATGGAAGCGCATGTTAGCGACTGGTCAGTGCGACCGACTCACAACATATTCATTAATAAAACATCCTCACAAAACTCCGGCGCTCAAAAATGCTTCTCTGAAGCCCAGAGCGACAGACGCTGTTTGCATAAAGTCTGTTTTTTGAATGTATCCACCAGTAACAAAGTGAAAACACATGGAATTACATTGTTATCACATTGTAACATAAACACATTAATGCCAGACCTGTAATGTCAATTCTGCATAAATATCTAAAACATGAAAAATATTTGAAAAAATGGCTTTTTCTAGGCCAGAAGAGGTCACAACATTATTTGGATTTAAAAAATAAATAAATAACAAAAACCCTGTTTAAAAAGAAATAAAAGAACGTCCATTGAAATGTATGGGAGAGCGACAGGTAGCGAGAAGTCATACCTGGCGCTCTGCAAGGCTGAACGCCGGCGCTGTTCGCTGAGGCTGGGATAATGATGAATCAGACGCTACATGGCGCTATCCCAGTCGCTCAACATATTCTGCTTGATAAATGTGTAATTGCGTGCCGTGTCCGGCGTTCACCTGTCGCTACCTCTCATTTACAAGGCACTACCTGACGCTATCCCTTCATGAATAAGGCCCTAAATTAAATTGGCAAGCCATCATCAGTCCAAAAGCTAAAATAAAGGCCCTTATTTAACAAGGAATAGCGACTGGTGAGCGGCCGGTAATGACGGGCCCCGCCACGAGAACGCCGGCTCCCCACCACAATCACACATTTATCAAGCCAATCCTGCTTAGCGACTGAGATAGCGCCAGATAGCCACTCATTCATCATTATTCCAGCCTCAGCCCACAGCGCCAGCATCCGACCTTGAACAGCGACAGGTATGACCTCTCGCTACCTGGCGCTCTCCAATGCATTTCAATGGAACAATCTTTAAATAATCATAATTCATTGTTATTAATGTTTTTTTTTTTTTTTTTTTAAATGTGAAAAATTCTGTGACCACTTCTGCCATTTTAAATAATTTTTTTAAGGTAAAAAAAAAAAAATAATGTACAGAATTGATATTACAGGTCTGATATTAATGTATTCATATTACTCAATTATTTTAAAAACTTGTTTGTTTTGGTTTCCAAAAATATGGTTGTTTGGGGGTTAAAAAACTACTTTTAATCCATCGCCGCCAGCGCTCTGGGGTTTAAACATGCATTTTACAGCGCGAGAATTTTTTGAGCGTGATTTGTAAATGAATATGGTGGAAGCCGGTCGCTAGGGCCAGTCGCTATCATGCGCTCCCATACAGCGCGGAACCTGTCAAATAGCGACTCCTCACCCAATATTCAACATTACGGCAAACCGACTGAGTCGCTATCAACTGCCGAACAACGGCCAAGCACAGCGACTACTAGCGGGCGCTCTGAAAATGCCGCTACAGTCGCTCAACTGTCGCTACCTGCCGCTGTTAATGAATCGGCCTCAAAGATGATAAGAATGGAGCACGCCCTGATGGCTGCTCCTCTGCCACGCCAGGCATTTAGGAATATCTGATGCGGACATGCACCTCAGCTAGTGGATAGCGGGATTGCGGCTGTGGTCCATGCATGTGCCATGTGATTACCACAAGGTACATTTTTACCACAACCATGTTTCCTATTAGGAGCCCTTGGCCTGTACCTGGGGTGGGCGGAGGGGGCACTAGCATAACTACTTTATTAAGAATAAAAAGGGGAGAGTTTGATTTTCACTCTGCCCATACATTTTATAAGGGCTGAAGCGGTAGTCATTGTGCATCCAAGGAGGACAGGCAGGTGGGTGCGTTATTTTCATAACCGCAGACTCAACAAGGAGACACAAGCACTAAAAGCACCTAGGGCAGCATGAACACCAATTACTGCCCTGGCCACAATAACAGATACTTACCTTTTACTCCCAAAGCTCTTTCCACCGAGTACCTAGCAATGGCTTCAGCTGTATCGCTGCCAATGGGTGGGGCTGGATTGCAGTGTGCAGTTGTTTCGGGCAGGCTGATTCATCACTAACGCCAGGTAGCGACAGATGAGTGTCTGTAGCAGGCATTTTCAGAGCGCCCGCTATTAGTCACTGTGCTCGGCTGTGGGTCGCTAGTTCTTAGCGACTCAGTCGCTGTGCAGTAATGATGAATACATTGTGAGGAGTCGCTATTTGACCAGTACAGCGCTATATGGGAGCGCATGTTAGCGACTGGTCAGTGCGACCAACTCACAGCACATTCATAATAAAAACAGCCTCACAAAACTCTGGCGCTGAAAAATGCTTGTTTGAAGCCCAGAGCGCAGGAGGCGGTGTGTTTAAAGTCTGTTTTCCAGCATCTATCAACTACTAACAAAGCGAAAACATATGGAATTACATTGTAACATGAACACTTTAATGCCAGACCTGTAATGTCATTTCTGAGGAAATATATAAAAAATGAAACATTTGTTTAAAAAATGCATTTTTAATGCCAGAAGAGGTCACAGAATTATTTGAGATTTTTTGCAAAAATAAAAAAATAAACAGTTTAAAGAGAAGAAAATGATCGTCCATTAAAATGTATGGGAGAGCGCCAGGTAGCGAGAGGTCATACCTGGTGCTGTGCAACGCTGAATGCCGCCGCTGTTCGCTGAGGCTGTGAAAATAATGAATCGGACGCTACATGGCGTTATCCCAGTCGCTAAACAGATTCTGCTTGATAAATGTGTAATTGCGTGCCGTGTCCGGCGTTCACCAGTCGCTACCTGTCATTAACCAGCCACTACCTGATGCTATCCCTTCAAAAGTTTTTCTTGTGTGGTGGGAGGTTCCATGGACCGAGACTCTTCCTGCCGGGTTTGAGGTCTGCTCCCACAGCTTATTACCTGCCAGCTGGAAAACTAACTTCAGGGGCAATTAGTCAGTAGCAGCACCTCCATTTGGAGGATTGTTTGTCCCCATGAAAAAAAAGAGGAGACATGCTGAGTAAGTGAGCCAGTGATGGAGGGGCCGAGGGGAGACGTAGAGGCTAATTTAAAAAAACCCACAGCGATCACCATGGAATTTATAAGATTCCTGGGCCGATCCATTCACTCCCCCTGTGTGAAACCCCCCAGGTCGCATATAAACGTACCTACTTTTTATGGTCCAATGGCGCATGCAGGGTCCGCGGCCGCATCCCCGCTATCCCTCTAGTAGAGAGCGTGCCTGTGCCGGCCATTCACAAATGCCTGGGGCGGGCACGCTCTCTGTTAGAGGGTAGCGGAATAGCGCACTTGGAGCCGCTCGCCTTAGATGAAAGCCTGGGGCACGGTGGGGCACCCCGATCGGGGCAAGAACCAAACCCCAGCATAGTCAAAATCCTGGGTTTTGGTCCACTTTAAGACTAGCGTCACGTATTGCTATTTGTGCGTCTATGTAGCTGTGCTCAGAACATCCGGCAGTGGACGCGGCAAACGGGTCTCTGGCGCTGTGACCTGGCTTTGCCATTGGACAAGTGATGCTGCAGTGGCCTGTGCAGCATTGATAAATGTGATGTCTGGGGGACGCTGTAGACATGCTTTTCCTGATTCACACCCTGTACATACAGATTGCTCACATTAAAAATCATCCTACCTGCATCTACTGCATTTTATGAGCCTTTAAATATCCAAGATGGCGGCTTATGGAACATTAGGCAGCCTGCAAACAGAAAGTGTTTTCTGACTGTGCCGCTCTGCATTCTGGGACTGCTGACCTTTTCCTGACCCCAGCTCTGCTCTGTTTGAGCAAAGCACAGCTATAACCCGCCCCCCTGTGCTTTATCCCACTCTCCTCAGTAAGTGTGATGCTTCTGAGTCAAGATGGCGCCCGTATCCTAAAGTCCTGAACAGAGTTGCAGCCCAGTGGGGAAAAGAATAATAAGTAAGTGACTAAAAACTTAAAATATATTAATTTTATATGCTGGGGAATCGGTTTTTAAGGGTTTGGGCTTTTCAATAAATCATGGTGAGGTCCGGTTTAAATAAGACCCTAGGCTTTCTCTAAGAGTTGCAGGCTCTTCCAGGGATAGGGAGACCTCCGAGCAATGGTGGAATCTGTTGCTTCCATTATGTAAATGGTTCTGTGTATGACAGCCGGAAGAGTGATGGCAAAGTAAGAGGCCTGCGGCTCAGGATGACATTATACTCAGAAATCCTGGCACTGACGTGTGTAAACAATGAATCACACTTTGCTAGTTACAATCCTGTGACTTCATCTTCTCCAGAAAGGAGGTCGCAAGAAGAGTACCTGGAATGACCACTCCTCCACCAACTCATTGTTCTCCTATACAGCCATGGCTCTGTGTGTGTCTGCGTGTGTGTGTGTGTCTGTGTGTCTGCGTGTGTGTGTGTGTGTGTGTGTCTCTCTGTGTGTGTGTGTGTGTGTGTGTGTGTGTGTCTGTGTGTGTGTGTGTGTGTGTGTGTGTGTATGTGTGTGTGTGTATTTCACACAATCTGAATGACTGCTCAGAATGTTAATCCCTGAGCAGCTCACATTTACTGGCGTGTTTCTCAGTAACTATTTCCCTAATCTACAGACAGGACAGAGTATACTCAGGCCCTTATTTATGAAGGAATAGCGACAGGTAGCGCTTGGTGAGCGGCCGGTAATGACGGGCCCCGCCACGAGAACGCCGGCTCCCCACCACAATCACACATTTATCAAGCCAATCCTGCTTAGCGACTGAGATAGCGCCATATAGCCACTCATTCATCATTATTCCAGCCTCAGCACACAGCGCCAGCGTCCGACCTTGAACAGCGACAGGTATGACCTCTCGCTACCTGGCGCTCTCCAATGCATTTCAATGAAACAATCTTTAAATATTAATAATTAATTGTTATTAATTTTTTTTTGAATGTGAAAAATTCTGTGACCACTTCTGCCATTTAAGTGTACAGAATTGATATTACAGGTCTGATATTAATGTATTCATATTACTAAATTATTTTAAAAACTTGTTTTTTTTGGTTTCCAAAAATATGGTGGTTTGGGGGTTAAAAAACTACTTTTAACCCATCGCCGCCAGCGCTCTGGGGTTTAAACATGCATTTCACAGCGCGAGAATTTTTTGAGCGTGATTTTTTAATGAATATGGTGGGAGCCGGTCGCTAGGGCCAGTCGCTATCATGCGCTCCCTTACAGCGCGGAACCTGTCAAATAGCGACTCCTCACCCAATATTCAACAAACCGACTGAGTCGCTATCAACTACCGAACAACGGCCAAGCACAGCGACTACTAGCGGGTGCTCTGAAAACGCCGCTACAGTCGCTCAACTGTCGCTACCTGCCGCTATTAATGAATCGGCCTCAAAACCTCATCTATAATATTCTGTATACAAAGACACATTTATATTATGATATATATATGGCCTGGCCCTAAAGGGGGCCTCAATGACAGTCCTGCTGCATCTTCTGTCTGACATGCTGTGGCTCAGGAGGAAGATTCTTTTCATGTGTGGTCCCCTCTTAGCTCCACACTCCTACCCTCTATCCCAGTCCCACCCATACAGTTCTACTCATCCGACCCCCCACCCAGTTCCATTTATTCACCTTCACTCCCAGTGCCACTTTCTCACTCCTCTTCTGGTTCCACTGACCCACTTCTACTCCAAGTGCCATTTACCAACCGCTTTTCCAGGTCCACTCATCCACCATCACTCCCAGTGGCACTTACCCACTTCTGTCACTGTTTCATTATCCATTCCTCCAGGTTCCAGTTACCCATCCTTGTTCCCAATTACACTCATCCACTCCCCCATCTAGCATCATTCACCCTCACTCTCCTAGGCTTCACTCATCCCCCCTTCCAGCTTTACTCATTCATCCCCCCTCCCAGCTCCACTCATTCATCCCCCCTCCCAGCTCCACTCATTCATCCCCCCTTCCAGCTTTACTCACTCATCTGCCTTCCTAGCTCTACTAATGTATCCCCCCCTCCCAGCTCCACTCGTTCCTCCCCATCCTAGCTCTACTAATTCATTTATCCTCCCAGCTCCACTCATTCATCCCCATGCCTAGCTCTACTAATTCATTTATCCTCCTAGCTCCACTCATTCATCCCCCCTTCCAGCTTTACTCACTCATCCGCCTTCCTAGCTCTACTAATGTATCCCCCCTCCCAGCTCCACTCCATCATCCCCATGCCTAGCTCTACTAATTCATTTATCCTCCCAGCTCCACTCATTCATCCCCATTCTAGCTCTACTAATTCATTTATCCTCCCAACTCCACTCATTCATCCCCATCCTAGCTCTACTAATTCATTTATCCTCCTAGCTCCACTCATTCATCCCCCCTTCCAGCTTTACTCACTCATCCGCCTTCCTAGCTCTACTAATGTATCCCCCCTCCCAGCTCCACTCCATCATCCCCATGCCTAGCTCTACTAATTCATTTATCCTCCCAGCTCCACTCATTCATCCCCATTCTAGCTCTACTAATTCATTTATCCTCCCAGCTCCACTCATTCATCCCCATCCTAGCTCTACTAATTCGTTTATCCTCCCAGCTCCACTCATTCATCCCCATCCTAGCTCTACTAATTCGTTTATCCTCCCAGCTCCACTCATTCATCCCCATGCCTAGCTCTACTAATTCATTTATCCTCCCAGCTCCACTCATTCATCCCCATGCCTAGCTCTACTAATTCATCCAACCTTCCAGCTCCACTCACTCACACCCCCTCCCTGGTATATGCAAACTCCAACCCACCCCCTCCCACAACTGGCCCTGATTTTTAAAGAGACTCTATAGTCTATTATTGGAACTGCAATGGCATTCTCCCCCGATGCTGAGGTAGGACAAGGGGGTTTGGTTTAAAAATAATATAACCTGGTCCCTCATTCCAGAGCAATACTTCAGTGCCACTCAGTAGCAGCTTTAACGAGTAGCATCCCCGCTATATGCACCTGTCAGTTAATGAACTTTCATGGGAGCCAGAAGCATGCACAGAGCAGGGGATGCCACTTTGTACAGCCTCACCTCGGCTGCTGCAGGTGACACTGATGGAATGTGCTGAAGCCGGGACTAGGTGAGTATATTTCTTTTTATCCCCCCCCCCATCCGGCCTCAGCCCCTGATGCGGTTGTTGCCTGTACACTATTTGTAGTTTTAGAATTTAAATGGCACATTGGGAATTCATATTCATTCCTAAGGATCATTGTCAAAGCCATACACACAAAGCTTACTGACGGATCAAAAATTACAAAAAGCCACATGTTTGTTGTATGTTTGTTTGTCTTTAATGTTAATTGTTTAAATGATAACTTTTATTTATTAGTTCAATTAATCTTTCCATTCTGTACTTGTAAGCAAATATAGGCCCTTATTTATGAAGGAATAGCGACAGGTAGCGACTGGTGAGCGGCCGGTAATGATGGGCACCGCCACGAGAACGCCGGCTCCCCACCACAATCACACATTTATCAAGCCAATCCTGCTTAGCGACTGAGATAGCGCCAGATAGCCACTCATTCATCATTATTCCAGCCTCAGCCCACAGCGCCAGCGTTCGACCTTGAACAGCGACAGGTATGACCTCTAGCTACCTGGCGCTCTCCAATGCATTTCAATGGAACAATCTTTAAATATTAATAATTAATTGTTATTAATGTTTTTTTTTTCTTTTTTATGTGAAAAATTCTGTGACCACTTCTGCCATGTTAGATAATTTTTTTAAGGGAAAAAAAAAAAAATTGTGCAGAATTGATATTACAAGTCTGATAGTATTGTATTCATATTACTAAATTCTTAAAAAAATTGTTTTGGGTTTCCAAAAATATGGTGGTTGGGGGGTTAAAAAACTACTTTTAACACATTGCCGCCAGCGCTCTGGGGTTTAAACATGCATTTCACAGCGCGAGAATTTTTGGAGCGTGATTTTTTGATGAATGTGGTAGGAGCCGGTCGCTCTGACCAGTCGCTATCATGCGCACCCATACATCGCGGAACCTGTCAAATAGCGACTCGTCACCCCGTATTCAACATTACTGCACACCGACTCGATATCAACAACCGAACAATGGCCAAGCACAGCGACTACTAGCGGGCGCTGTGAAAATACTGCTACAGTCGCTCAACTGTCACTACCTGCCGCTATTAATGAATCGGCCTCATAGTTTCTTGTCGATTGCTTTGCCTTTGATAAATTAAGCTAGTACTCCCCCTAGTGGCCAAAATTAGACTACAATTTTCAGCCCTCTGCTCCAGCGTGGCCTAAATTGTTCCCTAAATTCACACTCCACATCACACCGTATCATGGAGGCTAGTTTATTTTGTTAGTTTATTATTTACTATTTTACTAAACTTTGCCTACAATAGGAATTTATTAAGATCTTACGTTTAAACAGGATTTTCTTATAATTTTTGTTTTGTATCAAATCATTGTGTGACCTCTGCTGACCTATTTAAATACATTTTTGAAAACTTTTTAGATTTTTTAATTTTTTTATGCAGAATTGTCATTACAGGTTTGGTATTAAAGTGTTAATGTCACAATGTAATAACAATGTAATTCCATGTGGTTTCGCTTTGTTACTAGTAGATATGTGTTCAAAAACAGACTTTAATCACACAGCTTCTGGCGCTCTGGGCTACAGCGACCCAATTTTGAGCGCTGGCGCTGTGTGAGGCAGTTTTTTTGATGAATATGGTTTGAGTCGCTCCCACTGACCAGTCACTAACGTTCGCTCCCATATAGCTCTGTACTGGTGTTATAGTGACTCACACATCAAACTCATCAATGCCGGCAATGTTACTACAGCGACTGAGGAGCTCTGTAATAGCGGCTCACAGCCGATCAGAGCGACCACTAGCGGTAGCTCTTAGCGCCGCTGTACAGACGCTCATCTGCTGGTACCTGGCGTTAGTAATGAATCAGCCTGCCCAAAAATTGTGTGCAGGATGGAACAAGGGCTCCGCTCCTGTGAGCTTGATCCCCTGCCACCCTCATAGTTCTCTAGAATGAATCAAGAGCTAGCTGGCTCGTAATGGAGATACAGGAGACTTGGGCCCTTATTTAAGAAGGGATAGCGCCAGGTAGTGGCTGGTTAATGACAGGTAGCGACTGGTGAACGCCGGACACGGCACGCAATTACACATTTATCAAGCAGAATCTGTTTAGTGACTGGGATAGCGCCATGTAGCGTCTGATTCATCATTTTCCCAGCCTCAACAAACAGCGCCAGCGCTCAGACTTGCACAGCGCCAGGTATGACCTCTCGCTACCTGTCGCTCTCCCATACATTTCAATGGACGATCCTTTTCTTCTCTTTAAACTGTTTTTTTTTTTTTTTCAAAAAAATCACAAATAATTCTGTGACCTCTTCTGGCATTGAAATAGCAGTTTTTTCATGTTTTATATATTTCCTCAGAAATTACATTACAGGTCTGCCATTAAAGTGTTCATGTTACAATGTGGTTACAATGTAATTCCATATGTTTTCGCTTTGTTACTAGTTGATAGATGCTTGAAAACACACTTTAAACACACCGCCTCCTGCGCTCTGGCCTTCAAACAAATATTTTTCAGCGCCAGAGATTTGTGAGGCTGTTTTTTTGCTGAATATGTTGTGAGTCGGTCGCTATGAGCAGTCGCTAACATGCACTCCCATACAGCGCTGTACTGGTCAAATAGCGACTCCTCACAATGTATTCAACATTACTGAACAGCGACTGAGTCGCTAAAAAGTAGCGACTCACAGCCGAGCACTGCGACTACTAGCGGGCGCTCTGAAAATGCCTGCTACAGACGCTCATCTGTCGCTACCTGGCGCTAATGATGAATCAGCCTCTTGGTGACCATTAGGGCCAGGCTGTCCAGGCTCTTCCCCTTTGGGAATATGAGTGTGCACACCTATGCCATGGTCATGCTTATGTCTATTAGTGGCTTTACAGACAGCAGTTGGACACCCCAAGTGGGCAGAGAGTGTGGATTGACCCAGGCTGATTGACTGAATAAAACTTTCAGCAAACACCCAAAAGCAGCCCTCCCACACAGGGCAGTTATTATTATTGTGCTAAACATCAGCTTATCACAACAATGCTAAATATCATGGACGTATTGGTATCTTCTCAGTGCAAAGGCCCCCTAACCCTATTATCAAGTGGTAATGAGGTGCCTGGGCACTAATTGCCAGAGAAAGAGCCCCATGGAGTAACCTCTCCGTGATCACAGAGGGGGGTCTCTCTTAAACACACAGGGCTCATCAAATCAATAATAAGATGGCTTGTGGAGCTCAGCAGCCTGTTGTAAACCCTTTATCGCCCTGTACAGGTTACACGCATTGTTTACCACCTGCCCGCCACCCCGGGACAACTGCTAATAAGGATGTCTCAATTACAGCAAGCCCATTACCATTCAAATGCACCATCATTACTAGAGAGATCCTGGGAGCATGGAGTGAAAGATGAACAAAAAGATAGATAGATAGATAGATAGGTAGATAGATAGATTTTTTGGGAAAAAGACATATTAGTGTACTCACCATAAAATCCTGTTTCATTAAAATTCCTAAAAGACATAGCATTCTGCCGGAAATGCTTGTGTTATGTCTGTCCAATTCTCATAGGGGGATGGATGTAACCCAGTTATAGATAAATAACCAGATAACTAAACAGAACAATAGATAGACAGATACATAGATATATAATAGATCCTTGGGGCTGGACCTTCCCCCGCCCCCTGGAAACCCCACTTTAGACAGAAATAAATATGTATATATTGATTATAAGTAGATATTAGGGATGAGCGAATCGATCCGGACGAACCCGGATTCGATCCGAATTTCAGGAAAAATTCGATTCGGATCGAATCCGAATTTCCCCGCGATTCGATCACTCGAAGTTTTCCTTTAACATCCATTCATTTACATTACAGGCATTCTAAGATGGCGGGCGGGACATGTCTGGACATGTATCCCGCGCCAGTGCAAGCTGGGGCAGTCACATGCAGCCTATCAGCAGCCAGCAAGCCCGGTGACGTCACACAGCGGTATTTAACGGCGGCCATCTTGCTTTTCCTCATTTCTCTATTGCATTCGTGAGAGACAGAACGCTGTGTAGCTGAGGGACAGACAGGGACAGGCTGGAGACAGGCAGGGACAGACAGGGACAGGCTGGAGACAGGCAGGAGACAGACAGGAGACAGACAGAAAGTCAGCAAAAAACAGGGAAAGGAAGGGAAAATCGGAGGCTGTCAGTTTTTTTTTTTTTTTCATCCAGCCTGACAGGCTTTGTTAGCGTTTTCAGGCTGCTTATACTAACTGTGCATATATACTGAACTGATCTTAAGTCTGCTGTGAGGCATCCCATTCTGTGACTAAAGCAGCCTCTGTTTAAGACCATATAAGCATTTGCTCTAATCATATTTGAAATTAGGCCTGATAAAGACACTTTTGCTGTGCATGCTCTCTGGTTTTTGTGGCACTGGCATCCCATTCTGTGACTAAAGCAGCCTCTATTTAATAGCATAATAAACATTTGCACTTATTCTCATAGAAATCAGGCCTGATAAAGACACTTTTGCTGTGCATGCTCTCTGGTTTTTGTGGCACTGGCATCCCATTCTGTGACTAAAGCAGCCTCTATTTAATAGCATAATAAACATTTGCACTTATTCTCATAGAAATCAGGCCTGATAAAGACACTTTTGCTGTGCATGCTCTCTGGTTTTTGTGGCACTGGCATCCCATTCTGTGACTAAAGCAGCCTCTATTTAATAGCATAATAAACATTTGCACTTATTCTCATAGAAATCAGGCCTGATAAAGACACTTTTGCTGTGCATGCTCTCTGGTTTTTGTGGCACTGGCATCCCATTCTGTGACTAAAGCAGCCTCTATTTAATAGCATAATAAACATTTGCACTTATTCTCATAGAAATCAGGCCTGATAAAGACACTTTTGCTGTGCATGCTCTCTGGTTTTTGTGGCACTGGCATCCCATTCTGTGACTAAAGCAGCCTCTATTTAATAGCATAATAAACATTTGCACTTATTCTCATAGAAATCAGGCCTGATAAAGACACTTTTGCTGTGCATGCTCTCTGGTTTTTGTGGCACTGGCATCCCATTCTGTGACTAAAGCAGCCTCTATTTAATAGCATAATAAACATTTGCACTTATTCTCATAGAAATCAGGCCTGATAAAGACACTTTTGCTGTGCATGCTCTCTGGTTTTTGTGGCACTGGCATCCCATTCTGTGACTAAAGCAGCCTCTATTTAATAGCATAATAAACATTTGCACTTATTCTCATAGAAATCAGGCCTGATAAAGACACTTTTGCTGTGCATGCTCTCTGGTTTTTGTGGCACTGGCATCCCATTCTGTGACTAAAGCAGCCTCTATTTAATAGCACAATAAACATTTGCACTTATTCTCATAGAAATCAGGCCTGATAAAGACACTTTTGCTGTGCATGCTCTCTGGTTTTTGTGGCACTGGCATCCCATTCTGTGACTAAAGCAGCCTCTATTTAATAGCACAATAAACATTTGCACTTATTCTCATAGAAATCAGGCCTGATAAAGACACTTTTGCTGTGCATGCTCTCTGGTTTTTGTGGCACTGGCATCCCATTCTGTGACTAAAGCAGCCTCTATTTAATAGCACAATAAACATTTGCACTTATTCTCATAGAAATCAGGCCTGATAAAGACACTTTTGCTGTGCATGCTCTCTGGTTTTTGTGGCACTGGCATCCCATTCTGTGACTAAAGCAGCCTCTATTTAATAGCATAATAAACATTTGCACTTATTCTCATAGAAATCAGGCCTGATAAAGACACTTTTGCTGTGCATGCTCTCTGGTTTTTGTGGCACTGGCATCCCATTCTGTGACTAAAGCAGCCTCTATTTAATAGCACAATAAACATTTGCACTTATTCTCATAGAAATCAGGCCTGATAAAGACACTTTTGCTGTGCATGCTCTCTGGTTTTTGTGGCACTGGCATCCCATTCTGTGACTAAAGCAGCCTCTATTTAATAGCATAATAAACATTTGCACTTATTCTCATAGAAATCAGGCCTGATAAAGACACTTTTGCTGTGCATGCTCTCTGGTTTTTGTGGCACTGGCATCCCATTCTGTGACTAAAGCAGCCTCTATTTAATAGCATAATAAACATTTGCACTTATTCTCATAGAAATCAGGCCTGATAAAGACACTTTTGCTGTGCATGCTCTCTGGTTTTTGTGGCACTGGCATCCCATTCTGTGACTAAAGCAGCCTCTATTTAATAGCATAATAAACATTTGCACTTATTCTCATAGAAATCAGGCCTGATAAAGACACTTTTGCTGTGCATGCTCTCTGGTTTTTGTGGCACTGGCATCCCATTCTGTGACTAAAGCAGCCTCTATTTAATAGCATAATAAACATTTGCACTTATTCTCATAGAAATCAGGCCTGATAAAGACACTTTTGCTGTGCATGCTCTCTGGTTTTTGTGGCACTGGCATCCCATTCTGTGACTAAAGCAGCCTCTATTTAATAGCACAATAAACATTTGCACTTATTCTCATAGAAATCAGGCCTGATAAAGACACTTTTGCTGTGCATGCTCTCTGGTTTTTGTGGCACTGGCATCCCATTCTGTGACTAAAGCAGCCTCTATTTAATAGCACAATAAACATTTGCACTTATTCTCATAGAAATCAGGCCTGATAAAGACACTTTTGCTGTGCATGCTCTCTGGTTTTTGTGGCACTGGCATCCCATTCTGTGACTAAAGCAGCCTCTATTTAATAGCATAATAAACATTTGCACTTATTCTCATAGAAATCAGGCCTGATAAAGACACTTTTGCTGTGCATGCTCTCTGGTTTTTGTGGCACTGGCATCCCATTCTGTGACTAAAGCAGCCTCTATTTAATAGCACAATAAACATTTGCACTTATTCTCATAGAAATCAGGCCTGATAAAGACACTTTTGCTGTGCATGCTCTCTGGTTTTTGTGGCACTGGCATCCCATTCTGTGACTAAAGCAGCCTCTATTTAATAGCACAATAAACATTTGCACTTATTCTCATAGAAATCAGGCCTGATAAAGACACTTTTGCTGTGCATGCTCTCTGGTTTTTGTGGCACTGGCATCCCATTCTGTGACTAAAGCAGCCTCTATTTAATAGCATAATAAACATTTGCACTTATTCTCATAGAAATCAGGCCTGATAAAGACACTTTTGCTGTGCATGCTCTCTGGTTTTTGTGGCACTGGCATCCCATTCTGTGACTAAAGCAGCCTCTATTTAATAGCACAATAAACATTTGCACTTATTCTCATAGAAATCAGGCCTGATAAAGACACTTTTGCTGTGCATGCTCTCTGGTTTTTGTGGCACTGGCATCCCATTCTGTGACTAAAGCAGCCTCTATTTAATAGCACAATAAACATTTGCACTTATTCTCATAGAAATCAGGCCTGATAAAGACACTTTTGCTGTGCATGCTCTCTGGTTTTTGTGGCACTGGCATCCCATTCTGTGACTAAAGCAGCCTCTATTTAATAGCACAATAAACATTTGCACTTATTCTCATAGAAATCAGGCCTGATAAAGACACTTTTGCTGTGCATGCTCTCTGGTTTTTGTGGCACTGGCATCCCATTCTGTGACTAAAGCAGCCTCTATTTAATAGCACAATAAACATTTGCACTTATTCTCATAGAAATCAGGCCTGATAAAGACACTTTTGCTGTGCATGCTCTCTGGTTTTTGTGGCACTGGCATCCCATTCTGTGACTAAAGCAGCCTCTATTTAATAGCATAATAAACATTTGCACTTATTCTCATAGAAATCAGGCCTGATAAAGACACTTTTGCTGTGCATGCTCTCTGGTTTTTGTGGCACTGGCATCCCATTCTGTGACTAAAGCAGCCTCTATTTAATAGCATAATAAACATTTGCACTTATTCTCATAGAAATCAGGCCTGATAAAGACACTTTTGCTGTGCATGCTCTCTGGTTTTTGTGGCACTGGCATCCCATTCTGTGACTAAAGCAGCCTCTATTTAATAGCATAATAAACATTTGCACTTATTCTCATAGAAATCAGGCCTGATAAAGACACTTTTGCTGTGCATGCTCTCTGGTTTTTGTGGCACTGGCATCCCATTCTGTGACTAAAGCAGCCTCTATTTAATAGCATAATAAACATTTGCACTTATTCTCATAGAAATCAGGCCTGATAAAGACACTTTTGCTGTGCATGCTCTCTGGTTTTTGTGGCACTGGCATCCCATTCTGTGACTAAAGCAGCCTCTATTTAATAGCACAATAAACATTTGCACTTATTCTCATAGAAATCAGGCCTGATAAAGACACTTTTGCTGTGCATGCTCTCTGGTTTTTGTGGCAATGGCATCCCATTCTGTGACTAAAGCAGCCTCTATTTAATAGCATAATAAACATTTGCACTTATTCTCATAGAAATCAGGCCTGATAAAGACACTTTTGCTGTGCATGCTCTCTGGTTTTTGTGGCACTGGCATCCCATTCTGTGACTAAAGCAGCCTCTATTTAATAGCATAATAAACATTTGCACTTATTCTCATAGAAATCAGGCCTGATAAAGACACTTTTGCTGGCCAAAGGCCTACTGGACCCTGCCAGCTCGATTCCTGCCCGGGGCATCCCATTCTGTGACTAAAGCAGCCTCTGTTTAAGACCATATAAGCATTTGCTCTTATCATATTTGAAATTAGGCCTGATAAAGACACTTTTGCTGGGCATAGCACAACTTGTCCCTGCCAGGTGTACTTACTGCTGGTTTTTAGGGCATCCCATTCTGTGACTACACCAGCCTCTATTTAAGAACCTAACCATTTGCACCTATTCTAATTGAAATTAGGCATGATAAAGACACTTTTGCTGTGCATAGTCTTACTGCTGCCTGCCAGGTGCTCTCTGGTTTTTGGGACATCCCATTCTGTAACATACCATTAGCCTCTGCATTAACTGTAAGCTGCACAGTTATTTAAAGAAATTTGGCCTGTATGAGCCTGCTAACACACTGCTGCTGTGTGCATATATACTGATCTCAAGTCTGCTTGGGGCATCCCATTCTGTAACATACCATTAGCCTCTGCATTAACTGTAAGCTGCACAGTTATTTAAAGAAATTTGGCCTGTATGAGCCTGCTAACACACTGCTGCTGTGTGCATATATACTGATCTCAAGTCTGCTTTGGGGCATCCCATTCTGTAACATACCATTAGCCTCTGCATTTACTGTAAGCTGCACATTTATTTAAAGAAATTTGGCCTGTATGAGCCTGCTAACACACTGCTGCTGTGTGCATATATACTGATCTCAAGTCTGCTTTGGGGCATCCCATTCTGTAACATACCATTAGCCTCTGCATTTACTGTAAGCTGCACATTTATTTAAAGAAATTTGGCCTGTATGAGCCTGCTAACACACTGCTGCTGTGTGCATATATACTGATCTCAAGTCTGCTTTGGGGCATCCCATTCTGTAACATACCATTAGCCTCTGCATTTACTGTAAGCTGCACATTTATTTAAAGAAATTTGGCCTGTATGAGCCTGCTAACACACTGCTGCTGTGTGCATATATACTGATCTCAAGTCTGCTTTGGGGCATCCCATTCTGTAACATACCATTAGCCTCTGCATTTACTGTAAGCTGCACATTTATTTAAAGAAATTTGGCCTGTATGAGCCTGCTAACACACTGCTGCTGTGTGCATATATACTGATCTCAAGTCTGCTTTGGGGCATCCCATTCTGTAACATACCATTAGCCTCTGCATTTACTGTAAGCTGCACATTTATTTAAAGAAATTTGGCCTGTATGAGCCTGCTAACACACTGCTGCTGTGTGCATATATACTGATCTCAAGTCTGCTTTGGGGCATCCCATTCTGTAACATACCATTAGCCTCTGCATTTACTGTAAGCTGCACATTTATTTAAAGAAATTTGGCCTGTATGAGCCTGCTAACACACTGCTGCTGTGTGCATATATACTGATCTCAAGTCTGCTTTGGGGCATCCCATTCTGTAACATACCATTAGCCTCTGCATTTACTGTAAGCTGCACATTTATTTAAAGAAATTTGGCCTGTATGAGCCTGCTAACACACTGCTGCTGTGTGCATATATACTGATCTCAAGTCTGCTTTGGGGCATCCCATTCTGTAACATACCATTAGCCTCTGCATTTACTGTAAGCTGCACATTTATTTAAAGAAATTTGGCCTGTATGAGCCTGCTAACACACTGCTGCTGTGTGCATATATACTGATCTCAAGTCTGCTTTGGGGCATCCCATTCTGTAACATACCATTAGCCTCTGCATTTACTGTAAGCTGCACATTTATTTAAAGAAATTTGGCCTGTATGAGCCTGCTAACACACTGCTGCTGTGTGCATATATACTGATCTCAAGTCTGCTTTGGGGCATCCCATTCTGTAACATACCATTAGCCTCTGCATTTACTGTAAGCTGCACATTTATTTAAAGAAATTTGGCCTGTATGAGCCTGCTAACACACTGCTGCTGTGTGCATATATACTGATCTCAAGTCAGCTTGGGGCATCCCATTCTGTAACATACCATTAGCCTCTGCATTAACTGTAAGCTGCACAGTTATTTAAAGAAATTTGGCCTGTATGAGCCTGCTAACACACTGCTGCTGTGTGCATATATACTGATCTCAAGTCTGCTTGGGGCATCCCATTCTGTAACATAACATAACCTACCTACCATACTAAGCAGCTCTCTTATTTAAACTAAGCAGGCCTCTTGGAGGCTGAGTGTCCACTTTTGGGTGTGCATTTATATTCGGTTTCATATACAGTGGGGTATCCCAATTTGTAAGATAACCTACCCCAACCATGTAAACTAAATAGGCCTGTTGCAGCCTGAGTTTCTCTGCTTGCGTATGGCCTGCATTACAATCTGTCTCTTTCAATGACACTGCTGCCTGTGGTATCCCAATTTGTAAGATAACCTACCCCAACCATGTAAACTAAAGGTTACGTCCTTCCAGAAGGAAAACTTATGCCGAACACTATTTTTGTTAGGGGCATTGACCTTTGGATTGATCGGCATGAAATTAATTTTTTTTTTTCAAAGTATGGCGCTGTGAAGAAGGTCAAAATGATGTCTCATACTTGGATTATTGTTACTTTTTGTTCAGCTTGAAATATAACAGGCCACACGGGCATCCCAAGGCACATGCTATTTTAAACCTATCTGTTATACAACATAAGCGTTGATCAGGCTACTTCAGTTTGCACTTGTTTTTGACTGATTTTAATAAACCAGGCCGCAGGGCACCCCAAAGCTGCACCTTGCACCCTATCTGGTATACAACATAAGCGTTGATCAGCATCAGCTTCATTAAGCTACTTCAGTTTGCACTTCCTTTTTGACTGCTTTCATTTAACCAGGCCGCAGGGCACCCCAAAGCTGCACCTTGCACCCTACCTGTTTATACTAAATAAGCATCTACAGCCTCAGCTTTATTAAGTTATTGCATTTTGAATTGGTTTTGGTCTGCTTTAAATACACCAGGCCGCAGGGCATCCCAAACCTGCATGTTGCACCCCATCTGTTATACTAAATAAGCGTTGATCAGCATCAGCTTTATTAAGCTATTGCATTTTGCATTGGTTTTTGTACTGCTGCCAAAACACTAGCCCATATGGGCATCCCAAACCAGCACATGTCACCCTATCTGTTATACTAAATAAGCTTCTACAGGCCCTTTTTTTATTTATTTATTTTTATTTATATAGAGCTGCAATAGCTTATATTGTGAGGTTAATTTGCCATTTTGCAGCATAATATAGAGCAGCCCCTGTGTAAATCTGAGGGGCAATAGCTTATATAGTGAGGTAAATTTGCCATTTTGCTTCGTTATATAGAGCAGGCCCTGTGTAAATCTGAGGGGCAATAGCTTATATTGTGAGGTAAATTTGCCATTTTGCAGCATAATATAGAGCAGCCCCTGTGTAAATCTGAGGGGCAATAGCTTATATTGTGAGGTAAATTTGCCACTTTGCAGCATAATATAGAGCAGCCCCTGTGTAAATCTGAGGGGCAATAGCTCATATAGTGAGGTAAATTTGCCATTTTGCTTCGTTATATAGAGCAGCCCAGTTGCCATCTAAATCAACTACTGTCCGGCCAGTACAGCTTTTCCAGGGCAAACTCTGCTAGTTGCGGGCACAAGTCAAGTTTGGCTTCCCAGCAAATCCAGTGGATCTTGAAGGTGTGTTGGCATGGTCATGTCAAGGTATGACATGACCTGCTGTTTGAGGTCCAGCTCCAGGTCTTCCTGCTGCTCATGAGTAGACTCACTATGCGGGTGTAGAAAGCTACTCACTAGCGACTGAAGACTGAGGCTGCTGCTGATGGAGCTGCTGCTGCTGCTCCTTCCACCCCCCCAGCAGCCATGGCAGTGGAAGGTGATCGCAGAGGTCCCCCCGAGTCAGACCTGCGGGAGTATGGGCCATGGCGCAGATAGACATCGCCCAACTGACTACGTGGGATGTCTCTGTAGTAGGTCAGTTTGTCCTCCCTCTCAGTGGGCGTAAAAAATGCCCCCATTTTGTGCCGGAAGCGAGGGTCCAATAAGTTGGAGAGCCAGAAGTCTTCCCGCTGACAAATGGAGACAATTCTGCGCTCACTAGTACGCAAGCATGTGAGCATGCATCGTGCCATTTGTGCAAATGACTCGGAGGGACTACCTGTCTCCATCTCCACTGTAAACTGCCACGGTGTGTCTGGGTCCTCTGTCTCACCTTACTCACAACCCTCTAGCTCCTGTGGCTGCTCCTGCTCCTCCTCTTCTGTCAGATGACTAGATAAAATGGTCATTTTGTGAAACCTAAACTGTGGTTTGCTTTGCCCCACCCCCTCCTCCTCCTCCACTTCAGCCCCCACAGGCTTCATGTGGCTGTGAAATGTATGTGCCATGTCTCCAGTGCCCTGACCAGCCATGGTTTCCAACATGTGTTGTAGTACATGAAGCAGTGGAATCTCATCGTTCATCTCATAGTCCTGGCAACTGACTAATAACGTAGCTTCCTCAAAGGGCCTGAGCAAACGGTCGGTGTCACGTATGAGCTGCCAATGGTTTACATTGAATTTACACAGGTGTCCCCCTATCCGTTTGGATCATCCAGAAATCCGTGATGGCTTTTCTCTGTTCCTATAGTGCAGTGGTCCTCAACCCTGTCCTCAAGGCCCACCAACAAGTCATGTTTTTTGGATCTCCAAATAGCCAGCTCTATTGCTCTGCAGCTGCACTAATTACTCCACCTGTGCATCTTTGTGGAGATCTGCAAAACCTGGCCTGTTGGTGGGCCTTGAGGACAGGGTTGGGGACCACTGCTATAGTGGATCCTGCATATGGAGGGTGGAATTCCAACGGGTGGAAACATCGCAAATCAGACTATGGTGGGGTACACCGTTGTGACGCTGAGGCTCAATAGGGTTGTGCTTCGTGGTGTAGGAGTGCCAGAAGTGCATGCTAACTTTCTTTCCTGTTGTTCTTTCAGATGGGGGCAAGACTTAAAAACTAGACTGAACACGTGTGCCATGTGAGGACGCATGACTTTGGCTTCCTTGTCGCAGCGCAAACAAGATGTTCTTCCAAGTGTAATGCAGCAGGCTGGACTTATGGTGACGCTGTCTGAGAGGAGAAATCCCTCAGACATCAAGATTAAAAATTCCAAGAATTTTTGAGGGCTAATTATTCAGAGGCAAATGATAGCTAGTTGTTTCTGATTTAATTACAAGGTGGAAACACACCCTCAAACAAAACTTCACTTTGGCAATACTATTGCATTTGTCTATTCATAATTTTATGTATATACACTAACTAACCTACTTTTTCTCCCCAGGATGCTGCATGAAACACTGCCACATCGCTGAGTAGCTGATTTTTCCGAACAACAGTCCGCAATAATCTGCTGCTGCTGCCGCCGCCACCGCCGCAGACTCCAGGGACCCTCTTCCACTACCTCGGCTTGCAACACCTCCTCCCACGACACTCTCCTCATCACTAATTGCCGGCTACTGGAAGAAGAGGCGAGTGTCTCCTCCACTTCTTGGCTGGGCAGTAGCTGCTGAATTTTATGATTATCAGATCTTCATCAATGGATAGTGGAGCTGAACCCAAAGCATAACAGACAGACAGTTGACTGGGGGTGTCAGATGCCACTTGTGATGCAGTGGACTGCTTTTGCAGCACTTCGAGACAAAGTTGCTTCATTGGCTGACACAATGACTGGTAAATCTGTGGAACATATGGTTTACAAGCAAGAATAACCATTTGTTTTTATATGAAAAAGACCCTGGTTTATACAGACTTTTTTTTTCCAGAGACTGCCCTGCGTGGAAATGAATGGCGCTTGGATCATCCAAGCTTTCCTCCCAACAATGCCTGATGTATTCCAGTAGATTGATGACGGGGCCAGACCTACACTAAAGAAAGATGGATCGTGCAAAACAGATTTAAGGCGCTGCTCTCCAGTTACAGACATTCCTCCGCATCGGACCACAAGTAAGTATTGATAAAAAATCCTTTCCGTTACTCTTACTTTTTATTAATATTCTTCGGATAAGACGGATCAGACATGATTCCAGATTAAAAATTCCAAGAATTTTTGAGGGCTAATTAGTCAGAGGCAATGATACCTTCTTGTTTCTGATTTAATTAAAAGGTGGAAACACACCCTCAAACAAAACTTCACTTTGGCAATACTTTTGCATTTGTTTATTCATAATTTTATGTAGATATTACTAACTAAGCTACTTTTTCTCCACATGACTCTCCACAGGGTGTGATTCATCCAATTTTTGGGCTCCTGAAGCCAACCCCAGTGTCTCTTTAAAGTAATATTTGGGCTCCTGCTGCTGCCAACTCCAGGGTGTGATTCATCAAATTTTTGGGCTCCTGAAGCCAACCCCAGTGTCTCTTTATAGTAATATTTGGGCTCCTGCTGCTGCTGCTGCCAACTTCTGCCAACTCCAGGGTGTGATTCATCCAATTTTTGGGCTCCTGAAGCCAACTCCAGTGTATATTTGGGCTCCTGCTGCTGCTGCTGCCAACTTCTGCCAACTCCAGGGTGTGATTCATCCAATTTTTGGGCTCCTGAAGCCAACTCCAGTGTATATTTGGGCTCCTGCTGCTGCTGCTGCCAACTTCTGCCAACTCCAGGGTGTGATTCATCCAATTTTTGGGCTCCTGAAGCCAACTCCAGTGTATATTTGGGCTCCTGCTGCTGCTACTGTCAACTCCTGCCAACTCCAGGGTGTGATTCATCCAATTTTTGGGCTCCTGAGGCCAACTCCAGTGTATATTTGGGCTCCTGCTGCTGCTACTGTCAACTCCTGCCAACTCCAGGGTGTGATTCATCCAATTTTTGGGCTCCTGAAGCCAACTCCAGTGTATATTTGGGCTCCTGCTGCTGCTGCTGCCAACTTCTGCCAACTCCAGGGTGTGATTCATCCAATTTTTGGGCTCCTGAAGCCAACTCCAGTGTATATTTGGGCTCCTGCTGCTACTACTGCCAACTTCTGCCAACTCCAGGGTGTGATTCATCCAATTTTTGGGCTCCTGAGGCCAACTCCAGTGTATATTTGGGCTCCTGCTGCTACTACTGCCAACTTCTGCCAACTCCAGGGTGTGATTCATCCAATTTTTGGGCTCCTGAGGCCAACTCCAGTGTATATTTGGGCTCCTGCTGCTGCTGCTGCCAACTTCTGCCAACTCCAGGGTGTGATTCATCCAATTTTTGGGCTCCTGAAGCCAACTCCAGTGTATATTTGGGCTCCTGCTGCTACTACTGTCAACTCCTGCCAACTCCAGGGTGTGATTCATCCAATTTTTGGGCTCCTGAAGCCAACTCCAGTGTATATTTGGGCTCCTGCTGCTGCTGCTGCCAACTTCTGCCAACTCCAGGGTGTGATTCATCCAATTTTTGGGCTCCTGAGGCCAACTCCAGTGTATATTTGGGCTCCTGCTGCTGCTGCTGCCAACTTCTGCCAACTCCAGGGTGTGATTCATCCAATTTTTGGGCTCCTGAGGCCAACTCCAGTGTATATTTGGGCTCCTGCTGCTGCTACTGTCAACTCCTGCCAACTCCAGGGTGTGATTCATCCAATTTTTGGGCTCCTGAAGCCAACTCCAGTGTATATTTGGGCTCCTGCTGCTGCTGCTGCTGCCAACTTCTGCCAACTCCAGGGTGTGATTCATCCAATTTTTGGGCTCCTGAAGCCAACGCCAGTGTATATTTGGGCTCCTGCTGCTGCTACTGTCAACTCCTGCCAACTCCAGGGTGTGATTCATCCAATTTTTGGGCTCCTGAGGCCAACTCCAGTGTATATTTGGGCTCCTGCTGCTGCTACTGTCAACTCCTGCCAACTCCAGGGTGTGATTCATCCAATTTTTGGGCTCCTGAAGCCAACTCCAGTGTATATTTGGGCTCCTGCTGCTGCTACTGCCAACTTCTGCCAACTCCAGGGTGTGATTCATCCAATTTTTGGGCTCCTGAAGCCAACTCCAGTGTATATTTGGGCTCCTGCTGCTACTACTGCCAACTTCTGCCAACTCCAGGGTGTGATTCATCCAATTTGTGGGCTCCTGAGGCCAACTCCAGTGTATATTTGGGCTCCTGCTGCTACTACTGCCAACTTCTGCCAACTCCAGGGTGTGATTCATCCAATTTTTGGGCTCCTGAGGCCAACTCCAGTGTATATTTGGGCTCCTGCTGCTGCTGCTGCCAACTTCTGCCAACTCCAGGGTGTGATTCATCCAATTTTTGGGCTCCTGAAGCCAACTCCAGTGTATATTTGGGCTCCTGCTGCTACTACTGTCAACTCCTGCCAACTCCAGGGTGTGATTCATCCAATTTTTGGGCTCCTGAAGCCAACTCCAGTGTATATTTGGGCTCCTGCTGCTGCTGCTGCCAACTTCTGCCAACTCCAGGGTGTGATTCATCCAATTTTTGGGCTCCTGAGGCCAACTCCAGTGTATATTTGGGCTCCTGCTGCTGCTGCTGCCAACTTCTGCCAACTCCAGGGTGTGATTCATCCAATTTTTGGGCTCCTGAGGCCAACTCCAGTGTATATTTGGGCTCCTGCTGCTACTACTGTCAACTCCTGCCAACTCCAGGGTGTGATTCATCCAATTTTTGGGCTCCTGAGGCCAACTCCAGTGTATATTTGGGCTCCTGCTGCTGCTGCTGCCAACTTCTGCCAACTCCAGGGTGTGATTCATCCAATTTTTGGGCTCCTGAGGCCAACTCCAGTGTATATTTGGGCTCCTGCTCCTGCTGCTGCCAACTTCTGCCAACTCCAGGGTGTGATTCATCCAATTTTTGGGCTCCTGAGGCCAACTCCAGTGTATATTTGGGCTCCTGCTGCTGCTACTGTCAACTCCTGCCAACTCCAGGGTGTGATTCATCCAATTTTTGGGCTCCTGAAGCCAACTCCAGTGTATATTTGGGCTCCTGCTGCTGCTGCCAACTTCTGCCAACTCCAGGGTGTGATTCATCCAATTTTTGGGCTCCTGAGGCCAACTCCAGTGTATATTTGGGCTCCTTCTGCCCCTCATAGTGATGCCACTTCAACTCTCTGCAATTGTGCCGCTCTGCGATTCTATTAGCGATGCCTCTGATCTGCATGTGATATTTCTTCAAAGTATTATTTAACAAACCCAGCACGCATCCTGTGCGTGTTACAGCAAGGCTGAATGGTTTACAACCCTATTGAGGCTGTAGGAGGCTCAGAAATAGCCGTTTTTAATAGCGATTCGTCGCGAATTTATTCGGGTCGAAACGATTTTTGTCGGAAAATTCGGCGAATCAGTCGAATCGAATTTTTCAAAAGTTCGCTCATCTCTAGTAGATATATTGACAGCTGTATAGACAAATAGAATGATGAAAATATAATGGATAGCCATAGTGTGTGTGTGTGTGTGTGTGTGTGTGTGTGTAATAGATACAGAAAGGAGAACATAATTGAATTTAAGCAGACCTAACCCCAAAATTTCCTTGAGGCTGTTCTATCCCCCACCCGTGGACATCCTGATTGACATAAATAGACGTTAGACTGATTATGGGTAGCTGTACAAACACATAATATAAATATATTTATATATACAGAGAGAGAGAGTATATAGAAATTAGATAGATAGATAGATACAAAAGGGTAACAATTTACTATTTAAGCAGACTTAAATATATTGGATATCCTGATTTAGACAGAAATAACTATGTATAGATGGATTATTGGTAGATATACAGACAGATTTATAGATCGAGAACTTCTGAAAGATTATATTGTCTAATCAGTGCCCCTGGCCATTCTAAATACTCTTTGCACTTGTTTTAAAGGTGTGAGGTGGAGCTAAAGGTAGAGGTGTGCTCTTAAAGTGGACCAACACCCAGGATTTTGACTATCCTGGGTCTTGGTCCACTTCGGTGGGGCACCCCCGATCGGGGTGCCCCGCTGTGTGAAACCCCCCGATCACCCGGAAAACTCACCTCTCCCCGCTCCCAGCGCCGACGGACAAGCGATTTGACAGGCGCGGACAAGCGGCTCCTCCGCCGCCGCCTTCCGCGCGTCACTCTTGACGCGCACCCGCACCGCCCATTCACCGACGGCCGGCGCGGACGCGCGCAAGTCTAGAGGGGCGCGAGGGAGACAAGGTAAGGGGATTTGGGGTGTTTGGGGGGTTTCACCCAGCGGGACATCCCGATCTTGGATGTCCCGCGGGGAGGGAGGTGATCGGCCTGGGAATCTTATAGATTTCCGGGCTAATCACGGGAGGGTGATGGTCCACTTTAAGCATACCATGCAAATGCATGGGGCCCCCACCTGTCTGGGGACCCCCAGAGGCTGGGTCAGATCAGTGGCGACTTTTTGTTTAAAATAAAAAAAAATAACGGCACTTGGCGGGCGGGCTGCAGCGAGTGAGAGGTGCCGTTCAACACAATACTGAGTGTGCAGCAGATAGGAAGCCACTGGACACTTATGTGAGCCAACTGCTGCAGAATCAGTGCGCTCAGCCCCATTCAGTTATGCAATAGGCTGTGGCATCCCAGCAGCTAGGGAGCTGAATGGTGCAGAGCCGGACGCTGGTTACATCTCCACTCACCTTCATTCCATTCCCGGGGTGAATCTTTCTTGGGCACGATGCCATGACAATGTACAGGTGGACACAATGAGTAGAAAATGGGTGGCTTTGTTACGCTTTTTCACATTTACATGAATTAAGGCCACAACAGGTCAACTGGCTGAAATTTTTTTTTTTTATTTGGTCTTAGTTAACTTTGCTTTAGCCAGGCATGGGGAAATAGTATGCATAAATGTTTAACTACACGTCTTTCCAAACTACCAGCATACACCATCTCTGCTATGGGATTCTGTGGCGCCGTTACTTTAATTCAGTTTAAAAAAAAGTAAGTAAGGCCAGCAATCTCTACATACATTCACTACATCCCACTCCCTTTGGTATGTTTAGCAAGTTATTCTGCTTTCAGGTGACTATAGTCTTAAGATGAAGGTTAGTACAATCAGACAATATCTAAAAGATCTTTTAAGAGATGATCCAGCCATGTTCTGGCTCCTCACACTGCACAGTTCTTCTGCCTTTGCTGGGCTCCAGGCACACTCCCCAGCCAATGACTGATCTGAAAGGGAGTCGGGGAGGCTGATTCATCATTAACGGCAGGTAGCGACAGATGAGCGTCTGTAGCAGGCATTTTCAGAGCACCCGCTAGTAGTCGCAGTGCTCGGCCGTGAGTCGCTACTTTATAGCGACTCAGTCGCTGTTCAGTAATGTTGAATACATTGTGAGGAGTCGCTATTTGACCAGTACAGCGCTGTATGGGAGCGCATGTTAGCGACTGCTCATAGCGACCGACTCACACCATATTCAGCAAAAAAACAGCTTCACAAATCTCTGGCGCTGAAAAATATTTGTTTGAAGCCCAGAGCGCAGGAGGCGGTGTGTTTAAAGTCTGTTTTCCAGCATCTATCAACTAGTAACAAAGCGAAAACATATGGAATTACATTGTAACAACATTGTAACATGAACACTTTAATGCCAGACCTGTAATGTCATTTCTGAGGAAATATTTAAAAAATTATGAAAAAACTGCTATTTCAATGCCAGAAGAGGTCACAGCATTATTTGTGATTTTTTTGAAAAAAAACAACAAAAAAAACGTTTAAAGAGAAGAAAAGGATCGTCCATTGAAATGTATGGGAAAGCGCCGGGTAGCGAGAGGTCATACCTGGCGCTGTGCAAGGCTGAACGCCGGCGCTGTTCGCTGAGGCTGTGAAAATGATGAATCAGACGCTACATGGCGCTATCCCAGTCACTAAACAGATTCTGCTTGATAAATGTGTAATTGCGTGCCGTGTCCGGCGTTCACCAGTCGCTACCTGTCGCTACCTGTCATTAACCAGCCACTACCTGACGCTATCCCTTCTTAAATAAGGGCCAAGGTTGTTGTTCTGGCATTCCCTCCTCTCTGACAAACAACGAGGAGGCCTGCCCCCTTGTGATTGAAGAAGGGAGCACACACCAGGGCCTGGAACGTTAAGGCGCACACGCAGCAATGGATTATGGGTTAGGTTATCACCCTACAATTACCCTTTAATATTTAACAGATGTAAACTGGTTGAGTTTTTGGATACCTATATGCACGGGACAGGGCGTAAACATTTAAGTGATGCTAAACAACCCAGAAAACATCTTGTAGGTTAGATACTGATTTATCGAAAATCAGCGCCTGTTAATACAACTCATTGCCAATATTTTTGCCTCAGCAGCACTCAGTGTGCTATTAAACAGACAAAAAACACCAGTGCCATATAGTATGCAGTGCCGGACACTCTTATTTAAGCTGCGCCGGTTTATAATGGTGCTGTAGGTTAAGATCCCAAAGAGCACAATGGGCAGAACTGTATTAAAGCGTTTTATGCAGATGAATAATCTTACACACATTTTTTTGTACAGAAGTTGCATTGTAACTTGACAATAATGTAAATGCAGGACCTAGATGTCGCCAAATGTCATTTCATTTTTGACTTGTAAAAGTGTAATTTGGACACCGACATCTAAAATGCTGCCTAAACGCACTGTAAAGTTTGTTCCTAATCTCATGGTAAAATTGAATAAATACACTGAAAGACAGCGTTACAAAGTTTCACTCACTGGGGCTGGTATAATCAGCATTGGGGTCCAACAAGCGCTGACACCGGCCGAACAATACCTAATGCAACAATCATCAAATAGTTAGCATCCAGCGCTGTGACTTCCAGAGCCATACTGTCAAAGTAGCAGAGCTAAAAAAAGAAAGATGCTGGCGCTCAAAACCTGGCACTAAAATAAGGCCCTTAATCAGTATATAACTTAATTGGCATCTTGTGTGAATCTTGGGGTGGACATTATACTCTGAGCTTCTTTGAGAGACAGGAACCTATATGAAGGTAAATGGCAGATCTTTTGCTTGGCCATTGTTGTCTTAAAAGGTATGTTCACTTTCCAAATTGTAATAGGTTAGACCCCGGTTCACTCTGGCCAGTGCTGCCCCAACACTTAGGTCCTTATTTAAGAAGGGATAGCGTCAGGTAGCGCCTGGGTAATGAGAGGTAGCGACAGATAGCGACTGGTCAACGCCGGACACGGCAAGCAATTACACATTTATCAAGCAGAATCTGTTTAGCGACTGGAATAGCGCCATGTAGCGTCTGATTCATAATTTTCACAGCCTCAGCGAACATCGTTCAGCGTTGCACAGCGCCAGGTATGACCTCTCGCTACCTGTCGCTCTCCCATACATTTCAATGGACGATCCTTTTCTTCTTTTTAAACGGGGTTTTTTTTTTTTTTTTCAAAAAAATCACAAATAATTCTGTGACCTCTTCTGGCATTGAAATAGCAGTTTTTTCATAATTTTTTCATTTTTTAAATATTTCCTCAGAAATGACATTACAGGTCTGGCATTAAAGTGTTCATGTTACAATGTTGTTACAATGTAATTCCATATGTTTTCGCTTTGTTATTAGTTGATAGATGCTTGAAAACAGACTTTAAACACACAGCCTCCTGCGCTCTGGGCTTCAAACAAATATTTTTCAGCGCCAGAGATTTGTGAAGCTGTTTTTTTTACTGAATATGGTGTGAGTCGGTCGCTATGAGCAGTCGCTAACATGCGCTCCCATACAGCGCTGTACTGGTCAAATAGCGACTCACAATGTATTCAACATTACTGAACAGCGACTGAGTCGCTATAAAGTAGCGACCCACAGCCGAGCACTGCGACTACTAGCGGGCGCTCTGAAAATGCCTGCTACAGACGTTCATCTGTCGCTACCTGGCGCTAATGATGAATCAGTCTGCCCCTCAAATCACCAGCTCTCTGTAGAAGGAAGGTCAACATATTCTTGTTATCATAGGGTATAATAAGGTCTAATGTATTTATTTATTATTTTACATAAAAGCACATAGACCAGTTCCTGCCCACCCTCAATATATGCAACAACCAAAACCCAAAACTAGACTTTTTAGGTTGAAAAGAAGTTGAGGGATAGTCATTTATAAACTTATAATACAATGATTTTCTTTATTTTAGGACCTTGCAGTGACCAATTGGGTTATAACTTCCATGTATCCCATTGAAGGATAGTCCGACCATCCTTTTTTGTTTTACTTGCTAGTTAAATATGGTTAAATATGTTATGCTGTTTTGATACATTAAAAAAGGATGTGCAGTATGTTTTTTTCCATTCCTTGTTATGTTCTAGACCAGGGGTGCTCAACCTTTTGACGAGCATGGGCCACTTAAATGATTTAAAACCTGGTTGTGGGCCACAATGAATAGGTTCAGAATATTTTCATTTGCAATTGCATAATACTTGTTTTCTACAGCAATCAGGATTCCCACTACCTCCACAATTTCGACTCAAATGTCTTTCCAACACACCTCTACATGTAACAATCCCCACATTCTACTAATACACATGCCGACTGGCTACCTCTGAAGATATGGGTCCCTGGTTTATAGCCCTCCCCAATCTGCCCCAGACCTTAACCATGTTCCCAATACTTAGGCCCTTATTTAACAAGGGATAGCGACAGGTAGCGACTGGTGAGCGGCCGGTAATGACGGGCACCGCCACGAGAACGCCGGCTCCCCACCACAATCACACATTTATCAAGCCGATCCTGCTTAGCGACTGAGATAGCGCCAGAAAGCCACTCATTCATCATTATTCCAGCCTCAGCCCACAGCGCCAGTGTCCGACCTTGAACAGTGACAGGTATGACCTCTCGCTACCTGGCGCTCTCCAATGCATTTCAATGGAACAATCTTTAAATAGTCTTAATTAATTATTAATTTTTTTTTTTTTTATGTGAAAAATTCTGTGACCACTTCTGCCATTTTAAATAATTTTTTTAAGGTAAAAAAAAAAATGTACAGAATTGATATTACAGGTCTGATATTAATGTATTCATACTACAAAATTATTTTAAAAACTTTTTTTTTCCAAAAATATGGTTGTTTGGGGGTTAAAAAACGACTTTTAACCCATCACCGCCAGCGCTCTGGGGTTTAAACATGCATTTTACAGCGTGAGAATTTTTTGAGCGTGATTTGTAAATGAATATGGTGGGAGCCGGTCGCTAAGGCCAGTCGCTATCATGCGCTCCCATACAGCGCGGAACCTGTCAAATAGCGACTCCTCACCCAATATTCAACATTACGGCAAACCGACTGAGTCGCTATCAACTATCGAACAACGGCCAAGCACAGCGACTACTAGCGGGCGCTCTGAAAATGCCGCTACAGTCGCTCAACTGTCGCTACCTGCCGCTATTAATGAATCGGCCTCTTAATCCATCTAAACTCCCACCAATGCTAAGTTTACACCCGTTATTATTATTATACCATATAATTCAGCCAAGGATTTCACCCCCCTATTTACCCTTCCTTCTTTCCCCATAGCAGGTCAAGGGCAACATCAGATGAATCTGTGGGCCACTTGTGGCCCCCTGGGCCACAGGTTGGACACATGTGTTCTAGAAAAATTGATATTGGTGCAAAAAGAGGGTCTTTTCTTAGCTATGCAGACTCCTAAAATATAAGGATTCTGAACCTGTATGGGTAATCTATTTCAATGTGTCATTAAATAATGTTTTATTTATTTTAAAGCAGACCTCCAGTCAAAAAAAGCAAGTTTAGTAAATTTCTCCCCTTCTTATGATCAGTGAAGTTAGAAGTTTTAGAGGGCTTAACCCCATACAGATGTTGTGGAATAGTATAAAGATTATTCACTCTAGAATTACACGGGGGCAGCCATCTTGCCACACACCTGATAATCCTTCTTACAGGTGAGAATTAGGGGGGTGCTATGCCATCAGCAATTCACACCAAATTGGGAGAGATATGCCTCAGAAATATGTCCAGATTAAGTATGGTGGAGGCCCCAGATACAGTATTTTTTTCCTTTAAAATAATAGTCCAGCCAAGTAACTGATTGGTGGTTGTGTGGCACCCGCCTACTTACTGGAATGTTAAATGGAGTCCCTTGTGCCACCCTTGTGTGGGTGTGTGCTGCTCGGGAACTCCTGCGTTGCCACTGTTTGTGGGGGTAGTGCAGTCGCCCGGCTGGTCCAGCATTGAGCTGCCAGTGGCTGTGCTTGGTGCTTATGTGCAGTGAGCGGCCACTGATTGACAGCTCTGCACACACCCATCACTGTAGCGTTGCTGATGGCGGCTTTACGGCGTCTCTCCGTCCTGCCCTGTGGTGGCTTTGGCTGCAGGTTTGCCAAAACAAAAAAAGGCTTGCCCAGGTGCCGGTGGACCCCATGGTCGTCGATAGCTTTGTCGCTGGCCCTGTGGACCTTCTGACCAAAGACTTAAAAGCCTCCTGGAGCAGATCATAACCCAAAGGTTGGTGGCAGGCCCCTTTGCAGGACAAGTGGCAGAGGCCCTGGGGCACGTACCCCTTGCGTCCCCCTCATAATCCGGCCCTGCTCAGAAACAAGGAGACGCTTCTCTGTCATTTTTCACACTCCTGCAAGCACTGAATAAACAACTAATGTGGAATAAGAAAACTGTGTGAGGGGAGCTGTTACAATGTATTTCTATGGCAGCTGCTGCCACAAACACACTCAGTCAGGGGATACAATGTATACATTGTATTTTATTCAGTGATGAGTCATTACATCTGAAGATCATCCTACCTGCATCCACTGCAAGTTTGAGCCTTTAAAGTGGACCGAAAACCAGGATTTTGACTATCCTGGGTTTTGGTCCACTTCGGTGTGAAACCCCCCTGAAAGCCCCGAAAACTCACCTCACCACGCTCCCACGTGACCGCTCCAGCCAATCACAGCGGCTCTGAGCGCTGGAGGCCGCGTCTCGCACTTCCCTCTAACAGGGAGCGCGCCTGCGCCGGTCATTCACAAACGTCCGGCGCGGGTGCGCGCCCTGCTAGAGGGAAGTGCGAGACGCGGCGGCGGCGCGCGCATGCGCCGATGGAACGGGGCTGAGGTAAGGTTTGTGGGCCTCCTGGGGGGTTCCTCCCCGCAGGACATCCCGATTTCGGATGCCCCACGGGGAGGGATCTGATCGGTCTGGTAATCTTATAGATTCCCGGGCCGATCCCCCCTGGGTTTCAAGCCACTTTAAACACCCAAGATGGTGGCTCATGCAGCAACAGGCAGCCTGCAAACAGGATGGGCCTTCTGACTGTGCTGCTCTGCATTCTGGGACTGCTGACCTTTTCCTGACCCCAGCTCTGCTCTGTCGGAGCAAAGCACAGCTATAACCAACCCCCTGCACTTTATCCCATTCTCCTCTCCTCAATAAGTGTGATGCTTCTGAGTCAAGATGGCGGCGCCCGTATCCTAAAGTCCTGGACAGAGTTGCAGCCCAGTGGGGGAAAGAATAATAAGTAAGTCACTAAAAACTTAAAATATATTAATTTTAGATGCTGGGGTTTAAGGGTTTGGGCTTTTCAATAAATCATGGTGAAGGTCTTCTAGTGCCAGCTACGTGACTCTCACGTAGCTGCCTCTCCTACCGTTAAGTGCCAGCTACGTGAGAGTCACGTAGCTGACATTTTCTTACCTTAAACTTGCTTGGAAGCTCGCAGCACCTCAGTTCTGGATTCTTCTTGAAGACGAGGCTTGGGGGGTCATCCAGAGGTGAGTTGATGGCTGTAGCTGTGACCCGATCGCTGCAGGAGCCAATCAAAGTGCGGCTTCTGCTGGTGTCATCATCCGGCGCCGCACTGCTATAAGAAGGCCAGATCACATGGTATCCGGCATTTTGCTGCCTGGATCTGAGGTGAGTGGTTGTCTGTGTCCCTTGTGTTGTCCCCCCTCCCATCACGCTGCCGACCTGCACGGACAGATCGGGGGAGCACGATCGCTGCTTTGCGCCGATCTGTCATTGATCATCATAAATCTCTCTCCCCTCCGCCGATGGGCGGAGGGGAGAGAGATTTATGATGATCAATGACAGATCGGCGTAGCGATCTCGCTCCCCCAATCTGTCTTTGTCACTGACCTCCGATGGGCGGAGGGGAGAGAGATTCATGATGATCAATGACAGATCGGCGCAAAGCACCGATCTGTCACTGGCCACATGTGTTGTGTTGGGGGGGGGGGTCAATGGCACATGGGGGGGATGCCACACAGCCCATGGAATTGGGATGGGGTATGCCACACTGTCTATGGGGTGGGGGGATGCCACATTGCATATGGGATGGGAGGGAATGCCACACTGCATATGGGAATGGGGTGGGGGGAATACCACACTGCATATGAGAATGGGGTGGGGGGGATGCCACACTGCATATGGGGTGGGGGGAATGCCACGCTGCATATGGGAATGGGGTGGGGGATGCCACGCTGCACATGGGAATGGGGTGGGGGGAATGCCACACTGCATATGGGAATGGGGTGAGGGGAATGCCACGCTGCATATGGGAATGAGGTGGGGGGGATGCCACGCTGCATATGGGAATGAGGTGGGGGGGAATGCCACGCTGCATATGGGAATGGGGTGGGAAGAATGCCACGCTGCATATGGGAATGGGGTGGGGGGGATGCCACGCTGCATATGGGAATGAGGTGGGGGGGATGCCACGCTGCATATGGGAATGAGGTGGGGGGAATGCCACGCTGCATATGGGAATGAGGTGGGGGGGATGCCACGCTGCATATGGGAATGAGGTGGGGGGGATGCCACGCTGCATATGGGAATGAGGTGGGGGGGAATGCCACGCTGCATATGGGAATGGGGTGGGAAGAATGCCACGCTGCATATGGGAATGGGGTGGGGGGGATGCCACGCTGCATATGGGAATGAGGTGGGGGGGATGCCACGCTGCATATGGGAATGAGGTGGGGGGAATGCCACGCTGCATATGGGAATGAGGGGGGAATGCCACGCTGCATATGGGAATGAGGTGGGGGGAATGCCACACTGCATATGGGAATGAGGTGGGGGGAATGGCACGCTGCATATGGGAATGGGGTGGGGGGGATGCCACACTGCATATGGGAATGAAATGGGAGGGAATGCCACACTGCATATGGGAATAAGGTGGGGGGAATGCCACACTGCATATGGGAATGAGGTGGGGGGAATGGCACGCTGCATATGGGAATGGGGTGGGGGGGATGCCACACTGCATATGGGAATGAAATGGGAGGGAATGCCACACTGCATATGGGAATAAGGTGGGGGGAATGCCACGCTGCATATGGGAATGAGGTGGGGGGAATGCCACACTGCATATGGGAATGAGGTGGTGGGAATGCCACGCTGCATATGGGAATGGGGTGGGGGGAATGCCACACTGCATATGGGAATGGGGTGGGGGGAATGCCACGCTGCATATGGGAATGGGGTGGGGGGAATGCCACGCTGCATATGGGGGTGGGGGGAATGCCACGCTGCATATGGGGGTGGGGGGAATGCCACGCTGCATATGGGAATGGGGTGGGCGGAATGCCACGCTGCATATGGGAATGAGGTGGGGGGGAATGCCACGCTGCATATGGGAATGGGGTGGGGGGAATGCCACACTGCATATGGGAATGAGGTGGGGGGGATGCCACGCTGCATATGGGAATGAGGTGGGGGGGAATGCCACGCTGCATATGGGAATGGGGTGGGGGGGGATGCCACACTGCATATGGGAATGAAATGGGAGGGAATGCCACACTGCATATGGGAATGAGGTGGGGGGAATGCCACACTGCATATGGGAATGGGGTGGGGGGAATGCCACGCTGCATATGGGAATGGGGTGGGGGGAATGCCACACTGCATATGGGAATGGGGTGGGGGAATGCCACACTGCATATGGGAATGAGGTGGGGGGAATGCCACACTGCATATGGGAATGGGGTGGGGGGAATGCCACGCTGCATATGGGAATGGGGTGGGGGGAATGCCACGCTGCATATGGGAATGAGGTGGGGGGATGCCACGCTGCATATGGGAATGAGGTGGGGGGGATGCCACGCTGCATATGGGAATGAGGTGGGGGGGGAATGCCACGCTGCATATGGGAATGGGGTGGGGAGAATGCCACGCTGCATATGGGAATGGGGTGGGGGGATGCCACGCTGCATATGGGAATGAGGTGGGGGGGATGCCACGCTGCATATGGGAATGAGGTGGGGGGAATGCCACGCTGCATATGGGAATGAGGTGGGGGGAATGCCACACTGCATATGGGAATGAGGTGGGGGGAATGCCACACTGCATATGGGAATGAAGTGGGGGGAATGCCACGCTGCATATGGGAATGGGGTGGGGGGAATGCCACGCTGCATATGGGGTGGGGGGAATGCCACGCTGCATATGGGAATGAAATGGGAGGGAATGCCACACTGCATATGGGATGGGATGAGGGGGAATGGAAAGAGCGAGTGTTGGAGAGACACTCCTAACCCTAGCCCAAACCCTAGGTTAGGTCTTGGGCTAGGGGCGATCACGCTGCCCCAACCTGTCACTGATCAGCATGAACATCTCTCCCCTCCGACGGGCGGAGGAGGGAGAGATTCACGCTGATCAGTGACAGGTCGGGGCAGCGTGATCGCCATTGCCCCTTGGCAGAGGGGGTGGATATTCATGCTGATCAGTGACAGGTCGGGGCAGCAATGATGTTACATGTTGATGATACACCTCGGAGGGGCACAGACGTGGATACAGTAGAGCAGTGGTTCTCAACCTTTCTAATGCCATGACCCCGCAATACAGTTCCTCAAGTTACAGTGTACTGTTATTACACCAGCAGGTGTCGCACAGGCTCTTGGCTTCTGTCCTCCGGTGCTTGCTGCGTCCGCCCCGGTTCCCCCACCCCTTAGGCCCCAGACGGATGATGCAATCACGTCTGCGCATGCACGCAGGCATTCGGTTTGGAACGTGCATCCATAACGGCGTGTTGGTGACAGGTCGGGGCAGCGGCAATCACATGCAGGGAGTGATGCCACTGCCCAGACCTGTCACTCACCTGGGCACACTAAGCTTTGAACTGCTAGCGTTGCCCCTCTCCCTACATGTAATCCCCCCCTTACCTATGCTGCTGCCCTGACCTGTCAATGATCAGCGCAAATCTCTCCCCTCCGTTGAGTGGGGGGAACACAAGGAGCCGCCCCATCCTCACCTCCCTCCACTGCTCGGTGTGTAAGCGATCACTGATCGCCTGACCAGCTCCTTCCTACCATGTTGCGCGGCTGCAATTGTCCATTCATTGTTTCTATCTTGGAGGGGCCCATGTACAGAGAGGTACAACTCCAGCATATACATATTGTGTACACACCTACTCCTCCCGCAGCCTCTCTGTACATGGGCACTACAGCTGCAGGTGGTTTCAACCATCCTTCTTAATTGTAATGTTCTGTTACTTTAACTTCCTTTTAGATTGCGATTGCTCTCGAAGATTCTTGGTTCTGCAAGCTTGCTGACGTTTACTTTTGAGTATTTGCTTTTTGGCTGTTTTGTTCCCCAACTTTAGTTCTAGGCTTTAGTTTAGCTTTTAGTTGCTGTAAACTTCCCCCTAGTTCCTCCCCTTTAGTGTAGTGTTTTTATTGTTTTCATTTGGTTTTAGCCTTTGTTTAGCAGATTTCAGGATGGCTGGGAAAAGGTACTCTGCCCAGGAAGCAGCGGCTTACATGATGGAGTCAGACTCGGAAGAGTATAGTGTTTCAGGGTCAGATTATTTGCCCTCAGATAGTGAGTCTGACAGTGTCTCCTCTACTGAAGAGACACAGCCGTGCAGTAGTACCAGTGGTAGTGCTAGGCATCCTAGAAGGGATGGTAGCGCACAAGGAGAAGCCACGCTGGAGGAGAGTGTAGATCAGATGGAGAGTGCTGCAGCTGGTGATGGAGTGCCTACGTGGAGGCCTCCCAATAATTATTCCCCCGAAATTCCCCCTTTCGATTCGGTCCCCGGAGTCAACATGGACACAACAAACTTCCGTCCTGTTGACTTTTTCAAATTGTTCATCACGGAGGCCATGCTACAGGACATGGTCTACCATACAAACTGCTATGCTGAGTGGGTCCTAGCACAAAATCCCCCACAAAGGCACGCCCGCGCTCATGCATGGCAGCCCACAAACATAAGTGAGTTAAAAAAATTTTGGGGGCTCACTTTAGCCATGGGTATCTGCAAAAAATTTAGTATCGCCTCCTACTGGGATACCCGAACCCTTTTGGCAACACCATTATTTCCGGCCATAATGACCAGAAACCGCTACCAAATTTTACTGCGGTTTCTACATTTTAATGACAATGCCACTGCAATTCCCCGTGGTGAGCCCGGTCACGACAGACTTCACAAAGTACATCCCCTGATCGATAGTCTGTCTGAGCGCTTTGCAGAAGTGTACACCCCCTCCCAAAATTTAAGTATTGACGAATTGCTTCTGCTTTATAAAGGGCGCATTGTATTTCGTCAGTATATCCCTAGTAAGCGTGCCCGCTATGGGATAAAATTTTACAAATTGTGTGAAAGCTCGACCGGCTACACCAAATTTTTTCGTCTTTACGAAGGAAGGGACACACATCTGGACCCCCCTGGTTGTCCCCTTGATTTGTCTGTCAGTGGAAAAATAGTTTGGGAACTCATGACTCCTCTACTGGGGAAAGGTTACCACTTATATGTGGATAACTTTTATACCAGCATCCCCCTATTTCGAGCCCTCTACTCATTGGACACACCGGCCTGCGGCACCATCAACCGTAATCGAAAAGGCTTGCCCAGGTCATTGCTGACACAAAAAATAAATCGTGGAGAGTCGTATGCTGTAAGAAGCGATGAGCTCCTGGCCGTGAAATACATGGACAGAAAAAATGTTTTCATGCTGACTACAATCCACGATGAGTCAGTCGTGAGATTACGGCAACGTGGTCCCCGAGCCCCTTCCCAAAAGCCACGTTGTATCAAAGATTATAATAAATTCATGGGTGGCGTTGATAAAACAGACCAAATTTTAACATATTACAACGCCACCAGAAAATCCAGAGCCTGGTACAAAAAAGTTGCTATCCATTTGGTCCAATTAGCAACTTATAACTCCTTTGTTGTCTTCAAGGCAGCAGTACCAGGCTCCAATTTGTCGTTTGTAAAATATCAGCTGCAGATACTCCCTGTTCTGTTATTTGGGGATACCGAGCAGGCACCAGAGATGGCTGGTAATGATGACGAGGCTAGATTAGTGGGGAAGCATTTCATAAAGTGCATCCCCTCCATCAATAGGAAGAGGTATGCCCAGAAGCCTTGTAGGGTTTGTAGTAGGCGTGGCTTTAGGAGAGATGTGCGCTACTACTGCCCGACATGTCCCAGCCAACCTGGTTTGTGTTTGGAAGGTTGCTTTGAAGCATACCATACTAAATTCGATTTTTAGTTGTTTTATTCTGGTTAATAGTTTTTTTATGGATTTTTAGACTGTATGTAGGTTAGGTTAGGTTTTGTTCCGTGCCCTAGGGTCATCCTGGTTTGGAATACCCTGCTCTGCAACACCCCCCAGATCTATAGTAACAGAATACATCTCCACATCTGGGTGAAGGTAAGTGGCCAGACCTGGAATCTTTTAGGCTATTTGCATATACTTTCTCTAGTTAAAAATTCAGTTAGATAATTGCATTTTCTTGTCCCTGTGTTTTTTTATTTTTGGTACTTGCGAAGCCAAAAGATGATGGAGGAAATGGTGAAGGAGGAGCCGCTGGATACTTGTGATAGATGATGAAAACATGGGGCCCTTCATTAGGATTTCAGTGTTTACTGACGTTCACAATCTATCAGCACAAGGCTAATCCTCCCATGACTAATCCTAGCAGAACCTATTAGTACCATTATTGAGATTATTTTGCATTGCTTTTTCAGATGTTTATTCTGTGCTATTTGTCTAGCGGTCTGTGTCCACATATGCATGTTATGTATTGTTCTGTTCCAGGGACCCTGCAGTTTCAGATTTATTGAGTTTTTTCTTGTTTGCATATTGATATATTAGGAAAACTTTCTTGTATGCTGCATATTTATTAATATTTTTTAGGGAAATCCGTTGCAAACTATGAACACTTCAAGGTTTTTCATCCATAAAAAGGTTCCCACAGCAAAAAACCCAGCACGCCTAGAAACCTTGAGGTATGTACTTTCCAATGTATTTCAAATGTAAAGGGTTGTACATTTGGAAAAACTGCAAGGTGCTCACTTTGCGTGTGCGCAGCTGATTTTTGCCAGTAAAATGACCCTCAAGTGCACACTTGACTTTGGGGTGTTTGGCAACTCTACCCTTCAAAGTACCTATGCATGTGGGGTATTATTTTGTTCAGCAGATGTTGTGCTTTCAGATTTACTGTGTTACTTCTTGCTTGCTTATTGTTTTTATCGGAAAATATGGTTTTGAATCTGCTTTTTGTTTGTTTTTTTAAGGAAATCCTTTGAAACCAGAGGTTCTGCCAATGAATAGAGTCCAAATGAATGTACCCACGCCAACAAGCCCAGTAGGCTTAGAAACCTTGAGGTATGTACTTTCCAAAAATATATAGTTTGTGGGGGGTATTTCAAATGTAAAGGGTTGTAAATTTGGAAAAACTGCAAGGTGCGCACTTTGTGTGCGCAGCTGATTTTTGCCAGTAAAATGGCCCTCAAGTGCACACTTGACTTTGGGATGTTTGGCAACTCTACCCTTCAAAGTACCTATGCATGTGGGGTATTATTTTGTTCAGCAGATGTTGTGCTTTCAGATTTACTGTGTTACTTCTTGCTTGCTTATTGTTTTTATCGGAAAATATGGTTTTGAATCTGCTTTTTGTTTGTTTTTTTAGGGAAATCCTTTGAAACCAGAGGTTCTGCCAATAAATAGAGTCCAAATGAATGTACCCACGCCAACAAGCCCAGTAGGCTTAGAAACCTTGAGGTATGTACTTTCCAAAAATATATAGTTTGTGGGGGGTATTTCAAATGTAAAGGGTTGTAAATTTGGAAAAACTGCAAGGTGCGCACTTTGTGTGCGCAGCTGATTTTTGCCAGTAAAATGACCCTCAAGTGCACACTTGACTTTGGGGTGTTTGGCAACTCTACCCTTCAAAGTACCTATGCATGTGGGGTATTATTTTGTTCAGCAGATGTTGTGCTTTCAGATTTACTGTGTTACTTCTTGCTTGCTTATTGTTTTTATCGGAAAATATGGTTTTGAATCTGCTTTTTGTTTGTTTTTTTAGGGAAATCCTTTGAAACCAGAGGTTCTGCCAATGAATAGAGTCCAAATGAATGTACCCACGCCAACAAGCCCAGTAGGCTTAGAAACCTTGAGGTATGTACTTTCCAAAAATATATAGTTTGTGGGGGGTATTTCAAATGTAATGGGTTGTAAATTTGGAAAAACTGCAAGGTGCGCACTTTGTGTGCGCAGCTGATTTTTGCCAGTAAAATGACCCTCAAGTGCACACTTGACTTTGGGGTGTTTGGCAACTCTACCCTTCAAAGTACCTATGCATGTGGGGTATTATTTTGTTCAGCAGATGTTGTGCTTTCAGATTTACTGTGTTACTTCTTGCTTGCTTATTGTTTTTATAGGAAAATATGGTTTTGAATCTGCTTTTTGCTTTTTTTTTAGGGAAATCCTTTGGAACCAGAGATTCTGCCAATGAATAGAGTCTAAACCAATGCACCCACGCCAACAAGCCTAGTATTCTTAGAAACCTTGAATTGTGCACTTTCCAAAAATATATAGTTTGTGGGGGGTATTTCAAATGTAAAGGGTTGTATTTTTTGAAAAACTGCGAGGAGCGCATAGTATTTGTATGTATCTGAAAATCTCCTCTAGCGCTCTTTGCAGTTTCTGGGGTCTCCTGGGCAGGAAAGGGTGTCTACTAATACATGTGTGGTACCGTTGTAACCGGGAGAAATGGGGCTTTTACCCTCAATATGTTTTTATTGTAAAACCTTTATTTTTGATTAAAGAAAAACACTGCAAAATGTAAAAACGTGTGTATTTTTAATTTTCTTTCACATATTTTGCCCAAAATATTTAGGATAAGACAACAAAATTGATAAACAAGACATATGCTGTTAAAGGCCAGATTCTGCTGAAAAAAACGATATGTAATTTTTATGGGAAGTCCCAGAAAATCCCTTCAAAAATTACAGTTGAACATGGGGAGCGCAAAATAGTGAAAAATGCTCTGGCAACAGAGCGTGACAAAATCTCAAGGTGGGCTGCCACTTAAAGGGTTAATACTTCTGGGTAGAAATAAGAGATGATTGCACAGAGCTATGGGGCAATTTTGAGAGACCTCGTTTTTTCAGAATTAGCTTCTTCACATTTGTGGCAAGATGGCCGCTGCCATGCATGTTTAAGAGTGCAGAATCTGCCTGCTATTACAAATT